>JAUYWH010000005.1:22558988-22586072 GCA_034779795.1 Ctenopoma multispine | reverse complement strand
TGTGAAGATTCTCAGTCATCCAGGTAAAGTAGTCTGAGGATTGAGTCATGGCAACTGGACTTCTTTCTTCCAAGTATCTTCCAATATTCAATGTTATTATTCAGGGTGATGGTTGTTGACAGGAAGGACTTCCTGTAACTTTCTTTATCACAGCAGAGCTGAAGAAGTCTAGGACATAAGTTGCTCCTCTTTTTGACCAGCAGGTTGTGGAGAGGATGAGAGCTGTTCCCCATGATGTTCAGCAGCTTGATGAGCAGCCTCCTCTCCACCACCTGCTCTAAAGGTTCCAGTGGAGTCAGCACAGAGCAGTCTTCCTGATCAGTTTATTCAGTTTGTTGGTGTCTTTGGCTCTGATGCTGCTGCCGCAGCACACAGTAAAAGATAGTATTATACTGGCAACAACAGACTGGTAAAAGATCTGCAACATCTTGTTGCACAGATTAAAGGACAAGAAATAGAGTCTGCTCTTTCCCTTCCTGTACACAGTCCAGTCTGTTGTCAAGGTGGACACCCAGGTATTTGTACCCCTCCACCACCTTCACTTCCTCTCCCAAAATGGAAACTGTGTTAAAACTTGTTCTGTTCCACCTAAAGTCCACAACCATCTTCTTTGTCTTGGTTACATTTAAGGTCAGGTGGTTGTTCCCACACCAATCCACAAACTGGTCTACTAGGTCTCTGTACTCTGCCTCTGCCTCTTGTCACCGCTGATACACCCAACAACAGCTGAATCATCTGAGAACTTCTGCAGATGACAGGAATCAGTGTTGTACTGAAAGTCAGAGGTCTACAAGGTGAAGAGAAAAGGAGAGAGGACAGTTCCCTGTAGTGCTCCTGTGTTACTGATCACCTGCTGAGACTCACATCCTCTCAGCCATAAAAACTGTGGTCTGTCTGTCAGGTAGTCAGTAATCCAGGAGGCTGTGGAGGAGTCTACCTGCATCTTCAGGAGCTTCTCTCTAAGCAGGACAGGCTGGATTGTATTGAAATCACTGGAGAAATCAAAAAACATGTTCCCCATCGTGCTGTCTGCTAGCTAGATTGTATTACTATAATAAATAAACCTGTTCTTTATATTGCTAAGTGAGCTCTCCTGAGTTTATAGGATAAGCAGAAAGCTGGGATTATTTCATTGTTTGTGATGGAATTATTGGTTGAATCTCAGTTTTCCAAAAAGTTAGCATTTCATTATGTCTTAAGCATGTGGCAGTGATCAGTAGTACAGATCTCTCCAGATCTTTAACACTTTGACACTTTTCATGAAACCTTTATGCATGCTTTACACTTTCATTTGGTTAGCCTTCCTTCAGTTCATGGTATAATCACACCAAGCACACAGCAGCCATTAAACCACCTCTTTGACAATAGTCAGGCTAATCAAATCAGCCTGGATAAACCACATGTAAACATGTGGAGCCACCAGCGTTTTCGATGTGTCTCCTCTGCTCGGCTTAGTTTCTCAGGGATTATGTGTTAACCACAGTTACCTGTTGCTCTGCTTGTATAAGAACGAAGTAATAATTAGGTGTAATGAAACTGAGCTCTCGCGTGTCAGCCTCAGTCCCTATAACAGTATCACTGAGTGTTGACTATCTCACTAGAATCCTACTTCTGTCCCTGGGCAGCAAATAAAGCAGGCAGGAAGTGGCTGTAAAACGGCCACTTTGTTGTTATATGAGGCCTGGAGGTAAAGCTCAGTCATTGCTGCCCAGGGGGCTACTAAAATCAGAGCGTCTGGCGCTTCAACACCCCCACATCTGACTCAGTGACTCAGACCTGCAAATCCATGCTTGACAGGCTTATTGTACTCAGACAGTATCCCGTTGTTCAAAACTCAACTTATGACTTTATCATTGCTGTATATGTGCGGATGGAGTGTTTATATCCACAGAAGCTGGATCTACCAACCTGATCAATCTCCACTACATTACACTTTTCAGTAAAGAAATTAAAACTAAAATTATAAATTTAATGGCTACTGACATGTTCGAACATAACAGGAAACACCCCATTCTGCCGAAGGCATCATTTGATTATACGACAGCGTGGTTCAGTTATTCAGCAAGACAGCTGGCTTAGGGTTAGGCACAACAATTTCACTGTTAAGGGTCAAACATCTTGTTGGCCCATCTAACCACCACGTCCTCCTATGTGGACTTTTGACTTAATATACTACACCATTGCTCTAGTTATGTAATATTGATGAGCCTAGATTATTACTGTAGAGGATTAACATCTCCATGTATACTACCAGTCAAGAGTTGTGTTACCATCATTACACATGATTTTCTGTGACTGTGAGTGGTATAGAACTATAAAGGTTTAGAATTTTCTAGACTGTCGTCTAGAAAAGAGCCTCAGAGCAAAATTGTATTACAATCAAATGAGTAGTTGTGTGAAGTTATATTTGCTGATGTAGATAGTTTACTTTTTGAATGGTTTTTGGCAAAATGTATCACTATGTTTGGTACATGATCGCTGTATAGAGACATTCGCTCCTCAAACTCTGAAGTTTAAGCCTCGCCACTGTTTTTCTAACCAGGTTTATTTCAATTATTTCAGCTTGATTAGCAAGTTTTAGAAGTAAATTCAACACGACCATATAATGTAGAGATGTGAGAGTGACATCCACCTTCTCATCTCGCTCTGTTTCTTGTTGTCTCTCGCACAATGCCAAACTGTTCCTTTAACCTACAGACCAATGAAGGCAAAGCAGGTGACCAGTGTGCGGAGAGAATGAGTAGAGATCGGGTGATGTAAAAGACAGAACAGCATGAAGGGGACATAGAGGTCTGAACCAAATCTTTGTATTCTCAGCAGCTTATCACATCTTTAACCAGAACAAAGAAACAACCCCCGAGAGATACAGTAGCATAGGGTTACAGCGATGGCCTTGAAACAGGGAGGGCAAATTCTCATTTGATCGATAGCAGAGCACACCGCCCCAGGCATTTGCCCAGCCAATTTCTCGGCAGGACTCCCTAAGGCTGAGTGCCTGGGCTGGGAATCGTGAGATTAACCTGAGGAGAGGCTGCAGGGTAACGTGCACTGCACGCCTCATTGAACCCCAGTCTCGAGCACCTACTGTGTGTATCATTCAGTATCTTACAATAAGATCCAAGTGTGTGTGTGTGTGCACGTGTGTTTGTGTGTGTGTAAGATGGGAATGGGGGGTTGAGGGGGGACCCCAATACCCTGAAAGGAGAGAGCTCTGTGGCAGTCATTAAATTTGACTCCAGGCCTTTATTTTGTTTTATTAGTATTTTTGTAGTGCTTCTGTGCGCTATAAAGTGATTTATCTGTGCATTTATAGCTCTTTGTGTTGATGTGAAATAAAAGACACGCATGGGGTGAAGGGAGGGAATAGAAATGGAGTGGGAACAGGAGTCAGATTGGAGTCAGTGAGTCAAAACTAAGATTATTGGTTGTTCAAAACTAATCTGAAGACAAATACATTGTTAATAAATCTCTGTGTTTGGTGGAATATTTCAGTCTTGACATATGAGGATGTTCAGATCTGTATAATGAAGGCCAGAGGTTGGATATAGTCATGACTGTTTACTCCTGCCTGATGTTCAATAGAAAAGCCAGTAGTGCATTCAGTGAGCTTTGTCACACTGAGGGCTTTAAAGGCACAGAAACATTTTGTTATATTCCGACACAGTCAAGCTAGTGTTAAAGGAAATATCCAGACTGGATTTCTAATCAAACAAATGCGCAAGAGACTAAATGAAAGTCTACCTAAGCTACTGATATACTGACATTAACGGGCACACTATCCACATATAGAATAGTTTGGTTTGAGGGAGAAGAGTTGATAAATAGCTGTGTAACAGTTAGTTCTATGTTCATTTTGCTGTGAACCCTCTCAGGAGAGAATTGTGCTGTATTACTCAGTAGCCTTTTCCTTTTTTGGATTTCCCTTTTATACTTTATACATTTGTAATAAACCTCTTAAAATACCATCCTGCGACATAGTCTATTCTTGCTCTTTACAACAAAAATAGCTCATTTAAAAGATATATCTGATCATATTAAATATTGTTTTTATGATCTCATGTCCACAGTCAAACCAACAATATATCTCTTTTAACAAGTACTGTGTGTTTACCAAAGCTGATTTATTCTAATTTTATGTGCCACAGTGTCAATTATTTATTATAACTGACATGTTGTTTTATTAGAACAAATACACACTGGCATTTATTATGACCCTGTCCAACAAACACCATCCTGCTGCCACAAATCTAGAGCACCAAATGGAGATTAATCTGCCTCTGATGCTGTAGCCAAAGACTCTGTTAAACTATGTAAACTGTAAGTATAGGGAGGTAGGCACTGAATTTAGTACTATCCTTTATCATAGTTAGCACTGCATAATTACTTAATAAATTCATTTATAACTGAAGAGCAGTTCACATCCTGATACATTTTGAACTATCAGCAGTTCACTGAAGAGTTTCATTTCTAGTCTACATAACTGATGTTTGTGAATTTTACGGTAGCTTGAAAATAAAAATAAAAACTAAACGTGTTAGGGTTAGTGTGTTAATTTGAGTAAATAAATTTACATCAGATTTACAAGAAACGATGAGTTGATTCTACTAAACTCTCTGTGGTGTTTTACAGTGCACAAAAGAGAAAGTCAGAAGTAATGAAGTATTGAGAGGCGCTTTAACCCGTCTGCACATGAAGATAATTGATTCAGAATATTGTGCTTTTGTTTTCTAACACTACAGCTTAGTGACCAGTTAAGGGAACTGGGATGTATTCTGTGGATCACACCCTGCTTATGGGGCTGCCGAGGTACAGAGTGGTCAGAGTGCCCTGCTGACCCCTGCTGACCTCTGCTGACCACTGTTTGATTCAAGTTAGGCTTTTCAGGCCCATAGCTTCAATCCAGACCAGATTAGAAACATGTCTGTGATGGCTGAGCAGTCAAACGAGACAGGGATACATGTGTCACACATAAATACAGTGTAGTTTTATGCTGAGTGTTTTATGTTGCTAACATTGTGTGCTGTGTTTTAAAAGCACAAAATAAGTAGCACTGTGAGGACTGGAGAACTAGCATCATTTTGATGTGCAAACAGGAAATAAAGAAACCAAACCCCCCTCAGGTGCTAATGGGTTAATGATCCAGTGTATGGCTGGAGCCCTGCCTGTCTTCTAAAATCACTTCTCATGTCTTTGCAGCTTCTTTCCCATCTGACAACACAAGTGCACTTAGCTTCTGCCCTAAGAGCCTCAGGGGAATTTTTACTCTCACTCTCCAGCCTCCACCCCAACCCCACTCCCTCCTCCACCTCTGCCCCGAACTTGTCCCAGTGGACCCATTCTCCTCCTTAGCCTTGACCTTCGGCACATTGCCGAATATAAATCCCACTTTCTGTCGGTTTCCTCTCTTCTCTGGCTCTGAGCAGACCTGACAGCCTCTCTCCTCTCCTCTGTATCCTTCCATCTTTTATTCGTCTTGTTAGAGCTGCACCTTAAGTGAACGTGTAAGGATAGCGTGTTTGTTGTGTGTGAGCACAGAAATGTGTTTGTGGTGTGCTGGATGACGAATCCCAAAGAAAGCGGTGCACAGGGGAGCTGTCAGTTGGTCTTTCAACATTATGATTTGACTTCAGTAGCTGTGCTGAACATTCTGCATAGACGCTCCTTTCCTACTTGTCCCACCTTTTTCCTTTTTCATCAGCAGCAGCTCAGTCAGAATGTAACTTGCCATCATCTATTTGTACACCACCACATCCTAATCTGTCTAATGAAATAAAGTGCGTTAATGACAGATCCGCTGCTCAGAAACACTTTTCATTCATGTTCCAATTAGCTTCCTTTAACAGACACAGCATGTTATTTATCCTAGCTTACAATGAATCCATATACCAAGTATTGTAGCGGGAGCATGATGATTTGGGTCTTTGCTGCCACTGGGCCTGGACAACTTGCCACCTTGAAGGAAGAGCTTAACTTCTAAATGTATCAGGGTATCACACAGGATAATGGCAGAGTGGCTGTCTATAAACTGAGGATGGGTGATGCAGCAGAATAATGACCCACAACTTAGCTTAAGACTTGAAAAAAAAATCAGCATTTTGCAGTGGCCCAAAGAGCTCAGCCTCATAGAAGTGCTATATTATGAGCTCAAGAGAGATGTCCTGAGATTATATCTAAGTTAAAGCAGTTCTGGGAATTCTCTGACTAAACCGGTTAACATATCCAACTGTTCACTTATTATTTTAACGTTAGCACAGTGTGTCTGTCTGTAAATGTGACTTAGATGAAGACCTCATCACAAGCTGGGGGTAACTCACACTGTTCCACATGTAAAATGAGCATCTCTTTCTCTTCAATTCAATAAGCACAGGCAGCTGATGGTCCAATCACATCGTCATGCTCTCTTTAGTAAGTAAGTACACTTGTGGACATTTGGCAATTGATTAAGTGTGAGTAGTATTGATTTTCTTTTAAAATTAAAAAGGTAATGGAACCCTACTGAGGTGAGAGAAGAAAGAACAGAGCAGAGAGTAGGGCCTGGACCTCATCTGTGAAGCTGTGAACACTAATTCATACCAAACAGTGGTGTGCACACAAAATAATACCACTTAACTATAGTCGTTAGTATGGAGACTGAATGCAGTTATATAGAAAAACTTGTAACAAACAGAAAAATCCCCATAATTAGTCTTTCCTGAGGTTACCAGCCACATTCTGGTAACAGTTTCTAGATTTCAGCCGCATGTGGTGCAGTCCAAACCCAACTAGGACCAAGTGTGAGTGTCATATTACATAACCTCTTCGTAACTCTCAACATTTCCGCAAGAAGGGATCATAAATTCACTCTCAGAAGATGAAGATGATGAATCATAATCTGAGTATTCACAGTTTACCCACAAAAACACCTCCACATACAGAACTAACACATTGATCCTTAGGAGAAATTAAGTCACAAAGAAAGAGTGTGGATCCCAGGGTGAGTGTGTGAAGCTCCAGTGCATTAATGCAGGGTCCAAGCAAAAAGAGAGGAGTGAGGGAGAAGGGGGGGATTAGTATTGCTCACACCTCTATAGCACGCCACACCGCTGCAAGCCAGACGAGAGAGGAAGGTAGAGGAGGACGCAATACGCAGAGCAAGCAAAGAAGGAGAAAAAAAAGAAATGAAATTCTCCTCTCGTTGTGCGTCAGAGACTCACACTGTGAGTGAGTCTGTGTGTGTGTGTGTGTGCGACAGAGAAGAAATGTATTTGTGTGCATATGGAAAATGTGAAATGGCCTGCAGCAGCATGGTACCCTCCTGAGCCCAGACGGCTGAGGAAAACCTCAAAATGACAATTCAGTCTTACCTCATTACTAGGCAAAGAATTTGTGTGTGTGTGTGTGTGTCTGTGTGTTTGTATGCTCCTGGCATAGTCAATATGTTATAGAGCTGTTAGTGGCTGCAGCCAAACACACACAGGTGCAGTGTGTGAGGTGCATGCAGGACTGTTGTATGTGCAGCCAGCAAAGGCCTCATTTGGGAGGTTTAGTGTGTGTGTGTGTGTGTGTGTGTGTGTGTGTGTGTGTGTGTGTGTGTGTGCGTGCAATTGTATTTGTATTGTATTGTGTCTTTGTGAGGACCAACCCTTAAGATTAAGGACATTGTTGCCTTGTGAGGACATTTTAACTGGTTTTAACATAAGATACTTAAACAAAACAGAGGAAAAGCTGATTTCTCAGCATCACCTTCCTGATTATTTCTGTGTTTATGATGTTATGTAAAAACAAATCACTGTCATTTCTGGTCTGGACGTGGTGGAAGTAGTGGTCGAGTTAGTTTCGTCAGGGTCCAGCAATTTGTTGTGGGTATTCTGAATGTATTGTTAGACTGGAAGACTTTTTAACACACTTACCACATGAATGATGATCATGGTTCCATCTCTACTCATTTTGCCTTTAGTAAAATGACAGAGGGAAAAAATGTGTTTGTTGGACATCGAGCAGGTTAGTCACAGACCGATTCACACTTAAATTGATGTCTGTTTACGGAACTGAAAACTCATTTTATTATGATGTTAGATGAGAATAGACATGTTAGTAATAGTAATGTTAGTGTAGTAAACACAATTCTGTTACATATTCAGCTATACTGTACTCGTGCATACCAAAATACTAAACAAAGCAAAAGTTTGCACATTAAATTTGAACCAATCCAAATTCTGAGAAAAAAAATATTCTGACATTTAATAGCTAAATAAATAAAATAACTAGAATGTAAAGAAAGGAAATACTTTGTTTAACAGAAGAAGTCCCAAAATGAACCGGAGTGGAGACAGAAAAGAGCAACAAGAAGTAACAGACGAATGCTAGGCAGGGTGGTAGGGCCAGACCATTAGAGTCCAGACAGACTCTTCTCATAAATCTCCAATTGTTGCACAAAAATGTGTCCGGAACGCCTGGAGAAAAATGTCATTACATCTGGCACAAATGTCCGCGGTGTGAGTTCATGTCCATCGGAGGGTGAACTGGAAGTATGAATTGGACATTAGATGTTCTGACTGTCTGGCATCATCACTGAGTCCCTCTGGGATGCTCTCAGTCATCCCTGATGATTTAGTAGTCTGTCCTAGTCTTAACCTCCCTCTCTCAAAATCACTGAAGAGTGGCCAACTTCAGCGAATCACACGGTTCAGCATTCTGCATAATGCTTGTGTTTAGTTTAATTTTTATGCATTATACAATACGTGTAGTCAAAATGGCTCATTTAAATGTTTGGTTTTTTTTAATTCATGTGCCCGCTTACACCCAAACACACTCACCTACACAAAAACACTTCATCGGTCTTTGTTAACAGACACATTCACAGATACACAGATCAAATCCAAACACTGCCTGTGGACTTGTGTTCAAAGTAGAAATGGATCGGGAACCTTAACACAAATGTGTGTGTGTATGCGCGCGTGTGTGTGTGCGCGTGTGTGTGCGCGCATGTGTGCAGTCAGACAGAGAAAAGAGAGCTCTTCACAAGGCCACCAGCACCTGTCTGACACTGTTCAGGTGGGGAAGCCTGCCAAGGGCTGTGTGTGTGTGTGTTTCTTGTGACACACTGCTGGGCTTTGTTGGCTCGTTTGTGCTGCTGCATGTGTGAAAGAAAAAAGATTGGATCCCCAGTTTGGTTCTGTGCCATGTGATGCATGCTTGTTTGTTTCCCTTTTTATTGTCACTGTACGGCCTGTTACTGGGTGTGTGGTTGTCGCTGTCCTTTATTGTGTGCTTGGAAGTGGGTTGGGTGGTACTGGGGGGTTAGTTGCTGCATGCCAAAATAAAACATAATGAAAAGTAAATTTCAGAGGATAGAGCTGGGGGAGAGATTGTATGGTCGAAGAGGAGATTAATCACAACCACTTTATTTTAGTCCTACTGTCATTTTCATGTACAAATACTGTCATTTTGAATTTCTGGCCAACTGACAAGTGGCATGAATGAAAGCAGGCATGTGCACAGATTAAGTTCTATTAGATGATTTTACTGTGCATAAAAACATATACATGTTATTATAAAACAGCATGTTCATCAATCAAAAAGAACTTAAAATACTCTAAAATACTTTAGTGGAGCTACTTACTTTGCGAGTCATTGATATAAGAATCTAAAGAAGACTAACTCAAGGTTCTGCAGTGTCTCTGATTTTAACAGTTGCAACTATGACATGTACCCAAATTGTTTCACGGCTAAAGAGGGGAGGTTGGACTGAGCAGCTCATCATGTTTAGGGTCTCTACAGATTGCTCCTGGATGAAATCCCTGTGCGGGGCCGGGGCAAATATGACAACATTCGTCGAGTTCTGACCTTCTTGCTGTGAGGTGACAGTGGGACTAAGCTCTCGTTTAGGAAATAATGCAATAGAACATTAAAGGGCCACCAGCACAGTTTATCTATTCAGAACACCAAAACTGTACAGCAGATATTTCAGTGAGCAATAGTGGTGGGTGGTTTGTGTTTGTAACTTAACTCAATAACTTAGCCTGCAGAGATGATAAGTTGCCAACTACTGTAGCTTGCTAGTACTAACTTTCTTATTGGCTTCTGTGCTGCTTGTGTCTTTGCAAACATTTTGAAATGTACGTCTGCTCAGTCAATCAGTCTGTTCACTGTGTAAGTCAATTTATCCTAGGGCCATACAGTAGAAATTCTTATCAAATAAAGGGTTGATGTAGTAGGGTTGGCTGCAGTCCACCTTAAGCCTCAGGCTCCAAGGTACCTGGGGCCTCATTTATCATGTTATACATACTGTATGTGAAAAAGAACGTTTTGTGCGAACAACAACAATGGTGCAAAACCTGACTCCCTGCGCATAAAGTACATTTCCATTCAGAAACCTCCTAAAATCTAAATCTCGACTAACACAACCCTCCGAAACTGTCTGAGCAAATACAGTAGAAAACACAACATCTGCAGGAAATATGTAAACAAAGTAAAGCTTATTGATGCCTCTTTACCACAGCATGTTAGTGTATCTGAAATGATTAAGAAAACATACAGACATGCTGTATAGTCTGTCTAAGCGTTATGAGAGGACATTGAGGGACTATACCCATCCAGTGACTTACTGTGGCTCCTCGGCCACAGGCTGAGACTTTGGTGCTGAACATTTATTATTCACAGAACCACGTCATACACAAATCAAAGTCCTATTTTTATCAGCTAGTTGTTGAGAAGGACCTGACCTGAAAACCAGCACAGCTAAGTGGAAGGAGACAGTTTTTAGGAGGTTTCTCCTGCATCTCTTGTAAAAGTAAGTCATATGTTTAAGCTCCTGACCTCTGCTGCAACTGCCAGGGTTTGTGTCCTGTAATCTGAAAGTCTTGTTCCTCTTTATTCACGCTTGGTGCAACCAAAGGACACCATCACCTTTTGTTCCCGTGATAATAGGTCACTAACTCATCCCCCGCCCATCCCACTGCCTCCTTCCTCTCACATCTCCGTCACATCTGTCTGCCCTTCCCATCCCCCACTTGAAGGTCTGGGATGGTCTTCATTAGCAGTTAACAATAAAAGGACCTGGAGTTCAGTGTCTCCCTAACCCCGCTTCACTCGTTCTTTTAAGAGTCCTAGTCTTCCACTAGCTTATCACCTCCTCTGTCCATTCCTGCAGTCACCCTGCCCCGCTGAACTAATTATCCAGTGTGCGTGTGTGATTTATGTATCTATATTTTTGCAGAGAGAGCCTTTTAAGATCTTTCTCCCACCCTTTCCCCTCTCCCCTCCCTCTTCCCTTGTCTCTCACTGTGCTTTAGATGAGATGGAACAGAAAATAATTTATTGCTGAATATTAATTAAAAGATCTTCATGCTATAATATCTCATTCAGATGTCAAATGCTAGTGCTGGAGTAATTATAATGGTTTGCATGTGTGTGTGTGAGATCGAAGAAACAGGAGGAATGTGGTTTCTTGGCCAGCACCTACATGTCCACAGAGGGCTGCACGAAAACCAGTATCCCTCACTATGTGACTAATGGCTCACTGTTGACAATGGATTAATGGTTTACTTGCGCTTGCTTCACGAAATGAATTGATTTCCATTGTGATTGAGTCTGATGTGCTATAAACTCTGAGTAGTAAAATCTAAATATTTGAAATTAAACTAAAACTGAAAGATTTCTATGGAACATGATGTTGTTCCAGAGAGAGCCAGATGTTTCCCTTTGTGGTGTGACGTTGTGCAGTTATTGGAGAGCAACTGAGACATCAGGCTCCAAAATCTGCATCCTCCATCTTATGGGGTTGTCGCTGCCGTTTGCCGGATGTCAGAGCAAGTAGACTGACACAGAAAACTAACTGGCGTGCACTGGTGATTGTGCAGAACTGACTCATCTTGAACGAGCTTACTGGCCAATTCAGTCGACCCCAAACTTTGTATATGTCCCAATTTGTCACAAAACATTTTTTTTTTAAGTTGATGCATCACATTGACACAGTCGGACAGCCATTTAGATATTTTTCCGTCTCATCCAGTAAGTCTCTCTCTGACCCCCCCAGTCCCAAGCAAACCGTCTCTGTTTCCTGCCACCCTACTCACCGGACCTGCCCCTCTCGTCCTACAGTGCATCAGTTGATTACTCACCTTTGTGTATATAAATATGTATAACAGACAGTTCCTGCTCCTAGCTGACAGGTTGCAGAGTAGGTAGGTACCACAGCAGTCCAGCATTGTTTGGTATTGGTATTGTATGCTATATGACCCTAGCCTGTGTTTACCTCGATTTTTGCCTCTTGTCTACTGTTGTTGGATATCAGTTAGTTAGTTTGTCCTCAAAGTCCACTTTCCCCTGTCTTTTCTCTTATATCATTGATATTACAAGGTCAAAGGTCTTATGATTTAAAAAATACAATCACACGTTAGAGTCCACATCATGTAAATGGAGTACTCAGCCCTCCGGTTCATCAATCACGCACAGTCACACTAAGTGCTTCCAACATGCTTCCCGTTGTGAGTAGATGTGAGAGCTGCAACACTTTAAGCAAATCAATACATTAGCTATTAGACATCGGCTCAGGGCAATGAAAAGGAAATGGTTTAGTCTGCAGTCGTTGTAAAATTACTGACTCACAATTGCACAACGTCTCCTACAGCAGCAGACACGCTGTTCAGACGGGCTGCTCCTCGACTCACAGGTCGAACGTCCGTACTGGCTTTAACAAACTAGACTCAGCATCAACACAATGACTATCATAATAACAATCTAACATGAATACTATGGGGGCCAGATAATAAACTGTGTGTTACTGATAATGAAAGTGTTCTGACAGACAGTATTCTGACATCCTGTAATAATAATAATAATAATGATAATAAACAAATTTTTGGAAACAGTCGTAAACTGGCTGATACATGATGAATGACAGCGATTCATTTCTCATTTCTATAACTAGCTGTAGAACTAGTTACAATATTTATTCAAATTTCAGAAGGCTTGGGTTAAACTTCACCCCAGTAACAAACTCTCTGGACACCTCATAAAGCAGTACAAGGCGCCAACGTCTGAATGGATTTCCTGAAGTCAAAACCATCAAGTTTGGTTTAGAAAAGTATAACTTTAGTCAGTTTCTCTAAAATCTCTATATCTACAAAAACACAAACAGGACTTTGAAAAAAATACAAAATAAATATTTTCAGTTTTTTGGTTTTCTGTGTACAGTTGTTATGAAATGTGATCTTCACTAAAGTCACAAATACCAACAAGCACAATATTTCTGATAAAGCTGATAAAACACAAACTTGACCCTTCATGTCTTTATTGAACACACTCATTAAACATACCGACTGATGGTGGAGGAAGTAAGTGAAACACTAGACTAGCTTAGTGTTACTGTATTCTGTTCTGATTGTACGTGGGAACAACCCAATCTTCTTCTGAACGTGCCAGAACTGAATCTATCGATATCGACCAGTGGAAATTATGTTTGTAGTTTAAATTATAACAAAGCCTGACAGCTGTAATGGGCCATTTACAACCAGCAGTATTCCAAGCAAAAAGCTTTAACTCAGACTGTGTGTGTAATATGTCACCAGTCGGACTCATAAATTGCCCTCAAGCAATAATGTAAGATTTACGTGTTATGGATTTAATTCAACTTGATGTTCATTAAAACACAGAAACCTTAAGCACTGTGCAACACAGACAATCTGTAACCTGGTTTTAACCAACACTATGATCACCTGATTGTTTAATGACCAATAAAGTTCAGACCCACTTTTCAAGAGGCAGGTGAAAGAGTCAGATCATCCTCCAGCACCTGTCCACACGTAGTGATCAGCAGCAGCGATAAGAGTGATGCTGAGATTTAAACAGCATCTTGTGTAGATCAGAGTTCTGTGTTTGCTGCTCGCAGGGTAAAGGGTCAAAAACTTTGGCATATCTCCCTGAGCTGAGCACAACTGTTGTGTTCAGTGTCACGGGTCGACATGAAAACCAACAGAGCATTTTGGAGTTGCTGTAAGAAACACTCTGAAGCCTCAAGAGAGAGGAATGCAACACAGGTGTGTTCACAAATATGCTGCTAGTGGCCGACAACTTTTGTGTGTTTTGGTCTTCAAGTCATGGTTCATAAAACACTGACATTCTAGTGCATGACTACAGGAAATAGGGTGTACATTAATAGGCTGACCACCGATATTTACTTCAGTAATTAGATAAGATCCATGCTGCAGATATTATTGTATTTAGGCAGCAAAGCTACAAAGACTGCTGGATTCATCATTAACGCAGCCACTTTGCTGCACTGTGGGGGTCTGTGTGCGACAGCTGTGCAGAAAAGCATTTAGGTTAAAAAGGCAACAGTAAGATCACAGTGTCACAGCAGAAGACTTAAATAATGAAGTTTAATAATGCAGCGCTCTTTAATTTGCTGCTGTTTGACAGCCACAGGAATTTAATGTAAACTGAAATCACAGATACATTGTTTTCTGTAATCATAATGACCTTATATTCACAAGTAAACTAAATGTTATACTTGTAAATAATGTATATAATGGTCATACAATGTACAAACCCAATTCCAGTGAAATGGCTGAAAGTTTCAAAAGATTCATGTAGGAGAACATCTAGCAACTAATTAAGTTAATTGATATCAGGTCTGTAACATGATTGGCGCAGTGTCCTCCGGGGTAAAGAGGAGGAGATGCTACACCATGGTAAACATGCCCCTGTCCCAACTATTTTGAGACCTATAGTAGGGATCAAATTTGAAATGAGCTCATTCTGTGCATAAAATTGTAAAATGTCTCAGCTATTGTTGATATGTCCCAACTTTTCCGGAATTTGTGTTGTACACAGGCAACAGATTTTTGTACTCCAAAATACCCATCCTTAAAGCGCTAGGTTAAGTAAGGGAAAGAAAGTGGACTGGGTTAATAGAGAAAAACAGTCACATGTGAATCTTTATTAAAATTTAAACACAATCTTTCTCTAACTCTAACCAAAGTGCTTTTCATGTCAAAACCGAAACTGTCACGATCCCTGTCTTTACTTCTGGTTTTATTTTTAAAGTCACAATCACATTCTTCCTGGTCAGTCCCTTATTTCAGTTTGCTTTGCCCTAATCAACCTAATTGTTTTCACCTGTGCCTCACCCTCTTAAGCATCCCCTCCAGCTCTCTCACTCCCACACGTTGTCTGCTCTCTACCCTTAGAAGCGTCTTTCCAGTTCTGCAGTCTCCTTGATGAGATTCTGCTCTTATTTTCACCTTCCCCTGTCTGCCTCTGGCTCTACCCTGTGACAGACTCTGTGTTTGGGGTTCTCTGCATTTACGCATTTGCTTTTATCGCTCTGACTGTGTTTTGTTTTTTGGATCTCTTCCCCTTCTTATGACTAGTGTTACTTTCGTTAACAAAAATTATGATGAAATATCGTCGTCAACGAACCTTTATTATGTGACATTAACAAGACGAGACGTAATATAATATATATGCTGTTTTGACGATAACTGTATACTAAATATAAAATGTAATATTGTTGACGAATAAAAACGAGACAATAAAAAAAATAAAAACTATGCTAAAATGTCCCTTCATTTTCATTGACTGAAACGATGTTACATATAAATGTTATATCCTCTCGTTTAATCGTATTATTCTTAGATTACTTCTAAGCTGTAGCGACCGGCTTGTTTTGGTTTGTTTTGAGAGGTACCACGGACCCAGAAAGGACTTTTGTTTTCCTTATTTTTCTCCCCTAACAAACTGGAACAACTGGGCTCAAAATGGTTGAGGGTAAAACCCAGCCTGTAGTTTTTTTTTATCTGAACCGGATCCATTTTCTTTGGCCACCAGCTTTGGTTTCTATCCATTTTGAGGAAACATTGTAAAGTACATTGTGTGTACATTTCTGACTAAAATAAGACTAATATGCTCAGACTTTTAGTCGACTAAAACTTGACCTTGACTGACGCAAAGACTAGACTAAAACTAAAATTAAGACAGGTCGCCAAAAACAACACTACTCTTGACTTACACAATCTCACACAGGACTCTGGACTTGAACATGGCTCCATAATTTGTCAGTTCTGCACACTAGATGCACTCTATACCATCATAACCACCTTGTTGTGACTCGCTTCTCGTTAATATATTTAGTGCTTCATTCATTCAAAGAAATGTGTCATCACAACATACTATGTGATTCTGTTTCAACAACTTAATTGTGGCTGCAGTTTAATTGCACAGCAATGTGGTTTTCAGGTGACAGAGATGTTTGGTCAGAATGCCAGTTGGATGATGAGGTGGACCACAGCTCCTAACCTCTGGTTATAACACTGAATATTAAAGGGAACAGATCATTTTTCTTTCAGCACACATTTCAGCTGCAAATATTTTAATTCTAATTTTTATAAAAAATTTTTGTACTCTTCTTTTATAGCCTTGTTACATACCTCTTCTGTACTTTATGTCCTGAGCTGTGGTAACACACACATTTCCCCGCTGTGGGATCAATAAAGTTCTATCTTATCTTATCTCTTATCAAATACTGGTGTACCAGGTGTGGTCAGTCAGATATGTGGGATCTTGTGTCACACCTGAACACCCTGCTGAAATGGTCTGATCTGTGAAACCATGCAAGAAAAAGTCTCCCATAGTTTGTGAGTGTCTGACCTCACTGTTGTCTCACTTAGCACATCCTATGCAGTAGACTACATGTGTGGAAACCTCAGAAACTCCTCTGATTGGATCACATCTAACCCACAGGAAGCCAAGTTGAACCTCAGAGCTGTGTTCTCTTCTATGGTAGCTGATATAGAAAATGGCCTATTAACAACACATTACTGTAGCGGTCATAAAAGTGATCCTGCTAAAAGCTTAACGGGCTGTGGAAGCAAGCCTTCTCACACTTCCTTTAGTGCTATTTTTATCAGCACCACTGTCTTCTTTATTGATTTACAAACTACTTTAGACGATCACTTTGCAGGCAGCTAACGGTGTTACAGAAGTAATGCTAAATGTGAGCGTTCACTGGATAGACGAATGAAGAACAGTGCCTTGATGGATGGATGGATGGCCAACGTAACACAACGTCACCATCATTTGGCACAACAAAAATATGACATAAAGTAAAACTGAAACCAGAATTTCTGTTTTCTGTTCCTGAAGTAAGAAAACTTTCATTCAAAATGACTAAGAATTCAACCCAACAACATATTCTAAAAAAAAGCTAGTTCAGTTACAGTCATTGTATTTAACAATATGTTATGTAACAATGTTCATAGGTTCCTGGTTTTGTCTGTCTCTATACAATTAAAATGTTTACAAAATGAGCCCAGGGTAAAGGAGAAATCAGATTACTTATCTGCTGCTCATATATGTGGACTTCCAGTAACCAGGTAACCAAGTCAATGTAAACCTGTTACCCAGTTATTTGAGAAACCTGGTTTCACTGAGTAACCTGGTTACTTGAGTGCATGTAAACACAGTCATTAGCTCAAAAAATACTGTGAAAGCCAATCCAGGCGAAGTGCATTTCACTTGCAGGAAGAGAAATGCACGTAATACAAGCAGGAAATGAAGGCAGCCTTAGTGAAGGCCTCACAGACCATCGCCAGGGAGGAAACCCAATTACTGGAGGCAGTGACTGAAGTCTGGAACACAAAGGATTTGCAACCAAGTATTAAGACTGAACTTTTAATTATATTGGATAGTCCCATTATTTTTGAGTTAGGGTGGAAAACAGTGTCTCCAGGCCTTAACTGAATGTGTAGAACTGTAAATTAACATCATCAAATAAAAACGAATAGGCGGCTGTGTCAGGAAGAAATAAAGAAGTGACAGAACTGACAGAGAAACAAAAACATCCACTGCTGTAAGATTTTACATCAGATGATGTAAATTACCACTATATAATAATTGGAACAAATATATGCCTTTCTTCATGATGTTCAACAACATGTGCAGCCTCTTTATCATCATTCGGCTTGTTCCAAAGAGCTGTTTAAATTCATCCACATGTCTCTCTCATCACTAACTCCACGCTAGTCTGTTCTGATCATTGCAGGAAGAAAGGCATCGACAGCCATGTCGAGTGCACGCACAATAAATGTGGTAAGGCAGGTGGGACACTGGATGAGATCTGTTAATGTAGGTTCAACTCTCTAAAAATTATTAATTATTAAAACTAACAGCTGCTTTATTTGGCCCTGATGGCACATCATGATGAGATTACATGATGAGATCTGCTGGGGGGGGTGGCAGACCAGGACTCATTTTGTTATGAACGTTGTTCTTTATGATTCTGGCTGTTGTTGGGCTTGTTGTCATGATGCTTAATTAGATTTAAATGCAGCCTTCACAATGCATTACCTGAAATACAAATTACACACCTTAGCTATAACATTTAAAGTGGATATTAAGTTTTGAAGTACAATTGTATGAGACATTACTGTATATGTTACTCCATTATGTATCAGTAGTTAGATTAAAGTGATTCCAAATTAATGTGTAGCTGTAACAACCTTCACTCTCCCACTTTCAGTTTTTCCACAAGATGTTAAACCAGCTGCAGGGATTTGCTCACATTTAGACATGAAAACAGTATTTAGTATAATGATCTTGGTTAATACAGTCAGCGAAACAAGAGGAACAGGAGAGCGACACACAAACTAATGAGACAACCTTCACTCTCCCGATTTCACTGGAAGACAGGAAGAACACTGAGAGACAGTCATTTTGGGACTTTATTCTAAAAATGCTTTAAAAATGTATCTGACGAAAGTGACAAAGGCTTATGCAATGTCACCTGAGATCTTGTATTGATGATGGAATCACACTGCTGCATAAAGTCCCTAGCACATTTTAGACATGGTCTGGACTCTTGGTGTACAATTCATGTGTGAAAATTATATCTCATGCTCCCTGAATCACTCTTTTACTATTACCATCCGATAAATCCTAGCATTGTCATCTTGGAAGATGCCACCAGGGAAGAAAAAATCTACTGATGGAAAAACCTGTTCATTCAGGACATTGAGGTAGTCAGTCAACCATATTGTGTTGTCAGCTGAAAAATATTAATCATTGCAGTGAATATCCAATGGATAATTACAATTACATATTTGCTTAGAACTTAAGCAACTTAAGTCTTGGTCCTGATTTTCCTGGGGATTGATGAAAGGGCAGCATGGTAGGTTGAAGATAAGTTGTGTCTGAGACCTCCACCTCTGTTGACTGAGGGGGTTGTTTCTTTGCACATGCAAAGCTTCTCTCACTCCTCTCTCAAACCACCTGTCTCCTCTATCCAGTATTTGTACATTTTGGTCCATAAATAAAGAAGGTGTTGCTTCTGTGCTGGGCCATCCTCCTGTGTAGCGGCTGTTTGGTTTCTCCAATGTACAGCTCGGAGCACTCTTCACTGCACTGAACAGCAGACACTAAATTGCTCTTCTTCTGTTTAGGTATCCTGTCTTTGGGATGGACAAGTCTCTGTCTCAGTGTGTTAGTGGGTTTGAAGTAGACAGGTATGTGGTGTTTTCCAAAAATCACACCAGCCATGTATGGAATAACCAGGTTCTTCCATTGGCCCTGGGATTCAGGTTGTTCTTTGTCCTGGAAGAGGCTCCTGCCTTGTTAAAGGCCCACTTGGGATATCCACAGGTTTTAAGGGCTGTCTTCAGATGCCTGTCTTCCTTATTTTTGGCTTCTGTGGTGGGGAGAATGTTCTCTGCCCTATGGTACAGAGTCTTGATTACTCCTAGTTTATGTTGTAGTGGGTGATGTGAATAAAACAGTAGATACAGATTGGTGTGGGTGGGTTTTTTGTACACTTCTATAGCCAGCTTTCTATCAGTCCCAATGATAACCACACAGTCCAGAAATGCCAGACGGTTGTCTTTGGAGCCCTCCCTGGTCATTGTTGCCATGACTCAACCTTCAGAAAACTTCACCTGGATGACTGAGAATCTTCACAGATTTCAGACTCTTGTAAGTGGCAAGAGTCCACCATAAGGACAGCACTGAACAACAATGGCATTCAATAGAAGGTCATTACATAGATTACTCCTATTTCTTCCCATCTACAGTTTGCTCAAGGCCATGTGAATAAACCTGAACACTACTGGAGGAATTAGAATCAAAATATTTATTGTCATTGTAGCAATGAGACATTGTACAACAAAATTAAGGTGCAATTTTCCAGTCCAAGAAAAAAACACAATCACTCTAGTTGAAAAGCTAAGATAAATAAATATATGAAGAGAAAGGAATATAAATATATACCTAAACAAATTTCTTCATTCCTACACACATCATATCAGGCCCGCCAATGGGAGGACAAAGGCATTGCTTTTTCCTGGGCCCACGGCAGAGGGAGGTGGGCCCAGAACTGGACCCTTCAACCCAACAACGTATCAAGAGGAATCATTTTTCAAAATGGGCCTATTTTTGGAACATAAAGTGACATAAAGGTTTTTTTTTTTCTTCATATTGACCTTGAAATAGTGTCAATAATCCCCCACTCCACAGAAATGGTTTGGCCATGTTTGGTTTATTTAGCGCTCTCCAGTAAATTGTCTAAATGTCCAGTCAGCATAAGTCGTGTGCACTTCAAAGAGAAGAGGAGAAGAGGAAAGTAGGAGTAGGATTTTTGGAGAAAATATTTAAAATAGGTAATGATGATGAGGCTGGAACAAGTGGAGCGGGGAGGAAGCAACAATCGCTATAGTCATTAAAGAGCAATGCAGCAGATAAACATTTACCCGCCTCTAACATGACCTAACTGTCCAGTCCTGCTCTAGTTTAATGTGAATAAATCATAAACAGTTGAGTGTGGTAGCTCCATCACAGATGAGGGAGGTCCGACTCCAGCAGCAGTCCTGGGTTGAGTTGTCCTAGGCCCAGCCAAGACTGTCAGCTGGCCTGCGTCATATTGCACTTGTCCCTTAGTTGGTGTTGGCTTAAAGCTGCATTCTAAACACGAGACTGTATCGTACCGTAAACATGAAAGGTGCACTATGTCAGATTGACCCCTTAGCAGAATTCAGCGTGGAGATGGCTGAAGGATAAAAACTGTTTCTTAGTCTGTTTTAGTTTGTTTAGTTGTTTGTTTGTCTGCCTGAAGGCAGGCGTTTAAACAGTACGTCCTGGGTGTGATGGATCCTGAAGAATACTGTATAAGAATTAATGGGTAAAAATTTGGGCTGGGCATGCGTTATTGCGTTAGTTAATTAACACCAATAATTATTTTATCACACTTAAATTATTATTATGATGATGAAAGTCCATTGCTCACTGGGTCTAAACACAGATATGGACAAACAAAGGGTCACAGGATGGGCGAGATCTTGATCAGTACTGGCTTTGGATTGGCATTAAGAAACATCTCAACCAATGAGAGCATTTGGTGGTGGGCCTACTACTGCTGCAGCTTTCCGCAACAGAACCGATGCCAGCAAATCACCGAAACAATGGACACCCACAGAAACACTTAAAGGACACATGACGTTCATGTGTTTTTTAATGACAGCAGTCAAATTGTGTTTAAAAAACGCTTCAGATGGTTGACGTGACAGATTTTGCGACGTGCGCTCTGTGTGTATGTATGTGCATCTGGGCCAAACTCCTCCGCGTGTGATACAGAGATCAGAGGAGAATAGTAAATGTTACGTGACCATGTAGACACAGATAAATCACATGATGCTGTTTAGATTTTTTAATAAAAGAACAAGGTACAGACTTGTTCTATAGGGAAGGCAACGTTAAATGACTTCTGCTGTGATCCGGTGCTTTAGAACAACTAGTATTTTTATAACAAACCAGATGTTATTGTCCTGGCAATGGAAAATAGCTTTGGTTTATTTAATTTGAATAAATTAATATTTAAGTTTACAAGAAAATTTGAACTGCTGCTGTGTACAGTGAATACTGCTGTATTTCTTTAAAGTGCAAACCAAAAGTTATTGCACTTCTGTTCATAAAACAGTATTTTTTTTAAATAAATGTGCACAATAAACTACTTTTAATTAATTATTCAATGTTGCCCGTAACAGTGTGATTAATTGTGATTAATTGCAGATAAGTAATGCGATTAATTGCGATTAAAGTTTTTAATTGCTGCCCAGAACTAGTAAAAATCCCTCCACATTTCCAAAAAAGTGTACTTTTTGTCGCATTCTTTTTATGCAAAAATTGAGAATTTTCAAGTTTCACCGTATAGGGATCTAGCTATATGTGCAGAGACTCAGGGGAAACTTCTAACTGCTTCTACAGATGGCGCTTAACAAAATCAATTGCTCAGACTTTTTGTCACCAATATTTTATGAGCAGTATGCACTGGAGTGAGAAGAGAAGGAAGGATGACGGGGATGGCGACACAAACAAATGACAGACAGATGAGGAGGAAGAGTGGCTGAAAGGAGAACATAAAATAAGAGACTTGGAATTATTAAAAACAGCTAGACTGAGGGAAGGAGGAGAAATGAATCTGTGAGAAGAGCCCTGAGAGATGGTTTTCTCCAGTATTTAATCAGTCAATCAGCAATAAAGCCAAACTCAGCTCATGAATAAATCACTTGAAGCTGGTAATGTGTCAATTTGCCTTCAGACGCTCTGTGTTTTCACTCGCGTGGGAGAGTTGACAGCTCTGTGTGTGCTGTTTTTCATGTTTTCTTCATCAGTCGTGCTTTTCAACCAGAATAGCTTCTTAGCTGTGCAAAATTATATAAGATAAAGTCATTTCACAGTCATGCTTCAATGATATTTCACACGCACAAAATGGTGAAGAGAAGGCAAAAGAGTGTGGGAGGGTGAGATGAAACCCTTTTGGTTTCTCGTCTGGTTTCTTTCCTCTGAAGTTTGAGGCTATTTTTTGCCCAGGGAAGTGTTAAGCTGTGGACCTCTTCAGCTCCAGTTACATTGAGGCCTTCAAAGGAGGGGAGGGAGGAAACAAAAAGACTAGGAAATAGAAGAAAGCAAAGAGGAGCACAGTGGATGGAAGTGGGAGGGAAGAGTTTATTGTTTATTGAAGGTCTGTGATTACACTCCAGTCCACATTTATTACTCGAATTCAAACTACTTTCACAGTCATATAAATATTAATTAGGAAGAAAGATTAGTGTTGAGATCATTAAAATATAAAAGATTAAGAGAGTACTGCTGGAAGGCCAGAACCTGGACTGACTCTCAGGCCATCCTTTAGATTTAAAGCTGCAAAGTGAAGAAGACTTAAACTGAGAGTGTTTATCCAAACCACAGGACATGCCATTACAAATTAGTCTTGTCTTCACCATCAAAGTCTGATCTTGACAACACAGGTTCATAGGAGTTTGTCATGGCTCAAGTAAAGGAGATTTCTGAAGGTGTTAGAAAGAGTCACTGATGCTCATCATGCTAGAAAGGATTACGAAATCATTTCCAAAGTGTTTGGTCTCCGCCAGTCAAATGGAGATACCTGTACCAGACCTGATGGGACCTGTCATAACCCAAGGTTCCAGGTTGGGTTTGGACAGAAATTTAAAAATGATGCTCAGGTTCAGGTAGTGTTTTGCCTCATAGGTCAAATATTCAGGCTAAACTGGCATAACTGCACTTGCTGTTTGCTATGTTGCTTTCAGAACCAAAACATTTCACAAACTCATCTGAATCTGGTTTAGGCATGAATTCCAATATACACAATGCACCTCCTCATAAACATGTGGCGCTCTACAGTGTGAAACCCGTTAGTTTAATGGCTCATAAACTGAACGTTAGAATATGAAAATGTTTAAGGCCTATCGTTTTCAGGTCAAATAGTTTTTCTTTTTTACCAAAGCTATATTGTGGGTTTAATTTCACTGAAAACAGCTTAATTACTTGGCATTGTCTGGTTTCTTGAGCAAAGATTGGGACATGTTTATTACAAGACAAAAAAAGACCAGTGTACCAAACATTTCTGAAATGGCCCTTCAATCCTAGTTCAGGAGAAATTTATTAGGATGCATTTACTAGAAACTACTAAAAACAGATCAGGACTAAAGTAATTCAGTCATGATGAATGTTTTAGTACAGTATTGATCTTTCACTTTATTCAAGTTGAACTGATATTGAAACAATCTCATTCTTGTTTTTATCCAGCCTTTTTATTATTTGTATGGTCTGCCTGAAGCAAAGTGGCTGGACTCCTTTTTCAATTTGCTCATTTGATTTATCTTCTGATTTAAAATTCATTTGAAATGTAAAGGCTTGATTTTCTCAGTAAGTAGCTCAACAGGACAGCAATAAAGAATGCTGAAACACACTACAGAACACACCTTCTGCTCACCAAATTAACCTGGATTTCCATTATTCTATACTATCTAGACCTTATTCTATTTGTATATGTGGTCATACAAACAAACAGTTAATCAGTCACCACTTAGATTCAAACAGCAACATCAAGTCCATTTATAGAGTTCATTTTGTCTCAAAAAAGAAACAAAGCAGCTGTTTTAGAAATGACTTAAAATTTAAATTTACATTTTAGCCAAAGCATTCATAGATGGACTAACATATTATATTACTATTTTTAGTGCTAATGTTCCAGTATAATCCAGAGGAGCAATTGAAGCAAGTGCAACAGATCGAAAACCGATCCTTTCTTTACTGAACTGCCGTGTTGTAGCAGCGGTGCTCTCCTTCATGACCGTGTGCAGTGCAGTATATAGGAAGCAGCTTTGCAAATTACAAGCAAACCACTGTCCCTACATCGGTGTCAGAGAGCAGCTAATGCGGTTGTAGATGTAGCACTAGATGATTCTGATGGTTTGATGTTTCAGCATCAGTGTAAATGTCTCTCTCTTCCACTGACATGGAAACCTTCTGGTCTCTTTGTCTCCTTGAGGAACTGCTTAGGTCGTGATCCTCTGGGACATTTCTTATTCTTGTTCCTTATTCAATCACTCTTCCTGCATTATCATTTCTATATCTGAAGCATTAGCTTCCTAACCACAGGGGAACAGGCAATCCTCCTCTCTCTGGCTGATGGGAGCCAGATTCACACAGGAATAATAATCAATCATGAGCAGGATGTCACAATGAACACTGGTCCAGAATCCAGATAGGACAGCTTCATATTACACTTCTGCACATGCAGTATGTTTCAATCTTGTGTCTTTTCTGAGGAGAGAGACAGTACATGTCGCAGCTGTTTCTCGCTGGCACTTTGCCCATTGCTTAATTTTCAAGAAATAAAGAAGTTCCACATTTCTAGATGTATTTATGGAGCACAGCACACTCTTTTTTTCACAAAGGTAACAGCTGGTGCAGCCGTATATATTGGTACTCATTACCCACCGCAGCACACTGCAGTGTAGACTGTCAGCGTCCTCACAGCAGGGTTTGTTGCTCCTTCAGCTCTGGGGCTCTTATGAAAGTGTTGTGGCAGCCTACCAGTGCCAGAAAACTGAATCTGAATGTCAGCTATTTCACAGCTGCATATGGATTCAATCTTCTTCATTTGTCTCTTTCTCCCATGAGGCAGATCTCAACATTTATCCTAAAAATTTAAGTAATCATGGAAGCAACACCCACACAACACCCACAGATGAGATCTGTCTTATCAGAGGTTAAAAAAAGGATGTGCTGTCATCACAAGCGTTCAGCTTTGTGATGGTCAGAGATCATCCTGTCCTATTACCAGGCAGACAGCTTCCATTCCTGTCATAAACATGATTTATTACATACTTCAGTATGCTAAACACAAGCATAAATCCAACATGCTTCATGTGCTTCAATGTGCATATAAATGAATTCTAAAAACAGGCTAAATCAGCATCTGCACATATAAACATACAGTATCTGCATCCAAAATCAAAGGTAGGTTAGACAAGTGATTTAGAACCTTTTCTTGGGCTCTTGTGATTATCTGAAATAACTGGACTAGCTAACTAAATTGACTGACAACCACACTTTTTTTCTAACTAAACTGAACTCTAAGGGTCAACAGCAGATTGTCAAACCTCATACGTGCATTATGAGGCCTGGCTTTGTCCTGCTGAAATATCCATTGACTTCCCAGGAAAAGACAATGCCTTGATGGCAGCATATGTCTCTCTAAAATCCCACTATGCTCCTCCATGTTGAAAGCCCATTCACAAATTTGCAAGTCACCCATGCTGAGTGCACTGATGCAGCCCGCACCCCATCATATGTGCTGACTTTGACACCTTTTGCTGATAAAGAAGAAGAAGAAAAATCGGCTTTATTGTCATTGATTACATTTACATGTTACAACGTAATTTGACTTCTGCATTTAACCCATCCCCCCATGGGTGGGAGCAGTGGGCAGCCACAGTGGACACCAGGGAAGCTAGCACTGAGTGTCTCGCTCAAGGACACTCTGGGTATTGGGGTCTGGGCTGGGATTTGATCCTGCCACCTTTTGCATCCCAGTCTGATGCTTATCATATTGAACTACCAGGCCATCAGTTTTTTCTCAAAAACAAGCCGGAACATGAACTTATTGTACAACAGAACACATTTCCATTGTCTTTCAGTCCATCTGACATGACCTTGGGCCCAAGCTACTCTGCAGTACTTCTGCACAAAATTGATGTATGGCTTCCTCGTTGTGTAACAGAATTTCAGGTTGCATTTCTGGTTGCAGTGGAGGGCTGTCAAGTACTCCAGAGGCCCTATGGCTATATTCATCACAGAACCATGACGGCTTATCGTGCAATGCCACCTGAGGGCTTGTAGAACACACACATTCAATAGTGGTTTTTACTCTTTGCTTTTATGGCATTTTTCCTTGAGTACCTGCATGACATGGTATAGAAAATGATTGACTTCATAGCACCCCAACAACCTCTGTTTGTGTTAATAAATGTAGCGCTTCATTCATTGAAAAAATATGTTGCATCAGAACATAATCCATCCTGTCACTGGTTCTTATAAAGAACTATTTCGAAAACAGGGTTGCTTAGGTATGGAGGAGGCCCTATTAGAGCTTTCCAACAACGCGTGCAACAGAAATCCTAATGGATTCTAATGGATCGGAAATGCACTAGATGACGTCAGACCCCGGAGACTTGGTGGAAAAATTTTGAATGAACAGCGAGGACAGCGAGGAGAATTTAGAAACTCTCCAAGAATATATTGACAGATACTTCG
>JAUYWH010000005.1:22517492-22549469 GCA_034779795.1 Ctenopoma multispine | reverse complement strand
GGGAGTTTTTCCTCTCCACTGTCGCCCAGTGCTTGCTCTAGTGGGACTGTTGGGTTTTCTACTTTCCGTATATTTTTGTAAGGTCTTAAACCTTACACTGTAAAGTGCCTTGAGATGACTTCTGTTGTGAATTGGCGCTATATAAATATAAATAAAGTTGAATTGAATTGAATTGAACTGAATTGAATTGAATTGAATTAATATATATTTGGTGCATCTGTAAAGAAAAGGTCACACTATTGAGTCATCCATGCACACCTTTAGAGAAAACCAGACAATAGCATAGACGAGGTTAAAAACCAGAGTCAGCCAGAGTCTTTGGATGGTTATGGACTTTTATTTATATTTACTGTATTTGGACTTAACTGTGCACATCCAGGGCATCAGATAAGGATGCTTTGTTAGGTACTTTGGCTTCTTACACTGATGCTAAGCAACAGCAACAGAATGAGACACACAGGGATGTCAATCAATTAAAATAATAAACCAGGTATATTTGATGCCTACAGCTACCACATAGTATGTCAGCAACACATTTTCCCACAGGAGAACATCAAAGGTTACCTCTGCCATGGACATATAAAATCAGTTTACTACAATGTTAATTAAACTATTGTATCATGTTACATGAGATTTAAAAATGTTGACACTTTTTTATTAGGTGTCATAAATAAAGGGATATAACTGATTTATTTCCTGTAGCGTGGATAAAATAATGATGTGTGTGTGATGTACTTCACATTGTCTGGAACATGCTCTGTGCAGGAACTTGCATACCGTATTAATCCTGATAATCTGCTTAGATTCAAATATTTTATTCTAGGTTTTAATTTAGCACAAAACACTTTTGCTTGAGGACATAACATTTACTAAAGCAAGACGCTGAGAGTCTTCAGAGGTACACACGGAATCTCAACGAGGCAGAGAGCTTTTTACTGGTCCAGCAGATTTGTGATGAATCTATAAAGACCTTCTCCATATGTCTCTTGCTGAGATGTGCACAGCGTCTGTCATGTTCTCTTCCATCTTCTGTTTCTCAGCCTCTTTCATTGGCATGTCACACAACCTCTCACACTCTGATCCCCCATTTCCTTTCCTCTCTTTCTCCCCCAATCCCCCGTTCTCAGATTGTCCTTTCTTTGACATCTCTCACTGTCTGTCTTTGACTGATGGTGCTGCTCCCCGTGAATAATATCGCCCACTCTCAAATGCAGCTTTGCTGTGTCACTACAGATAAAGCTGAGCTGAGACTGTCATTAGATTTGAAGATATTCCATCATAATGGAAATAGGCACATTCACATTTTTGACCCGATGGAAACGTGAATGGGGGACAAGCATGTCTATGCGAAATTCTGAAGTGATGTTTTGTACTCTGTATTCTGTGTATCGTAAAGTGCCTCGGGATGACTTATGTTGTGATTTGGCGCTATATAAATAAAGTTGAATTAAATTAAATCACCTTAAACTAATGCTGCTTTAAGATTCAAGATTCAAAAAACTTTATTAATCCCAGAGATAAATTACTCTTCTTCTTCTTCTACAGCTTTCTTAGAGTTATGGATGAATTTGCACTAACTGTTGAATGTTACACATTAAATGTTACACATTTCAGCACTTCTGTCACTGTTAACTACATGTCACTGTAACCTTTAGGATTGTTATGCCTCCACGCCAGCAATAGCCAGGGGTGGAGACATTATGTTTTCACGTTGTCCATCCATTCTTTCCTCCTTCCTTTTTAGGTGAATGTGAGATTTCAGGAAAACCCTGATGGATTTTTTTTTTCAAAAAGGCAAAACACAAATCTACTAAACAAACAAGGATTAACTGATTAGATTTTCTGTTCTTAAAGATCAAGGACAGTGACCTCACTGCGACCTCAGGACCTCACAACGCCACACACGCTGTCTGCCATCTGCCCTAAACAGTGAAAACCGGGACTCATCTGTGAACAGAACGCCTGAATGCGAGTGTTTGCACAAGTCGGTTACGACGATGAAATGCAGTCAGGTCCAGACTCCGATGAGGATGACGAGCATGCAGATGAGCTTCCCTGAGACGGTTTTCTGACAGTTTGTGCGGAAATTCTTTGGCTATGCAAACCGATTGTTGCTGCAGGTGTCCAGGTGGCTGGTCTCAGGCAATCCTGGAGGTGAACATGCTGGATGTGAAGGTCCTGGGCTGGTGCGGGTGTGAGGCCGGTTGGATGTACTGCCAAATTCTGAGAAACGCCTTTGGAGACGGCTTATGGTGGAGAAATGAACATTCATTTCACGGGCAACAGCTCTGGTAGACATTCCTGCAGTCAGCATGCCAAATGCACGCTCCCTCAAAGGTTGTGACATCTCTGGCATTGTGCTGTTTGATCAAACTGCACATTTCAGGGTGGCCTTTTATTGTGGGCAGTCTAAGGCACACCTGTGAGGTGGGATGGATTATCTCAGCAAAGGACAAGTGCTCACTAACACACATGTAGACAGATTTGAGAACAATATTTGAGAGTCATGGGTCTTTTGTGTATGTAGTAAAATTTTCAGATGTTTGAGTTCAGCTCATGAAAAACGGGAGCAAAAACAAAAGTGTTGCGTTTATATTTTTGTTAATTTTACATGGACATTTTGTGGTAGCTCAAATCTATGTCAGAATTAAAAAAAATAACTTGACAGTTAAATCTGGATTATTTGAGTTCATACAGAAATTCTGTTGAGAACATTTCATGTATGTGCCGTTTAGTCCAATTTGTTTTACTGGAACATAAAGCTGGATCATTACTATAACAATGAAAATTAATTCCATGCCAGCCTTCCAAAACAGAAGCTTGGGGAACTCTGGTTATAGGGAGACTCTTCAGCAGCAATGTCAAAGAGAATCTTAGGATTATGTTTATTATTAATAATCAAATGAGATTAGTATTTGGTTCTCACAGTGGACAGATCGTGCTTGTATTTAATTATGGACTCCATGACTCCACGTTCAGTTTTCACCAGTGTTGCACAAATTGTTTGATTAGATAGAACAACGTCGATATTAACAGTACATTCTTCAAATGGCATGTTACATTGTGTGTATTAGAAATATGGTTTCTAGGACAGACGAACTTCAATAATTTCAGTTGTTAAATTCAATAAAGAAATGATTGGAATAGCCAGTGTGATCGGGGAGAAAGTCAGGTCAGACACTACAATACCACAGGATACAATCAACTCCAAGGTTCTGTCATTGCACTGACGTGGCCCAAAGTCACACTGAGTGAACCCACACATGTCAGCAAGTGGCAAAAAAAGATTTACTTGACAAGTCAGAGGCCTTGTTCACATCTGGGATAAAAGTAATGAACGATATTTACTTTTGTTACTGTAACAAAGTAGATTTTTGTGTAATTGCACTTTTTAATATGTTTTAAAAACTGTGGAGAGGCTTTATTTAATGGCAAAAAAACAATTTAAGCCGCGTTTCACACAGTCCCAACGTGTCCGGGTTGTGTTAGTTGGAAGCAAATCTGTAGTTTGAATTGTGTGCAAAATAGATCTAAGTTTAATTAATTAATATACCTTGCATTCCAGTGATCCCGAAAGATCCAAAATTAGAACATTATTCTTGGTGTTATTGTATGCATATAGAAGTGGTTGCCTTCCAATGGGTTTCCTGGTTATAATAGTACAATTAAAATAACTTAACTTGGAAGATAGAGATGCTCACACCCAGTGTCAGGCTACAGCCTGTTACAGGTAACCCAGATGGTGTGTTGAGCAACCTGAAACCTTGTAGATGGTGATGGGTAAATTAGCACTGACATTTTGTTTGTAACCAAGATTACAAAAAAGAATAGGTGGACACGGTGGCATACCTACTTTTAACTGGCTGTATCCAGTTTAGCTGTTGTTGTTCGTGATCGTTTCCTCATAGACTCTACTAGGTGGTTGAAGTCACTGATTCTTCCCCTCAAAAACTTGAAAATTATTTAATAATTATTTTTCAATTATTTTGAATACATTCATATTTCTTTTTCAGTTACACTTTAGTTAGTTCAAGTGTTGCAAAGTTACTTAGCTCATAACACACTTGTTAGCCCTACTTTGACACCTCGAGATACACACGCCTCTGTGTTTGCTGGCTTTCTGCCTAAATAAAGAAGTTCCACACGCAGACACAGGCCGCTGGTGTGCTTGCAGTCCTGTAGTTGACCATCTGTGTGACTGATTATAAATGAGTGATTATGGCTTCCTCCATCAACATCCACATGCAGCCTGGTTTGCTGCCAGAAAAGAAGAAAAACTGTGCACAGCGTGTTTCTGTGTGTGTGTCTATGGGGGGGGGGGGCAGACATATTGTTGGAAACAGATTTAATTGTAAGGAAAGTAAAGAAAGGGGGAGAAGGAGAGAACAGGAGCAGGGCTAACATATTCTGTAAGTATTGATTTACACTGTGCTGGGGGCTAAATGGGAAATTTATCTGCTCCACTCCACTTCTTCCCAGTGTAGACAGAGGGGGTGTAATATTATACACACAGAATATGAGGTTCAACCTCAACATTCATCCTGGAGAGACTATCTGAGTGACTCATGTATGTAAGTGCAGCACTGTTTCTTATCACTGTCTTCAAATGGCTCTCCAGTAATCGCACGTTATATCGTATACAGTCACTTTAGAAAGTGTCAGTCTACAGGCGGTAACCCACAAATACCATGTCCTTTACACTTTCTAATACATTGTCTTCTTGAGAAAGTTTCCACAAACTTCTCACACCTAGATTTGGACATTTTATCCCATTCATTCTGAACATGTCCACGCTAGAACAGTCAGACTTCAGTCAGAGAGTCCCAAAGGCACTTCAGCGTTGTCTTTACCATATACAGTACATCAGGCCATTGTTGTGCTAAAAGATGAACCAGGTCCTGTTGTCACAGTTCCAGCCTCAGTTTGTGCTCTTGTGCTTTGTTCCTTTTCTCCTGCCTACCAGTACATCCCCTTGCTCACTTCCCCTTTTTGCTCTCCACTCCCTCACCTATTATCACCCTATCATCCAACTCAACCCCTCCCCCTGACACACTCCCACAGTCACCTGTCGCCACTTGACTCAATTACCTGTCAGCATAGAACCCGTCCACAAGATAATAAGATAATTCACTGAAATCTTCTGACGTTACTCTTCAACCTGTTACTCGTATTATCCGCTGGGCTTTTTTGTTTGTCCCTTCAAGATACAAGAGTCAAGAATCTTTATTTGCACGTACATAGTTATACCGTTAACAACACGCAGTGAAATGAATTCTGAGCCATTCCTATTTACAACTTTACAAGTTCTAAATTTGGAAGTGTAAAGGAAAAACAATATAATAAAATAGGAATAAATTATAAGTGCAAGCAAGGAATTATGTTCCAAAGGAACAGTAGTTCCCTATTGGCCACTTTGTGCATGAACTTCATGTTCAGCCTTTTGGACAGATTTCAGTCTGGCTTCAAATAAAATGACGGCACTGACACTGCACTGATGAAGGTATTATGTTTATATTCATCTAAACACTGCCAATACATGTAGATCTCAGTTTTGGTGCTGTCTCTTGTTCTTCTTAAATGACAGACAACATCAGCTCATTGAGAATGCTGCTGCCAGAGTTTAACAAGACTCGGAAACGCATTGGTTTGAAGGGCTACTGGTACTTTCTGATGAGCTTAAATGTGTCCCAGTCCTCTTGTCTAACTAAAATTGAAAGCGTTGCTGTTAATTGATTGGTTTATCAACTGCACTTTGTTTCTCCTGTTGCATTCAGGGAACTTTACAGTGTATGACTGCATTTCATCTACGCTTATCTGAGCCACTTTATCTTTGTCTAAGTGTATTATATTATGCATTTTTTCCTAATTTGATTCATTTATCTTTTTGTGGTCTTATGTTTTTCTTGGTCTTATCTGGTTTGTGCGATGTTGTTTTAATGATGTCTTTTGCTTGTACAGGGCTTTGAATTGTCTCTGTGGTTGAAATCTGCTGTGCAAATACAGCTGTCTTGTATTAAAATGTTTGAACTTAATTGCGCTTACTGAAACAGAGAAACTAGAATGTAGCTTTTTATTACTGGGCACACCAGTGAATCTGAATTTCAGAAAACCTCAAATAAGTATAAATTAGAGAAACATTTTGAAATTCAACAACTTGAAACTGAGACCACATAAGTTCAGAAACTCGGATATTCAGTGCAGTAACTGTACAACAGTATTAAAATTTCAGCAATATTTATTCCGTCTTTGATGACATTTTAAATGTTGGTATTCATTTGCTGATATAATTGGAATTATTATGGTAATTTCCCCAAGGGGATCAATAAAGTATATAATTATTTCATTATTGTAATGATTTCTTCTCATACATAAGCCTTACTTAAACACTGTGCTGAATGCCAGCATTGTCAGAGGATGGGAGCGTTAATGGAAAAGTGTGTTTGCGGTCTTATCCAGAATCTGTATCAGTTTCAGAGGGGATCAGAAACACATTTAGCATTGGCAAACGCCGGGAAGAGAAGAAGCTGCTAGCCGTGCCTCTGTCATACACATTCTATCAGCTCCAGGGCTTGGTTCATGTGGTATGACACCTGCGTGTCGGCCCCGCTCTGCTGGCAGTTTGAGAAACCTGCAGTTTTCTGATATTTTGGTTTCAGCCACAGTTTTCTTCAGATTAGCTGTGTGATCCAGCCACCAGCAGATTGGAGTGTATTGCCAAGTGTGCAGTCGGTGCTCCTTTACTACACTGTGCTTGGTACCTTATGTTGTACTGTACATCACTGCAGGAGGCTGTAGGTATGTCCTGAAGCTCTGAGGCAGATCCTGCAACTCCACAGGAGCATAATTACAACTGAGCACTTGAGTGCACCAGGAGCACGACAGTGCCAGCTGTAGGGCCACGTGCCTGTGTGTGTCTGCCAGTCGAGACACTATACCATCAGCCCGACAGGCTTTTTCATTACGCTGCCATCATCCTTTTCACAATGATCCCATTTGTAACATGGCAGAGTGTTGAGTGATGCACTGCTTAGCTGGTATTTTATTGTCAGATTGTCTAAAGAAATGTGGAGAATAGAGACTCTGCTCCAACTCTGATCCAATAAAATAGAATAATACAGACATCTTTCATATGAAAGGTGGGTGAATGTGCTTTCTTTGTTTTCACTAGCTTAACCACAGGAGGGACCTCAGGCATAAAGAGGATTTCTTCACGATTTCTTTAGCTTTAGCTCTCCTTAAAGCCATAAAGTAAGAGATGACGGAAAAAAATCCCTATCACTTATTTTTGTAAAAGCATATTTGAATGTTCATTGAAAAATAAATCATCAATTGTCTAAGTGAGACCAATCGAAAATACAATCCACCAACATTACAGCCTATATAGTATCAAACTCCTGCTCCATCCATCCACTGCAGCTCAGGAAAGAATGCAGTCCCCAGAAGCACAAAGACAGATAGTGATAATAAAAAATGAAACTTTACTTGGCTGTTTTGCAACTGTGCAAGACGCAGATTGACTTAATCTGAAATATGGAATTGATTTGCAAAGAATGGTGACTGTGGATTTTGTCCATTTTGAAACTGACGCTTTGCATTCAGTTCATTCAGTCTTGAAATGGGAAATCTGATCATGCAAAATGATTTAATTTATGTTTTAAAAATACAATGAATGAGTGTAACTACAAATGTTCAGTCCATATTTATTGATTTGAATATTAACAGAAGGATTTGTTTCTGTCTCGGCACTCTCAGCATTTTGAAATTATTTTATTTAGGATTTATTGTCTCATGTCATGCACCCTGACCTTTATCTTTCACTGTCTAGGAGCAGCACTGAGTCTGTTATTAATCACGGTTCCGGTCTTGTAGTAATGGGTGAGGTCAGTCCGAGAGTGATTAAGAGATAATTGTAGGGAACAGATCAGTTAATGTTGAGCCTACTGCTAAACAGCATGTAGCTGTACTTCCATCAGAGTAGCTGGGTTTTATGTAGCTCCCTCTACTGCGTGGTTAGGACAAGTTTGGAGTCAAGCTAAGGCCAGGGGTTGCATTATTTGGCAGACATGCAGAACTCTGCATAACACCGGTCCATGCAGAGGCATTTATACAAACTGGATCCATGTAGGATTCCTCTCCAGACTTGTTTGTTGCTTTGTTTGAAAATCTCATTGATGCAGAGGTGCAGAGATTTCTGTAGGTTATAGTCATTTCTAATCCTGCTTGAGAATATGTCAACATATCTTGAGAAAGGCCTTACAGTCCCATGAAAATGATCTTGCATACGGCCCCCAAAAAGCTAGAAACAACCCTGATTAAGGTCTGTGCCTGAAAGAAGACTAAAAACCGAGAACTGAATAAATATTCATGTAGCGGTGCAGAACTTTGAAAAACTGTTTACCATGCATGAATATGTTCCTATGCATGTCTTCCATTTGAAGGCCAGTAGACCTTCATACATAATAGGAGAGTTAATTATATTTCTATCCAATCCAGCCTTATGGGTTAATCCCTGCACTTCGCTACACTGACGTCCAACTGTCACCAAAAGTCAATGGAGGTCCATACACTTCACTGAGGGCAATTTTTTAAAACATAGCACTAACTAAAAGATACTGAGCTGAGAGTAATATATACCCTTACCCTAACCATCTCAACATGTATGTCCTATGGTGATCTAGAGTAGGACTGGAGAAAGTGGTGGGAATGAGAGGACACTCCATAAACTTACCATTAACTCAGTATGAGGTTGATTTATGAAAGATTTGGAGACCATAACATATGGTATGATAGATACAATCAAAGTCATCAACAGCTTTTATAAATGGTTAACATGATGTTCCTTTCAGGTTACACCAGTCAAGAATCAATACTTGACTTTAATAATTTTCAAGTAGATTAATGATAACTTGTTTTTAAAGTCATCTTCATGCTTCCTCTCTTTTAGCTCATCACTGTCTTTGACTGGATTAAAGCCAAGGACACAAACAAGAAAATGCATTAGGGATCCCATCAAATGAGTCAGTTTAATTCCAGCTACTGGCCTAGACCCAGCAGCCATTTAGTGTGCCTCCTGGGTAGAAAATATTTTACCTTAATCACTCTCTCTTTGCCTCAGGCCACAAAGTCAAGGGCTTGGAAAATGAGACTGATATGAGAAGAGGAAATAAAAAATGGTTTCTGACAGAAATGTAGTCTGCGACCAAAATATCGAAACTTTCTGGTTTCCAAAATGAAATTTAAGAGGGAGAAAAGCATGAAATGGTTTGGAGGTCAAAGTAGGAGGAAGGCAGAGACACTGCGCTTTTAAAACAAGCTTCATCTGCACATAAAGACAAAGCATTCATTTTGAACGTATCTCTTACAAGAACTGAGTCCATCACATTTATGAATGTGCTGCAGCACAGGGCCAAAGGGACAATGTGAAAATGTTCAACTGCCCAAACGTTTATGCATGGTTTTGATTGTGCTATAAATGATCAGCACTTATTATATCATTATATAAAATAAAACATACAGTATTAACTGGAGCAAAATAGCTGTTTTCTTATAGTCTCACTTTACTGTATCTGCACTACAAGGTTGTTAGAAACCTCATGGAATCACTGAGAATCATTCCTCCACACTAATTAGCCTATATACCATTTCTGTTCTCCTGTCCAAAAAATATCTGCATCAGAAACAAATTGTCTAGATTCCTTACATGACTTTGAGTCTGTCTGTGTAAGCCTTTGTTTCTCATGAGTATTCACCCTTATAATAATGAAGGTAGTGCATACGAATCTACGTTCATAGTTTGTTTAAATACCATTGCATGGCACACTTTCTTTTTTGTTTGCTAATTGCTATATCATCTTTTCTCATCTTCATCAAAATTTTGATGATTAAAACCAAACAAAACCAAGTATGCCAGTAACCAGTGGTAACCACTGTAGAGGCTACAGATAAAGACAGCATGTACTTCATAATATGATGTACGCTATGGGTGGGAATCTTTGGCAAACCCACAATTTGATTTCATTCTGATCCAGGAAGGAATATTTTTTTAAAAGATAATAAGGTTAACTTAACGCTAATATGAAAATAATTAAATGAAACTAAAGTGTGATTTTTATGTTTCGAGCCATCCATCAATTATACTAACTGCTTTTCTGCCCTGACTTTTTTTTTACATTCCGTCAACATTATCACAAACATCAATTTTCAGTCACACTTGACATGATTTGCAATTTATGTGAGTTCTGGTCAAGCACAACACTCTCTGAGCACAAACTCCATGTACATCTGGTCAGCCCACAGTTGTATTACTATTTCTGAATCCTTTGTCTTCAGCGAACCTACTGATTTACAGTACATGACCAGAATGAGCAGAACTCCTCAGGCCAAATTAATGTGGCAGCTGTGTGTTTAAAAGTATTGAATGCTTTGTTTTTACTTACAACAAACCCACCAGAATCTCGCTTTGGTGTATAGACACAGCTGTCAAGGAAACAGTAGTAGTGGCCTTTAAACAGCTGAGGTCTTTCCAGACCTGATCTTTATCATGTACTTAATCTTCTTGTTCAGTGGGGCAGCACGCTGTGAATGCTTTTCTCACTTTAACTCTATCAGTTCATCATTAATGTTGTAGTCATCATTTATGACCTCAAACTGCTTACGCATTCTGCTGGCTGTGTGTGGGTCTTTCAAGCGGTCCACAAGCCAGGAAATTAGGTCTTAGCTGTGTTTGTCCCTGCCTCTCTCCATGCAGAGCACATTTACACCAAGGAAGCCTCTCATCTTTCAGTCAGACCAAATGTACACTGTGACTAAAACGTGGTTAGTGTTGCTCAGCTGAGTTTTTAGTTTGGAACATCTCTCTTCAGTAAGCTGTGACACACTGGGCTGTACTTACTATCTGCCAAGAAATGGTGAAATGGTTTGTTTTGCACAATAGCCAGGGAAGTTGTGTGCAATGACTGGATCAGACAGTGTTGCTTTGGTGAAATCTTGTGTGTTGAGTTAGAAATTGTAGTTATTGGTTATTATCTCTATTCACATAACAATGATATACTGTTCATTACACCTGAAATTTGAATGGCCTGTATTGGCTTTATAAAACACATTAATCCTGGATCACTTTGTTAGGCTCATACACGTCATGCTTTTCTCAGTGAAACCAGAGTCAGAGTCTTAGTGAGTCTAAGATCAATTCAATAAAACCTACATACACATGATGCTGGTGTGGTACAAATTTTAGATAAATGTTTTGGTACTGTTTGCTGTGATGGTCTTGATTGGAAATTAGCTGCAAATGGTTTTCTCACATTGCTGCGACTGAGAATTTGCTTCACTAGTTCTATAGGCAGAAATAAATAACTTGGCTTCATTTGCTATTTTCTGAGACTTTTCAAGGGTTTGGTGGAATTTTCTTGGCAGTTGGATGGAAACAGTGAGAGTGAACGGGAGGGGAGGATAAACTCAAGCAAAAGGAGATGCACTATATTCAAAGGCGATGAGCAGTCATATTCAGAAGACGGAGGGGGGGGCAGCACAGCGAGCAAAAGGGGGGAAAAGTGGGCAACTGAGTGTCAGAGCTCATTGGCCTACATTTAAGGATTTGGTTCATTTTTTTAACCTCAGTGCAGGGACTCCAGCAGAGAGGTCTGACTCTCCACCCAGGCTGAAAATAGCAGCTCTTTGGCCCGTCACACGTTCTTGTGCAGTCTTCTGCACCTCGCTGGCCTGGTATCATCTCCGCTGTCCGCCGACACTCACACCAACGCTGTCTGCAGGGCATGTGTGAAAAATCGATACTGATATGAGCTTCATCTCCGACTCACAGCAAAGAATCTGGAACAAGAAGGAAAAGAGGAGACAGACGTTATAAAGATAATAGCAAGGTTAGAGACAAGACGACATAAAGGCCATGAGATAAGGAGGAGATTGAATCATAGCAAAGGGAAAAAGAAATCTAACACGCTTCTACCAGCTACGAGTGTTACTGTGACACAAAGCAGCATCTTTTAAAATCTTAGAGAAGGCATGAAGTCAAAAGGACAAACTCTATCCCCTTAATTAAGGAGGGAGGGGTGGTTTGCTTTTTAGCCTCATGCCAGTGCTCACTTTATTTTAGTAGATTTACTTAACATTTCAACAGTGTGGAGCTAATTGTAAATAGTTTTTTAGCAATCAGGACAATGACTGAAAAAATGAACAACATATAAAGGAGTACAAGAAAATAGCTGACATGTCTGTGTAAAACCAAATGGAGTAGTAGTAAAAGTAAAAAAATGGGTCAGAGCGTTACTACTTTAACATAGAGGAGATTGAAACACTGGAACCACTGGGGGATAAATCATAGATCTAGTAGAGCCTTTACAATTCAAAGCTGACAAAGGGCAAGAGACTAAAAAACAAGAAGCAGCTTAAAGGAGACAGGCTGAAAGGAAAAAGAAAAGACATAGCACAGGGGACTTTAGAGGCAGATTCAGAGAACGCTATGAGTGAAGTGATGTAAATGCCTGAAACTTAATATCTGCTCGAAACACACTGCGGGACTGAAAAGCTCAGAACCACACTTTGTTAAATGACACATATCGTCTTTCCTGTGGACACCGTGTGGTTTTACTGTTATTTTTGGGCAGGTCATAGTAAGACATAGAAGAAAGAAAATGGATAGTTTGGAGGTCAGGAAGAAGAAAAGGTCCACTAACTTAAGAATGAGATTCATGGAACACATTACCGAGCCCCACTAACTGATGAACCATCATCAGTCGAGGCAGCAGGAGGACTTTTCTCAAACAAGCAAAGCTGAGTGAGAGTTTTACTTTACATTATGAACATGGTACATCCGTGTATTTGTTGGTTTCTCTCATCCTTTCTGCACATAACTGTAAACTGGAACTTCACGTCTTTAAATGTTCCTGCATTGAGGCACGTAACCACAGTAACGGTGTACTGGGTTTTCAGCACTTCCAAACTGGTGGTGACCTACTGGTGAACTGCACCTTTTTTTTGACCTCATCATGCAAAGAAACATTTAGATTAACCAGATTGGTTCTGGAAACACGTGCTGTGGACAGATGATGTTAAAATTGAGCTGCTTGACCACAGTCAAAAATACAAAACAAAACACAGCAGCGATTGATGAAAAGAACATATTGTCAAGTGTTCAGTTCACTGCAATGCACTGACACTGTTGGTTCATGTGACAGACGTGTTCCCACTATTTACTTTTCATCTTTTGGCTCTAGTGATTTGTAATGTAAGCGTGTTCTTAAACAGCACATTTGAAGTACCTTATTGCCCTAAAATACAGCCCAGAATTCTAAAAAACAAATGGCCGGATGCCATGCTTTTAAAGAACTGCTTAAGATTTGCTTACCGTAGTGAGTCAAGACAGCCAGATCATATATCACATGTGAAATGTCACATGATATGATGACTGTATAAATTACAGATTTCTTTCATTTGTAATTTACTGACAATACACAAACAAGATATGAACAAAAATATGAAAATCTGATGTAATTTGCATGAGAACCATATATAACAGTGAGATGACATTTGATGATAAAATAAGCGTGGAGAATGACCCAACAAAATACATTCTTCATTTGGGTCAAAGGGAGCCAGCTTGAGGAGTCCCAGCAAATCCTTGCGCGTCGCAAAATAAAATTAGAATAAAAATAATAATATATTTATATATATATATATATATATTCTAATATAATATTAGAATAAATAAAAAGAATAAAAGTTTAAACACACTGGCCCCGGCACAGAGCGATGCTCATAACACACACAAAGAGCAGCGCAAATTATTTTGTGAACTTTTCCACACGTTGTTCTCGTGTGCTGCATTGGAGATATCTGCATATTTAAAATACACAATAACTGCAGCAAACAGACAAAAACAGAGCCAGAAATATAGTGAAAGTATCGTGGTCGAGAAGTTTCAATCCAGAAAGTGAATGAAGGTTTGACGTGCATCAAGGCTGGAGAAATAGAATAGGGGCTAATGGTTGACATGTTTTACAGTATATGCAGTATAAATGAAGTAGGGCCTCCCAAACCACCAGCATCTCTGTGGCAATAGTGAACAAACTACTGCTTGGTGCATCAGAATGTGGAGAAGACACCAAATAGACCCCCCTACCCCCAAAGTCCCCAAGCACAATGTTAAAATACAAAAAAGCTGATAGGCCACACCTGTCTGTCTGTAACCCCACAGCCCTCAAACCCAACCAGTAATCCTAGTGGGGTCATGTGACCCAGGCATGTTGATGTCACAGAATATGGCCCCGGAAAGGGGTGGTGGTTTGAATTTGGGGGAGGACCCTGTGCAAGATGTTGCTTAGGGCCCCAAGATTCTTGTGCAAGGCCCTGCACCTTGGAGTAAGATGGTTGTGGTTTACAGAGACATCTAGTGGCCTTAAGTTGTCTGAGTAGCTCAGTTAGTAAATCATTTTAACACATGTTGTTAATTCATGAAGTATAATCAAAATGTAGTAGTACATCTATTTTTAAAATGTTTTTTAATCTTTCAGACTTTTTAAGGATCCACTGTGTATCATATGTCAGTCAATTCTTCATTCATGCTAAAGAGAAAATACAATATTTTAGTTCTAAACATGATAACTTTGCTGAATGTTAATCGCTCAAGTGTGCAATTCAACATTAGAACTCAAATTAGCTTCTTAATTGAGTTCTGTTAAGTTTACTGTAAGAAGGAAGTACTGACACGTATCTGTGCTAGTCATACTGTATCACTGCGGACTGAGTTATTGAACATCACATGGATAAGAGAGCCAGAAACAGCATTTGACATAAAATGTGGATGAGATTGCGTGAACATCAGTGTGAGTGAAGGTGTACAATTTGATCCATTTTCCCATTTCCACTTTACCTTTTCAAGTTTAGCAAGCAAGGTCCCACCGGAGTCGGGGCAGAAGAGGACAGAGGACAGGTGAGAAGTAGATATTCAACCCTGTCTCCTGAAAATTATGTTCTTATACGATGAAACTGAAGTCCCAATCACGTTTTTTTACAGAACTGTACTGCACTGTTATTGTTACATTGTACTGAAACATAGTTTTGTGAAAGAATTATTTGCTACATTTATTAACACAAGGTGATTTGCATGGAAGTGACTGGGGTGGATGGAGGGTGTTCACTGTGCAGGAGACCGGAGTTCGAGACCAAAGTCCCCAAAAGACTACATTGTATGGAAAGAGACCTGGATATGTTGAATATAAAGGTTTTTGTGATTTTTTTTACTATGTTTAAGTGACCTTTCACTATGTTACCAGAAAATGTTATCTTAACAAATTACATTTGTTACAATATACATTTGCAGTTAGAATTTAGTTATAGAGAAACAATTTTTAGGATGTTGATTCTAGCCACTGTAATAGCACAGGAAATACTATGCAGGTGATTACTGTACACCTAGACCTTATGGCTTACAATTACCGACATTCCTCCATATACTATATACTGCATACAAATGCTTACCATGGTCCAAAATTGGACACAAATGTAGTCAGACCCCTGGTGAGTCTAACGTCACTTAAAGCTACAATGTGCAACTTTATTTATTCTAGTTTTTTTTGTTCATATGCTTTTTTTCTGTCTGCTTCCTATTTTAACAAACCACCCTCTGAGGCAACATGGCAGACTTTCCAACACAATCAAAGACTTACATATTGAACCAATGTTTAATTCTGTAAATGTGTGGATATAATATGTTTAGAGTGTTTTCTTGGAAACAGGCACACTGAAGACTTTCCTCTGGACATCAAGTGAAATCTGCAACATTCACCAGTTTGTTCTCCATACCACCCTGCAGCAGGTCATTAAGTTTTTTTTTTTTTATGTCATCAGTGAAATGTGCGAGTCTGTGGGAACTAGAAAACAAACCAGAATGACATTATGAGATCAACATAAGGAGATTTCACAGCGAAGAAGAAAAAATGGGAACTATATATTTTAGTATGTCATAGAGGTGTGTAAGTTCAAATAAAAAATATGAGTCAAAGGGCTGCTTTAAATGTTACATCATGTAAAAAAAAGCAATTCATTATTTTAGGTTAAAGTTATCTGCATTAAATAACGCATGTTAATATGTCATGTATACTGTGAATAATAATAAAAATAATCATAATAATAAACTTGTGTTACAAAGTGCTTCACAAGAGCATGAAACAAAAGAAATAAAATAAAAACAATAAAAGCAATAATACAAAAAGAACACACAGTAATAGAAGACACAGAAAATGTGAAATAAATAAATAAAGCATAAAGCAATGAAGGAAAAAAATCAAATAATCAATAAGAGAGGAAGAGAAAAAAGAGATTTAAAAGAGGCTACTGACTGCAGATCTAATATCCTAAGGTAGATCATTCCAAAGTTTAAGGGCTAAACTGCAAAAGCTTTATCACTGCTAGTTTTTAGTTGCACCTCAGGAACACAGGAATGACATCAACTCGAGGATTCCAGATTACCTGCAGTCTCATATTTAGTACCATATGAGACTTAGGAATGATCTACCTACAAGTCAGATATATTGCACGGAGAGAGGCCATGAAGGGTCATTAAAAGTCAACAGTAAAATCTCAAAATCAATCTTGAAACATAGTGTAAGGAGAGTAAAACAGGTGTAACATGATGGCTTCTCCTTGATCTAGTTGAAATCAGTACAATTTGGAGCCGATTAATATATTTTTGATTAAATCAGGTAAAAAAGACTGTAACAGTAGTCGGTAGGTTTGAAGAGATGAAGGCATGTCAAATAATCTCAGTGTCTTTAAAAGATAAATAGAATAGAACAGAATAGACTGCATTGTCATTGTGCAGGCATGTACAACGAAATAAAATGTGATGTATTTTTATAATATTTGTGAAGGGATAGAAACATGACCATTGAGCTTTCTTACTGTACCAGACACCAACCTATGCAACAGGCTTAATATGTTCTAACAGTGAACCAGTACAGGGCAGAATGTTTACAGTTAAGAACAAATAACAACAATCTCCGTTTTGTTTGGGTGGAGCTGTAAAGAAGTCATGTAAAGAATTCAGTCTGAAACTCTAACAGGCAGCTGTGTGTCATCAGCAGAGCAGTGAAAAGAAAAACTATGTTTAAGTACAATATGTCCAAGGGGGGAGCATGTACAAGAAGAATAATATTGGCCTTAAAACATACCCTTGTGGGACACCATACTTTATAAAAGAAAATGATCACATATAATTTAAATATAAAATAATTTTGTAAGGTTTGAGGACAACCATTATAATTATATACATTATAATGTCTGTTATTTCTGCCCAAGGCTTTTGTCTGCCCAATAAAATGCAGTGATCAACTGTATCAAAGGCAGCACTGAGAAGAGAACAAGGAGAACAAGAACTGAGCACATTCCAGCATCACAAGCCATTGAAATGTCATTTATCACTGAGAAGGGCAGTCTCTGAGCTGTGATGCTTACAATAGCAGACTGGAAATCATCAGAAATGTTAGAGTTGTTCTGTAACATTAAAGGAAAAATGTGTAATTTTACACAGTTCTGCTGTTTTGAAATGGTTCTGAGAGTTGAATTACTATATAGTTAGCATTAAATTACGGTAAATTTATTTGTTATTTTACAGTGAGTTTCCGTAAAAAACTCTAAAATGCAAAGGAAAAGCAAAAAAATTGTGGTTCCAACTGGGGGATCCTGTAGGTAAACAGTGCAGTAACACTGTTTTTAAGTTGTTAAGATTTTAAGACTTTAAGTTACAAGTTTAACTAATATTTGTTTGTCATATTCCAAATTTTGCACCCAAAGCCAACCACAAGACGGCGTAACCTTTCCGGCCCCGGAAATTCACAGCAGCTTTGTTTTGTTTACAGTCAGTCGGAGGAGCAGTTTGTTTATCATATCATAGGACATAATGGAAAACTGGCTTTAAATAAAAACAGTCTGCATTACCTACAGTTGGAGTGCAAGGAGGGGCTAGGTTTTATCAGCTGAATCCTTTTCTTGAGTAAAGATTTGAGAATGTTTTGATGATCAGCAGTAACATCTGAGAAGTATTTAACTCTGGCATCCTTTAGTAGTGGACTAATAGATATGGATGACTGAGAATCTTCATAGACATAGTGGACTAATAGTTTTTTCATAGCCACATAATGTAGTTGAGGTCATGATTTCTTCTTTTCTGTTCTGCTTTCCTACACTCAACCTTGGAGATACAGTGTGTATACTGCAATTCAACCATGGCTGATTGGAGCTGAATTTAGGCGAAACATTGATTGTTTTAATAGGATTATCATGTTATCAATATGTGACATGGAAGACCCAGTTTGCTTCAACAGTACTGCCTTATGGATCATTAGCATTCATTGTTCAAGTCTGTATAGTTAAAATATAGTAAGGCAGATGTAAATAAATAAAACTCTGGAGGAAAGAAAAAACACTGAAGTTAAGAAGAAACTACGTATTTGTTTGGTTGATTTCGATTTGTGAGCATATTGAACAGCTTAGGTAATTGCCACTTATATTTCATTTCAGCTTCTAAATGTACAGTATGTCAGCTTCTTTAGAACGATCTGCTGTGTTACCAACGTCTGGTTTAATTAATTTTATTTGTTTATGTATTAAATATTCTGCTAACGTAAGCACTTTTCAAAATGAGGACAAGAATCATAGCTCTGTAGTTCATATGATGGACCTATTATTATAAAATAATTATAAATAATAGTAAATTAGAAAAAGCACAAAACCATAATGTTAAGTTGCTTCCAGTGTCTTCCCCATGGTTTACAGGGTTTGTACTACTGTTTATGTACACATTAAAGACACAGACACAAGTTATTTAAAGTTATTTTTAAGTTAACTAATATTGTTTAAGTTCTGACAATAAAAAGCTATTAACGTCAATTAGAAAATATTAGGCGATTCCACTAAATTCCTCAGTGAATTTATAGTGTAGTGAAAAAGAAGACAGATCACACTCCAAATACAAAAGAAACTCTACATGGACTGTAGCAGGAAACAGCAGTACTAAGCACTAAGTCTACTGTCTGACATGGACACGTCTGCCGCGCTCTGAACTGATGAAAACAACACATCTGGCACAGTTATTGTTATAAATTGAATTTCCAGAATGACTTTGTGCAGTCATTAAGTGTTTGCAAAAGGAAAATCGTTGCTGTCAAGTATTTTTAATGGTTCCCAGCAAGTTTAGCTTTATTTCTAAAAACTGAAACTCCATATAAAAACTTTTACAGTGTAGTGGCAGAGGGTTTTCAACACCCCTGCTGTGTGCATCCTTATTTGCTGGAAGCCCATCACACAACCACAGCCTCCTTCCTCATTGGAGCCCTCTGGTTTGGCTTTGGGGGAGGCTGCTGGTGTTTAAGTTAATAATAAAAAAAAGTTTTATTGGTATACAATCAAATCAGTGAATCTATAAACAATAATTAGTCCATCCTGCTGAACCTATTGCATATAATACAAAAAACATTAAATATGATCTGTCTGTCAACCTGATGAAGCCACTTTGTCCAGCTACTGTCCTTAAAGTCCATGAGGAGCTGCTGACAGGCAGACAGGTCAAATTGAATGCTTCAGAACTGAATAACATGGAATAATCCTAAGAGTCTTCGTGTCCAAATAAATTAGATGTCAGTATGATTCTGTGCCTTCACAGACCACATGTGGTGTTTACTGCGTTTGAGGATGTAGTAGAGTTGACTGTGCTTGGAACATTCTCAAAGGACAGATGAGGTCTACTGTGCACGTCTGTCTGCAGTGTTTTGCCTGTGATCAAATTAAGGGAACCAAGCGAACCCTGTCACATCGTGCAGTTCAAACATGCGATGGAAAGACCTTGATGTCTTTGTGCATCACTAACAACATAAACTAATGCAGGCAGAAAAAGTCCTTTAAATTAAACCGCTGCTCCAGAGCAGACCTGTGAGTCAATATGTTCATGTATATGCAGTGAGGCCTGTGCAACTTAATCCTCTAACCGATAACGGCTGATCCGTTTAACCTTCACATGATACTCCCAGCTCTGAGGACGTCTGCTTGGACTGTGACCTCAGGTCTGATTACCACAACCTTCACGTGTTTTTGTAAGACTAGACAGAATACCATTTTGCGTGGCTTCTGAGAGACAACATATTTTCTTACTTCCTCTAACCATCCATGCAGGTAGTTTTAGTTTGATTCATCCAAGTTTGGATTTCTGGATAAGAATTATTAAGGATAATTTTGTAATTTACACTTGTCTTAATAGTTGTTATCTATAATGTTATGTTAGACTGGTTAGTTTTTCCTTCAAAAATACTTACTGAGCACGTTGTACTGAGCATGTAAATGGGAAAATCATAGGTGGCAGCGCTGCACTCTAGTTTGAGAAAAAAGAGTGAAGGGTCATCTCCTGTTGCCATCTTTGTTTTATAGAAAAGAAATGGTCATACCAGAGAAACTGAGAAATAATATTTCTCCTGGAACAGACCAGCTTTTTTTTCTTTAACTCTGCAGGGTTAGAAGAGTGTTTAAGGATTCTGGAAGCCCATTCAGTGTGTGTGAGTGTTGTCAAATGGAATCAGAAATCTCTGTCATGTACTGAGTTTCAGGATATTCAGAGAGTTAGTGCTGTGACTTGAAAGTATGTAATACACAAGAAGCACAAGGTGTGGCTAAAAAACTGCTTGATTACAGTATGACTGTGGATATATCATGTACCATATTGTGGAAATGTAGCATTAATTATCTGAACATAGCAACATATAACAACTGCACAGCTGGCAGTTGCTCATAATGGTGGAGATTATCTCAGCAATTTATCAAGAATGCTCTGTCTGCAGAATGCTGAACAAAACATCACAGCTTCACATTTCTTAAAGAAGACTTGCAGTCACCTAGCCATTTAGCAAACATTTGTTGATTTGGTTCAGACCGAGGATGGGTCATGTTCTAAGATTTCCATTGAGGTGATGCTAGACAATCAGTAATATTTAGCTTGGTAGCAGAGCACACTAACACTCAGCAGCTTCCAGCATAACTGACCACAAACCAGCCACAACTTACCACCTGCCCGGGACCGTCTATGTCTGTTTGACTAATCTGAATTTTCTTAGAGACTAGAAGATGTGGGAATAAGCACTGATGTGTCTCCCACTGATGTATCTCCACTGATCAGTTGAGTCATATGGAGACAGCTGGTCTCAGCAGTTGCCAGGTCTGCTCCATCAACCTGCACTTAGTTTAACAACTTTTTTTAATTGAACCAGTTCAAACCGCAGCACGGAGCTGCAGATCAATACTGTTTAATTACAGGTCAACCTAAGCTGTAGCACCAACCCCCAATGTCCACACTGATGTAAACCATCTGTCTGCCTGCATTTGAGAAACAGACGGTGTGTTTCCAGCATTTTCCAGTTAAATCACCTTCAGTGGGTCAGAATCAGCTAGATGCAGCCTGACAGCTATTAGCACTGCTGGCACCACTTCTGTATTTTGCTGTTTAGAACAACCCCTGGTCAGATTGCTGAGAGACGCTATGGGAATAACTTTGGGCCCAAATATTAAGAGCCAGCACTTGCAGCACTTTTCTCTTATACATCAAAAAGCAGAGGTATGTTCAGCTCTTCACTGAAAAAAGACTGGATCTGTGACCAAACAGTAACATTTAGTCAGTTACTGCTGGTGTAGGAGCTACAAAAATAAGCTACAAGTTATATTTACTTACAGATACACAGATCAGCTACAACAATAAAACCGAATATTGCCTAATATTGTGCAAACCCTGGGGTTCGTAGACCCCTGCCGACTGGGGTGGAGCCTTACTGGATGCTATCTCTTCCTCAGTAAAGGATGCATGTTCTAGGTGGACAGGCTCAGCTCGTATGCAGCAGGCTGTGATGCACTGTGTGGTCTAACCAGCATTACAATTTAGTTACTATAACTCTTCCGTTGGATCACACCACACAAGTCACCCTTCCCCTCCTATGCACATCAGTGAGCCTTGGGCCCCCATTACCACTGGTTCCCCATTTGTCATTTGTTATACCACTTTTAGAAGGTCCAGACCACTGCATACTGGACCACAAGACTTGGCATTTTTAAGAAGCTCTGATCCAGTCGTCTAGCCATCATAGTTTAGCCCTACATAGTTGGCTCTGGTCAACTTCAAGTATCGACTGACCTCTTGACAGATTCTACAGTAGTGAGATCATCAGTGTTTTTCACTTCACCTGTCAGTGGCTTTAGTGTTGGGGCTAACTGGTGTATGAAGAAGCCATCATCAGCATTGTTGGCATTATCTGTCTTTTCCAGGTCACAGTTTGTTTATTTGACCTTCACCCTGCTTTAAACTGTGCCATTGTGCTCCTCATGGTTTGTTGCTTTTTATACACAGTGAATTACTACTTTCAACACTTTGTGACCTTTTCTTCACAGCCATTAGAGCATTTCATATTTATACCTGTGGTTAGGCTCCACGAAGAGATAAATCAACGGTATTGCTCTTCTTTCACTTTAATAATGTCAAGTGTCATCATTATTGCAGCTGCCAGAAACAATCTGAAATGTAAAGTAACGCAATATATCAGCTGCAAATCCCGCGTTTGATCCCCCTGGTAGCATGTGTTTTCTGCATGTGTATTACCTTTACTTCTAATATATGTACCCTCAGTTTTGAAGGAAAGGTTCTGGATGTGTAGCTGATGGTATCTATATATTTTACATCGTGACTGTTAATATTTATCAAATATGTGAAGCTGTTCTTTGCTCAGTTGGTAAAAAAACCATGAATATTTTTCAGCCCTTTGAAACAAATGAATGAGAAATGTGCCCCCACACTGAGAGTGGTAATGTTAGAGCCGTTTTTATTATGTCCACTGTTCAAATCTTATAAACACATTCTTTTATTTGCCTAATGGAGGGTTGCGCTGATGGCGAATGGTGTTATTGATATATTATCATTCAGCAGGGGCTGCACTTTGCATGGGTAAAATCTCGCACTATAAACCAGAGCATATATCCACTCTGTCTCCATTCTTGGTCTACGGCTGTCAATAACTGTGTTAAAATGAGGATTGAAGAGAAAATTATGGAGACATCAAAGTGGTACAAAGTGCCTCCATCACTCACCAACGATTCAGTGATGTAGAAATGGACAGCCGGCAAAGACAACGAGAAAGAAAGAGGGGGGCGACCTGTCATTGCTGCGATCAATCCTGAAATCCAATCCAAGGAGCAGCCTTCCCTGAGTTTTGACTGAGACGGTCGTGTCACCATAACTGAGAACATTTATTCATGTCACAGGCCGACTCTGGGGCCTAAGAGGACTCTCTGAAAAAGTGTCATCGCTTTTTCAAGATATCTTCTTTATCTTGTTATCTACAATGACAAGATAAAAAAGATCAGATCATTTCATCATCTCACTTAGTTATACCAAAAAAAGAAAATTGTAAATAGTTTAGTTTTTCTTTGCACTGTATCTAAGTAATATAACAATACATAATAATGACTCACATTAGGTTACACCTGACAGTTCCAATATGCTGTACACTACATTCCTAGAAGTGAACATGCAACTTCAGATATAACGGAAAAGCGGATAACAGTGAATGACACAATTGTGTGACACTGTCAAAATCTGAATTTATTTCCCAGTAAACAGGCAGTAACACTTAAAGGTCATGTCATGTCATTACCTGAAGCATGGCATCAGCAGGTAGTCTGCAGCGACACATCACTGTGGCACTGATCTGGGTTGGATTTGGAGCAGTGTAGGCTGTTAACTAGTCGTATTTCACAGACAAAAACACAGCTTCAAAGTCGATCTGAAAACATTTCATTTAGCCGAGGACTGCAGGGCTTGAACTGAGTCACCGAGCACACGGCTTCCCATAGCAATCACTATGTAACCAGTGACATTCGCTATTTTCCAGGGAACAAACTGTATTTAAAAATGCTGCATTAAAGAAAGTTTATGTTCCACATTTCAAAAGAGCAGCATTAGAGTGTCTCATAAAGACTGAGGCAACGTTTTTACCCCGGAAGTCACTCGATATTTTGGCAGGAAAGCCAGTCCTCATTCTGTACATACTACAACATAATGGCTCCATAGAGACAGAGTGTGTGTATATGAATGATAGAATGAAGCTGCTGAGTGAAAACACTAAAACTTCTTTCATGGAAATAATTAATGCCAATTAACAGCCACCACTGAGCCACATGATGTCATTGACATTGATGTTATTTCATTACCATGACCACACACACTGTAGTTTATTAGTACCACATCCTCAAAACTGCCTCAGATTCTCACAATATTCACTTTCAGACAAAACGTTTTTACAGAACACTCAAAAAATTGTAAAAAAAAAAAAAAAAAAAAGTAAAACTTCTGCCAGGAAAGTTGACAAACAGTTAACATCAAATTATGGTAAAAAAAAAAACAAATGTTTTACAGTAGATTTTCATATAATATTATATATTATAAAATTATTATCATAGATTGTATAGTTTTTGCTGTAATTGTAACGCCCACCTTTGGAAGAATATATACACCACTATTAAAATAACTAAAATGTAAAAAGGTAAAACTCTGATAAACTTTGATTTGTGCAATTTTAAGTTTTTCATATTTTAAATTACAGTAAACTGTTGTTTGTTTAAGCATCTAGTCCAACTGTTGTTTTCACTGTTATTAAATTAAACCACAGTAGCATTAGAAATGAAGGTATCACAGGCCCTTTTTCTTTCTCAACAGGTTAGAAACTATGTTAATTGATTTCTTGATTAAGAGATGGGGTTAGTCAGACTAGAATATGAAGGTGTGGTTACTAGGAGTTGACACCTGACACCATGATGAAGAAAATTATTTGATTTGACATGATTTTTTGGTTTACATTACTATTTCTAAAATTCACTTTTTAATAATATTTAATAACTTCTACAATTTAAACAAACCAGAATAGTTTCATATTACACTTTTATCCTATGTATGTCCTGTATGACTGTATGATGATCTGTCACGTTCCATACTTCTCCCAAGACACTACAATATATATAGCAGATTACTGTCAAGTAATATTTAAAAGAGAATCTTGGAAAAACTGTGTTTATCTACAAGGTCTCATTGAAAACTTTACTATAAGTTAAAAAAGAAAGACGAAATGTGAAATTAAACACAGTTGTTGTTGTGATATATAAAAGTCTTTGGTCAGCATGTTAACGCTGTGAAACAGTGTATGAATTATGTTACTATGCAGTGTATTTGACCACCACAAGGTGCACACTATCTGTATCTTACTTCACATAATGTGCATCATTTTTATGAACATATCTGTTAAAAACCCATTTTCTATTTAGACTTAGGTGATCACTAAATATTCTCTATTTATTTATATTTTACAGGCATATACATAAAAAGCACTGTGTTTCACTGTGTTGCATGGATGTATAATAAATGTACATTCAAGACCATTTACAAACAGCAGATTCTCATAGTCTAAAATTAAATGTACAGCCATTTTAAAAATGCTGATTTACAGGTATAGGTTTGTAAAAAGAAAATATGAAATATGAGTAATATGAAAAAGGTCTAGAAAAGTCTTATTGACTGATAATGCAAGAATGATCACCACCAGTCAGGATTTGGCCCAGAGGCTGGTATCCGTCATGCCAGAGCAAGCTGCAGCGGTCGTGAAGAAGAAGGATTAACACTGTAAATAGTGACTCTTTGCATAAATTAGATGTATTTACCAATAATGGTTATGACATTTATCAAATGTTTATAATTGTTTTTTAACCTACCACAGAACATTTTTATTTTATTAAACAGCAAAGTTTGTAAAACTAAATTTGTGTTGCTATCGCTATATTCATTAGCACAGCATCCCATTTCCCCATGTGCCTGATGGTGAAGCTGACACCTGCATTTGTTCTGTTTGTAACAGACCTGGATCCATGTTGGTGTGAGTCCCAGCCCCTACATGGTAACAACGGGGGTAATTCAGGCATAAAGTAGACACTCCATGGAGTAATTGGCAGCTGGAACGCAAATTTTAAGAGCAGTGTCCTTTAACTAATTGGTCTCTTTGATTGTGTTTCCAGCACGTTCAGCTGTTAGGATGGACTGCATGGCTGCAGAAAGTGGGAGAATTAAATGCCAAGTTTCTGATGAGAAGTAGAAGGCTGGGAGTGAAATGGCTTTGTCTTTGTTATGTTGATATTATCAAACCCGGCTGATGAAGAGAAGCACTCAGACGCTGAGGACACAAAGTGAGCAGCATCTGCTTGAGTGGTTTTCTGGTCTAAAGGATCTTTTAATCAGCCTCAGAAAAGTAACAGGGTGGTTGTTAGCTGCAAGTTCAATTATTTTCATGAAACAACCTTCAAAAAAAAAAAGGAAAACTCTTGTGTTGGTAAGATCACCATTTGTGTCTTAACATCACTCCACCAGTTACCTCACATCTTCTCTGGTAATCTCTCTTAAGATGTGACCTTCAGCATTTAGCTGAACTCACAACAGCAGGGGAGCTGCTGGACCTGACGGCATCTTGGGGACTGTGGTCCAGGCATGTGCAGACCAGCTGGCAGGGGTCCTCACCAAGCTGTTCTCCCTGACAAATGCTACTGTCCCTCAGTGTCTAAAGGCCGCCATCATCATTGCCATACAGAAAATACAGCCTCACTGACTACAGACCCACAGCCCTCACGTCTTAATGTTTTCAGCAGCTAGTATCTCAGAACATGAGACACTGCAAACTGATTCACAGAGGACTCATCGCCATAATACGACATAGAGCCATTTGGAAAACTGGAAGAGTTATGTCAGGATGCCCTTTGTGAACTATAGCGCGGCATTCAGTACATCATCCCAGATACATTGGTCATCAAACAGTACACGCAGCACATTCTGAGGTCGGGAAACTGTCCATCTGGTGCTCAGAAAACAACCTGTCACTGCATGTCTATAAAACAAAGGAAGTCATTATGGACTTCGAGACACAGACAGGACATGATGTCTGAGGGTGTGGTATGCAGGCTCTGCTGTGCAGAGGGTTATTAACACCGCTCAAAAAATCAACTGCCCTCTGCCCTCCTTCCACCAGCATATCCAGATCCTACTGCCTCAGCAAAATTAAGGCCATCACAGGGGGCCCTTCACATCCCACCCATTACCTGTTTGACCTGTTGCCTTCAGGTCAATCAAGTCTGATGAGAGAGGATGAGAGAAGAATCGAGGTTGTTAGAGACAGTAGACATCTTTTCCTCTGAACAGTTTTTTGCAACAACGTCCGTTTTATGACAGCGGCTCAGCTGGATTTGCTGTCAGTTTATCGTCACTGTAGTAATATATTCACTGTCACAATATAATCATCTTATATATAATCATCTGCTCAGAAATAAAAACATGCATTCTCCTGTCTTCAAGTCAGTCAAACCACTGTCTGCAAATGTTCTTCATTTGTCGCTGGATGCACATAAACATGATTTCTAATGGCAGCTGGTGTTGTATTCTTTTTGTAAATTCAGAATTCTGTGGCCAGATCTAGCCAAATGAGCCTGTGCATTAGTGGTTCGACTCCCGGTTCCTCCAGGCCCCATGTCGAGGTATCTTTGGACAAGACACTGGAACACCACAGTTGAGCTGTCATCTACTATAGCTGTCCAAACAAATATTTCCCAGAGGGAAACAATCATATGAGAGACTTGAGATTCACCAGCACATGATTCATTTGTTCTCTCTACCTGCTATTTTTCACCTAGCTCCACCCACACTCACCTGCAGCTCATTTGTCATTCACACACTCTGTGAGATTACTGTTGCTCCTTTGGGTTGTTTTAGTTGTGTACAAATGTACCTGTAGACTTTATATTGAAAAATGAACACTGTATTTTTCCAGCATGCTGACACAATAAGGAAAACTACCTGTAGCCGTGGCTTCTGGAGTAACTCTAACATGTCTGAGATTGATCCTACAATTAGCCTTAAATACTTAGGAGTCCTAATGTTGGGACTCAGACTGTTTCACTCTGATGCTGTGTGGGAGGGAAAATATGATGGGAGAGATTTCCAAGGTTTCCAATTTCATGTGCTACTCACTAATTACTGGGGCTGTCTTAATCAGCAAACATGAAGGTTATCATAGTGAGCAAACTGTTAATAATGGCTACTATGCATGTGTGTCTTTAGAACAGTGCATGTACTATTATCTTTAACAACGGACCTCCACTGTTATTACGTTTTAGTGCCAAGCTTCGCAGGCATAATTAGGACTTGGATGTTGACACAATTACTGTTTGCAAGGGGAAACTATTAATCCTGCTCACTCTGAAGTGACGTGAAAACAGTATTAGGACATTTTGTGTACACAACCCCTGATCCTGCTCCTTCCTGCTTAATTGTCTCTCGTTCCCTGATTAAAAAACTGATTTCTTCCATGTTTAGTTTTTAACACAACAATAATGCAGATACTGTACAGTAACAATCTACCATTTTACACACCGTTTGTCACTGTTGTTCAAACTGCACTAAACTATCTCTAACATTGGCTTTTGCCCATGCCCTGTCTTCTTTACTTGATGCCAATCTGCAACCAGCTTCCTGCCTTAGACCAGTTTTATTTAGACTAAAGTCCTTTTTTGTTGCTCCTTCTCCTGCTCTGAAGTATTTTCAGCTATGACAAATTAAATAAGGAATTAAAGGCAGAAATCACATCATCCTCCAGGTGGAGACTGTTAAGTGTTTGGTGTTAAACCTTCAGAAAGCAGCTTCACTGGCAGTCTTTGAGGCTGCCTCTCTACTTTTTTTATACTACTTTACTCTACTTTAGTGAAGTGTAGATTGACTTGATTGATCGATTGATTCAAACCACTGTTTTCCTATTTTGAGCCTCCTGCTACCATTGAGTGTCTGACAAGTTGTGAGGCTGATGCTTTGTTTATATCACAGTTTAAAAGAAGTGTTCTCAGCTTCCAGCCAAATGATTCAATGTGCAGGTTCAAGGAACCTGTGCTGAACCTTGTCCAAAGCTACACATAGACACCCTAAAAAATAAAGTAAGAAAGGGGCAGAATATTAACAGTAGGACCACACACTCTGCTGGGAGCTGCAACATTAAACCATGTGCTACACACATGTTTGGGCACTCGTGTGAAAGGTAGGCAGAGCTCTATGACATGAACAGCACACTTTTCTGGCTTTGCTTTAATGTTGTTTTAATTATTAGTGCAGAACAAATTATTCTCAGTCAGAATCAGGTCAGCACCATCAGCAAACCTCTCAGCTACACTCAGTTTTCTCACTGTTTAACAGATGCCACATCTCTAGTCACCAGTCTTTCTATGTCCTTGTTCTGTGTTCTGTCATCTTTAAAGCTCTGTGGATGTACAGTTCATCTGAGATTTATACACTTAAATCTATCAATTTATTCAAAGTAATCTCCTCACATCTTAACAGTCCACTGCTACATTCAGAAATTTAACCTGAAACTCTGTTAGACAAGGAAGAAGCTGCACAAAAAATAGACGTCAGGTTCTGAGTGCTAAAGATGAAAAAGCCCGTGCAGTTTGTCCACCTATTCCTGTCCTCTTCTTGTGCTGCCAACTCTGCCCTGGGCTCGATGTTGGATTCAGTCAAAAGCAGAAGCACAGACAGACATACAGAGTAAATCAAAAACGCTTTCATTCACAGTTTCAATGAAAAGTTGCTGGAGCTCAACACTTTCGCCACTATTAGATCTTCTCTGGTGTCAATCTTCTGACAGGCTCATATTAAATAAGAACCTCTAAACATGGCAATTTAACAAAATGACAAATGAGCATGGGGCCCACAGTGCTGAACATCACTGATTGGTAAACTGCTGTGCAGCATTTCACATAGACAGCTAAAAAAAAACAGGCCTTCTGTTTCCAGAGCAGACACATTTTGCTTCATAGGACATAGGAAACTACGTTCCTCAGCTTCCTTGTTAAATGAAGTAATAGATTACACAGTATTACATTTTTTGAACTAGTGGTAAGGAAAGTGAAGCATAGTAAGTGTACATCTTATTATAGTGTGTATTTGGGTAAATCCATGCTCCAACCCGACCCTTTGTTAGGCTGTCGACCTCTCCAGGGTGTCCCACACATGTCCCAGTGACAGTGGTCACTACACAAGTCTAAAGTCCGATTGAGAGCTGTGTGAGCCACAGTCATCAGAAGCTGACATCATTTAAGATGATGGATCAGAGGAAAAAGCATCTTTACCAAAAGGCAAGAAACAAATGAGGGAAAGGTGAATGTAACTGGGAACTGGGACACATGCCTTTGCTGAAAGCTCTTAATTGTTTATTGTACTAAATTTAAAGTTTACCATTAAAGGATTTTTATTATCGTATGTTTCTATATATGTATGAACACAGAATAACAGACAAACAGGAAAACATGACCTGTCATGAAGTGTTAGCCTGCAGTCTTATTCAATCAAATCCACTATGATCAGTAGTAGATCTAATGCGCACTTGGGAGTTATATATTCTAGTTTAACCATGTGCACCATTTTTCTATAAACTTAACTTCAGTGTTAGCAACCATCAATTCATACCATTACTTACAGACAATATTCATTTTAGGCCTGCTGGTTTTGTTTTGCAGACATCTTGTGAAAGGACACCTCGACATGAAGCCAGGAGAAACCGGGAATCAAACCACTGCTCCACCAACTGAGCTCCTGCATCCCTCACATTGGGCAGAACTCAAACCACAGCGCATGGCAGACACTAGATGCTCAGATGCGTCCATTTACTAAAAACGCTCCCGTATTTTTACACAGGTGCCGGCACCCTGGTATCAGCAACATAAAATTAAAAGAAACATCCAACACCACATTTAACATGATACAGTACTTTAAAATCATTACTGCTGGTGTGTTTTTGCTAGTTTTGCACATTTATTACATGATTTGAAGGCAAACTGATGATGTTTGATGATTGATACAAGCACAACATGAACATAAATGATTATGGTCAAAAACTTATTTTCCTACAGCAGCATGTGGGTGACGAGAATCTAGAGGAGAAAGTGAGACTCACTAAGGACCACTACAATGTGCAGCTCTGGAATAGTTTGCTCAAACAAATATGTGACAGTTGTACTTGAGACTGAATCATGTTGTAAATGTCATCTCTCCTCCTGTGAAAGTCTCCCAGAAGAAACAACTCCAAATTGTGTAATAAATAAATCGTAGTCGTAATAAATCAAAATATCACAATCCTTCCCCCAACACACATGGTCACCTCAGGTCTTTTCCACAGATGCTGGTGTAAAACCAGTCCACCGATGACACTTCTTCTCAAGGCAGGTTATTGGAGGGTCAACAATGAATCCTTCTCATCTTTATGCTACCTTTATATTGAACAGCAAAGGGCAGCAAAGGGACTCCTGACTGTTACTGAGGGAGCCAGCCAAAGCAAAAAACTTAAAGCCCGTAGAACATGTGTGGAGTGGCCTGAAGATGGCAGTTCACATGCACTGCTTTACCCAGTCCTTTGATTCTGTAATTGGTTTGAAGTGTGAAGTTTACTCATTGACATTAATAAAGAAATACTCTGCACTGCTGCCAGGCTGTTGTATAGACTTTGGGCAGCATCTCTCCACATTAAGATAAGTTACAGAGCATAATTGGTGCCTGCCATTGAAAATGAATGTGCTGTTAGAGTGGTGATGTCACCATCACTCTAAGATTTTGCCCTCAGCTCTTGTAAACTTTTTTTCGCGTTTTCTTCTCTCCTTAAGTCAATTTTCATCTTTCATAAACAAATTGTATATAAAATGGTAGGAAATCTTGTCACATATGACTTTTATGGTGACAGGACGTACAGTTTTCGAACTACATCGTCAAATGTCTGTAGTTCGCTGCCCAAGTCTCCTATTAAATCAATTGTTTCTGAGTTTAAAATTTCTCTTCCAAACCAGAGATGATCTGTATTTGTAGATCGTTGC
>JAUYWH010000005.1:22466544-22517392 GCA_034779795.1 Ctenopoma multispine | reverse complement strand
CCCTGTTATGATTAGTTGGCATATTGAGTTACCATGGCAACACAACTTGCCAAAAACCCAGCAGTATGAGCTCACAGGACAGACTGGGGATTCCTCCCACACATATTATACATCAACACAATCGTCGCGATCATGACACGTCCTCTTTTGTGGTTAGTTAGCATTTTGAGTTACCATAGCAACCTTAATCACCAAAAACCACACAGGATTAGCTCACAGGACAGATTGGGGATTCCTATCAGACATTTATTAAATCAAAAAGACTTGGTTTGAAAAATCCTGCTTTCTCATTGCGTTATGGGTTTAAGGTTCACGGGCGCAAGGTGGCAGGCACCTTCAAAGTTTCCCCAGGAACTTCTAGTTATACTATGAAATTCCAATAAATTACATAGTGTAGCTTAAATAAACAGAGAGGCCTTGGCAGAAGTTCCTCTGTGTTTGAGTCTCTACACAACAAAATTTCACTTTTGTTTCCATTTTCAAAATGAGGTAGTTTGAATAGGTGGTACCTCTTTACAATAAGGGTACATTAATTAACATCAACATTAACATGAACTCTAAATAAATTTCAACAAGAGATCATTTTAAAACACTGTTTAATGTTATTTAGTGCATTAAATAGCTATTAATACTTATTACTACATTAAGTAGGGCTAATAGGGGTTGTTAAAGACGTTAATTAATGTATAAACTAATAGCTTAGTTAACAAAAACACCATTAGTAAAGGTTTAGTAGATGCATTAGTTAACTTTACTTACCTGTTCGTTAATACTTATTACTACATTAGGTAAGGTTAATAAAGGATTATTATGGATGTAAACTGATGCTTAATAGATATGTTAGTTAACCTTATTTAACTATTAGTTAAGGCTTATTAATGCATTAAGTAATGTTAATTAATGTACCCTTATTGTAAAGTGTTACCTAATAGGTTTTATTGCAGATGTAATTTTGAAATCAAATTACATCAAGACAAGAAAAACTGCAAAACAGGTAGTAAAAAGTAGACTTGAGTATGAGGAAAATTGTAGAATCCCAGCCTGCAGGAAAATAGAACTGTTTTTGTCATCTTGCTCTTTAAACTAGCAAGTGATATGCATTACTATAAGAGCTGTTGACAACACATTACAGTTGTAGTAGTCATATTAGTGGATCAGTCCTTTAGAATACTGCTAAGAAATTGTTTTCATCTCTATGCACATTAACCTCAGTCAGCTTGAGAGGACTTCACAAAGCCCGAAAACTTCCTGTCTAGTTCCTGTCTAGGTGAGACAGGGGAAAGTAAGAACAGGCCTCAGAGGAGCCACATGTCACCTCTCTGAAAGTCATTTCTTTTCCTCGCTGAAAACAGTCATGATGTCTCTGTTTTATTTCTTTCACTGAACATTCAGACGTTATTAAATGAGAGGTTCTGTGTGTTTTGCAAATCCCCATCTTTCCTGGGGTCTAATTAGCCTACAGTACAAGCTTCTGTCTTTACCTGACCCACTCCAGTCAGTCCAAATTAACATTCTCCCCTTCCTTATCAACACAACACTATCCTCTGCATCCAAAGAAGAAAATGCATACAACCTGCTGGCAAAGATGGTAAAAAAATGATGGAAGATGGAGCGATGATAGTGCCATCAAAGGACAGGAAGTGCAGACAAGAAGCAAAAAAACCTATGGTGGTAATTGTTTTTGACAAAGTGGAAAGAGTTGGGGTATAAACACTGTGCTTGTCATCTCATGTGGATGTAAGTGAGAGATTTCAGGAGAATGCCGCAATTAGCCATAGTGGTGAAAACAAGAGAGATGAGATCAAGTCTTTTCATGGACCACAGTCACAGTTTCACTGGTAGAGTCACAGGAGAACAATGTCCGAGACAGCTGAGACTGGAAAAAGCAAACTTCATCCCAACATCTCTCATCCTGACTTCTCAGGATTGATACATCCTGTCAGAGTTTTCTTCTCTGCTGTGTACAATTTTTTTTAGCTGAAGCTTAAACATATGGTTAATATAATTTTGAAGTTTAACTTCTACTTTTCAGGATTCAGGAGGTTTATTCGTCACATACACAGTTTTACCAGTACAACGTGCAGTGAAATGTTTCTCTGAGTCACTCTCTATATGGCTGTGCAAAAATTTCAAGAGAAAGGTAAAAAAAGAAAAGAAAATACAATATATAAATACAGTTTGTCAAATCAAATATACAATCGCAATATACAATCAAAATTACATAATACATTTACAATCTAGATAACAGTGCAATGGCGAAATGATGTACAGGTTTAACTTATTTGTGCAGTAAAGTGAATAGGTGCAATATAAGTTCAATATCAGTGCAGACATACATAAGTACCAAGTCTATTTTGAGTTGAGGAGACTTGAGGCCTGGAGGAAAAAAACAAAAAACAAACAACTCTCAACATAGTTAAGGTAGTGCTACCTCACCAAACCTGAACATAATTTTAAAAGTCTGCTCAAACCTGCTCAGATGTCTCGTACCATCAGGTCCAGTTGGGTTTGGTTCCTTCATTACCTCTAGTGGTTAGAAATGTACTATTTGGAGAAGGAACATATGTAATTTAACATAATTTTAATTATTTGATGCATGTTTTTGGGAATTAAAACAATTGACAAATTATTATTCTAAAAGTGTTTTAATATGTCTCAAGTAATACATGTGTTTTTATTTTACCAGGTCTAAACTTAATGCAGTTACACATGTCCTAAGACAGCCATCCACAATTAATTTAATGAGTCAAATATCCTCTGACAACTGCACAGTCTGACTCAACACACTTTGCAAATCGGTGCATGATCTCTAGGGCACAACAGAGAAATCTTGTGTGTCCACACGTCAGTCAGTTTGGATCTCTCGCCTGTGTGCTCCGACTTCAATTTTAATGAGAACACAACATGCACATTTGTGACACATTCTTAGTTGAGGTGCTGGGAGCAAAGTGACATCATAGAACTGCAACATTAATCCTAATGTCAACAGAAAATATGAGCTCTGACAAATGTACATCATGTGGCTATCTACAGTTATCTGGCTGCTAGCTTCATATTGAATTTATTTCATCAGATGGTTTTGTGTACACTACAGTTAAAACACTTAGGCTCACTTAGAAATTGAGAAATTTTGTCTATTAAGATAAAATAAAATCTGAATTTTTTTTTTTTCAGAAATACAGTGTAGACATTGTTAATGTTTTAAATCACTATTCTAGCTGGGAACCGCTGTTTAATGGAATATCTACAGACTCCCATCATCATCAAACATTATGTTCCAATGACACTTTGTGTTTTTTTAATGCGCGTTTACAAATGTAAAAGGCTCAATAATACAATTATCAGAAAAAAGCGATGGCATACGCCGCATGGTCTGTTGTTTGGAGAGGGGGGAAGCGGAGTGGGTTAGTTAATATGGAGCGTGGAGAGTGACAATACATTCAAAATAATAAGCATTTAAATAATTACGCGTCATTAAATTAATACAGAAATTTATTCACATTAAACACATTTATTAATTAATATATTATTAATAGGGATGTCCGATATTATCGGCCGATATCAGCATTAAAATGTAATATTGGTAAATATCGGTATCTGCTTTTACTCTTCTAATGAAACAACTTTTACATACATCAAACTCTTCAGCTACTTCTCTTTCTCAAAATGTCAAAATATAGCAAATCTGAGTTAGAGTTTTTGACATATGTTTGTTTGGCACACCTTGCAATAATGTTTAAAGTTGAGGTATGCATGATAGGAGATATGTGATGTTCGTTACTTAAAATGATTTAGTTTCTTTTTTTACGGGGGGGAACCCCTCATTTGGAAGTTGTCAGGCTCCACTCACTTCCGTCCATTCTTTTATTTTGTTAAATACACTTCCTCTCCACACCCTTGTTCCCTCTGGCTTCACCCTAATCAACCTGATTGTTTTCACCTGTGCCCTCTCCCTCAGTATACTTAAGCAGCTCCTCAGCCCTTTCCAGTTTGCCAAATTGTCTGACTAAGATCCCTTGTCAACTCTCCAGTGTTTCTTGCATGACCAGCCGATTACCAAACCTGCCCTTGCCTACTCCCCTGGAAAGCCTGTAAGTTGAGCTACCTGGTATCTGACCCTGGACTGTTTTGGATTCTCTTTTGTCTAACCCTGTCTGCCTGGGAATTGTGCTTATCTGGTACCTGACCCCGGACTGTTTCTGGAATTCTCTTTGCCTGCACCTCGTCAACCTTTGTCTGCCCTGGCCATCCCCGGACCCGCACTTTCAGACTGCAACACTCGACTGGATCACGGACCCCGGAACCCAACTGGACCCCTGTTCCTTCCCCTGTGTGCACACGAAGAAGCCCCACTGGATTGTCAGCCCGCTCACCCGTCCGTTCCCGTATAAACCACATATTAACCTCTGCTTCCCTCCTTAGCCTTTCCCGTCCCTATCCAAACATTAGGACACGTGGACGGCGCCATCTTGTCGCCGACTACACCGCTCACCCACCTCAACCCTCTGCGCCCTCACCTACTCTCTAACGGAGACTCACCGACCACAATTCACGTAAGCCATCTCACCATCAGATTAATCTTACTCACTCGACTGGATAATTCACTCTTATCTTCTGTGTACAGATCCGGGTCCAACCTTGACCCCCAACTCTCCAGATTCCCCGCGACAAACACAACCTCCCTGCTGATCCCCATAACTCATAATAAAACTCTCTTAACTTTAGACTGTGTCCGGCCATTTAATTGGGTCCTATCATCACATTCCTGATAGAAGTTGAACCAAAGGTATTTATTAATTTAATGACATGTAAATAGTTAATTAAATGCTTATTATATTTAATGTATTGTGTCAGTCTCTACACTCCATGGCGTGTAATGTTGAGAATACTGAGGAAGGAGACAACAGGAGAACGTGCCCTTCATTTGCACACAGATTCCCAAAAAAACAAAAAGCAGGCCTACATAAAAATTGTCAAACAAATCTTCTAGACAGAGAAGCCACAAAAAAACTCCAGAGCAGAAAGTCAGAGGAAGTATACTCAGAAAAGGGGGAAATCCAGAGGCAGGCCAAGATCATATACGCAAGGGATCCGAACTCAGTTTATCCAAGAATCAGGCAAAGGGTGGTCAGAGCAGGTAACAGGGTCAAAATCTGTGAAATCGGGTAGATGTAATGCTGCAGAGTTGGCTGGCTGAAGGCAAACAACAATCTGGCTACATGGTAAATGCAGGTAAGCACAGGTAAAAACAATCAGTGGCTAATGAGCAGTGAAGTAGACGAGGCTAACGGTGGGGAGAGACAGGAAATGCTTACCAAAATAAGAGCAGGGGACCGGAAATGAAGTGACATCCTGACAATACACACACATTTCGCATTTCTACACATCGGATTAACTTCATGTGCCTGAGGATGTGAATACATACTGGGCAACAAACCTGTGGTGGACCAATTGTTATTGCTAAATGACAAACATACAAACTCCAACTCAGTGCTCAATCATATAGGCATACTTTATAAATTTAAAAACTACTGATCCTACAGCTGTCATTTTCTACTTAAATACAAGTACTGTTATGATTAACAAAGGAGTTATTCATCAACGAACAGTTAATCATTGATAAAGAGGAGGCAATCACTAATTGGGAAATACATAAAAAATGCTTTTTCTGTGTTGTGCTGTACATAATGACCCATACATTGAGAAACCATGCTACCAATAGTTGGTTGCCTTCTTGTGTCAGAAAACTTGATTCAACAAGCCATTCACATTTCTCTTGCTAAATTTTAGACTGACGTTCAAGCTTAGAGCTAAATATTGCAACAATAAAAATTGGAGTGTTTGTTTCTAGAGATAGTGGGGGTCATAGATTAGAGAGTTTATCTCACATGGTTATATGGTTTGAGCTCAATTTGGAGAAACGCAGTAATGTGATCATTTGTGTTTACAGTGGCATTGTAACAGGGCTGCTTTGTTGGCTTTTTAATTTGCAAATGTCATCTTTCAGCATCCTTAATCGCATTTGTAATGAGGAGCACAGATGAGAAGGTGTATGCATGTAGAGAAGACAGGAGAACAGAGCTGCTGCCATGGGTGTTGTCAAGATATATAAAGCTGGAGGAGACAAAGAACACACACACACACACACACATTTGAGCAGGTTTAATGCACATAATGAATCTGTATCTCACAGACAGATGACTTTCCCTGGCTCTGAGCCATATCGCTGCTCTGCCAGCATACATTCTAATCAGCTTTTGTTTTTGGTACAATATAGGAATTCATTCTAAGAAAATCAGTGCCTGGTACCACCTGATACACAGAACGACACATGAATATACTGTATGCAGATACAGAATAGACTGTCCTAGGTCAAGGGTTGAGAAATTCTAGTGTCCTCTCATTAAAGCAACTGTGGGTAGGATAATAAAAATATTGTTTTTCATAAACTGACCATAGAGTATCATTGAAAAAAAAAGACACAATGGCACTGAGATGACCACTATTAGTTGCCCTGAAACAAGAAGCTTGAGACGCAGGTGAGTAGGAGACCGTCAGACCATTTATAGCCTCTCAACCACTGTCATTCAATAGGTTCCTTATATACACTGCTCAGAAAAATTAAAGGAACACTTTTAATCAGAGTATAGTCTCAAGTCAGTTAAACTTCTGGGATATTGATCTGGTCAGTTAAGCAGCAGAGGGGGTTGTTAATCAGTGTCAGCTGTTTTGGTGTTAATGAAATTAACAACAGGTGAACTAAAGGGGCAACAACGAGACGACCCCAAAAACAGGGATGGTTTTGCAGGTGGAGGCCTAATAAATTTTTTCGCTCCTCATCTTTTTTTGATCGGTTTTTAATAGTTTTGCATTTGACTAGGGTCGGTGTCACTACTGGTAGCATGAGGTGATACCTGGACCCCACAGACGTTTCTCAGACAGTCCAGCTCCACCAGGATGACACATCAATATGTCCCATTACCAGAAGGTTTGCTGTGTGTCCCAGCACAGTCTCAAGAGCATGGAGAAGATACCAGGACACAGGCAATTACTCTAGGAGAGCAGGACAGGGCCATCCAAGGTTCTTAACTCTTCAGCAGGACCGGCATCTGCTCCTTGCAGATGTGCAAGCAGGAACAGGATAAGTACTGCCAGAGTTCTACACAGTGACCTCCAGCAGAAACAGACTTTATGAAGGCGGCCTGAGTAACCTAGGTCCTCTAGTGGACATTGTGCTCACTGCCAAGCAACGTGGAGCTCGACTTGCATTTGCCAGAGAACATCAGAATTGGCAGGTGCAGCACTGACGCCCTGTGCTTTTCACAGATGAGAGCAGGTTCACTCTGAGCTCATGTGACAGACATGAAAGGGTCTGGAGAAGTCGTGGTGAATGTTATTCTGCCTGCAACATTGTTCAGCATGATCGGTTCGGTGGTGGGTCAGTGTTGGTGTGGTGAGGCATATCCATGGAGGGACACACAGACCTGTGCAGGATAGATGATGAAACCCTGACTGTCATATCAGGATGAAATCTTTAGACCCATTGTTAGACCTTTAGGTCAGACAATGTCAAGGCATCGTGAGTGTCAGCCTACTTTTTGTTGACACTAAAAGGACCAGGGAACACCTTCAAAGGGGCTATTAAAGAGGTCCACCTTACCTTTACCACCAGTAGAGGTATACACAAACCCAATACTCATGTAAAAGTGCAAGTATTTGCCTAGAAAAATACTACAAGTAGTCTACTCAAGTAAAAGTACTAAAGTACATGCACAAAATCTTACTTAAAGTATTAAAGTAAAAGTACTCCAATAAAAAAGTGTGATAACATGAATGAAGATGTTTAGTCCAGATTTGTTTAACAAATTCTCAAATGTGAAAATGATGGTAAAAATGTGTTGTTACCTACAGACTGTGGAACAGAAACAGAAGTTGGTGAAGGTGGAGCTGATTTTAACACCTTATATAGTGACAGGAAGGTAATTCATATATGATACACCAGCTTCTTGCTAATATATAATATTTTTTGTAAAACTCTAATATTGCAGAAAGCTAACTGATTAGGTTAAGATAAATGTAGTGGAGTAAAAGTAAAAGTAACATAAAATACAACCAAAGTGGGCAGCCCACTTTGGTTCAGACTAAGTACAAAGTACATCTGTTCTAGATGACCTGCTAGAAGGTTTAGTATGGGTATTAATAATTCTTATAATAATCTCAGAGAAGAAATCCTACTGGTTTTCCTCTGAGCTTCCTTTAGCACCACTATAAGATGGCTGAACAACTGCCTGTCATAAGGTCCAACATATTTATGATAGCATGGCTGTCGTATCTGATGAATGACAGGGGAATTTTACCCTTAGAAACCATAATCTAGATTTCATACATTTATAGACTGGTGGAATTATGAGTTATCCAGAATAAAGTGACTACTGATTTTCATGGGAATTTCATTTTGAACTCAAGAGACTGTCCACACTGACTTTTACCTCTTCTTCTTGTACTTCCTGTACAAGCAGTCCCTCATCCCTACTCTGTTTCCTTTCCCTTGACCTGCCACTTGTGATATGCGACTCACATTAACATCTTTATCCCCATAACAGATGCTTGAGTCATAATAAGGTTGTTGAAGAGAAGTCTGTGCCACCACGTCTTTGTGCAAGGCCTTTATGTTGCCTTCAGCCTTTCAGCGCAGCAGCGTGAGAAGGATCTCAACAACAGCCAGGTTATTGTTTCCACATGCTTTGCCCTTTCCCTCTGCAGATAAATGACAACATTAGCATAAATGGCCTTTCTGGAGAGCCAGTCATTTAGCACAGCAGAGAGCAGGGAGATGACAGCAGACATGGGGGAGCGTGAATGAGTAAGCCAGCCTTTTCTTTTCTCATTCATTGTGGCTTGTAGAACACATCAAAGTTTTCTTTATTAAAACAGCCATTAACAGAGGTACGCTATCAAGCTGCTTTGTGCATTATACAGTACAGCTAGACAGAAAGTTTCGCTCCATTGTTTCATTATGACAAGATGTCTAAAGCACTTTTAATGATTTTTTCTTAAATGAGCAGTAGCAGTTTATAGCCTGTAGCATCAGCTCACTAATATTTGTTGATCTTGCCAGTGTAATAAAATCACTTTTTATCAGATAACAAACCCCAACACTTACGTCCCATGTTCACCCAGTGTCAAAGCAGGTTCCTGCATGAGAGCTGAATATGAAACCAGCCTCACTGGTTTTGTCCAAACACTTAAAGCTGACAGTCAACACTTTATGTAAGTGTTGATTGTTTCATATCAAATCCACAGTGGTGGTGTCAGAATTATGAAAATAGTCCAACTGTCCATGTGTACATGACAATATATCCAATAAAATAAAAAATAAATTCACATATGAATAAATATACAGATAAATAAGAGGTATAGATTTTATACATGTCATGCACCACCTCCACCAAAACACACCCATCCCTGGACCACTGTCTCTCTCCTGTGCATATTTGCACACTCACACATCGTGTTCTGGTGAATTTATCACTGACAGGCAATAAGTTGCAATGAATTTACATTTCACAAAAAACTGTTTGATCTCGCATTCTCTCATCTCAGTATTTACTCTCTGTGTCTCACAGGAACCTGTCCAATACTGTAAACGGGGCAAGGCAGACTGAAAAAATGAATGTTGCCTGTGTAGCTGGAAAAGAAGCATGTTTATGGAAAGAGAGAGATGGAGCAAACCGATTTACAAGCATACACTGGAGTTCTTCTCCTCGCTGGGGTGTTGGAATGTGTCGAGTGCAGCAAATGTATTCGCAACACCCACACACGCACACACACACACACACACACAGTCAAAGGGTCTATGAGACCGCAACACTGACACAGGACCAATTGATATTAAATCAAATGTATTTCAGATATCAGTGTCACAGAACATTTTGACAGTTTGTAGCTGACTCTGTCCATGCTACACTGAGCAGGACAAACCAAATTCCCTACAGCTGCTGCTGCATTTTTTAAATCTGCTGGAAGAAATGCTTCTAGCAGAATCTGAAGATTTTTAAAAGTTACTTACTCTGAAATAAATATAGACTGTTTATCGGTTACATGTATAAAATGTGTTTCATTATTCAATAAAAAATTAGACACTATGATATAAGCAACCAGTCACTTATGTAAAGTAAGGCTTCAGTATGCTCCTTGTCCTGTGTACCAGTGTATCAGTTCTGCTGGTTGTTTAACCCTGCATGTAATAATAATAATAATAATACATGCTTTATTAATCCCCTTAGGGAAATTATTCTGGACAGTTTAGAGAATCCTTGAATCCTCACATCCTATGAGGTCATTTAATAAATGTATTTTTGCAATCCAGTGGCAGACACCTCCAAAATAAAAGCCAAATTGCATTGCTAACCTAATGACAATAAAACATCCCAGAGGGACACTCTTATAATGTCAGAACATCAGTACATCTAAGTAGTTCTCCACAAAACATTCAATACCTTCAGGCCTCCGCTGGTCCTGAGAAGTGAGAAGAGTTTGTTGCAGTAGTTATTTTAATTCACACTTTTCGGTTCTAAACCCTCATCTGAGAATTAAAGTTTCAACAAAATATTTTAATTGTACCATATTTAATCTAAATAACTTGAACGGACAGTTATCTTCTCAGATTTATCAGGTGATTCATGTACGACTCCTGACGTACAGTATACACGTGCTGATGGAAACCTCCTAATGAAGGTCCTTAGGCTCCTTGTGGTAACGCTTGCCTCGAGGATGATGACTCTTCAATAGCTATTTACTACGACAGCTGCCACTTTTTTTCTACCTTGGCACCTCACAGGCTTTTCATGTGCACTGTGAGCCTCATGTCACCGCCAGCCCTGAAAACTTTGTTTTTTTTAAGCTTTCTGTTTATATGTTTATGGACCAATCTTGGTGCTGAAATGTGAAGATTCAAAAAAAGAAAAGCTCTTTGAGCCTGGATATTAGTTGTCACACAGTACAGCCAGGTTATTTCAAACTGGAATCTGCAATCACAGGTAGAAATAGACTCTCGGAAATAGTCCATTTCCACCATTTCTGCTCTCAGTTACAAATGGAAATGGACCAGAAAAACATATATAGGAAGATAACCAATCTATTGTGGAATTACAACTTGCTTTAGATAAATTGTGCTGCCGGGACACATGCATGATCTGTACAGTCTACATTCTGGTATATTCCATTGTAAGCATTTTTAAAAATGATGTAGTGTCTTCTGATATTGTTTCTCGTGTCCTGTGCTGACTGAGCATCCACACCTCTGCAGTCATGAACAGCGCTGCAGCCATCTCCTTTCTCCTTCCTTTCTATGCGCACGCACTGCAAAGTGCCACATCAAATTCAGTAGCCTTTTAATTATGCACAGAGCAGATCTCAGTGGAGGATGGAGAGAACAGAGTTTGACACCAGACAGTGTGGGAGAGATGATACAGATTGGTGTCAGTTATGTAAGGCTGCATTTACATTGCAGCACCGAGATTCATTTCAAACCTTTTTAATCACATTTCATCTTTACTGCTAAAAAAACAAAGTCAACAGATTTAGGTCAAATACTATCAAAGTAATTATACAAAACATTTTATTAAACATTTATGGAACTGATTCCTTGTGCGTTAGGCACCTTGTACAGAGGCTTATTAATACTGCAGGGATGTGATAGATGCTTTTATCCATAGTGACTTACAACTGTGAAATACACACCAGAAGCAACCGAACTTCTATTCAATTCAACTCAACTTTATTTGTATACGAAAGTCACCTCAAGGCATTTTACATTGTAAAGTTTCAGACTATACACAATTAAGGTAAATACAGAATAATGTAGAAAACCCAACAGTCCCACATTAGCAGCACTAGGCAACAGTGGAGAGGAAAAACTCCCTTTAACGGAAGAAACCTCCAGCAGACAAGGCTCAGGGTGGGCGGCCATCTGCCTCGACCGGTTGAGGTGAGTGGACAGAGGAGAGAGAAAAGAACAACAGACAAGGCAACAGAGATCATAGTCAACAACAAGGAGCAGCACACACAATGTGCACATTTTTTTTAAATCCAAGAGTTATTCACTGCAGAATTGTTAGTCTTGCATCCATTTCTCAAAGATAATCCAAAAAGTCTATACTTTAGGAGTCGCTCTATTGAGAGCCGAAGTCTTTGTATCACGTTGAGGCTAGTTTCTTCAACAACTCAAAGCAATCCCCTAATAAGCATTTCTTTCATCGTTCTTTGTTTAAAAGAACATCCATCATCTCACTCGTGGACTTGACTCTTGTCTGAGTAACACTCAGCCTGCAAATGTCTAGCTCTCATCGGTGTCGTTAAAGCCCTTTGCAAACCCAAATACTGGATAAGATAAGACCTTAATGACATCCAAGGGTGAAATGTACTCCCTACTGCAGCACAGAACCTGCAGAAAGGACAAAACTGTCTAGAGTGCAGACCCTTAGAATGGTATCTATGGCTTGACATCTGGGTATCTGTTGGTTTCATACACTTCCTTTTTCACAAATAACAAGCAACAAACAGACAATCAAAGATCAAAGCACTTGTTCTCAGTTGATGTCAGTAGTTCAGTGTTTAAACTTACAGAGCACACAGGAGGAAGATGCTGCAGTTTATGGAGCAGCACCGCAGGAGTTCTGGCCTTTTGCACTCTCATCAGGCTGACTGGGTCATATCTGTGTTGGCCATTTCATCTACACACTCTTATCCATCATCCTGCCATATCTCACGTCTTCACCATGTGTCGTCTGACAGGAATTTAACAAATGGCATCAGACGAGGAAAAAGAATAAGGATAAGGGTTTCAGCTCTCTGGGTACAACCTCATATTATCTTATCTGTGTGTTTGTGTGTGTGTGTGTGTGTGCGTGTGCGTGTTTCAAGAAAAGGAAGTGTACAGGATATTTGTATCTTCTTGTCTGTGTGTGGCTGCAGTGCGTTATCTGACACAGCGCAACAAGAACGGAGGCTCCTTCTTCTCACTCTGCTGCAGACTAAGAGGCATCTGCGCATGAATACTAATGCATATTATGATAGATGTGTCTGTGGTTGTGGATATGTAGGCAGTAGGTTTGTGCCTTGGCCAAACACTCGGCATACACACAGGACACTGGTCATACTGGTTTCTTCTGTCCTCCTGACATCAACACCAGCTTTCAGGGGATTCATTTATTTCACCTGCAATTACAACAAAACATTGAAACAGGTTTATATTAGACACAGCCCTTTATTGCTAATGTCACCAGTACACTTGATCATATTTCAGTTTTTTAAATATGATGTCCTTTTTATTTAAGAGTTAAACTAAACACTTACTGTGTATCTCACCTTTTTATAGAATAAGTTTACTCAACTCATTGAATTAAGTTTTTAAAAGAGTCACGATTCTTTTCCTGACATATGTGTTCATAACAGATCACAATCTTCCCCTCCACTGCTAGCAGTGTCTGGCCCCGCCTACTTCCTCAGTGTGAAACACCTGGCTGTTTCACTCTGCCTCTTTTTCACTTGGCATTTCTATTATGAAATATTTTCTTGCATTCCTCTACTGAAATTCTCCAGCATTATTATTCACTTTTATTATACTGAACATTATTTCTGACCTAGAGTTTGGCACTGGCTTTAAGGATATTGATGTTTGCTGCTGCTTTACTTGTCTTAGGGATGTTTGGATGTGTGAGGATATTGGATTTGGATGCTGGATTTTGCATTTATTGATTGAGCTTTCTAATTGTTCAATTGCTGGATATTGGCTTTAACTCGTCTTGGCAGATTAGTAGAAACATTTCTGTTCTGGCATATTCAGCTAATGTGTGTGTCTCTCACTACACAGTACTTGTGGAAACTACTCACTTGCTCTGTACCTCTTTAAGTGTGTATTCAGTGGCACTGATGTCAGGCCATCACTGACCTGAACATTGTCATCTAACCTACTTGTATGTTAAGTTTTCCTTCTAGCTATGCTTATTCTCTAAACATTACAGCTTTTTAAAGTAAGAAACATTATGACTGCCCGTCTATCTTCTCCACCACCTGGCCAGCAGTTCCAGATGTGCAGTTGTGGGTGTAGCCCCTAGTGTTGTAGACGATGTTCTCAGTAACACAGTTTGTTTCGATATAGAGCCATGTGTCACGTTCGTTGTGCTCCTTTCTCTTTGCTGAATCTGATTGCTGCTCAGGTTCACACATATCACAGGGAGTCACATGGTGCCACCTTTAGGACCAAATACAGTCCCAATTGTCAACACCCCTTAAATTGACTGTGCTGTGGACTGTAACAGTAACTGCAAGTAACAGAAATATCATTTTCTATAAGGTATCAGGGTGGGCGGCCATCTGCCTTGATTGGTGGGGGTGAGAGGACAGAGGAGAGAGAAAAGAACAGAAGGCAACAGAGATCATAACAGCAACAAGGAGCAGCAGACGAGGCACTGGGCAGGTTGGTAGGACCAGTGACTGCAAACTGAAATCACACAGCTCCGAGGCCAACGACACCTGCAGAAAGGTACAAAAAGAGAGAGACACACAGAGAGGACGTAGCACGTCTAAGGGAGAGAGAAGACACAAAGTTAATAACATGCAATGATGGCATGATAGTGGACAGAGAGAGAAGGAGGAGAGGAGCTCGGTGTGAGAGATCCCCCTCGATGTTATCTGCCGACTCATCAGAACATGCCCAGTGCACTGTGTACACACGGGCACACAGGGGGCATATACATCTCTGAACCCGTTATTTCAATTCTCCACTCTGATTTTCAGTGTTCAGTGTATCTTTAATTTCTTTGAGAAGTATACAGTATATGAACAGGACATGAAACATGAACATTTTCTGTCACAGATTAGCAAAAGAACAGAAAAATAAGAAAAATGTCAGGAACCGCACTTGAAGTTAAAAAAAACACCACCAGCAGTGAATAATACTGCATAGAATCTCAGCTTTTCTCCCTCAGACTGACTGTGAAACATAATCCATTTCCTGTTACCTTCAACTATTTCAATTCTTTATCATCAGCTCTCCACATTACAGATAATGGAGAGAAGAAAGAGATTTGCTCACATTTCTTGTGACTTGGTATTCATCAGTTAAATAAACTTCTCTGTGGTTTCCCTGCAGACACACACATAACTCAGCAAAATTATGCGAAATGAATTCAAGGTTTGATCTGGAGCAAATATTGAAGGCCGGCTTTAAACAGATTCAGCCATATTGTCCTTGTGAATTATATTCTTTTAAGTGCTTGAAGTCATTCTCTCCATGTAGGTTAGAAAACCTGAAGAACTGCAGCTGTGGTCCCCTCTGGATTTATCTTATAATGGATTCTAATAGTGGATTAACCACCTCAACTAGCTACACATCAAGAGAACTTATGTCCCTAGGTCATCGTCTGCCCAGCTTCTGTTTCACCAGCTTGTAAAAGTCAGAGCAGTCACTTTTTGAGGGCTTTCATTTGGACCTAAGTGAGCCAGTGTATGGTTTACTTTTCATATTTTTTCTGAATGTCTGTATTAAACTATATATTATTCTTCATGATTTGATTGAACAAAGTGAAGCAATTTTCTGCCTTAGTGTGTTTGTGGGTTTGATATGAACTGGTATAAAATCCTTTTATGTTTCAGTAGTCACGTAAGGAATGAAAATTTATTTCTGTCAGCTAAATTTCATAAATTGAAGTACGCAGTGCTACTGCAGTACTGCTACTTTTACTTACTTTTGACTTGAATAATTCATTATTATATAATACATTATTCTCTCTGACTGCGTTCGTACAGAACACATAGTCACCTGATTGTGAGCACTGTTGGACCTGTGTAAAAGTGTTGTAACAGGCAGCCTTGACTCCAGAGATGTCTTGATGAACTAGCCAGTGATTGGCAGATTGCTGTAATGCCAGTTAGCACTGCCAGCCATCCATAGCCTGCCATCCAGTCTAGGTATTTGTCCCTTGAGCACCCACATAGCCATCTGCCTACATACAGATGGGGTGCCATCACACCACAGTGGCTGTTCAGCCAGCATTCGCTTTCTGTTTCAGAGCCATCAAGCTTAAACTAGGAGCTCCATGTTGAAGCAAATCTATTTGTTAATGACTATACAATGTTTGTTAGGCCATTGACAACAATTCACATACTGTGTACTTTACATCACTGTTGACAGTGATGCACAGAGTTCAGTCTAGCACAGAGTTTCATGTTTTTCACTGTGTTGTTGTCATTTTGTGTCAGTATGTGAGTCTGCTGGCTTCCATGTTGCCGCTAATCATTTCATTTATTTCTATGAGCTTTGAAAAGTATTCCACAGCTCAGTTGTGTTAGCTACAGATACTCCAGAGATGAGGTGACACAACTAACACGTTCATGCTGGAAAGGTGTGCAACTGGACTTTGTGCATCTGTGCTTACACGTTTCTCTGGTAGAGTTTTAATTACTTAGAAAAAAGAGAAAAATCTATGTATTACTCTCAATATGTGCACAAGTGCATGCACGTAATGCCATGAACAGCAGAAAAGACATGAATCAGTAGCTGTTCACATTTGAAGTTTGGCACTTCTTACTCAGGCAGCTTTAAGATATTTTGCAGGAAAAGTTACACAAAGTCATATGAAAAAGAAAAACACCACTAATCACATTGCACTTCACAGACATTTCCTTTCACCAGGTTAAAAACTGTTTATACTGAAACACTAACATACATTAAAATGTCATAATGCAATTACAACATTAATATAAATGTGGAACCTATTTTTTTATTATAGTTGCAGTAGTATTACTGTAACAGTACTGTCTGATGTATCTGACCAAAATATTTATTTTGTAAATAAAGTTTAAAGTTTGATGCTGCTACACACCCAAGGTTTGGGAAGAGGCAATGATAGCAGCATGATAGCTCAGTGGGTAGAGCAGTCGTCTTCCAACCCAAGGGTTCTATTCTCTGTCCCGGCAAGCTACAAGTCCGAGGTGTCCTTGGACAAGACACAAAAACCCTGTAGTAGCGCTGACACAAGTCTAACAGCTGTCCAAACTACTATTTCCCCAAGAAGAACAATAAAGTATCTATTATTATTATTATAAGACTGAACAGTTTATAACATATTCAAGTAATATTGTTCTGAACAAATATGGTCTTTGCGAACAAAAATGGGTCATGGTTCACCACACTGTGCCAAAAGAATATTTCTCAATGCAAGTTTGCAGAGAATTTAGGTATTTGACATTTACAGTTTATAATACTACACTCCCTTCTTAACGAGTTCTTCACTGGGTCCAGAAATGTAACCTAAACCTGTGTTACGCAAAGAGGAAGCCATACCTCAGTTCTGTGCAGAAACACTGTTGCCATGTCACATGGACCAAAGGACAGTGGACATGATGAGTGATTTGGATATGTGTGGAGAGACCCTTGATGCAGAAGTGTACACTGGGATTTTAGCGGGACTTATTCTACTATTGAAGCAAATTTGTATTCAGGGAGAGGCTGTGAGGGGTTACTGTCGGTGTAGACTGTGAATGGTGGAGAATAATACAGGTAGTCCCTAAACCTCTCACATATGGCCCACTTCACAGCCAGGAACTCCAACTTTCCTGAGTAAAGGTGGTAGTTTTTCTCTGGTTCTTAATACATACACAATCACAGCCAGCTTCTCTTGTTGCCTCTGATAAAACACAGGCAGATTCCCATCCTTTTTCTGCACACAGACAATTGGGCTGGAGTAGGAGGATTTGGATTTTCTTATCCAACCTCGATTCAAGAGGTCTTCCAGGTACTCTTTTACCTTTTAATGAGATGGCTTGAGTACTGATACATATGTCGGCTTCACAGGTGTTGGGTCACTAAGACAGATCTTGAAGGTATGGTTCCCACGTCCTGTTCATCCCGAGAGAAGGCTGAACACTCCTCCCTCAGAAGGGATTTAACCTGCTGCTGTTGTGCTGAGGAGAGATGACTGAGGGGAACTGGGGGATCCCAACTATCTCAATCACCCTTTACTGTTGTGTTTTGTTGTTCCTTTTTCTTGGGTTTGTTTTCACTGGTCCTGTTGGTGCAGGATAGATGGAGCAGGGTGTAGGGTATGGTTCTTGGGGCCAGCAAAATATCATGAGCAGTGCTATATGTTACTGGAACAGTGATTCGGGACCAAGAACCTCTCTGTAAGCGCACAACACGCTGTTCTACATTCAGGCCCTCTGTGTTTGTGGACAGGGCTCAAAAAGTACATCTTGATGAGCTGTGAGTAGACTTGTTCTTACACAGCATCTAACTGTTTTTGTCTGACCTGCAGGAAAAGTCATGAACTCTTTGCTCACTTTTACCATGCTCTCTCCTAACCTGTCATCTTTACTTTTCATCAGTTCAGAAATACTTCCGTTTTCCTGCAGTCAAAGGAGAATGCTGCGCTGACAGCCTCAGCAACAACACATGGTGCTTCTACACTCTTCTTTAACAGATGTTCTATCACATTATAACCAAAAATTGGTTCCTCTGCTACACCATCTTCACTAGATACTAGGACTGGAACTAACAGCTCGAGCGGTGTGGCATGCTCTGGTGGTAACCTGAATTGTAATAAACCTAGTAATTGTGAAAGATTGAGGTCTGTTTTAATGTGTAAAGACAATAGGACAGCTTGTCTCTCTGGCCTTTCTCTATAAACTCCCTCCGTAATGTTACAGGTGGCTGGGTAACTAGGGAAGTAGCTGGTGACATGACATGACTTGGTTCCTGACTCGATTTTGTCAGCCTCAACATTTCCTCCTCAATTTTCTTTGTAGAGGTCTGAACACTTAGCTGAAGTGCTGCATACTGCTTCTGTAAGCTGGTCAATGCAGCAGCATCTTTGCTGGGACTATCTTCAGCAATTGGTCCTCCCTGTCTCACTTGTTTAGCATTAGCTATTAAGCGGACCAGGAATTCATGTGCCACCCGTTCTTCTTCATTCGCAATTGCTATCTCAGCTGCTTTACTTATTAATCTGATCAGCGTGTGCTTTTTGGTCTGTTTATCAGTAGAAAGCTTAGCCTTTGAACACACTTCTTGTAGCTGCTCATACCTTAGAAGTACCAGGATCTCACTCAACTGCTCCAGCGCCATTGTGTCGACTCTGGAATCTCTCACTGCCTTCTCACTTGCACCGCTGTTCCCACTTCTGACACCAAATTTTGTAGCACACTTGAAAAATGATTTAGGTGCGCTTTATGTTTTGTTATGATGTTGTTTTTACTGTGAACAAACTCAGACATAACATTGGTGTTAGCACATCTCTGTCTTGCATCTCGTCTCAGCGCTACATTACATTAGAGACAGATGTTGTTGAAGGGTACACTCCATCTTGTGGCGAAAACACCTTCTACCTGAAAATACACCACTGTTGCCTGTGTGCAAGATACTGGAGCACAGACGTGGGAAAATAAACCAAAACATAAGGTAAAATGTGCCAAAGAAACAATATACTAAATATGACATGAACTATACCGGTAAACATGTATCAACAAAATAAATTATGTAGGTGTGTCTTTTCATAAACAAATCAGTGGATAAGGATTAGGGTTAGCAGGATCATACCAGATCTCCTTCCTTACACAAAAAAATGCTCAGTCTAATTGAGGGTTTAAGCTATTATGACATTGTGGCAAGGTGTTTTCTACCCAAGTGCTGCTCATGCATCCCTGTCTGCATATCCTGCCTTTGAGGGCAGAAGTGGATGAACCCAATTAAAGACATAGTAAGATGAAGGGTGCCTTAAGCAGTGACAGTAATGCACCAAGCATAGAAGAATTCTGACCAAGGATTTTCATTGTTTTTCTGTTCTACATACCTTTCAGTGAAGTCAATCCTTCGTTAAATGTTCCATATAGACTAATCTGTTTTCGTTTTTCATTTTTTTTGTGGCGTCAGAGGGCTTACAGCCTATTCAGTATTTTTTTGCTTTAAGCCTCCCCTGGAGAGCCTGCTAGCATTTGTATGCTGGATACACAGTTGTTTGTTTTTCAGTAGTGCTGCCAGACTTTCCCATAAACAGCAGCTGAGCATGCCAAAGCATGCAGGCCTGTTTTCATGTTTTTTTAAATTCACATCTGATATATACCAAACAACTACACTAACTTCACTTTTAGAAGGAGACTGAGGAAAGGTGAGTTGAGTTTGTAACATGTGACCTGAATGTAAATATGATGAGTGTCAACCTGAGACCAGTGCAGTCTTTACTGTCACTGTCAGATCATAGCAAGCAACAGCAATGCTTGTTAAGAGGGTGAGTCAACAATGTCTTTGTCATCAGAAGAATCAGCTTTATTCGCCAAGTATGCAGCACATACAACAAATTTGCTTCTGGTCTTTTGTGGCTCTTCTAGGACAGTACAGACATAGACAATAACAACAATAACAACATTTCATCAGCAACTCAGCTGAACATTGACAGTGACAGTGGTCTTTGTCTTTAAGGGATGTGGCTGATTGCTCTTTAATTGGTTTGTCATTCCCCACACACTAAAGGTCACTGATGGGATTGGGAAATGTCAGGATGTTTAATGTTGGGTGAAAGAGACTCGAGAGAGACTTGCAATAGTAGGAATCCTGAAATGAGTCGCAACATTCCACACTGACACAGATATATGGGAATATACCTGTATCCAAGACAAAAGTTTCCACCCTGCTCTGCTCTATCTATATCTTTCTTTCAATATAGGAACTTTTTTTAGTGAGAATTTATGGTAACTCACAGATACAGTGACTAGTTGGAAAACTGTCAACTAATCAATGTGAAATTAAGCTTTACTCAAACACATTTTTATTTCAGGATTTATCGTATGTTTTTAGTGACAATATCCATCCAATGCTCCAACACATGGAGATGTAATAGTCATGATCCCCGTATGGTAAATGCTCCTGTTTCAGTGACCTTTCTAATGATGATGTCACTACTTAGGTTTGCTGACGATTCCCTCATTAGGATTGTTTCTCTTTGCAGTTTCTCAACATTAATGTTTTCTCTTCTTTTCTAAGAAAACCTGTGTGATTTATAGATTCACCTCCATCACTGAGTGTGCCCTTGTGCTTTCATTGCTGCTGTGTGACTGAATTGTGCAGTGGTTGTAACTTTTGCCCTTGGGTCCATTAACTTGGATCAGTTGATAAAAACCTCCCCACCAGGTCACTCCGTAGCTGTTCTGTTCTTTCCATCATATCACACATTCCTCCTCAGCAAATTGAGAGAAATATCGATTGTTCAGTCAACTGTTGTTTAAACGGTCAAGGATTAAATTTCAGACTGACCTTGACTCCACAAGTACAAACAAAAAGTAATGGAAAGCCAAATACAGGTGCTTAAGAATATGGAGAGGCTCACACTGCTTCCACATGCCTCTGTGTCAGTTACTAACTCTTTCATTCCTTCTTCAAACAGCATAGTATTAGAACAGCAGCAGCAGAGAGAGAGTGTGTGTATGCGCGCGTGTGTGTGTGGTGGAACTCCATGCAACACGCTGATCAAACTGCATCATGCATGAGCTGCTCCATAGACGGAGGATATGTGCAGCAGTGGGTCTGAGAGGAATGTAAGACATTGGAGTGAGGAACAGAATAAAGAAAAGTGCGACAGATAGGTATCTACCAGCTGCTACATTACATTAATGTGTCATTAATTGTGGTATAATAATAGTATACACTATAAATTGTTTTGGAGCTATATTACTAAAGGTTATAATGTGTACTTACCTGTTTCACTTCAGGCATATTTTGATGCTAATATTTTTCTGTTTTTTACAGAGTATTTCTACACTGTGTCATTGCTGTGTCACAGTTAGAGAAACAACACTTCAGCATTAGCTGCTAAAGTGTAGATTACTATGAGACATCGGTAAACTGTAACACCACCTACATGGCAACTGGTAACATTTATTTTCATTTCAGCGAAGTCCTCTGATGACAACTTCAAATCAAATGTGTCCAATACTCATAGGCTGCATCTCTTTCTTCTCCATCAGACAAGTTTTATTATTTAATCATAGTATTAACTGTCCCGCAGACATTTATGCGTGGGCCTAAGATTGTTATTAACTGTCACCTTCATGCTGTCCATTGTGCAGAGAATAAAAGCAGCAAAAACACTGCATGTCAAGCTGTTACGAAAGTAGTTGTATAGATATGTCACAGTTTAAAATTATAATCTACAGCCCCCAAAGACAGAACTGATTAATAATACCGTCCTTATATGGAAATATTTTAGTTATTTAATTGAATTATTTTAAGCAACACAAGTGCAAACCACTGCTGACAAACAGAAAGGGTGTCTTCTGCATAACCTCTGAGCACATGTGTATCACTGAACATGCATTTAGGTATTTGTTCAAATGGGATACACTGCTTTGGATTTGATATTTGGCTCTTGTTCCTATGGTACAAATTGCACTTAGTAAGTAAATAATGAATTGTTGAACAGAGAACAAGGTAGTACACAGCTTGTTAATTAGGATTAGCACTGTGGGGGATTGTGGAGAAATCACCTGTGCCGGTGGTTCCTATAGCAACACACTGTCCCCCTCTACTATGGAAGATGTTGTAAGCAGTTGAGCAGCGTTTACCTTGGTGTGAAGAAAGCCTAGAACACAACATACTTGCCCATACTCTGTACAAAGACACTGTAGAACGTCTTCGTCTTCGTCTGGGTCAGTACGAACCGCCTTCATTCTCTTTCCCTCCATAATTGAGTGACTCTCATTCTTGGATATGACAAGCTCTGGTGCAGGTGTGTACATCCTGTGGTGTACCTTCACTGCGATGAGATGTTATTAACAAAATTTGTACAGTTACAGTTTTTACATACTTTTGTTCTTTATCTTTTTGTTTGTACGTTATTTGTAGATGTTTTCACCTAACACAAGGATTTAGTGGGAGCTGCTTCTATAGGAAAATAAGCGCGTCAAATGAAGTTTTGCACTCTGCCCCGAGACATTTCAATTTTTTTTTTATTATAAAAAATGTAACACATTATTCATATGAATTTATAAAATGCGGAAACTCTGCAGGTCAAAAAAGCCTGACAGAATAAACACTGCGCGTCTATTTGCTGTCAGAGGGGTATGCTGCTTTGAAGAAGACAAACTAAACATGCGTTACAATCACAATGTCACAAATTCCACATGCGGTGGGAAACAAGCACCAATATGATATCTCCTTCACACACCAGTAACGCCGATCACTATGAGTCAATACCGGAGCTGCATGTTTTACGGACTCCAGATGTTTTCAAGAAAGGAAAAAGTTTCTAGGGCCAAACATTCTGAAATATGTGCACATACAAGTGAAATAAGTGGAATCTTAAAGTAGAATAAAAAATATAAAGTTGTATAAAAATATACATAATATTTAATATCTTAAATAATAATGTCAATGAGATCTTATCAAAAAGAAGCATTTATATTAAAGGTACAAGTTAAAACTTCAGCTAACAGCAGGATGAGATTCATAATCAATTCACTCTGCTCTGCCCAGTCTACTGTTGCCAACTTCATGAAATGAAAATAATGCACATCCACGGGAGAAGGGAAATCGTGGTATGGAGTCATTACAGTATAGATAGACTGATAGATATGAGTACATACAAGTAAACAATGTAATGCAGCATAATATATGGAAACACCTGCATTGGTGAAACATTTCAGAATGTTAAAGTGATCAAGTATTCACAATGTCATGAAAGGTGTTTAGTCAAGGTCAATGTGCAAATTACAGTGGGATAAAAACAAGTCTTTTCGTGTGGGATTTGATGGACCTGAGGCATTTGGCAGAAGGCAACAGTGTGAACGGATATGACCGGGGCGAGTAGGACACTTTGGTTCTGGTGGTGCACTGGGAGTACAAGATATTCTCCAGGGACGTTAGTGTATAACCAGTAATCTCATCAGCTGTATTGATAACCCTTTGGAGGGCCTTCCTGTCTGCCACAGAGCAGCTGGTGTACCAGGTGGAGATACAGAATGCCAGGACACTGGTAGAAGGACATCAGCAGCTTCTGAGGATCCTGAGGAAGTAACATTCATAACGTTTTCTTGATGGTCCATGAGAGATCCTCTGTGATTTGTCTGCCCAGGAATTTGAATGCGGACACTCAATCTTCACAGTCCTCTTTGATGTTCCTGCAGGAGTCAATAATGAGTTATTTTGTTTTGCAGATGTTCAGAGTGAGATTAATATCAATGCACCGCCACACCAGTTAGCACATCTCCTCCCGATAGGCTGGCTCTACACAATATGATGTTTGTATACAAATATGGTTGTATTGTTCCCATATTTTGTGATGAAGTTGGTGCAATCATGTGTATGCAGTGAATAAAGGAGATGACTCAGCAAGCAGCCCTGAAGTGAGCCCGTACTGGATATGAGCTGGGAGAAGATGTGTGGGCCTGTTTTGACTGACTGGGGTCAGTCGGAAAATCAATGATCCATTGACAGATGGATGAGGGAAGTCCAAAGTCTGTGAGGTTATGTACCAGTCTGTTGGGTATGATTGTGTTAAATGCCGAGCTGATGTCCATAAATAGGATCCTCACATAAATCCCCTAGTGTTCGAGATGAGACAGTGCTCTGTGGAGAGCAGCGTTGATTGCAGGAGTGAGTGCAATGGGTCGGTAGTCGCTGACACTGCTTAGGCAGGGGAGTTATTGTAGCATATTTGAGACATGGAGTAACAATGGATTTGAAAGGGGACATGTTGAAAGGCCTTGTGAAGAGCTTAGAGCTGTGCAGTGCAGTCCTTCAGAACCATTCCTCTGACCCCATCCAGACCTGCAGCTTTCAGTGGGCTGACTTTGCTTAGCACATGCCTCACTTCAGGTTTAGACCTTTCCGGTCATCCAGGGCTTCTGGTAGGGGTACATGCGGAGAGGTTTGCTGACACAGTTGTTTATGTAGGAGAGTACCATGGTGGTGTATGACTGTACTGTCAGTGCTGCAGCTGCGAGGAGGCTCCTTCAGGTCAAATTTGTACAACCTTTAAGGAAGTTTGTGTTTTCCCTCTAAGAGGAATGTACTGTATATCAGATTGAGAAAAATGATATACATGCCTCCAGGAAGGAATGTATATAATTTTTCTCTGCAGATTGAGAAAAATAGATGTATACCATCTATCTATTTTTTAAATGTTGGTTAAGAAAGAGGTCAAAGAGTGGGAGTGGAGTTGACTTAAAGATATTTTGATACTTTGAACTTTGACATATTATACAAATATTATTTGAGAGGTGCAATCGTCTCTACAGTCAATCACGTGACGGGCTTTAGGTGTTTTCCAAACTTTGGACAGAACCAGGACTTTCTGTTCTAAGCTGGTTTTGTCGGGCGTGTAGAGACACAGAAACAGTGTGTGAACGAAACGCCCTTGTTGCGTGTGGGATTGACCCAACTGCGGAGTGAGCCACAGCGGGTTAGAAGACACGCGGTTTACTGTTGTAACGCCCGGAGCGCTAAAGCGGGCTCCCACCGGGAGCCGGCGTTACAAACAACCGGCCGACAAACAACAAGACGAACATAAAGTATTATATATATATAATAATATAATATATATTATATATAGAAAAAGTGTTTATCTTGTATTATTGTTTGCCTATGTAGCCTCTAAACATCTGACCACATATTGACAGACAGTTATTCACTGAAGATCCATGATGGTGCCAGATCAGGAAATTCCAGTGGCCATACACAGACATGATCATTAAACATCAACCAAATGTATTGTCATTAGGATCTATCAAGGTAAATAAGAAAAGATCATGAATGAATGGAGTGTGTGCATGTGTGCACGTTTATGTGTTTGAGACGTAATAACTCGACCACCCCAGCCTCCATCAAATCAATCAAATGGAAACACAGTTTTCTTCCTTTGTTACCCCCCAGCCCCTACCACTGCCAGCACACACACACACATCCATGCTACAGGCTACATTGGTCTACAGAGTATGGTTCTCATTAAAAAATAGCCCCAATGCTGGCACTATAATAAAAGGTAATTGGTTGGGGAGGGGTGGTGGTGTGTGGATGTGTGGCTGGAAAGCAGGATCCAGTGCATTGTATTTGTAATTGCGCAATGTGCAGCCACAGAATAATGAGACTTTTCCGATATTAAACACCCTCTGCAGCAGAGGACAATAATAATAGCAGCAGAACAGTGGGCTTTAATAAAGATGAATAGCAGCGTGAATTAAAAACGGCCTCCAGTGGTTAAAAGGTTTTCAGGTCAGAGTAGGAGACGACGGATGCGCTGCGAGAAACCTGAAAACTCTCACCTTTTCTTTTTCCTTCTGTCACTCTGTGATAACAGCTCACTGAGTTTAATCATAGTGTAGCTTTGTGTAAACACCGGAGAAAAACGGAGACACTTCACTGATGCCTCAGAGGTGGCAACAGCAGCACACATAGAGCAAATAAAAACACACGCTTGACTACTTGAATACAAAATTTTTAAGTGTTTGGTAGAATGCAGAAGAAAAAAGAAGGTCTAGGTCATCAGTTTTTTGATGCTGCATAGTCAAACTCAGAAAAATGCTTATGCATGTGATAAAGTATTTATGTCTGCCTGTGTATGCAGCACGTTTGTAGTTCAGTTTGATATGTGTATATTAAATGAATTTAGGTGATAAATATGCATAAAAAGTTGAATGTGCATGCACACAGTATATGTAGATGTTTTCATTACTGAGATGTATGAAATCAACAAACATGTAGCAGAAATATCACTTACCACTAGACATATTGGACATAAAGGTACAGGAGTGGTCCACTGATTTTATGCCTCTACATATCATGGGACAACAGGTCTTTCTGACTAAATGAGAAAATTGAGTATATAGTAAAGCATATTTTGGCACCCCAATAACAGGACAACAAACAAACACCACTAATACTGATACTTTGTTTGTTACTCATTACTTGATTAAAATAATTTATTTACTAATACTTCAGAGCGGTTATAAAGTGTTTATAACAAAAATATTTACTTTGTCAGGTTGTGAAAAATCTGTTTGACCACTTCTGATCTACTTCTGTTTAAAAATCTTATATCAAATGTGGCCAATAGAAATGCACCAAAATGCAGTAGTATGTTTTCTTCACCTGTAAGTGCCCTGTAACCCCATCACTAATAGTCTGAAGCACTGCATTCTTTGGGGTGGATGGAACTACTGTCTGTATAAAATCACCTAGGCAGTCATGGAAGTGCACCTATAAAAACAAGAAAGGGTAAAAGTGGAGAGTTAGTGCCACTCAGTGCTTTTACCTAGCATGAAATGGGGTCCTGAAGAAATTTACAGTCTGTAACATGTAAAAAAGATACAGAGACAGGAAATAAACAGCCTCCCAAACTCCACATCTCAGCTACCTGCACGACAAACCATTGCAGAGTAAAACAGAAAGGGCTGTCACATTTATTTACATTTTTACATTTAAATGCTCATTAGAAACTTAGAAACCTCCATGGGGGCCATTAAATAAATAGGTATAATATATCATATATATATATAACAAAAATCAGTGATAACAAAAACAATGAGGATATTGATAATAATAATGGTGACATGGAAATTAAGGGTGCTGTCACTGCATGCTGCCGGTAGCGAGGCGCGATCATGGCTCCATCAGGGAACCCCAGCATTGCCCAGCTGGGCAAGGTCAGCTTGTTGTATGGTTTGCAGTTGTGGCTCACTCGTATTCTCTAGCTTTAATTTGTGAGCTGACCAACTGCTAGGTCCCTAGCAAAATCCAGATCCCTAGAAGGGAATTTGTTTATTAGGGATTAACAGTTGAGTGGTGCTGTACTGTGTGGAATATGGCGACCTAGCCTAAACCTCATGGATACCCAGTTTAAGAATAGGTTCCAGGTTTCATTAAAGCTTGTTCTTGTGTTTAGATGTTATAAATGAGTAGTTTCTATTTCTAACTGGGAGATGGTCAACTTCTGTGTTGAATGGAGGAATTCTGCAGCTCTGGACGGTGGAAGGTTTCTCAGTCACTGCTTTCCAGAGGGAGTAAACTAGTTGGCAGGTGTACATGGCATATAAGTAGTCCTCAGTGCTATTCAGGGACCATTCTGGACAGACACTTGTGACAGTAAAGCCCATTTAAAATATTTTACCATGAATGATCACATTCACAACTGATCTGCCAACAAAACCCAACCTCCACGAGGCAGATCTCAGCCACAGTCTTGTGGCTCTTCTGCCAACTCTATCCATCTCTCCATCCATTTTCTCTCATAGGCCATTTCTGCAGCAGGCTCCCATGGTACTGCCACCTCCACAAAATAAACAACCTGCTGTACCTCTGACCACAACACAATATCTGGTCTTAGATTACTGATAGATATTTCCTGTGGGTGTTGTTTTCCTAGTCTAATTTCTCAGTCTCTTCTGGCTTCAGCTGTCCTACACTGTGCCTATTTAAAGTTGCTAGCTGTGTTGACTTTTTCATCTTCCCAACAAAATCCCATCATGTTCCTTTTTTTGCATTCAGGGAATTTATATATATACACTTACTCTTAGTGACATGACATTACTAAAATATTAGATTTAAATAGAACCACATTAAGTTTGAAAACTGCCCTGCCTAATACCTGTCGGTGTTAGTCTTGTGGTAGTCTTGCTGACTGGTGTATATAGCATCATAAAAAGAGAAACGTTAATGCAGAATATCAGAATATTTAGTAGAATTTATTTCAGTGCTGAAGGCACAGCTCTAAAGTGCCATTGGATTTTAAATGCAGTTTTTTTTCATGCTAGAGATGAAGAGAGCCCAAACCCTTCTGCCACAACAAATCTAGACTGACACTCACCCAAAACCACTACCCCAGAAACTACATGGCCCAAAAACACTGCAGCAAAGCCTGAGCCCTTTCAGGTAACATCAGTGACACCTTCAGCCTTTAACAATACAAGAAAATAATCTTCTGTTCTTAGTCAACCAAGGGCATCCAGTCCCATTAGTGTCAAATGTGTCTTTGTGTATTTGTATTTAAAAAGGCTTGTTTGAGAGTGAAGACTTGCAGTTTAGGTTAGGTTAAGAACAAAATTGCAATTAGACATTTAATTGTAATGGATAGGTTGAGGGGAGGTTAAGGAATGCATTATGTCTGTGTGTTTGTGAGAATATTTTAGTGGGACATGGAATGTAAACACCCGGGGGTTGTTCTGGAGGTGATGCAACAGTTACTAGCTGGCATTCCATCACCTCCAGAACAACCACCGGGTGTTTCTAAGCCTTCCGTGTTTTAGCCAAACTTTGAGGTGTAGAAATGTGCCTGAAGTAAAACAACATCCAGGTTTTTCCATGTGACTGTTACATAACACCATATTGTTAAACTCTATTAAACTCCCCCAAAATCGTCTCTCTCCCCAGTTCCACTCACTCACTGTGAATTTAAATTCATAGAGCTAACTTGACTTTCCAAACTTACCACAGGGTATTTTATCCTGGCGGAATATAGAAATAATAATAGTGAAAAACTGTTTGCAAGTGGTGGAACCTTGAGTGAATTCACATCCCACAAAAAAAAAAAAAACACAACCAAAGTATCACTTATCCATCAGGGTTGTATCAGTGGTATCCATTAGGACTTGTCTGACACGTTTGTGTGCTACATCATGCTACGTCTTCTTCTCAGCTTCTATTAGATGAGGCTTTGATAAACATTCAATAAGGATCTTTTAACTCTCGCTTCTGATCCCCCCCCCCTTTCATTCAATCCTGTCATCACTACCTCTGACCAATGATCATGCTCAACAAATTCTTTCAGCCAATCAGCTTGCTGAGTCACTGACTCAGTGACCTACGTTTATGGAAACTTTCTCAAAAGTAATTCTCTTTCAGAGGACTGAACCACCAACAGCGTCTAGACCCCAAGGCTATGATACACCAGGCCAACATCCAAGAACTAGAGGCGACAAGGACTGACTGAGCCAAAAATTGGCACTAAGCAATAACTTTATACCAGCAGGTGGCGGTAGTCTGCATTCGTTGTTCACCAGAGATGGTTAATAGTGACTTCTAATGAAGAATATGTCTGATAAGAAGGTGTAACGAGTGGGGGGATCCATTTCTCTTCTCGTGCAGTGATTCCACCTGTGGGGCTCATTACTGCCAAAAGTGCAAAATAACAGGCTGACAGACGCTCAGTAACAGCCTTACATTGGTACGTCAGGAGATTTTCAGGATCTTCCAATTCAGTCTTAATACAATACTGTAATGTTGCTGTACTGTTACTGTAATATGTGAGTATAGATCTTAGTCACTGTAACTTCAAAGTTTGGCTGAGGTCCGTGAAAGATTTAGTGGTCTCCAGCTGTTCAGTTGAGTCAGCTGACTGGGAACTGTGTCCAGCTTTATTTTCTAGACTTCATGCTACAGCACCGGTTATTTCTCTCATCAGTTAACTATTGTTTTCTTTCACGAATGATGCAATTAAATGAAGTAATTAATTAAATCAAACTTTGCAGGATGTAAAACAAAGATATAGTCTAGACATATGTCTCTCTGTTTATTTTTTTATTTTCCTTTGTCATTTAATTCACTTATGTCACAGCTGAAAAAAATTTCTTGATTTGAATATTTTACCATTTTCATTAAAAGTTGCTCATGACAGTGAATAATGCAGGTAGCGCAAGAATCTTTCTCTCAACTGAGCCTGGATCACAGCCAGATCCCAGGAGGGGAACAAGCAACCAGGTCTGTGAAAAACACAACTCAACTTAGGCAACACTGACGACCTTATACTACTACTTAAGTAGTGTTTTTCTACATGACAACAAAGTTAGAATATTATAAATAACGCATTCCTTAAAAATAATGTTAAATAAAAGGACCTATGGTCTGCTTTTGTGTGGTCAGTGTGAAAAGCTGCAATGTCTAATACATTGGTGACTGAGAATCTTCACAGACAATGTCTAATACAGTACCTGGTACTAACTGTAAAATCCTCATAAATTCTACCTGCTTGGTAGATATTGGTAATGCTAGCTGTCTTCAGCTGACAAAGATAAAACATGCTTATTGAGCTTTTCCTACTGACTTACATTGGAATAAAACAGACCATGCACTTTGGCACTGAGAATCAATCTACCTCAGACTATCTGAACAGTGGGTAAAGTGCAATGTACTTGCTTAAGTCTAGGCTGTCTCAGAGAAAGGTGACTAAGTGGTTGCAGGACTGGCAACTACAGCAGCTCCCTTCTGTGCGCAGAAATGAGAACACTCGCGGTTTAAAGCTTGGTTGATAAATGAGGCCCCTGGTTATCAACTGGTTCTGTGAAGCCTGCGTTTTCCTCCAGCTATGAGAGTCCTCATGTGAAAGAGACTGAGCTGTTGATTAGAAGGAACATTGTGAGAGTCATGAATGAAGTCCTCTATATATTATGATATGAATTAGGAATTCATTTTTTAAAGCGCAAAGTTAGAGTTGGAGTAAGACTGAGCTCTGGATAAGCGTAATAATACATGACTACTTCTTGTCACTAAGGAACTGATCACCTTCTTCTGCTGCTTTCCTTCAACCACTTGCACATCGTGTTTTGCAAATCTCCCCAGTTCTCCAGAGTAGCATTATATCTGAAACATGGAGGATCAACACAGACACCCCACTTGCAATATGCTACTTTTTATATTATATTTGGATTTATTTTATATTAGATTATGTATTGACGTGGTAAACCTGCCTTCAGTGGGGTTTCAGTTCAGAGGTTTCAGTGCCACACGTTACTCCTGAGCACGTGTGAAGCAGCTGGACACTGCACAGCAGAAGAGGAGGCTAAGATACACCTGTGCAGAAGAGGTGAAACGAGACACACACACATACAAGGACTGTTGCTGAGCAGGTTGTTGTACACTACATGTACACAGTAACCCCAGTGTAACCTGTCTTTCAGAGACTTGTGCAGGTTAAAAAAATGTAATTGTGAATTGTCTTCATGCAGCAGTACTCACAACTTTGATATCTGTTTTATGTGCAATGAAGCTGGTGAACCTTGGTGTATGTATCTGAAAAAGAACATGAGTAGTTGTTACAGCATCTGAAGCCCACAGATGCTTTATACTGTAGGAAAAGTTCCTTCACTGAATTCCTGCAGCCATCAGAAGGCAATAGGATAGATATCCTTATAAATCAGTGGACAGATTATGGTGAGGTTAGAACTTCTACATGGTGTTCTGTTGTCATTAATTAATAAAAAGCAACCAAACAACCAACCAAACCCACTCTGTGCCTAAGACAACTGCACGTTTATGGAGACACTCCACACTGAATCTACTGAAGAATACATTAAATCCAGCAGTGATTAGGCTGGCTGCTGGTCTTGTACGCTGTGATGCTGGTGGTTAGTGTGCTGTAGACTCTGTTCCCTCCCATGTTAACAGTCAGCAGTCTTTGAACAAGTCTCTTTGTCACTTCACATGAAAGCCTTCTTTATCACATTCAGAATAACCACGATCCAGGGCTTGTTTGCATGTAAGCAGTGTACAGAGGCATCAACATAGAGTAGATGATGTTTTGTCAGTCTATCTGTGCAATTACATACACTTAAGTAACCAGGTTACAGTCAGCTTTCTCAAGTAAGCTGATTTCTTAACTCATCATGTCATGTAAGCAGAAAACCTGGTTACAGTAATCAGGTTAGGGGATTAGAGAAACCTGATTTCCCCAGGTAGATTTATCCCAGAGAACTTTGATTACTCTGCCATTTATACTTGTAACCAGGCTTATAATCACCTTTTTACAAGAGTGTGCAGGACAAAAGCTGCAGACACTCATCACTCTATTACTCTGGGCTGAATGAAAGAGCAGATGATTACACTGTGCGGAGCTGCCTCCTCTTTAAATCACGTTTGCCCAATAATCAGCTAAATCTGAAACTTACACAAAGTGCCTGTAGACATCTAAATAAGTCACTTTTTATTGGGTATTTCTTTAATCCAGGCAGTCTGCACTGTGAAAAGGAGCACTGTGACTGTCTGTGTGTCTCTCTCACAGTGCAAGAGAGAGAGAATCAGTCCCCTCAAAATATGTTTCATAAAAGGGAAAACAGTGGTCAGGAAGTGGACTTTTCTGTCTCTATACAGGTAAAAACTGTGAACAAAGCTTCCAAAGTCAGTCAAATGTAGAGTCAGTAAGCAAGCTTCTTTATTGCAGGTAACCTGGTTTCTCTCAGTAACCTGGTTACTTGTGTGCATGTAAATGCAGCCTATGTGGCACGCTGAGCACATCCCAGTCTGTAAAACAAAATGTCCACATACAATGTTTAAAACTCTCTCACACAGCATAATCAGAGGTGATAAATGTTATTTCCCTAGACCAGCTAGAAGCCCGAGAGCTATCAATACAGGCTGCGTCTTGTTTGCACTGGAAGGATTGCAATACAATTAATCTAGTAGACAGAGATTTATGCATTTCTTCCATAGTTTGGTGCTCAATGATTGCTGCTTTGCCACTTGGTAAAACACCTGAGCAAGCTTTATGAAAAACCCACAAAAACGGCGACAGTTGTGGATGAGTTGCACCTTTTCAGACTGACTTACATATACGACTTTTAAATCATCAAAACCAAACAAAAACCAAAACATCTGACATGAATCCTATTCCAAGCTAAAACTAACTAACTCAATGACCTATTCACTGATCAGCCACAACATTAACACCACTAGGTGTTATGTTGTATGCATCCTTCTCTACGAATTACTATGAGCTGTTCTAAACTGTCAGCACTTTTCCTACGAACTACTATTGTTCTCTAGCGGCATCTACGTGTGTTGTCAGTGAGGTAATTCTGCTCCTCCTATAGAATCGCTCCTGGCTTGTTTCCTTCTAATTACCGTCTGTGGCCCTGCACCTCTCCCTCCTACTTCTGCTGACATTCATTTTCTCCTCACCTCTCCTTCCCCCTGCACTGTTTAATGGCAGTGAGGGCTCATTCTGGCTGTGGGCTGTTTCTAAATTCCCACCTCCACACTGTAGGTTTCTTTCACTCTCTTCTTACCTTTTAACAGTCTTATGGTGCAGGCAGATCACAATCCACCTTGCAAAATCTACTCTCATGTGGCAACACTGGTAGTTCATAAAGTTGTATGGATAAACACTCTGATGGTGCTTGATGGGAGATTAGGGAATAGTCATGATTCATCCCACTGGGACCATAAATGCCTACAGCAAATTTCATAACAGGCCATACAACAGTTGATATTCCAGACAGGATCAAAACTGATTATGAGGTGCAGGGTTGTTGGGCCAAGCTAAGGTAATACACAACCCTCACTGAATTATTAGTATTACTCACCGCAGTAAAGCGATGACCCTGCTGTGAGAGGTCGTCTTCTGAAACATGCAAGTGTCGCACCTGCTGACTAAGCTGGACGCTGTCAGCACTTGTTTCTGCTGTGTGTCTGTATGAAAGACCACCATTTCATAACCTGAGCGCTGGCTGCAGCCGCGGGGCTCAACAGTCCCAGTGGACTGTGCAGGCTGTGAGCCAGCAGCGACTGGACTGACGCCCACGGGCTGTTTCCACTTCAGCACTAGGAAGCAGCTGCTACCTATTAAATTCTCCACCATCTATATCAGCGCAGGGCAGCAGGTAGCTCTGCTGGCCACTGATTATGGCAACTGCAGTGATAAAATCACACATATTTATTTATTTATTCCACATCAGGCTATCTTTCCAGCAGGAGATATGAAAGCTGTCAGTATTCCACAGACACAGATAGAGACTGTCTGAGAGCACACAGAAGAACAAGACTCGTAATACTAAGATCATCTGGCAACATGCTGTGCCATAGCCTGCATTGATCTTATTTTTATGTTTTCTATATGTGCAATAAAGGAGGCAAAGAGGCAATGCTTCATATTTATAGCAGGAACTGAAAGACACCCTGTGATGTTAGTCAGATGAATTGATGATGGTAGGAACACATAAAGGTGTGGAAGAAGAAGAAGAAGAAGAAGAAGAAGAAGAAGGGCTCTTTGATGTCATTCCAGTGGAAGCTTAAGAACTGTTTACTGCAACCAAAAGCAAGGCTGGTGCACGAGTATTTAAAAGTAGTATAGTAATCCTATGTGTCATAAATATGTTTCTTCTTTTGCTCTTGTAAGTTAACAAAGGGCCCAATAAACAAAGGAAAGACATACATGTGGGACAATCTGTATAATTCCTCATATCCCTTGGTTTCAAGTCTCCCTCTGAAAAAACTCAGTTTGAAGATCTATGTGCTACCCCTCACTACTATAGAGAACCAGGCAAACCTGTCTTATAAAAAATTGATCTAACTAGTATAAAAGCAAATGGGTGAATTGAAACTCAGCCCAAATCTTCCTTATTAATGTCAACTACTTATAACAAATAGTCCTTGTCTTCTTTCAGAGTGTCCAGAGCGCTTGTGACTGTTTTGTTGGTCAGTTAAAAAAAAACAAGAGAACACTTGAAAACAAGATGTTGGGGTAAAGAATATGAAATATATGAAATGGGATCCTTCCTGTCTTTAAATGCACTGTTCAGCGGCAAGTGGACTTATCACCACATTTTATTGGTCACCAGTGGGTTGTTGTTCCACCTGGCGTTCATGTGTGTTTGGACGACCCGAGACAAGGTGTGAACCTCTTCAGTAGTTATGGAAGAATTGCACTGTAATTTGCCGATTATGCTTTAGGAGATCTCTGTTGAGAGGGGACCGTTCCATCGTGTCATAAGTGGCATCCTTAACACCCTGTTCCAACCACTTGTCCATTGTCTTTCAGGTTCCTTATATCAACACAATTCCTAGCATGTTCTTTATCTTGACAAGTTGGGTCTTAGTTTGTAGAATTTACAGAAACCGAATGGTAATTGCTTGTGTCTTCACCTTGTAAGTTGCTGTGGATAAAAGCGCCAAGTAAAGTAAAGTAAAAGGTGCAGATGTACTGCTGAGTCCTGTCCTGATGTACTGGCTCTTCTGTGTTGTGCCAAGTGTCTACGAATCTGTTGTTTAGTCTCTCATATGTACAAATCTGTAGATTCTTTAGACTCAGACTTCTTTGATGTCCATCAAACTTTTCATAAAATGGATATTTGTGAAACTGATATTTGAAATTTTTCATGACAGTGGCATAAAAACAACAGACAACACTATACTTTACTGTGTTTAACCACATATACTGCGTTGCTCTGACTGTATCTGGGTGTTTTGTCCTTGAGGACTGAAGTATCACAGTGTGTGTGGGTAATCTATTACTCTGAGCTGGACCAAGAAAAGTTTAGATTACTGATTATTTTACCAGATGTGTTTATTGACAACTAATATGACTAATATTATTCTTATCATTAATATTATTATTTATTATTTTATTTTTAATAAAGCAATTATATTATTAAATTATTATAAGTCAGATTTTATCTTCAAGGCATGATCTCTTGTGTGTATTTTAATTGTTTTTTAATGCTTTTCATTTAATTAATGCTTTTATTTTGATAACTGTGATTGGATACCCTGAATTAACTTTACTTTACTACTTTACTGTGACTGGTTTGATGATGAACTAATTGTGTCCTAGGGGAGACGATGTGACCCACCCACGAGCACAATGCCAGGTGAATCATTCAAGTCACAGACTTGTAAGAACTGACTTTCTGTGCTCTGTGTTGTGGTTCGGCAGAGTGTGTATGTTTTTTGACCATGAATTTTAAGACCACCGAGTCTCTTTTTTTTCAGTTTTTCCTCTGTCCTGAGGTTGTTATGGCATGGTGACAGTGGAGACTTCGTCATTTAACATTTATATGCAAAAATGGAAAGGTAGGTTCTTTTTAAGGCATCTGACATAGAAAATAGGGAAAATTGGAAAATTTAAGCACCATATTTCTTCCTTGGTAACACAAAAGCATTGTTTGGGTTTTATGCTCACTAATATTACTGACAACACAGCCATCAACAGGATGTGACAGAACTTACCAGACATCCACTCCCAGCAAGCAGGGAGTTGCACATCCAAGTGTCAGGTACTGAAGGTGACCGTTTTCACTCTTACAGCACACATTCTCCACATCCTCGTCCTCTCTTCTCTTCTATAGCAGGAATTATTGGAAACTCAATATTCAGGAACATTTCTTTCTTTAATGCTGTCACACACCGTTTCCCTGGCACTACGACTGCTGACATATTGAAAAAGCTCCAGAATGTACAGCCATCTCATTGTTCATACCGGTACAAATGATACGGTCTTTATTCTGAAGAATCAGAGCAGACAACCTTTTTCACTTTCTCAAACACTGTGGAAAGTTTGTTGTTATTTTAGGACCAGTTCCCAACATAGGATGTGCTTACTGGTGCTTTAGAAGAATCCTTAGCAACCTTCAGTCTACCTGTAGGGCCCATAATGTAGGTTCTGGCCCCATGATAGTTTTTTTCAAAAGAAATGGACTACACTGGAACAATACTGGCAACTACTATACACATCCAGTACTGTCCTATCTACATGAGTGGATGTTACATCCCATATGCAAGCGCCCAGATCTCCATTGATTTCATCTTAGACCTGTGCTCTTGCTGGTAGTGCACCCTGCTGGTTAACTCCGGCACTAACATCTTCATCACAAAGTCCCTTTACTGTGCCTGGTAATGTCTTTAAAAGAACCTTATTACACGTACATCCAAATCCCAGTGTGTAAAGCACACCTTCCAAATAATGGACACACACACAAAGAGATATATTTTCATTATTTAATTCTACAAAGGTGGTTTATTTCACAAAAACTGAAAATTTTACATTTGCAAAAGTATGTGAACCCTTGTATTAGTAGCTTGTGGCTCCTCCTTTTGCAGCCATTACTTCAACTAAACATCTTCTGTAACCACTAACCAGTCTCTCACATCTGCTTATGGGGATTTTTGTCCACTCCTCCTTGCAGAACTCAGCCAGTTGAGATAGGCTGGAGGGACATCTGGCATGTACAAATGTCTTCAGGTCTCTCGTTTGTTGATATGCCGAAGAATTCATGGCTCCTTGGATAATATGGAGTCGTCCAGGTCCAGAAGCAGAAAAGCACCCCCAGACCTTTACATTTCCACCACCATACTTCACTGTTGGGAGGAGGTTCTTTTCTTCATATGCCGTGTTGGCTTTTCTCCAAACATGTCGGTTTTGATTGTGTCCAAATAATTCTATTTTGGACTCGTCTGTCCAGAGAATGGGTTTCCAGAAGGCCTCTGGTTTGTCCAAGTGCTCTCTGGCAAAGTTGAAACGGGTAGCTTTGTTCTTTTCTGAGAGCAGAGGCTCCCTTTTAGCAACCCTCCCATGGCTATTCAATTGTCGTCTGATTATAGACGCATGCACATTTGTCCCAGATGCTGGCAGAGAGGTCTGCAGCTCTCTAGAGGTGATATGTGGGTTGGCCTTTACCTGATTTATTATTTTTCTGGTGTTTCTGGGTGATATTTGTATGTAAATCTGTCGTACAGTGGATGGATGGAGCTGGACTCTTTTGGAGATGGTCTTATAGTCCTTCCCAGACTGATGGGCTGTCACTATCCTCCTCTTCATGTCCTCAGATATCTCCTTTGCTCTTGGCATTGTTGATTTGTATGGGACCACAGTGCTTCAGTTGGTTTCCTCTCTCTTTTAATTAGTGCAGGCCAAACCCTTTCCCAAGGATGTCTCATTTCATTGGTCTGCTTAAATGATTAATTAAGCACCCAAATGTTTTTCATACACTAAGTACATGTTTCATGCAATTGATGAACACATATCTGACAATTCATACATAAAAACTGGTGGTTTTTAATAAAGGTTAAAGACAACCCAAAAGCTCCTTAGAAAAATTTGAAAATGGAAGAAAACTAAATTACAAGAGCACTTTATCCATTTGTTGCAGTATTTTTATCAAAAAATAAAAACAACCAAAATCAGATCAGAATTAGCATCCAGACTTTCCAGTAGTGTTCTCTCAAATTCTCCCTCCATCCACAGCACCTTTATAGGTTTTACTATAGTGGATGCTGAACAAAATCACTAATGACCACTAATCCTAACCATAGGATGTTCTTCAAGATGGTTTTTAGCTATACGTCAGCAGAACTATTGCAAATAATCAAATCTCTGCAGAGAGGCTGCTTCCCTTCAGCTTTTGAAAGGTTAATTTTTCTTCTGTTAGTGCTTGTTGTCATTAGGTTACATTATCCACTGACATGATACTAGCGATTTCCAGTGTTATGCAACTTCATATCTCTGCCTCTCTGTCAAAATGTCTCTCAGTTAAATGAGGACAAAACAGGGATTTTGATTATTAAAATAAAGAGAGGGAACCTTATTTCACGTTTCAGCCAGGAACCTGACCAAAACTCAGCACACGATTTCTCCCTATTAAAATCAGTTAGATTAGATCTTAAATATTTCTGTTCTAGAGTGTTTAAATCTTTATATTTATTTTGTTCTTTGCTTTGTGAAGTATTGTACACTGTGTAGCACTTTGTTCTATAAAACATGCGATGTAAATACATATTATTATTGTTATTATTAATATTTAAAATAGACAAAACCACGATTAAGATCCATGCGGCTCAAGCTGAATTACAGGATAATTGTATTGTTGTTGTTACTAAGTTGTGAGAAATCTTGTTGACTGCTGTTTACATGTTTATTGGCAAAAATCAAATAACTGTCCTTTCAAACAGAAATCTGCTAATGTGAACAATGTAGCGAGTTAAAGATGTGAAGCGAAATGACAGTTCATTCTCATTATCAAGCCACAATGACTACATGACTTTTAAAATGTGCCTTATGGATGTGGGGGAAATCCATGTAACCCTCCGGGAGCCGTGATATTAGTATGCACATATGGAGTGTGGGAGTGTGTGTTCATTTCTTTGTTCCAGCAGCACATATCATGACTCGTTTTCAGCCAGTGTGTGTGCAGTGCTTTCTCCTGCTCTGCCCCATGCGGGAACCATTAGAGAACAGTATAATCAGCCTCCACCTCACATGTTCATGACTTCCCCCATTAATTGGGTAAACATTGATTATTTCTACTTTGTGCCTGAGGTAATTGAATGAGACTGCCATGAATTGGCAGCACGTGTTGCCAGTCACCATACCAGCTGGGGTAAGGTGATAGGGAGGTTGTTCCTCATTTATTGTACAGCTAAGGCTCTCATTAGAATCCTGCTGACACTGTTACATCAGATCATTTCAATCCAGTTGCCTGTTGCCACATTGTTGATATCTGCAGATAACGATCCAGCGGAAAAGCAATGTAGACAAGTGAGACATGATCTGGCATTGCACAACACGCATTATCCAAACTGTATTGAACGGTATATGACTGTACCATGTACACCCAATATAGGTATTATGTTCTAAATGTAATTTATTTTATCAATACTAAGACCTCTAAAAAGCAGTGCTGCTAAACTAAGACGTTGCAGTCGAAATCAGGACTAGTGTCCTGATTAAGAGGGAGAACTGAGGTATGTGCATGATGATTTAGATTTTTTAGGATAGTTGATCTGCACAAGAGTTCCCTTTTTATGGTATTTTTGAATAGTGCTTCTAGCATTTGTCAGGCTTTGTGAGTCTGTGATTCAGTGGGCAGTGTGCTTTCCGCTGCAGCGGCTCAAGACCAGACTCCCTCTGCCCTGGACCATATGTGTCCTTGGACAATACACCACAAACCCTAGTTGTCCAAAAAAAAAGATGCCAATCCAGGTAAAAACCTGTGTCAAATTAATATGCAGATGCTTTGAGCTGTGTACCTGGATTATTAATCGTTAGGTTTGGTTTATTCATCTTCTGGCTTAGTTCAGTTATGTTCTCCTGGTTTTACACATCAGTATTTTTTTTCCACTGTATGCCTTTTCTCTGTTGACTTTAAATAAATCTTATAGAATTGTTTGGAATAAATAAATATGCTGGACCAAGTCTATGAACTCTGGTTCTTATTCTGCGTTATGACTGCAGTGAATAATTACCTATATGAAGAGCTTTTGTGGCCATTTACTAAATACAGGTTGCAGATGAAGTTTGCAGGGAAACAGAGAAGATAAGGAAAAAAACATAAAGACTGGTGCATGGTGATCAGAGCACAATAACACCTCAGCAGGTGTGTTAAGCAGCTACTAAGAATACTGGCCATGGGTCGCACTCACAAATATTTTATCACGCAGTGCTGTGATGGCCTAGTAATGTTTATAATGGTGACCACATCAGAGTTAGTGTCACAATCTGTGTCTTAGGCCTTGGTTTATCTTGTTTGTTTCTCCTCTAACTTCATTTTCTCCTGCCTCCCATACCCTCAGTGACTCATTCACTCAGCTTCTCACAATTCCTCTGTCTGTTTCTGTTGCCTCCGTTTATAACTGGCCTGCCCACTCCACCTCAAACTCATCAGCAGCTCATTCCCAGCAAACCCAGACATATATGAGCAGGTTTGTTTTGTCAGTCTCTTCTCTTCACACTGAGCTCTACTTCATTTTGACTCACCATCTTCTTAAACTGTTCTGCTTGTCAACCTTTTCCATGCACCTTGCCTTTCTCTGCCTCATGACCTTCCTATTTGTTTGGGCTCAGTTTGGACTCAGTATCTGGAGAGTAATCTGGCCTCTGCTTTCACCAAACTGTTTGGGTTTTTTGTCCATTTATCGTAGCCTTCTGTCAAGCTACATTTGTCTGAGTTATTCTTTTTGATGTGTGCTACATTTTTAATTTTCTATATTTCAACTTACCTGGCTGCCATGGCAATGTGTTTATTTTTGCTGAAGACATTATTAAAGACTCTTATCACTGACTCACTTGCCTGGTGTTATTTGAACCTGGGTCCCAAATGACAACTCATGACAGATAGGGCTATGACACACCAAGCTCACTGTTTGCATAGGTTTAGCGGTGTGTTCTGCACGATTGCCTCTGGTTGGACCCCTATCAGCAGCTTTTTAAAATTCAACACGCTGGGTAAGCTGCCAGTTCAGGATGTCGAATCAGCATCAGAACGAGAGACTACATTGATTGGCTATTCAGATTAACAAATCACTACACAAGAAGAGAACTGAACCCCAGTGCTATTTACAACCTTTTGTCAGAGATATTCTCCAATACAAGTAGCAATAAACTGACAGTGGTGTGAAAACAGTAAGCAGACACTGAACGGTGTCTTTAGTCTGTATATCTACAGTCCTAGATCTTCTTCCTCTTCCCCTTGTTGATGATGAATAGACTACCACTACCTGATAGTAATTTATAGTGCCACTTTTAGGCCCAGACAAAAGCAACAAGACGTAATGCAACAGTTGGTCTGAAGTCACCTCTACTTTTTTTTCATACTCTTATGGAAAAATCTTACAGAATTCTTCCTTTTGAAAAAGTGCCTTTTTTCTTGACAGGACAATGTTTTTTTGCTAAGCTACAGTGGAAGATTTAGTTTGAATACCCAAAGCGAACCTAATGGGATGCTTTCGTGTACATGAATTCAGGTCAGGTTCCGGCAGAAATTTTGAAATCATGTTTGGGTAGAGTTCAGTCAGACTTTATGCTTAACAGGTGTAATTTTGGTTTAAAATACACCAAACAAACAAATAGATACTGGACCACTCAAATGTCTGCTTCTGCTCAGGGGAGACCTGTAGACCTGTGGGTCTGCAATGCAGCCAAACACAAAGATGGATGAGGACCATACTAAAAACACACACAAACTCAGCTTTGTCAGGCTCAGGTTGGGTTTTGGCACGAAACACAATATGCTTATTGGGTTCGGCCACCACACTCTTTGGCTCAGCCAGAAAGATGTGGCCCGATCCATATGCCAGTAAAAGAATAGTAACAGAGAAGGAATACTGTGATCAAAATGCAAACATTAGTCTAATCTGAATAAAGTCCCACTGTAACTTTGGCTGAACTTTGATCAAGATCCTTTACATCTAGAAACATGGTATTTAATAAGTGAGCTTTTCCTGACCAAGGTAGAAAAATCCCAGGGAAACACCTTGCAAATTTGGGCATATGCCAAAAAAGGTTTTTCAGTGGCAACTTGACGACATTTCACCCTCCATTCCAGAGGACTTTCTCAAGTCTGACTGACTGGTAGAAGTAGTGTGTCTGTGTCCGGTGTCCTGGATGAATCTTCACAGACCTTTGTGCATATGGGTTTTTTTTCACAGACTCACAAAACTAACAAATGCTAGAAGCACTAGTCAGAAATACCATAAATAGAGAACTCTTGTGCATCTTGTCTATTATCCTAAAAAATCAGTATCATGCACATACCTCTGTCTATCAAACATTAAAGGCATTGAAAGAAACAAGATTACTCCTCAGCAGTTTACAAATAATGTATGATGATATAATTCTTGATTCCGACCTTGAGGTTGAAGAGTCTGAAAGGTAAAAAGATAAAAGCTTTCACTCTTTATCAGCAGGATACTGACATCTTCTACTCTTCACAGAGGTCCAGTGTGCTCGTCTGAATGTATCTATGCTGATCCTGATTATAACTGCAACTGTATGGCCATAGAAAAAATACTTCTTCCTTCTTTTTGTAATATGTTGAAATATGATGGAGAGGTTCCTCTTATTATGTCTGGTCATTAATAGGCACCAAATCCATACCACACACACACTTACTTAGGCTATATCTGACCCAGCTGATAAAAACAGAGTTGTCCCGGGGGATGTCGTTATTGCTGGGGTTAATTGCCAGAGATAATGCGATGAATCCCACATTAATGGGAGCTGATTATCTGACAGACAGGGCAGCACTCAGCCACTTAATAAACCATTAGTGCAACAAACAGAACTGACTCAACACAAGCAGCACTGAAGCAAACGTGCACATGCACGCACACAACCTGGGGATTAGACAGAGAAATGGTCTCCATGCTTTTTCCACCTTGATACCAATTCTTTAACCACAGACACATGAGGAGTCTTCCAGGGTAAAATTGTGCTGCTCATAATTGTGTTTCCTTTGTCTCCTGAGAGGCCAATCACACTCTCATTTTGAGTGTGCTCCTAAACCCACCTCACACCCACAGCATGGTATTTTGGTTGGTCATTAGTTCTCATGCAGAACCATTTGTCCAAGATACAGTACACACAACTTTTACATAAACCAATATAATTTATTTAAAATTATTTTAAAATAATTTTCATTCATGTATAGCTATATTCTGTTTGAAACACAATAGTTTTTTAGTGTTCAGGGTGGTAACCCCATGAAAATATTGTTTGTTTGAGACGTACTCAACAACATGAGCATCAACATGAATGTAACCCTAACTTTACTATAAACTTAGACCAAGTGATAACTCGAAGACGAGGCTGTGAATGTGTAGAGAAATGTCCCCACAGTGCCAACAATACATGATGCAAACGCAATTTAGACTTTGAAGCTGGCTTGTAAAGCCAGCCTAACGACACATAGTCACTGATCAATTGACTTATAGACTTTTCCCACTCTCACAGAAACCACCTTCTATCCTGTCAGCTGGTGTTTTGTGAGAACTTGTTATGGCCAAAGGCCTTGGTGTGTTAAAGCACTATGAATACAAAGATCCCTGACCTTCCAGTGACAACGCATAAATCATCCATCTACTCAAAGACAGCGTGAGGCAGAGATGAACAGTCATTTTCTGCTGGAAGTGTGTTCGCTGGGCTTTGATTGAATCTGAAGTTGTGATTTGAATGAGCTCTTCTGTAGACTTCTGTCTTTACTGTTCTTATAGCGAACTGCCTCAGCAATGCTGTCTCAACTTTCAATTCTGCAAAGGCTGGGAAAGGAAACTTATTGGAAGACTGAGACTGCATACCAGGGAGCGAGAAAATAACATTAAAAGAAATGGATGTCAAACACAAAAATAAAAGAGGCCATGGGGCACTATTGTTACACGTGGTGGTGCATCCGAGAAACTGAAGTATTTCCATCAGGTCCTTGCTGAACTGATCTCGGTATTCTTTAGAAAACAGTTGGACTGTAACTGCTGACTGGGTTTCTTCAAGATCAGAAATGTTTGTTCGATTCTACTCGTTCTTGTTAGAACTCTATTGGCAAATTTCTTAGTAACCTAAAGTTCCCTAATAGTCTCTAATGGTCTAGACAATAGTCCACCCCCTCGAGATGAAGAGTTTCTCTGAATTATGTTTGACACGAGACGTCTAACTGTCGCTGTTTTTTTGAGATGATAAAATGCTGATCAAGATGTCTAACTACATTTTGGATTTATTGATCCAGAATTTAGATGAATGTCCTCTGACATTCTTTATCAGGGCAATCACAGTACCATGATGTCTGAAGCCAGAAAGGAATCTGTCCAAAAACCATTTACATTTAAATAGTTTCAAGCAAAATCAAAATAGCTTGAAAATTCCTTGAAAGGCAAATTTCAGCTATATCAATTCCACACTGCTAAACATGTTTGAAAATGTTGGCCTAGTGTCAAAACAGCAGTTGCTACATCATCCAGCGGTTTTGAGTTGAATGCATTGAATGTTGGCAGACCAGCTGAATTGTTCCTGTGCAGCTTCAGCAGTGCTGAAGACAGAAATGGCTGAACCACAGACAACGCAAAGCAGCCATGGACCGAGACACTTTCATTCATTACATTTATTTTCAAATATCAGGTTAGAGGCTAACTGTGTTGGTGGATTAATTAATGTCTCAACCTCAAAAAAACAAGACATTAGAATAGTTAATATTCCTCTTGATGATGTTAGACTCTCCTCCTCTTTATGGCTATGTTATTTATAGTAGGAAATAATATTGCATTATTAATTGTCCATGGTTCTTTGGACTCACAGTTAAAACAGATCCACTAGTTTAACTAGATTTTGAATCTGAAAACAATATAAAGAACTAAGGAGTGTTAAACTGGATCTTTTATTTGCGTATTTTGGTTTCAAACTGCAATAATGTTCTCCTCTCCACAGTCTTTGTGCACATTTCACTGTCTGAACAACGTCTCCCACCAATCCTAAGTAATTAAGACAACCGCAGTGCTCTTCTACCTTATTGTCGGACATGCAAGTGTTTCCTAATTTACAAAGTGACTTTTTTGAGGTCAAAGGTCAAGTTTACTGTGAGCTCACGTCCGTACCATCCTTGTGAATGTGATATTGCTGCAATGCCTTCAAATTTGACACACATGTCCAAGATTCACTCAAGATTAACTGATTCTATTTTAGTGGTCAAAAGTCACTATGAACTCAGATCTGTCTCATTCTTGTGAATTTCATTACACCTCACAACTTAAATAAACTATAATATGAGTCAGGACAGACATGCATGTAAACTACATCACTGGTTGATAGAGGTATACAACCACAATGCAGTGATTCTAGCTCGGATTATTTCTAGTTTATCATTTCAAATGCAATCAAACATACAGTTCTAGTAGCACTATGAAATGTTAAAAACCCTGTGGCAAACACCCTTGCTTTCACTAAGAGATGTCAGTAAAATGATCTAAAGCAAGTAAAATAATGTTAGCAGAGACATATTTGAGAGATCAAACAGGACCAACCAACCAAGCATACAGTGATGAGAACCTTACAGTTCATTATGAATCTGAGTGCAACATGGTCTTTGTGATCTTTGCATGCAGAGAATGTAGGCACTCACATCATTCATTCATGTACTGAAAGTAGCAGAGACAAGCTTCTTTTTTGCATTAAAAGAAAAGCACAGTTCACAGTTTTCAAGCAAAAAACCCAGTGTATGTTTCAACTTCTTTACAAGAAGCACAGTATGAAGGTTGAAATGTATCTATTTAATCCCAGTAGCTGAAGTAAATCACAACAAATACTGTTGATTTTTGTCCCCCCACTTGAGAATATTTAAGAATTAGTTCTGGGCAAAGATTAAAAATTTAATCGAGACTAATTGAATGATATTTTTGCAGTTATTTGCGATTAATTGCAGTGTTACGGGCAAAATGTAATAAAAATAATGCACAAGTAGTTTTTTTATTACTTTTTTTTTTTAATTACTGCTATAGCAACAAAATAGCAATAATATTTAGTCTGGAAACACTTTAAACAAATAAGATGGTTTTTCAGAGCAGTATTTGCTTTATACAGTAGCAGTAGTAGTAGTTATAAACACTTTGCAGTAGTTACAGATAACTGTGGTTCTATTAACTCCGCTGTGTGGAAGAGATAGTCTTAGGCCCACCCTAGATGCTCTCATTGGTTGATCAACTGATCAACATCCCAAACCTACTGTGACCCATTGTTTGTCTGTGTGTGTATTCAGACCCAGTGAGTGATGGACTTTCATCGTCATAATAATAATAAAAGCATTAAGGCGTGTTAAAATTATTAACAGTGTTAATAAATTAACGTGTTAATGTTCCCAGCCCTATTAGGAATATAACCAGTAAGCCACTAAAAAGAAGTGGAAACTATGAAACAACCTGACCCTGAGAGGGCTAGCCTTACACAGGTTCCCTTATACCCTACACTCACTACCACTAGAATGAACCTTCAGTTTAAACAGTAGACCAATGTAAATGCAGCATTTACTAATAAAAATAAAAACTGCTCCTCTTACAAAACAGAATAAAAACAGAACAATTAAATGTGGATTATTAAATATCAGATCTCTCTCGTCTAAATCCTTGTAAGTAAATTACTTGATAAGTGACCATCAGATAGATTTATTTAGTCTCACTGAAACCTGGCTGCAGCAGGATGAATATGTCAGTCTAAATGAGTTGACCCCCCCAAGTCATATTAATTATTATATTCCTAGAAGCACAGTTCGCTCCATGGTACAATTCACAAATCCATAGCTTAAACCAGACAGCATGAAAGTTGGAAAGGAGGTGGCACACACAGAGTTAATTTATAATAATTACTTAATTTATAATAATTATAATAATTGCAATAATCAACTCATCTAAATCTTCTACGTGTCTCTTAGCAGATAAATTTATCTCTACTAACAGGCTATGTACCACAGTCTTTTTAAAGCAGCTGTAGTAAAACCTCTACTAAAGAAACCTACTCTGGATCCAGGGGTTTTAGCCAATTATAGACCAATATTGAATCTGTCTTTTATCTCCGAAATCCTTGAAAAGGTAGTTTGGAAGCAGCTCTGTGACCACCTGCGCATGAACAATCTGTAAGTTTTTCAGTCAGAATTTATAGTAAATCATAGTACAGAAACAGCACTTGTTAAAGTCACCAATGATCTTCTCTTAGCTTCAGACCAAGGGCTTCTCTCTGTTCTGGTACTGTTAGATCTTAGTGCTGCATTTGACACTATAGATCATAACATTATATTACATAGACTGGAACATGTCATTGGGATTAAAGGAACAGCACTAAGCTGGTTTAAATCTTATCTATCAGATAGATCCCAGTTTGTTCATGTCAGTGATGAATCTTCCATGCACACGCAGGTTAGATACGGAGTTCCACATAGTTCTGTGCTTGGACCGATTCTCTTTTCATTATACATGACTCCCTTAGGCAATATTATAAGGAAACACACTTAAAACACTGTTAATTTCCATTGCTATGCAGATGATACCCAATTATATTTATCTATGAAACCAGATAAACCAATCATTTAGGCAAATTTCAATCATGTTTAGAAGACATAAAGGCCTGGATGTCCTGTAATTTTCTACTCCTTACTTCAGATAAAACTGAGGTTATTATATTTGGACCCAAAAATCTCAGAGACATGGTATCTAGTCAGATTGCTACAATAGATGACTTTACATTGGCCTCAAGTGCTACTGTGAGGAATCTTGGAGTCATCTTTGACCAAGATATATTATTCTCCCAACATAAAATAAATATCTAGAACATCCTTCCTCCACCTTAAGAATATTTCTAAAATTAGGAGCATCCTATCTTAAAGTGATGCTGAGAAATTAGTCCATGCACTTGTCCCTTCTAGTAGTGGTGTGCGATACCACAAGCTTTGGTATCGATCCGATACCAAGTAAATACAGGGCCAGTATCGCCGATACCGATCCGATACTATTACGTTTTAAGGGCAGCCTGTGCTTTAAAATGTTTAACATGCTTAAAAAAATATTACAATTGCTGTAAAAACACAACCAAACACACAAAATGATTAACAAACAAAAACAACAGTGTTGAATCAACATCCAGTTCAGGATAACTGTCTTGAACTAAGGATTAAGTAAAATCCCTGTCATATTAAATCACTTTAAACATGACCAACCCCCAAAACAGAAAAACACCAGTGTTACATTAAGTGAATATAGCTCCAGCATATTTCTCTTGAACCAACAATCACAATTGGTGCTACTAATTATTTATTTCTCCAGGAGTACATTTAATGAGAGAATGCCGGAAAATGCACCCCCCTAAAATACAGTTTCGATTCGTCCCAGAATTGAATAATTTTGACAGTGAAGTTGTAGGACTGATGCTGGTTAGTGGTGTAAGTTTCATGGATGTGACACTTTCCTAGTGGGAGATAGGACAGGGTGCATTTTCTGGCAGTGGTTCTCTGTCGCTGTAAAACGGGGGTCTTCCCTCCTCCTCTCTCCATTTATTTTGTAGCTGCTGTTCTCTTGTTTATGTTTTTTCCAACCCTGTCTCCTAACTATTACGTTTGCATATAACTAAACCGCAATCTTGATTCTTCCAGAGTCTTGTGAATGAATGACGCGCTACTATTATTAACGAGAAGCGATGCTGTTTACCGTTCATGATGGAGATGAGGGAGACCCGAGTCCCCGTCTATCACTCTAAAATATGGTAGATGATCCTCTTTCTCTGAGCCATCATTCACTACATTCTGCATGTGTCTGCTCTGCGCCGCTGAGTCACATTGATCTCTATTGCCTGCCTGTTTTCTCTCCTCTGTCCACTCACCCCAACGGGTCCAGGCAGATGGCCAACCACCCTGAGCCTGGTTCTGCTGAAGGTTTCTTCCATTAAAGGGAGTTTTTCCTCTCCACTGTCACCTAGTGGTTGCTCAAGTGGGACTGTTGGGTTTTCTACATTATTCTGTGTGAGTTCTTAAACCTTACACTGTAAAGTGCCTGTAAAAAGATTTTTGTAGTTTGATTTATCAAGACATCAAGTCTGTGACATCAAGATCTATTTTGCAAGAGAGTCCTGATACCAGGTTTGTACATGCACATTTCATTTTATTTTAAGTTGCAACACATTTCCAATGAGTCATCCGCCCTGTGGAATGACGTTTTAGAATCTTTTTTCTCTGCATCCATCCATTATCTTAACCGCTCGTCCTGCTAAGAGTCACATGAGTGCTGGAGCCTATCCCAGCCTTGCGCAAGAGGCGAGGTGTACCCTGCAGGTGCCAGGGCTGACATATAGAGACAAACAACCATCCAACCATGTGTCACATTCACACATATACACAGATTACAGTCACCAGTGAACCTAACATGCATGTCTCGGGGTGGTGGGAGGAAGCCAGAGTACCTGGACAAAAACCTGCACAGACATGGGGAGAATATGCTAACTCCACATATAAAGGCACCCAGCTGACCAGTGTATTTGAACTTGGGTCCTTCGTGCTGTAAGGCGACAGTGCTAACCACTATATCGACGTGCTGCCCCTAGTTCTCTACAACAATCTACAATTTATTCAGCCATGGTAAACTCTTATTAGCAGTGGCAAAGTCAGCAGGTGGACGAAAGTCAGCAACCAGAAGGCAAGAACCCCACATACACAAAAGAGAACAGGTTGTCAGAGTGGCCAGGATGTAATCAGGACTGAGGGCTAGAATGGTACGTCTGGACATCAGAACAGGTGGTGTCGTGGTGCGAGAGGCTGTCTTTCAAAAGAACTGTAGACTCATAGCTTAATTTCAGTCAATTTATTATTAAGA
>JAUYWH010000005.1:22419605-22466444 GCA_034779795.1 Ctenopoma multispine | reverse complement strand
AACTTAATACAATCATAATGTAATAAAATAATAGAATAGAATAAGCACTGATTAATAACTTTAGATATGCAACTACAGTGGAAATGGACCAACATATACCCACTAGAAAGCTAATGAGTGAATGGGAAGCATGGACATAGTGCGGGAAAATCAGGTGACAGGGAAGGCAGGGAGTGTCAGGATATGACAGTTATTGGAATGGTGCAACACAACTGAATAACTAAATGAACTGATAAAAATATATAAATAAAAAATAAGCAGTTAAACCAGACTGCTATTCCGATAGTTGGATGGACAATCAGACAGTGAGGCAGACAGACAGCATGCCTGAGGGACATGAAAGCTGAAGAATTCTCAGTGGGAGACTGTTATAGTGGAAAAAAGAGAGCAAATCACTCAAACACTGTCACTGTGACAAATGAGAGAGTAAGTGAAAAGAAAAAGCACACAATGCCTTGTTCATCAGCGCCTACCAACTATTAGGCGTCAGGACCCATCAAAACCAGGAAAAGAGGGAAAGAAAGCAGTTTTTTTCTTCTTAAATCAATCATAGGGAACAAAGAGTGAACTGAGGAACAAACTTCTTTCTTCTCTCTGGCTGTCACTTCACAACTGCTGAGGCTTTTTTCATTCTTGTTCTGATATAAAGGAAACAAACAGAAACAGCCACAGATCCACAGATTGAAGTTAAACTCTCCAGAGGACAGGAGAGGTTTTCTGGGGAAAGAAAGTGATAGAATAGGAAAGTGAGGGAAACCAACTTTAAACATTTCATTTAGCGATACTGGTTGAATTCTCTGTTGAACATACCTGCAGTTTTTTGGCAGAAGAACTTGTTATTATTAATATTATTTACAACTCCAAAGAGAGATTCAGTCAAATGGAGCTGATTAACTAAATTTCGGGAGCAGGACCACACCTCAACTTTGACACAAACACATCTCTTTCTGTCATAAGTGTATAGCTGTGTCACGATTAAGCGCTATCCTGCAACCTTCAAAGGACACACACTGGATCAGTCAAAGCCCAGACTTAGACCAACCTGTAGAGAAACCTGAAGACACTTGATGTCAGGAAGAATAGGGTAAAGTGTCCAAATCCAGGTGTGAGGAGCTTGTAGAGACTTAACATGGACGACACAAAGTGGTAATTACTGGGGCTTCTACACACACAAATTTTTAAAGTTCTAAATATTTTCTGAAACTGCTGTATGTACTGAGAATGTTAAAATATGTTAATACTAGTCAGAAAACTATGAAATATGTATATGAGAAATAATCATCAGTGTTTAGGCCACAAATTGGTGCATTTTGTTAAATAATAAATCCTGAGACTGGCTGTATACCAAATGTATTAAAAAGTGTGGTGGTCAAAATTATTATCCCCCATGTGATTTTCTTTTGTTTCCTTGCTTTCAAAATCAGTAAACTGAGCAATGGATCAGTATTGAACTTTACATAAGTGAATCTAATGAACAAGGCTAGTGGCACTTGAAAACTTAATGGAGATGGACTACTCTTAAAATCTTGGTGAAAGATCATTTCATCAAGCCAAAAAGTAAAGAAATCAGTCTGGAACTCAGAAAAGGGGGGGGGGCTGTAGTACAATTACAAAAAAAGTTGTCTAGAACAGCTGTACATTTCATCATTGCAAATACAAAAAAGACACATTAAACCAGCGTGTTGATTGTGGGAGAGGAAAATAGTCAGAGACGTCAACAAGAGTCTCTGCCGAGATGATTTTTGCTGAACTTGTAACAGTCATATGAGAAATGTTCAGAGTCAGTATCCAAATTCATTTTATTGATGGAAGGTAATCTTTCCTCAGCAACAAGATTAAAGAGGTTCATATTCAAGTTTCACACAGATTCCTTTATGCTCCTTCTGCACAGAAACTGATTGTTTGTCCCATTTATGTATCCATATTATATTTATGTACTTTCATATTACTATGGCAAAGTCACACGGTTTTGACCCTTTGAACTGATACTGATCTTTCAATATAATTACTTTGTTTCTTGGGCAAATGCCTTATACACAAAGCCAGATACCTCCAGTTTTTTGCAAACAAATGCTTATTTTATGGTGAACTAAGAGCACTTTAAGATTCTGTTTGTAGAGACCTTTTAAAACATCTCATAGTTTTAGAAGCATTATAGACGGTTATGTCATATATATGAATCCATTTAAGTAATTTAATTGAAAACTTATTTAGTTATGTTCTATGTTTTTCTTAAACAAATGTTTCCTCTTGGTTTGTTGTTTTGTATTATCGCCAACATTCTAAACCCCCATTGTTTAATTAATGGTGTTAATAAAGTTTTTCTTTTCTTTTCTTTTATAAATCCAGAGCAATTATTGCAAATTCCTTATTAGTGCTAGAATGTATTTGTCAGAACTTTCTTCATCCATAAACATCCTTGTGTTTGGTGTCATTTGTAAGTTTATCTAAACCAACTATTGTGTCACTGAGCCCATCAGCAGTTAAAAAGGATGGAGTGGAGGCCACATCCAGCCTCCAACTATGTCAGAGTTGGAGTACAACACAGGAAATACTACAGCGCCTGTGCTGATGTTCAGGACATGATGTGGGAGATACATCCTCCAGCTTACTTTATCAGAAGCAGGTGGTACAGGTTCAACAAGCCCAGAGACCAGAGCATGATGAGGGGGGTTCATACCCCTGTAGAAACCTGCAGCCACCAGCTGCTTCAAAAAACACTGGGGTTAAAACTCCTAAAGTCTGCACCAGAAGTGTGTGATGTGAAATGTGATGTGCTCCTCTTACAGATAAGGTACTTATGAAAGATGTCTGTTATTCTATGAGCATCAACTGAGAGCGTAGCCTGTCTGTTATCATCACTCCTCATCTGGTTCTGTTTGTATCCATTCTTCTGCACTGCGGCTCTGAGCACACAGACAGCTGCAATATCCTCCACCGCCCTCTGTTTTTCGCTCTTTATCGGCTCAGATGTCAGTTGACCCGCGAGTTGACAACTAGGCAGACCCATCGCTCATCCTGCTCACCTGCAAAGACCTTCCCACCCACGTATCTACAGTTTATGCTGCTGTTGCAGACCTAGGGGTTGATTTGATTTGAAATGGACTCCAGGGTTGATTGAGCTTGTCTGGTAGAAACAAAGCAATTGGCCTTAAAGTGCAAAGACCAGCCTGGCTTGCTGTTTATGGTGATCACTGTGCTGTTCCCCTGCAGTCAGGCACAAAGTAAGGAGACATTTCCTGACTTCCGAGTACACAGACGGACTAAGAATGACGGCTTCCCTTTGCATTGCTTTCTTTTATCAAAGGCCATTACTTTGGTAAGAATTTGAATGAGAAGAATTTATTCTAGCTTACCTCACCAAAGGGTGGTGTCACGTCAACTACTCCTACAAGTAAAATCTATACAGAAACTAACAAGCAGCAGATGTAAGCATTTCAAAGCAGATACAATGGCTTCTGGTCCTGAGTAGCCTAAACCAAAACCAGAACCCAGCCATCTCTACCTCTCTATCACAGAAAACTAGTTTTCCACCCATCCTTGTTAACCAGTGATTTGTGTGTTAAGTCCTGTGTGTGGCAAGAAGCAAGCCACTGGTCGTCTGACATAGCCAGAGGGCCACGAGATAAGATAATCCTTTATTAGTCCCACAAGTGGGAAATTTGCATTGGGACTGGATGTTCCTCACTATGATAGTGTGACATCAAAGTCCTGACTTACCACAGTGGGTTTAAATGAAAGTCATACTTAACCTGGTCATGAACAGCCAGTGTAGCAAACGTCTTTTAAAGTAACTAAAGCTGGCACAAAGTCAGCAGATATCACATCAAAGACAATGTCAAAATGCTGATTTGCATGGTAGTAGCGTCTAACTGCTGTACTTTTTTAGAAGTTCTCCCTTTTTTATGAGCATAACACTGTGAATTCTAATAGCTCTCCTATCTTACATGAAGTTAAGTACTCGCTTAGATACATTATGTACTTCATACTACTTTTTATCAAGTCAGGTGACACAGGAAGCAAATACATTAGTCGATTAGTGGGAGGCAGAAATGCAATTGTGCCTAATCTAGAAAACTACAAGTCTTCAATCTAAAATCAATCAGGTTCAGGTGTACTGGCACAATTAGGATCCGATGCCTCACCAAATCCCACCTACACTGGCCTTCCTGTGTCTCCCTGCTCTTGGAGCACTGCTGGCATTTGTCTGTGAGGGGGGGACTGCTGCCAGCAAAATATTTCATGTTCACTCAGCACTTACAGTGTAGTAGGCTGCGGGACATGGAAACCATGAATAAAGGGAATGTGAATGAAATGGAAAGTCATGTTAGGAGGCTGTTTGAAGCACTCACGTTACACAAGGAATAGACATTAGGTTTTTTCACAGTTGTTTTGAATGGTTTTAACAAGTAAACCTAATTGCTGATCAAGTAAAAATAACTTCTAAATTCTAAGTCTATGGAAACAAATGTGTTGTTTAGAATACACACAGTATTGTTTCAGTTCTTTTAGCTGTATGAAATAGTTATTCTGAGTAGTTTGTACTAAATCGAGAGCACATCTAATGTAAATTTTCAAGTTATTCAAACTCAGCTCTAAGTGTAAGTTTAAGCTTTTGTTAGTACAAAATACAATTCCTAATTCACATTACATTAGTATTATTAAGGGAATCGGTTTTCAGAGCAATTCCCACTTCTGGTGAGAAAATGAATTAGTTGCTAATATCAGTAGCCACAGTAAATGCAAAGCTGAATTCTTTTTCTTTATTTTGCTCACTTTCTAAGCATTTGTTTGTTATAGCTGTATGAACCAAACTGTGTTATTTTCCTTTGAGAGGCACAGCTGAAACATTTGTTTCATCCTTTTCAGTCCACTGACCCCCAGCAAACCAGTGCTACTGACAGTTAATACTGTTCTACGAATCCCTGAAAACACACGAACACAACGCAATAAAATGCTTTCACACCCACAGAGCATCCAGAGGTGGATCAGAGCGGAAGCAGGTGAGTCGAACATGTGAAGAATCAGCAATTAACTGAAATGACACAAGCGCAGAATCTGCCTGAGGGGCATTTGGCTGAAGGTTTGTGTGTGCATGTGTCTGTGTGTGAGCTGTGTGTATGTGCACATTAGACTTGTGAGCGCTCGCTACAAGGCCCAATAAGAAAAGCAACTCCTGTGGGTGTGTGTGCAACATTGTCAGACTGAGGTACAAGTAGTGAGTCCGTGCTGAGCCTCCGGCATTTGTGCTGCCTTCCTTGCAGAAAAAAATGTGTTATTTATTATATAATTTCAAGAAACACTAACACACAATTGTGAACAGTGCAAACGGAAAGCAGCATGTGAGATACTGAATACAATTCATTGTAAATTCCATCCTGGGTGTGTTTATTACTGGGGTATATTTCTATTTCCAACATGTTGTGTGTATTTATGTATGAATAAATAGTGTGTATATATGCATGCAACAGTGTAGCCATCAGCCCATGTGTGGGACTCACACTGGACCACACTGAGAGATAATGATGGTATTATGATAACCTAGACTGTCCCCTTCTCCTCTTTGCTCCTCACTGTTGGATCAGTTCAGCTACATGTTACATATTCTGATCCGTTCATGCATCCTGAACAGATCAGATCGGAATCTGTTCCCCCAGCTGTTCATACACTCATGAATCCTAAGGTGCCGAAAAAAACACACAGAAAAATCAGTTCCCACAGATATTGAAATGCAAACAGTGCCCCCCAGTGTTTGCTACTAACATTACATTGTCTGTGGGAAAATAACGGTGGTCTTATGCCTGCAGTCTGCGGCTGTGTAACCCCGGGCATTTGAGGCTGATCTTCCCCTAATTCAACCAAGGGAACTGTTTGTGATTCACACACCTACGGTGATGAGTTTGGACATTGGATGAGTTTTCTTAGTTTTTTAGTTTTATTAGACAATTTCTATTTTCCATCTTTAATCAATCAAATGCAGCTGCCTGTCCACAAGGGGATTAATAAAGTATCAATTATTATTATTATTCATTTGTCAGTGGCCTACCGGTGAGGCTGCCCTCCAGTCTACGTCATACAGGTACTAGACAGCTGTGTGCACACAACATACTTTTACATTCACTAGACTTAGTTCTATGTGTAAAAATAATTTGAAGTGTTCAGCAGCCTGGATGACTGGTGTCTCATTTGTAATCAGAGACGGCAGCAGTGTAGTTAGTGTAGTTAGAGTGAAGCGTGGGTGAATCACCCTGTGCCTGCAGCTAACAGTTGAGATCAGTGCTGCCTCCCCATCCCCACCTCTGGATGATACTAATGACAATCATTACTGCCTACATACTGCAGCTCTTCTCCATACCACAGAGCCTAAAAAGCTGCAGTGTTTTCTATTTTCAGCCCCCCACCCCCAATTTATTCTACAGCTTCAGATTTAGCTGCTAACTACCACCACCATCTCTTCGTGGCCCTGCCTGACTCGACATTACTTGCTGAGCCAGGAGCATTTTCATACTGCGTCATTTTTTAGGGTCACATGTTCCTTTGACTGTCACAGTGTACTTCAGCCTCAGGCATGGCCAGGGTCATTTCTTGGACAGCAGAATTGGAGATTTGTACAAAGCACTTTCTGTGGTGGTCAGTTTGTGATAGCACTCGGATGTACCCCAGGGTTACTGCTGCCACCGAACTTAGGGAACTTTACCACTCCTAAACCCGGATTCATCTGTTTTGCATAAACAAAGTGAGAAAATACCCTTAGCGTTCGACATGCAGTGCTGATTTTACAATATGCTCTCACGTGGCTTTTCCCACCCACCTGAATGTTGTCGGCTATGCTCAAAAACACCGCTGACATTAAATCTAAACGCAGGAGGAAAACGCAATAAAGCTGAAACACAGTTAGGAGAGCAATATTGTGAAGTGTTGAATGACAGTCCCAGCCTGTATCACTCTTTGTTTCCAGCTGCCTCCCTCTGTGCAGCAGCAGCAGCTACACTGTAATGACATGTAATCAACCTCCTCCACATGCACAGCGGAACAAAGTGTTTTAATGCTCTTCAACTTTTATTACACAAGTGACTTTTTTTATCCATTATACAAGACAATACCTCTCACTTTTTCCTAATTCTACCAATTGAAGCTGTGGCTCAATAAAAGCACTGTGTTTTGTCTCCAAAAAGGTATAACTCACCCGGAGGAAAACCCTGTTGAGATAATCGCTCACCCACCTCCCAGGCCTACTGATTGCTAACAGTAGCCATAAAAGCTCAGTTGTTGTTTTTTTCATCCCTTTCAGTCAGAATGGAAAAGGCAGGAAAGGTGTGCGCGAGCAGATAGCAGTCATATGTTAATGTCACTCCTCATTTGCTGCACAGATGCCGGCCAGAAAAGCTGCTCGTTGAATTATTCACAGGAGATTAAGCACGGCAAGTAGAAACTGGAACTGCTATATGTCCCGCTGCTTAACTGGCCTGCTCTGACCTGGGAAAAGCAGAGCTCCAGAGTGTGTGCACCAACATTTTTACGCACGCACACACACGCAGGAAGCTGCAACATCTTTCTTCTACCAGATATTTGCAGCACACATGAGCAGTTTAATGTTTGCATGATTAATGCATGACGTGGAAGGTGGCAAGGCAGCAGGAAATGCCTCCTTTTACAAATGAGGTGCACGCACACAATCTTTGTTTTGTGTCCATCCTGAAAAAACATAGAAAGATTTAACAACCAGTGAAATCCAATAACAGAAGTAAAGTATGGAGTGTTGTTGCTGTCTTACAAGATCTCAGTGCAAGTAGATTTCCCTGGCAAACACTATCAGGATTATCCAGGAAGCACACAATAAGAGGGTTCAGGTTTTTATTTTCCCCATTAGTTCGTGGATGCATTTCATCTCCTTCAGTGCTTATAGCGAGGCTATTTGGTTTATGCAAGAATAAATAAGTGTTTCTCTTTCAAATGAAAAGTTTAATTTATAAGCAGTAAAAAAAAGCACCAATAATCCCTGCAGCTCACTCGGTGGCTTCACAGCTACAGAACTTTCTCAGTCAGCTGGTAGGTGCAGTGCTGTATCTTACAGTGACTAACAACAGGTCAGTACCTAATGTGGGTAATGAAAATGTTGTGCACGTCATCACAGTTATATTAACATTATGTAAGAGTCATATGAGCACTGAGCAGTGACATCATTGCAGGGTGTGAGTGTTGAGAGAGCAGCAGTTAAAGGCAGATGCTGAGCCTGCAGGTCTGAGCTCACAGACAGTCCTTATGATGGTTATGATGAGGCCTTGTCATCAGAAGGTGTGTGTTCGCTGAGCGGCCTGAATGGCCGGGAGCTCCCTGCTTAATATCTGCTCTGTAGTTCTGACATTATGATATCTCATCTGTTCAATCTGGAGACTACTGCAGCCGTCCGAGCATGATGAAAGGAAAGCACATAGGAGGTGTCTATGTCTTTCAAACACTCAATTAAACACATTTTGTCAATATTCCTGAGATGGTAGAAGCAGAACTGGATAATCGCAATAACATGAAATTGGAAGGTGAGCCTGGAATCGAACATCACAAATGGTTTCTGACAGAACTCTTACGGTGTCTGGATAGTGGCTCGGCCATAAAAGATTACAATGTTCCCTGAGCAGGTAGACTGGTGTCTCATTTCCTACACACCACAGTTCTGATCAGCTCCCAACGGCTCAGTGGCTAGAATATCAGTCACCACAGTAGATTCACCTGATGCTGGTGATGGAAAGGGGTTAGCACGGGAAGAAATGATGTTGGCAATCCGTTTATTTTATTTATTACCCACTGATGCAGAGAAAATCAGCCCCTCCAGGATTTTGCCATATTTTTTAGAGATTGTTGCAACCTAAAGACCTTTCTAAAAAAAAAAAGCATGTTGCCTTGCTTTTAGATATTTCTTACAATGAAACTGTTCCATCCAACACTATGGAGTACATCTCAGCCTCTTTGATTTCACTTTGTACCTGCCTCCTGATGTAAATGTTAACATCCAGCACTGCAATTATGTCACTTTGGCTTCTGTCAGACAGACTCATCACTCATCATTCAACATTTTCCAAATGCATCTCAGCACACTGCCATAGAAATACATAAGTAATACGGCCGTAAAATACATCCACAAGTTGAAGGATGTTACCACGGTTGTTGCTGGAGATGCTGTCACCTCTGAATGATTTTCCCAACCCTGCATGAACCACAGTCAAATCAATTAACCTACTCAGGACTTCTCTGTTTGCTTCCAGCCTCTTTTCCCCTTCTGTACCAATTAAAGTCTGAAGTGACAGAGTGTTGGTTGATTTTTCTTTTCAAAAACAGCGTTCCACCTGCTTATCCCAATTTTTCATGCTTTTATGATTTGATATTTTTTTCCCTCTAGGGAAAAAAAGCCAGCTATTAAAACATTGTACTGCGTCAGCAGAGTACCACTGTTTTTGTAATAATTGCAGCATTTTTGGGACGTACCGTGTTTAGTTCACAATGGACCTACACTTCAGCACATGGAAATGTACTGTACTGTGCAAAAGTCTTTTATATTAGTCTATTATAACTACACATAATATATATATATAATAATATATATATATATATATATATTTGCCTCTGTATTAAACTACAACTAGGAGATAAAGGACATATGCACACATTATAAAAAACACAAATATTAACAGGCTAAAGTGACAAATATTGAGTATGATCTCTGTAGAAGAATCTGGAGAGGTTGAGGACAAAAACAGGAGTGGAAGACCTGTCAAAATATAATAGAAGTTTAATAATAATAATAATAATAGAGTTTTCTCTTTGAGACACCAGAAGGAGTCCAGCAAGGACCTGACTCCGCATTTGGCAGCTTCATCTGGATGCCAAGTTGATCCTTCCATAGCCTTAAAAAATCCTGATCAGGAATGGTCTTTGTGAAAGGAGAGCAGCCAAGAAACCAGTTTTAGGCTAAATGTTGTTGGCTACTGATTTCTATTTTGCTACCATTTCAGAATATATCTTTTATCAAGCTGCTGCATAGTACATATAGTTTTATAGGATTTGATGCCCTTCCTGAAGTTTACAATACTACAATAAAACACAATTTCCAACACCAAACTGCAGTAAAATGTACACAGATATATAAAAAATAAATAAAAAGCAGGAAACATTATATCTGAGTGATCTATGGTTTAATTGGTAGAACAGTTGTCCATGAACCACCAGAGTCAGTGACTTGACTCCTTCTTCCTCCTGGTCACATGTTGAGGTTTCCCTGAAAAAGACACCAAAGCCCTGACAAAAGCCATCATATATGTGCAAAATAAACTTTTGTGAACATTGTAGTACAATATAATAATAATATGATATCCCTTTTTTGTAAGAACTCTTTGGTGTTGGTCTTTACAGCCCAGCATCACACCAGCAGATTCCTAAAGTGTGTAATATCTGACTTAATGTTGTCTATAAGCTGCAAGAAGTCTAAACATGAAGTGCTAAATGTAACAGAGACAAAGAGATGTATGATAACCTACCACACCTAAAAGAAACTCTTCTGAAGTCAAGTCTGAACAACTCTCTAGTTTTCTTATGTATAAAAAAATAAAAACAAACTTTTTGAAGCCTCATTAAATTATTTGCATTTAATTTCCCACACAAGGTAAAAACAGAGTCCTTTAGTTCCCTAGAAGCTACCCTGAGGTTGCTTGTGACCTCACAGACTATTACATGCTTTATTCCTGTGATATTTGTTGGTCGACCACTCCTGGAGAGGATAACAATTGAGTTGTGTGTTTTTCGTTTGTACGGGATCTGCGTGGCAGTCGACTGACTCAACAAACTCTTTGGAAATCCCTCTGTAACCTTCTCCAGCCTGGTGAGCATCAGCAACTCTTCTGTGGTCTTCAGAGACATCTCAAACATTAGATTTTCATCACATTTTAGGTCATATTTATGCAGAAATAAAGATAATTACTGTATGTGCAGGCATTTTTTATAGCTTTTCATTTTAACAGTGATTTACATTTCTGCTACTTGATTTGTTTAATCAGGTAGCTGTTGAAAATTATTGTCAAAACATCTGTAGGACTATCCTAAAAACAAGGTGTTTCAGTGGCAACAGGACTTAGCTCCAAGAAGACGTTTCATCCTACATTCCAGAGGACTTTCTCAATTCTGACTGACCATAACCTGGACGAGTGAGAGTCTTCACAAATATCTGTAGGACTACTTTCTGATTACATGACATGAAAATACAAAGACACAGCCTTAGTTTCTGCGTTTCAGCCTGAGTGAAATTCTGCCTTTAATTATAACTGTCAGAGAAATGCACTACAGTGGTGTGAAAGCTTTATTCAGTGTATTAATCATCTTGTTTATCTTCCTTTTGTCACAGTCCTAAAGCCAGAATCTGACGCCCGTGATAACTGTCACATCTGGACCATGAATGAAGGAAACACGGAACAGAGGATAGACGGACACGATGGTGGACGAATGACTGAAGAGTGCAGTGAGGTGCAGCCAAGCACAGCCACGGTTGTCACTGTTCAAATGTGTTTGGCAGGGCGACATGAGTGTTAATCTGTCTGTGCTGGAAAAGAAGAGACGGAGCAAATACAGATTACAGCTGAACGGCTGTATCTGTCTGCCGCAGTCCACACTGAGCCAAAGCAAGTGGACCAGACAGGAGATGCAGCCGCAAACCTGGTGAATATCTGCCAGAAATACAGAGTGGACGCTGCTACTCTCCAGCCATCACATCATCCAGAGGACGAAACATTGTGAGTAATTTCAGTTTTCAAAATGTACACAGCTCGAAAGAAATTTAAGAAACACTTGAATTGCACATCAGATATTGATGAACAAATACCACACAGTACTCCTGCTCCCCTTCCTCCTGCTGCTGGGGTGTTGGCTTTTACAACCCTGTCCAGTTTTTTAGTTTATAGTTATTCTCTCTGCACGTACAATAACAATATGGAAATCACCATAGTTACAGGATGTTTGTATGTGAGCAGGTTAGACAGTGAGGAAGACTAATGAGGGATGAGGAGCAGGTGTGCACAGGAGGAAACCACACACACTCAACACAAACACAGAGTGGAACTAATGGCTGTGGCTGTGTCATTAGCCTGATTCAAGATGACAAAGTCAGTGTATGTTTTTCAGTAGAAACAGTGAATAAGTGCTGGATGACTGTGACATAAATGTCACTCATCACTTATGAAATATCAAAATAAGACCAAACATGTAACACAATACAGTTAACTTAAATTTTTAAAACATTAATAATAACAAATGGAGAAAAAATAGATAATTTTGAAATAATAGCATATATTTCCATCCCCTTTGACAATTATTTTATATTTAGGGAGTTCATTTGGAAAGAAAAACATGGCATTTAGACTGAAAAGGAGGAAAATTATAGATCCATAACTACGGTATTGCTTTGAGTCTAAGATGACCTTTAAAATAGGTTTATACTGAATTTAAAAAGAAGAACGAGAATCTGTTAATGTTTTCAACTATGATAAGTTTATTAGTAACCTATTTTTTCATAAGATGAAAACCCGCAGCGCAGGACCTTCAAGCTCCCAGGCCCCTGGTAGAGGACCCGAGCTTGAAAGACCGCCTGCATGGGGCGAGTGGGGAATGTATATATGTATAGTCACATCATGAACATGTGACTGAGAAAATCAAGCCAAAAATGAAGACGACAACATGTCGAATATACTGAAGGAGAAAGAAACCACTACTGACAGGAATGATGACTGAAACATTCACTGTGAGTGAACTGATATAAAAGATGTCAGGACACATTGAGGATTTAATCTGAGTTATGAAGTCTTTGTATTAATTGTGTAACTACAGCATTTGTGTAGTTACGTTTAGATTTTGGTTTTGCTGTCTTTGAAAAACATAAAACAAAGGTTAAGTTTATAAAGGCATACAGCTGTTTTAAAGGAATTTAACTTAGTTAAGCGGTAATTACATGTAAAAGTTTCCAGTTACTGTCTGTTAGACTCAACAACATAAATTCTCTCAAACTGGAGCCAAATGCTGCCAACAGCAATAGCAGGATAAGTTGGCAGTACCTGCACCTTCATCTTGTAGTACTCACTGACACTGAACATTCAGGCAGAGAGCGAAAAGGTTATGCTGGGAAAGGTCAGCAGTGAACACGTCAGACTGCAAAAGTGCCAGAAAGAAGGAGCATCTGCTGCCTGACAATAGCAGCTGCCAACAGCACTATCAGCTTTTTATCAGTTTCTTATTCTGCTGAAACGTGGTTCCTGTTTCAAAGTGCGTCAACTCATTCAGGATTTGAGAATTTGAATTTACCTAATTTCTTTCTGACAAGTACTGATCCAGGTCAACGATCCTTTGCTCCAACAGTTTGATGTACCGTAGCCCTCAGCTAATGGACCCCCCTGTTTGTTGATCTCCTTTGACATAAAACTGTGAGATATTTGTATTGTCTTCTAATTCTTCTGTAAGCTTTTTGGTCTTTTTTTCAGAATGACACATCAACCATAGAGGAAAAACATCTGCCCTGTTATTTATCACAATGTGCTCCAATACTTTATTAATGTCCTCAGTGAAATTTCTTCTTTTCTCCTGAGCCTGGTTCTGATGATCTTACCATGTAAAGTGTCTTAAGATGAGACTTTTGTTGTGAGTTGGTGAATAGAACTGAATTGTTCAGTGTAATAACAGTTTCTAACCACATGGGGACACACTCGAACCATGTTTCATCTGGCAGACTTACGTGTCAGTGTATTCATTGTATATCTAGTGGTAGAGTCCTACTACTACTGCCTCATTCTCACATCCATTCTTCCTCTTTTCTGGTGAAGAAACAAGGGAATATGAAATGATTTCTAAACAGAGAGAATTTCAGTGTTTCTGTAAGAGAATCTGTATCCTGTAACAAAGTGCGGCTGCCATGGTGATACAAAGAAATTTTTGCTGCTTTTCCCATATAAGTGTCTCATTTTTATAGAATCAATTTCACATTATAAGCAAAAAGGTTAATGTCACAATATTGTCTCGTTACTAGACACCAAATAAAATGTATCTATTTTAAATAAGAAATAATTCTAGTTGCAAGATACTATTACAGCATACAGTGTTTCAGTGTACGTCGATACATTAAGATACGACATAGGAACATTTTCTTAGTGTCTCAACATTCAAACACTGAAACACTCATGTCTCACAGAGGCCAAAGCAAAGGCACATTCAGGCGCTCTTTGTGAGAACAAATGTCAAACCAATCCATGTTCATTAACCATACGAATGTCACACTTGGTTTGAGGTTTGATTAAATCTATCGATGCAGTTTAACCTCTGGTCTCTGACAGCTTACACATAACAATGTACAGGCTGAAGACTGATGGGCAAACATGGACTTTCTGAACTACTTTCTAAAGTGGCTTTAATATGTGTGACACATTGAAATAAAAATTGTATCCTGTTGAATCTGACAAAGTTTGATTTATTTTATTTCATTGTATTCAGAAGTCAAGATCATTGTAAATCACGTTCTTTACAGAACATCAGAAAAACTTTAGTTTCATTATGTGAGTGAAGCACGACTATGAAAACATAAATTAAATCACTAATTAAATCACACACTGGATTCTCATCACTAACCTTGTGAAAAATCAACATCAAAAGCTATCTTAAAAGTCACCTCAGGTTCAAGTGACTTTCTTCAGTGAAACCTATATAAAAGCTTCACACACTGTGGTGTTACAGCTTCACTGGGGGCACAGCACAGAAGAAGAAACAGATTGACTGAGTGGAAACAGAAAGTCTTCATTCTAATAAATCAGAAATAAATATTAATCTCAAGTCAGTGCTGATGATTCTGACTTCACAGACGAAGAGATGCAAATAACAATAAAAGTAATTAAACAGAGGGTTTCTCAGACTGTTGGTCTTTGTCCCTTTTATGTTCAAAAATACTCTTTAAAATGGTTTCATTAATACACTCATTTGCTTTTTACTGAGAGTTCACTGTGAAGAAGGATGTCCGTCATGTGTGTTAAGTGCGTAGCTGGAGTCAGCCTGTTCTTAGCCTAGCTCAGCATGAAGACTGGAAGTATGGACAGTTAGCCTAACTCTGTCCAAAATACACCTGGGAGCACCTCTAGTCTCGCTAGTGAACACAATGTGTCTTGTTTGTGTTTTTATGAACTCAGATGTAGACAACGGTTTATGTCACTGGAAAAAACTCTGCACATATTGACGCTTACCTTAAAAATGAGAGATGAATTCATGACGGAATATGATAAATGTAGTATTAATTGGTGGATTGTGAATTTTACAGAGCCCATAGGAAGTATTCACCCTTTTTGAAAGTTTTCACCTTTTATTTCTCAGTAATGGTTGATTTAATAATGCTTCGCATTTACAGAAAAAATTAATAATTTTACATTAATAAAAAATATAAAAACAGACCCCTCATCTCAATCAACACTAGTTTAGTTGACTGATTTTAGAAGTCACACAGTTGGTTAAATGGTTAGAGAGTGTTTTTTAAGTGACATCAGTATATCAACGTCGATCAGTATCATGGTCGAAAACTAAACCATGAATACAGAAGAACACTCTGCAAAAAGGTTACTGAAAATCAGAAGTCAATGGATGAACACAAGTTTCCAACCGAATATCTGCAATCTGCAGGAGAACTGCAACTTGGGAGAACATTTGTTTCCCACCAATGAAAATGAGCACAAGCACCCAGCAAGCTACACACAGATGGTTTCAAAACAGCCTTAATCCAACCGAGAGTTTTTAGCTGCACTCACGATCCCCATGTAACCTGACAGAGCCTGAACAGTTCGCAAAGAACAATGGGGAAAGAATTGCAGTGTCCAGATGTGCAACAGTGAGTGAGGCCCAATGTCACACAGGCCCAATGCTGTAACTGCTGCCAAAAGTGAATCTACTGAATAAAGGACTTGAAGAGTTAAAGGAGTTGAGTACTTGTGCTATAAATCAATTTTATATCGTTGATACAGCCAAATTAAAGATGCAGATTAAAGGATGTAGATGATCTATTACCAGAAATTCAATATAGTATTCATAAAGATTTTGCCATTAGTATGTAATTACCTCAAAACACCAACTGCTGCATTATATTTACAGTAGCTTTTACATCTACTTAGAGAGCAAGCCTCTTTTCACAGATGCTAGTATATTTCTACAGTAACCTAGAACAAGCACACCAAACACTCTAGGGCGGGAATCACATTTTGCTTGAACATGGTGACTGTTACAATAACATTTTCTATCTTACACTGTAGCTAAACCTATAGTTCCACATACTAAATAAGTTGATTAAATCCACTTGTTTCTAAATATATGGCTATCAAAAGTAACCTTACCACTGGATATATTATTAGTTGATGCAGTCGATGAAAATGACATAACACTGTAGGCTCCAACACACTTGGAAATAGGGGTCTGGGGTGTGATGGGGTGCTAATAAAGTTTCTCACTGAGCTACTTTAAATCCACCATGAATCAATACTTTAAAAAAAAGTGAAAGTTTAAAACCGTCAAAAGGGGTGAATACTTTTGTATAGCTCTGTAGCTGCACTATCTTTTTGAGCCTAATAAACCTGCTATTTAAGGACAATGCTTTCGCCAAAAAAAGACTCACACTGTAGCCCATGACAAGTCCTGTCCTTAACACACGCACAACAGCACAGGTGAAACACTTAACGGTAAATGCTGTTTATGTCTTTTTGTTGAGCTACCTTGAGTGGTCAAGTGAATAATGACTGTCCTCACTGAGAAGCAATGGTAACGTGCCTCTGTTACAGTGCTAGAGGATGTACAAAGTCTTACTGCTCATATCTCATTTCCTACCAGTAGCAAACTTTGGGAACTATCATCCCTCTTGTTTCCTACTATTAACCATAGGTTTAAACTTAACCACATCTAAACCGTAGAGGCAGTAGATGTGAAGTACGTTTTAAAATGACCATACCTCATTTATCTCATCACTAACAAACAATGTTGACCTGACGACAGTATCAAAAAAGCTGAACTTTATTCAAAAGCAAAAGAGAATGAATCATGCTCTTGATGATTTTATGTTTGACACCATGAGGCCAATTTTATTCACCAGATGAACCATTTCCCTTTTTGGACACTGTTGCAGTTTCCCTAGTGCCACTTTCAAATTCTTAGCTTCACTATTGGTATGGCTTTAACAGCAGCAGCACAGCACATTGTTTGGTCCATTCTTTGATTTGCTTTAATATAATCATTACTGCTACCTCTCAGAGATCCCCAGCTGCTTTCCACTGCAGGTTCCCTATTATAACTTATAGAACACGAGCATTAGACACAACAGCTGCCTTTATACCCTGCAGTATGAACACATAACATCGTCCCAGGTTTCCAGTCATGACATACTTGCTTTGTTGTAAGTTTTTGTGTGTGTTAACAGGGAACTTGTGGAGGCCTTTTGGTTGTTAAGATTTGTGCGTCTTACAAACTGTCTATGATGGGCTTCTTTGGCTGAGGCCATTCTCATCATACCCTTTCTGTCTGAGCGTTGAAGCTGTGGTGCAGCCATCCTTGCTGCTTGTCTAAGCTTAGCAGCCAGCTCAGGAAACTGCTGGGTGTACAGTCGGTCAGTGTACTGCAGTTCTGGAGTTATAAGTCTCTGACATTTTGCTTTGGTTTGTCTGTCTGTTTGTGGGTTTAGGTTATAGCCCTGAATGACAGCAGCTCCGTACTGGAATGGCTTAAGCCCAGTGTCTTTGATCTGAGAAGGGTCGACTGCACCACCATCTTTCAGGCAGGTGTTTGCCAGCTTACCTTGAAGCTCTCTCAACTGATGCACTTCACTTTTCATTTGCTCCTGCCCAACCAGACTATTCACTTTATGCCAGAAGGTGGTGTTAAAGTGCAAGTAAATCCTCCAATCTAAGGTATTCCACTTCTTTATTTTCTCTGCAGTGTCTGGTAAAAGTGAACGACGAGTTTGTTCACTGCGACTGTTGAGCTTAAAGGAAACCACATCCTCCAGGGACCAGCAGAGGGCATGTTTGAGCAAGATCATGGACTCATCAAAGTATTCAGAAATAAGAATAAGGTGGAAGTCCCGTTCAATGGCTGCTATGGCTATACTGGCTCGCTCCTCTAAGTCTTCAGCATCAGCTGCAATGTTATTGTCAAAGCCAAAGTCAAAGGCCAGGATGTTGTGAGCATAATGGTTTCCACCAACTGTTGCATTGTAGTTTCTCCAGCTGTTGTCCAGGAAGTCGTCCAGGTTATGAGCCTTGTGGAAAGCTGGAATGCTCTTGTAGTAAATAAAGATGGACTCCATCATGGCCACAGGATGCCTCAGGATGGAAAAGTAGAAGCTATCCTTAGGCATCACTTTTGCAACCTGGACAACAACATGGATATACAATTTATTTTAGATGTATTACATTCAAATAAACAACATAGTAGATTTTCATGTTTTTGTCAAAGTTAAAATATTGAAAAAGTCTAAAGGTTGTAAAAAAAATTCTTTAAAAGACATAAAATCTACAGAAACTGATAAACTGTTGTTTGATAATCTGTAGAGCCAACACATAGAGCATTTAAGACACTAAGGTAATTTAGATAGGTACATAAGATGTGACCAATGTCATTAATTGAATTTATACTGATACACATTATGTGTTCCAGTAATTTGATCCTTGGCCCAAACAGTGTTTCACGTATCTACCAGTGTAGAAAGATCAGCTTTGCAGCTACCTACAACTTCACACTGGAAGAAGTTGGACTACAGCAAAGCTACACTAGGGAGAAATCTAGTTTGGTTAACTAAAACAAGTTAACAGAAGTTAAAACTTAGGTTTGTGTGACGGAGCTATCCAGTGTTACGTACTGTATTCACTAGACTGGGATTCAGGAGAAAATGTCACATGCAGTACACAAAGGGTGTGGTGGCTGCCACTAGCCTTTACAGCAGTCATTTAAATGTTAGTTAAATAACTTTTTTAGCCAAACAATTATAAAAACAAATAAACTTGGATAATTGAATCTTTATGAAAATTTTACCTGCAGTTTACTACTCATAAAAAATGCTACACAAAAAAGTCCCACACGGGCCCTGTGAATGATTACCTGGGCTCTGAGTATACCCATCTATTTGGGACCACAGTGAGATGATGGACACATTTGTGGATCTCATTCTGGCTGTCCAAATGGGGCCCAAATGTTGGCCTATCATTAACCAATCTGTGGCCCAGATGGACATATTGGCTTGGGATCAAAGTGAGTCCATGTTACTCTTGGATTTTTTTTGCATTCTCTCTGTTGTATCTTGTTGTACTTCATATGGAGCCCACATGTAAACTGGGCTGTAAATTCAACCATACAACAGCACATAATAATATTTAGATCAAGCTCACCTCGGGTTTTCTAAATCTCATGTGGTTGCACATGATGTGAAACTCCCTCACACTTCTGCTGATGACACCTTCGACAAAATGTGATGCAAAGGGAAACGGGTAAAATAACTGGCTGTGTTTGTTCAAAGGGAGGGCGAAGGTCAGGTTCCTGCTTTCACCGTAGCGATACAGGATGTTGAGGATTGTGCTGCTGGCTGTTTTGTGTGTCTTGAGGAAAACAATGTGAGACTTTGGGTTGCAGGTTAATTTGGTATGCGCACTGTTGATGTGAGCCTTTAAAAAACTTGGAGTCGGAGTGTCGATGAGCCTTTTGACTGTGCCTACAGTTAAATCCTTCCTAGCGCCGTGGAGAACTGAAGAACCTGGAAATCTAGCAGCTGGTTTACTTTTGTGTTTTGGTTGAAGCAGTTTTACAGGTGAAACGTTTGTTGCCTGAGAGCCTGTAGCAAAGTTGATGCTTTTATCCACATGTCTCCACAGAATATTATCTGATGACTTTCCATTTCCCCCATTTTCCAAATGAAGATCCGCTGTTGTTTCTGTGTGTAGTAACCATGTGTCTTGGTTTACTGCTAGAGAGGACTCCGAATGAAAGCCTTCCCAGATGTTTTGCAGAGTAGGAAACAGGTGCTGTTTGTTGACAGTGAATCTCAGACGTGGGAGTCCTGTCAGCTTGTCACTGGAAGAAGTCCTAAACACAGTCAGTATGATGCAGTATTCAGAAACCTGCTATGCTGTGTGAATTATATAGTGAGTGTGACTTTACCTAGCTTGATGGGCAACAAAGGTCTGAATGGCAATGCAGACCACAAGCAGGATGAGCAGTATCCACAAGTAGTGATGCCTGCTGCATAGCCCTCTTCTCACATACCTGCAACACACACACACACGTGTCTTTAATAGGTATCTGGGTATTGCAAAATAAACAACACTCAATAATATCTAGCTTGAACTGGACAACAAAGTATTTTGAAATAAAAACAGACGGGAGATGAATGGTAACCCCCCTCTGGAGAGCTGGTCCAGAGCAAAGGGGTGTCAGTACGAGAGAACACCCTTCTGCCATCACAGCTTTTCCAGGAACTAAATCTGCCTGTGGGTGTAACAATATATCAAACTATGAGGGAATGAATTTTCCATTTTAAGACAGACTGAAATACAGTCTTGATTCACAGTGTCTCGCCAACAAATACTCTCCTGATCACCACATTTAGAAAACTCTGCCTCAGATACACAATTCTTCATGGATTCTTTTGATTTGTTTTGCTCCTTTTTCATTTTTGTTCCGCTTTATCCTCCTGCGTAGATTTAATCAAAAACTGTAAACCAAATAATTCATTTCAATTTTTAGCCATAATAACAAATTAGCTACAGTTTTATCAAACGTTGCAAGTGTTGTGGACTACTGCACCTTTCTGTGGCCTGGCAGAGACAATTACACTGCTACTTCTCTCAACTCTATGTTTGTCCACAAGTCATCCTGCCTTCAAGTCATGTGAATCATAGCTTTTTTAGTTGGGTAAGCTTTCTGATAACCTGAGTGTGATTGCTGTGTTCACACCAGACAAAATGAGCCACACCAAGAGGAAAAACGAATTCAAGTTCAGTTCACACATGTCTATGTCTATTGCCCTTGAGACAGACAGCGAAGCTGTACCTATACCTGGATATGTTTGGATTCTGCCTTCCAATCTATATTCTGGGGAGATAGAAGTGCATCATAAGTTACTTCCCTCCAGCAAATTTCCACATTTCTACATTTTCTTACTTCATCCAGTCACCCTGCTGCACCTCAAAAGACTGCTCTTGCACATGCAGCAGCCTCTTCTTGCCCCTGGATCTCCTCTACAATCAGCTTCCTCAGGTCAGCTGCTATTACTTAGCTCCAAGTAGGCTGTGATATTCAAAGACACCTGCTGCATGCTGTGTCTGCACTACTTTCTCTTTACAGCTGCTTTCACACCTGCACTGGAATCATGAACATATCTAAACATTACCTGGGTGAGCTGCATGTGAGAGAGCAAAGGTCAGATGCAGATGGTCCGGAGGTTACCCTGACAGAGTCCCCTAGTACAAAGCCCAGGCAATGTTGAAACGTGATCTCTACTGTGTCATGTCGTGCCTCCCGCACAGCCCATCCCTCACTGAAATCCAGTTTCTATCTATGTGACAACATGTCTGGCTTGGACAATCATTTGCTGTGACAACAAACCCAATTCTCCTGACATTATCAGGACTCATAGGTGAAAATGGCTTATGTCTTATAGATATGTGAACAAAGCAAACCAGTTTTTGATCTGCAAAAAGATAAGGAAATTTCTGATTTATGGAAGAAACAAAGCAGTTTCATGATTTCACACTTTGAAAGTTTAGGACAACAGAAGTGTTCACACTGGAGCTGGATGCATGGCACTAATGAAACATGAACCATCCATGCAAAGTTAGCATTTGATACAAAAAAATCTAAATTAGCCTTAAGGCCTGTGCAAAGCCTGTGTCAGTGCAGCCTGAGCCTGTAAAACTGCCTCCCTGTTAAGCGCGTTTATCCTTTATTTTGCACTGTAGCTGTATATCCTGAGATCCTGACAGTCATCTCTAATGTAATGTTTGTTTGTATTTAAACCCAATAATCCCTCTTCACTACTGAGAGTTGTATCATACCATTTACCCTAAATCTAACAAGCCTTTTAGTACATAACCCTACCAATCATATCATAATCATAAGATATCATCCAGTAATACAGCTGTTCTCATAGTCTTATCACTGACTGGTGTATAAACTGAGCGAGGTTTCTTCTTAACTTTATGTTTGAGATGTAAAAAACATACATGCACTGGTTTCTATTAATGAATGGCTACAAACATTAAATGAATTTATTCAGATACTGTTTAAGATATCAGGGCTCAGTCTGGGTCTTTTAAAGGATGGGAGTGAGAGTAGCCAGTTTAGGTGAATGAGAAAGAGGAGCAGAATGGGATGGGGAGAATCTTTGTATTATTTGACGTAATCTTTGTAGGCAGATGGACTGTTAAACCAGTTTTGGGATGTCAGTGATCATGGTGAGTGCCATGCAGTCTCTAATATTGATGGGTCTGGTCTGGCTGTGAGACCTCCTGACACAAGATTCCCATGTTAAAAATATCCAGTCACAAAGTATCAGAGATTGTTACTAACACCTGGAGATACATATGGTGGAAGTGGCATTTGCATGCCACCCATGAAGGGTCAACAGACCACCCAAAAAAACACCATAATATTTACAACAAAGCAGCTAAAGAGAAGATAGAGACAGATGTGTGGGCGATCTGGAGGAAAACTTGGGGTTCTCATCTAAACACACGTCTGACTATGGTTAGACATCACTGTTGTTGATGCATCGATCTCTCAAACAGATTTATTCCCTGGTGTTGGAAACTCCTCTAAACTCTCCTGTTTAACAGAGGCAACATGCAAATTGGTTGCATAATGTATAGTTCCTACCATTCAATGTTAATCAGACTGATGTAGTGAGAATTTGATAACCGTCCTGCACATACAGCAAAATTTTAATTGTTGGACTGCATACATGTATCATACACATTTATCAGATATCTATTGGTAATAAATACAATATAATATAATTTGGAAATAAATCTACACAACTTTCCTTCATGGTGCTTCGCTGACATACTTATGCAGTATAAATTTATAGTATCATACCTCTCAGTCCATCTGTCCTAGTAATTTCACAGCTGGAATTTCAGCCTTTTTGGCCCCACCTCCAGCAGCACCTTGCCAGGTTATATCAGAAAGCAGCCTGGAAATGTTCCTTTTTTTTCCTACAGTTTCATGTTTTAACTGACCAGACTGACTGATGAGTCAGAAGTTGAACTGTTTGGAAGACAAGGGTCTGTCGACCCGATGTGGACTATTATTTTTGAGTGATACTGCGTCTACTCTGCCAAAATGAAGTCCTGGAAGTCCTCAACTGCTGTGGGTAAGGCTAGAATAAACACATATAAAGATATACACAGTACCACACTGCACTCTTCTCCTCTTTTACACCAGTATTGTTTGCACTGTCCCAGCATGATCAGAACTAAGGGCACAGAGAGTCCTGCACATGCACGTCCCGAGTCCGTCCCGAGTCCGTCCCGTCTCTTACAGTCAGACTGGGGTAGTGATAAAAGTTACATCATGGATACAGGCGTGGCCTCGTACATGGAAAGAATTATTTGGCATTTAGACTTTTAGATGAAATGCAAAACATCAACAAAACTAAGTCCAGTTGTTTGGTACAGATCCATTTCTGGAGGAAGCACTGAATATCACAAAAATACAGGATGTTCTAGAATAAAATCAGCTGCTCACCTCTCTGCTGCTCTCGCAAAGTCTTAACACCAACGGTTTTCATTCACTAATCACATTCGCAGCACTCTCTTGTCTGTTTTTGAGCTGATATCAAAGAAAGCCATCACTTACAGCAATGTTTTCAGAATAAAAGTTTACCAAGTGAGGAATTGTGTCCACTTTGCTTTTACAAACATCTGTGCAGGAAACATTGTGTTCCCTCGTATTAACCTAGCAGCAACAAACAAATCAAAGTGTGACTAGAAATATTACATGAAAAAAAAAAATCTGTATGTATCTAGTATGACTAGTATAAGAAAATAAAGGCCTCTCTCTAATACAAGCCTGCTTAAAAAAATAGGTATAGCTTTCTGCACCTGGGATATCTCCAAATATCCCAGTATCAGCCTCTGCCTTTAATAAGTCAAAACTCCAAGTTTCAGAACCTAGAAGGGAATAGCCTGATTCCACACTGCAGTGAAGTGGTCATTGGCTTTGTCATGTTCTGCTGCTATAATGTTTCAGCACAGTCGGAGCTTTCTATAAACAGAGCTCAACAACAGCTCAACCACAGCTCCAGATGGCAAAGAAATTAGACGTTTGGTTAGCCAAACCCAAAGTCCCACAAACACTGACGAAAACAATGCTGAGAGTGTCTTCGAGTTACAGCAGCAGTAGCAAGCCACTGTTGTTAAGTGCTTTATGTGCATAAACACTAAATTCTTAACAAGTTCGGGACAGATGAATATATATATAATCAAAGGAAGCAAATCATTCATGTCCTGTTCTCCTACTTCATTCGCTTAAATGGAAGCTGGTAAGAAAAGCATTTATAGGGAGTGCTTATCTGCTTAGAAAGAAGTACTATCTGCACAAACTCTGCCATTTATGTGTATGAGTCATTCTGAACAGCAAACCCCATCTGCAGACCAGCGTAATTATCATAAAAGTAAACTAAAGAAAAAACTAACACAAAAAAATTACTCATTTTGAAATGTTTTCAGAAACTGACATTAACCTATTTACCCAAAGAGAATGTCAAACTACGCCAAAATTAAACGTAAAACAAAAAAAAGATGAATTAATGGTCAATGAGCATCACTTGCTCTAGTTTTGTGGTGTGTCCCACACTACTACCACTAGTCAGACCCCTGCCAGTGGCTTTTAAGGTAGTGTTCTCTGTTTAGCTGTCACCATGCAAGTGGGGTCACTGCTCCATTTCCATTTACTCTAGCTGTACCACTGTGGTAGACCAGTTTCAAATGGCATATTGGTAATCAGCTTTTGTCTTGTCCTGGTTTCCCCATGTACTGTAGTGAGTCAGTAGAAAGAGAGTTAAGAGATCTTGCTAAATGCCTCTTTAACAGTGCCATCTGACATCTGGCAAAGAATTTAAGCATCTTACTGACATAAACCCCCCCTCACAGACCAGATCTGTTACCTGGACATAAGCCAGAAGTTTGGGAAATCACCTTACAGTTTACAACAATTACACAGGAAACATGAAGTTTCCTATACAGACGTTCTATTCACGTGAAGAAACGTACCTGTTTCGGCCATTAGAGGGGGATGGAGGGGACACTTGATGGCTGGTCAACATCAAGTCCCTTTTCTGAAACTGTAGCCACACTGCTATGGTTGTGGCCCCTGAGTGGTTTGCCACGGCCCACTGTGGCAGTTGACAGAGCTGGGTGTGGAGTGGTGTGGAATCCTTCAGGTGTCTTAAACTAATACTATGTTGATGTGCACATGCACAGTGCAAAGCACACACACAAAGTCAGCTGGTTCAGCTCTAACAAAACCATGGGCTAAATCTGCAAACTGATTTTCAGACTATATGGAAATGAACAGAAACCACTTGTGGCTGGCAACTTGAATGCATTAAAATTACGAAACCCCACGATGTGTTTTGATGGGTCAGCGAATATGTAAAGTAAGACCACATTCCATGCTTTCAGACACTGGGAGTTAATGACGGGGAAAAGAAGCCACAGGTTTCCCCAGGCAATGGCAACATCTGGAGCCCGGGCTGCTCCTCCTCCCTCAGCAGGCCTCGCAAACACACATGAACTTTTAACCTGTGTGTGCAAGTATAGCGGTAGCTCCAGGTAGGCAACTTTGGATTCCAGACATTTTCTCTCCTGGCAGACGGCAGGACCTCAATCAAATGCAGAGCCGGTGTTCGACTGATCAGTGTGTCCTCCTGGCTACTCATCTGTCTCCGGGCAGAGACAGCCACACAGCCTGAGTGAAAAAAACACTAAACTAAACCAAACACTGGGCTGTTGATATAAAGTATGTTCCAAATATGAAATCAGCTCATTTAAAAAAAGCATTTGGAACGGCTCAAGTGTTGACTTCAGCAAGACGTCACATCATACATGAAGCCTTTTTAACACAAATACTGTTACTAATTATCTCTCCAATTTAGCTCAAAACTTGCTACAGATGTTTCACATTAAAAGCCTACAAAGATAGAAAGGAACTTTCCTTTGAGCTGCTGGGAGGATTTTATTATGAAACATCTCTGAAGGAATTATGAACAATATCTTAATACCAATCAAAACAAAAAAGTGGGAAAATAAAAAATGTGGAGCAGACATGAGTGGAAAACAAAATCAGATGAGACTGAACATTAATTTAAAATCATTTGTAGTTAACTGGAGGAACTCTAACTGCTGGGCAAGCAACTAAAGTTATTAAAGTAAAATCATATGGATGGATTACTGAACACAGGCCTGGGGGCATAAGGGGTCATGGGACCCCTGGAGATAAAAACTAACTAACAAGATGTACAAAGTGACTTAAAAGAGATGCACAACTATTACAAAGCAGCACAAAACAACAACAAAATACATCAAATCACTAACTAGAGTTACCACATTGCGGTTGTACACCTCCGCTACCCAGTGATGTAGTTTGCACACACATCTGTCCAGACTCATATTCTAATAAGTTTATGCACAAGTTTGTCCCACAACAAGAACTGGATGAACATGAGGTGACTGTGATTAACTTTTTAACTTTGGCCACTAAAAATCTTAACAGTTCATCACCAACTTCCAAATTTGAAGAAATTCCTTCAAAGCATTCTTCACATATTGCATTTGCAAGAATGGAGACGTAAGAATTGGATGAACGGGAAGTCAATGTGACCTTGGTGTTTGACCTTTGCCCCCCAACATCTAATCATTGACTCCAAGTTGGCAGTTGTGCCAAACTTGAAGAAATTCCCTTTTTCCCTGCTTAGATATCGCGTTCACAAGACTTGGCAGATGAATGGTCAACCGGAAAACATCTTCAGCTATCTGGCTATTGTCATGGCATAAAAATAGTCGCAAAATCACCAAAATTTACTAAAACTTTATGCAAAACTACCAGAAATATGAGCAAACTAAATATAAAGGCAAAATGTGTAAAAAAAGACACCAAACAAAACCAAAGCATCTCTGAATATATAGGTAGTGTTTATGCTCTGTGGTCTGTTGTTTCATAACCTGTCTGAAATTATGAAATAAAATTTTCACTCTCAACTAATAAGCTACATAAACAAGAAGCCAACTAATGAAACAGATGAATCTCTGCACCATATTTGACAATGAGTCCAATTTCAGACGAAGATAAACCAAAACTGTAACTTTCATAGAGGTATGCACACGCACACACACACACACACACACGCAGCTTATAAACACGTCAATGTTACATGAGTGGAAAGTAAGAGTCCACTGTGTCACATTAGCAGCCGGTGTTGGATAACACAAAGGAGACCTGAAATGTATGTTCTGCCTTTAGAACAAACAACTTTGTGGGTCATGAAGACCTTGGCCTGCACTCAGGGTAACGAAACCGACCCACATCCACACAACCCGCACTACGGTTACACTTATCGGATCCTATCAGCACACTGTAATCTGATGCTGAGGGGCTAACGTTTCACTAAGGGAACAGTATCAACAGCAAGCTGAGTGACGATAGCAGCAGACGCTGATTTGGCCTTTTGATTCAGATGCTAGTTCCTTAATCTGCACCCTCATCCTAAAAACATTTTGAATCATTGTTTGTTTTAACACATGGGAGCATTTCACTCTGTGCACATCCTGTATGCGTGATGTTTAGCTGCCTGACTGATCTCATTCTATACACAAGCCGACCCACTCCCTGACAGACATTCACTTCCACAGGAAATGAGTTTACCTAATTAAGTAACCTACCTAATTGGAGACAGCCTGAGTCACTGGCCTCCAGTGGTGGAAGAAGTACTCACAACATTTACTTAGGTAAAAGTAGCAATGGCACAGTGTAGAAATATTCAATTTATAGGTAAAAGCAGGGGCGTCACTAGGACTGAAGGACTAGGGGGGCTTAGCCCCCAGGGTTTTAGGAATAAAATTAGCGCGTATAGCACGTGCTGAAACTTTTTTGCCAAACCTAAATAGGCTTCATTAATTTTACTAATATTTATTATCTGGCTCTTTCTTTCAGTGGCTTCTCTGGAAGATCCCCTGCCTTTGGGTTCCTCAGTCCTTAGGACGTCTACTTTATTTTTTAAAATCAGTCTAAATGATTCCATGAGTTTAGGTATTTTAACAGCATACATGTTGGGGCTGTGTTCATTAAAACATGATAACAAATATATCCATCAATGCATTTAATAATATTAAATGTGATACATAATATCTAAAGATATATAGTTTAACTTCTCTGTCTTCTTGCTTGGTGTCTTTTTAAATAAAGTTAGTTATTTCTGCCTAACATTGATATTTCTCTATGCAGCTGAAGAGACATAAGATAACAATAATGGTGCAGTGCAGTCATTAGTTTATTTACTAGTAGTTTTGCAACCAATTATAAGAACAGCATTTTGTGAGCACTGCTATTCTGTCAACATAAAACAAGAACAACAAGAAAGATGAACAGCAGCAACTTTGTCTAAATTACTGTTAAAATACCAACAACAACATCACCTTTTCTTTCACTTAAGGCAGGCGTGTCCAAACTTTTTTAATGAGGAACAGAGTTAGTTACATGAAGAGTCCTCAGACATTTTTTTCCGTAGGATTAACAAACACTACCAGTCAAAAGTTTGGACGCACATAGGACACACACCATGCTTTACACGGTGTCTGTCCTGATCAGTTTGATGCTATGAAATCTGCACATTTCTATGTGTCCAAACCTTTGACTGGTAGTGTACATACATATGCACTGTTCATTGTTATAATTATGATTTTAAATGGCACTGTAACCGAATCTAAGCCTCACAGGAGTGAACAAATGAAAAGAACAGTTGTTGCACTTCTCTGTGTGTTGGTGTGCAGATGGTGAGTTTGTGTGTCTGTCTGTCGGGATGTGAGCCCGTGTCCCATCACAAATGGGTTTCGACGCACGTTTTTGATATGATGTTTCATGAGCCAAGATGCCAGGGCTGGTTTTTAGTAGAGTTAAGCAATGAACATTTATTGACTCACAGCATCAGAGTATGAAGAAATTCTCTGGCCGCTTCTTTCTGTTGAACTGTGGAGAAACGCTGCTGCTCGATAAACAAGCAGCGACATGTAGCTTCCTCCTGGATCTTAATGCAGCTTAAACAGCCAGTACATCATTTTAATTAATGATAACTAGACTTATTTTTAATTTCAGTTTGTGGTCTTGCTTCTATTTGTTAAGTGTGTACCTGCGCTCAGTGATATCTTGTATGAAATGTATGGATATATAATTTTAAAATAGTATGATTATTACTATACATATTACAGTGTACTATTACAGAATGTATGATATTATTGGATTAAAATTATTAGTGTATTTTATTATTTTATATTTTCAATCACATCATTTTAATTTGAAGTCTATTTTTTAAAGTATACTGGGTCACTTTTTAAGTACGACATTTTAATCTAAAATGTAGTAAAGTCGAAGTCTGGAGTAGGGCAGCAGATAATGGAAATATTCAAGTAAAGTCAAAATACTTTTGTACTACTGGTACTATGTACTTGGTCTCTTGGTTCATGCTGGTAAATTGATGATAACAGCCAACGGCAGTATCCCCTCGTTTGGGTACTAATGTGTACATGTAACAATACATGTTAACTGCCAGGTTTTTAAATTGTTTCCTAAATAAATGGAAACCTACTTTGTGTTTACTATTTTACATAGACTGGGGACAAAATGTCATTTTAATCAAACCCTTTCTTAGGAAATGTTCAGTAAAGTGAAACAGTGTGACTCCTTTTAGTTCTGCCCTGTTTAGAATGACACACCGTATGTAGCGCAGCCATCCTTAAACCACACAGTCCTTCACTTTAAACCAGCGCAACTTCTCTCCAACTGTCCCAGCGACATCACCACACCGAGCTCTTTTCCAGTGTCGATCCCCGGCGGAACATCGCAACATCCACATCACGTCTTGTTTCCAGCTATTTCGCTCTCGTCGTGTGTGTCCGTGGGAAAATACATAAGGCTGAACATGAGCAGACTTACGTGGTCACCGAGCTCAGAGGCTGCTCTCTGAGCCATCTCCATCTCCGCGGTGAGGACAGCATCTCCGCGAAGCCCCCGACGCAGCTCCCGCTCCGACTGTCCACCTCGATCCCAGCGCTCTCTCCCTCTCTCTCTCTCCCTCTCCCCCCCCCCCTCTCTCTCTCTGCCTCTCTCTGTCGCTCTTTTTCTGATAGCTGATATTCGCTGTGGATGGAGGAGACGTGGCTTTCAAAGTGCGCTTGCAGCAGGAGAAAGTTTGAGATTCAAGCCCAACCGAGGTGATATCACAGCAGAAGTTCATAAGATGAGTTCTGTTCCGCACGCTTCATAGACAAGTCCTGTCTCCTAAAGCGCATGGCTGAACACAGCCTTAACACATAAAACACTTTTACTGTGTCTAATTGGTACATTGATGACAAATGACACATTGCAGTCATTATTTGCATGTTTTCTCAGACAGACAAGAGACAGCAGTAAGGCAAGAATAGAGGAAATGAATCTGGTGACTTAAGCATGGATCATCCAACAATAACCCCATAAAGAAGCAGGAGAAGATAACAGTTCCCTGCTTTTCTGCAGAAATTGGTCTTTAAATGTAATGTGATCCTCAAGATAGTCACAAATATCGACAACCACAATATTTCTAAGCTGATAAAACACAAACAGTCGTGATGCTTTATGACTTCATTTGTACTGATACTTTCACAGACGAAACATCTTAATGTACTGTGTGCTTCAGTGTAGTGTTCCCTGAAGGCTCACGGGCCTCATCTCACCTATGGCAGACACAAGGGTCAACCCTAAAGTAAGCAAAACTAGCAAGTTAACGTTTGCTAGACCACTAGATTTACATACAGTAAATTAAAAACATTAACAGTCTGTGCTTAAGTCACCTTCTGGCACAGCAGTGGCTACAGCATGGCCACCTCGTCTGTGTGAAGGCACTGAAGAGAGACACAATGCAACAAACCGATAACCAGTGAGTTGTTACATGTATTAACAATTTGACACGGTTTGCAAATGTGCATAATAACGTCTTATAGTACTTAAGATTAAACATATTATAGCTACACTTTAAAGTCTGTATAGTAGGACTAGCCTACACTGAGTGATGGTACATTCCTGCTGGTCCTGTGTGTGTGTGTGTTCTCAATTTTTGAGGATCCCCTCAGGCTGCAGCATGTTCTGACAAGTTCTGTTTTCATTTCAATGTCAATTTTTACTTGTAAAACTTGTATTTTGATCTGAAGGTGTCTACTTGGTATCTGACATAGACCTAACCTGTAGCAGACAGAAGTGACCCAGATTGTCCTCTTGTGTGGTTAGTGTCCAGGAGTCTCTGTGGCCAGACTGTGGTCACTCAGTCTGGCTTTAGTTAAGACCTTTCTTACTCTGTGCTCCTTGTGGAGATGAGAAGTACCATCAGTCACAGCTCAAGTACTGTCCCAAGTGCTTGAGTCCTCACTCAGCCAGTCCTAGTGCCCAGTGTGCCTCCAATTCTAACTGGAAAGCTTTAGGAGCTGACTGTAGGTGCGTGTCAGTGCGTGTCATACCAGCTAGAAGGGATGATGAAGGATATGAATCAGACTGCAAGCCAGTAAGTGTAGCTTTGAGCTGAGATCATTTTGTCACAGCAGATGTACATGTGTGTTCAGTCATGAAGATCACTAGTGACAACTGAATCCTGAGTGTCCACCATGGCTTCCATTATAGCAGTACAGTAACAGACTGATACTGACAAACACTGCAGTACGATCTAAGTACAGTCTAAGAAAGAATATCTAAAGTCCAAGAATATGGATCATTCTGTCCAAAATAACAAATATGAGATGTCTTCCCAAAGCTTTAGACTTGAATACCACACCATCATCAGCATACAGTTGTCACTGAAATGTAGTTGTTGAACTTTATGCAGTTTCCATCCATGCTGACTTAAAAGTTGTTCCTTAAATTTCATTCTTGCTGCTCATTTAAAGGGCTGCTGCCCAGTCTTTCTCTCTACCTCAGTCTTTCTGAGAGGCTGGTAAAATGCAGGGAAACCTGACCATTAACTCTTAATTGGCTACATGTTAACCTTTCTGAATAAGTACTTTGACACACTGTTTTTAAATCAAAGTCTCTGGTCAATAATTTGTTGATGTAATTTTCTTTTTAGGGTGGACCCCTTTAAGAGCTTTACCACAGTGAGCCACCAGGACTCTCTTAGAATACTAAATTAGACATGTTGGGTATTGTATCAGGCTTTTGGCATTTAAGAGACTATTAAGTGTCCAACCTAGAAATAAAGGCTGTTTTGTTCAGTCCATAAACTGTAGCTCCCTAAATGAATTTTCCACTCTGTAAAGAACTCTTCTGCATGATAGTGAGTGTAAACAATTTTGAAATAGACGTTTCCCTGCAGGCTCATTCTCCAGAAATAACCTTTAATTTGTTGCTAGTGACTAATAACTGCGTTTAGCTACAAGCAGCTACACTGAGCAATCTATTCAGCAGTCACGCACCTGCTGTATACAGACTTCCTCTACTATGACCTCTTTTACTTTGAGCTGGCACACATGCAAATAGGCTATCACTGCATGATAGCACTCAAATTCAAGCTATGTCAACAAACCAACTTGATTAGGAGCTGTGAAGGTCAGAGAAGGACAATACCAGTAAAGGGACTTTTGGAGGATTGCAAGGTAAGATGTGTGGCGGGTCATTTTTAAATGTTAAATGCTGTGAGCAGAGCCATCATATCCTCAGTATTTGCTGTGAACATTATGAGAGACTCAGAGGTTCAGTAGTTTGGTAGTTAAGTCTACAGTTAGAAAAGTATATCCTATTCCTACTAAGTTTCCTTAGTAATCTGTACTACATTGAAGTGGCTGAAGATTTGTCACAGGTCACACACATTTTGAAGTCTCACAAATGAGGCCCCTGCATCTCATTGTGGGTACAGCTAGAAAATGACTACCAGATGACCCGAGGGCTCTAGCTGAACTATAGTCAGTAAGCTAGTCAGATATGTACTGAAGAACCAAACCAATAAGGTGCTTTAAAGACCAGCAGTGGAGTTCTTAAGTACATTTTCTGTTGTACTGAGTCATTTGTGAAAGGGTACGTGATGGGTATGTGCTGTGATGAGGCTGGGAAAAGTAGTATGTGTTTGTGTTGGCAAATGTACTAAATGTTACTGTTTGATGCACACAGGTTCTTAACATAATTAAGGGGAACATTGTGATCGATAAAAGATCCATCCACAACTAATAAAGTTAAAATATTTATTGTAATTAAAAAATAGCTCAATTTATAAAACACCATTTAAAAGCAATGGTGGTGACTAATATAGCTAATGACTCTTTCAATCAATCCCTCTGCACATGTGGGTGACAAGGACACCTCTGTAAAGAAAATAAACACAGCAGTTTCGGCACTTATGAACTACTAACCAAAGGTCCATTATACACACACACACACACACACACACACACACACACTGGTACTGATGGGCCATAGGCCCCACGCTCCCACCCCTCTCCTGAGATGCTCAACATAGCTAAAGAGCTGGTGTCGTTCCATGAGGCCATTGTTGTCAATTCACTTTGAAAGTTGACTTTGACAAAAACTGTTCCCAAGAATTCCAGGGTCTAGGATTGGGAAACCATGTGGTGGGTTTCACAGTGTATGCTGAATTGCATGTGAAAGAATGAAAGAAGTGAAAGAGTGATGTGAGCTTCAGTACAGAAAGAGTGCGTTAGACTCCAAAGTGAGTTCCACCAACCTGTATGTGATGCAGTTTTTTATCAAAGATCTCTGGCTGGTGCGAGACACAAACATTAAGGTGATCCATCAAGTACCTCTTTCCATTAATGGCATGTCACTGTGTATGATTGGCTGAAATGATCTTTTTCACATCTTATGCAGTGTTTCTTTTAAAAGGGTTCCAGGGCGTCTGAGGTCAACAAGGTCAAAACACGAGTTACAGTGAATGCTCACAGGTTTATAAATGCTTAGTTAAAACAAAATTGGTCCTGTTTTTGAACAATTATCAGTCCTAAACAATACAGCAGTGGAGTCTCAGGCTAGTGCTCACATGGTATTTGAGTCCTGGTCAAGGAAAGTACCCCCTGTAGTCCCTTTAGGTTTTTCCTGGTGCCAAGTCTGCCCATATAATCTGCTGTCTGTGCCTCCCTTGTGTTGCTGTAAGTGGGGGGTGAGGGAGGTGGGTAAAGCCTCAGAGTTTGAGGAGTTTTAGGGGGGCTTTTGGCCCACAAAGGCCTTCTTTGTCTCCATGAACAGAGAGGTAAAATGAGCCTGCACCAGTCACCCTCACGGGGATGAACATGGCATTGTGTAAGTCCTGCCACCCCACCAACACACACACACCCTTCTCCTTACTCCCCTCTGTGTACAATCACAGTTTAGTAACTGTAGGTTTGTGTGGACAAACTGAGGCTAAACAGAGAGGAAAGGAGATTGTATGATGTAGAATTAAACACAATCAGGTCCAACCTATAGTTTAAGGGTAAATTCACCAACATTACAAAAACAAAAACATTTGTTCAGGTTGGAAGATGGTCGCTGAAGTTTCTGTCTTCAGTTCAGCCCACTGTGGATGATCAGCATATACTGAATTAAATTCCACCAGCTGGCCAGGTGCATTTCTGTGTGAAGTTTGCATGTTCTCCACATGTCTGCATGGATTTTTTTCTCTGGTTTCTACTCTGGCTTCTTCCCACCATTCAGACACATGTTGTTAGGTTAATCTGTGACTCTACATTGGCCATGGGTGTGAATGTGAGTGTGAATGCTTGTTTTTTTCTATATGCTGACCCTTTGATAGACTGGGGAGCTGTCCAGGGTGTCACCCAATGACCGATGGAATTGGCTTCAGCACTCCAACAACCCTTAACAAGAAATGCAGTTAAGAGAATGGATGGATTGATGTTCACAGCACTGATAGAGATTACCTCTGCTCATAGACACAGAGTGGAGCAGGAATGAGGTTATACTGGATTTGACCAGTTTGTTAATAAAATATGTAAAAACATACAGCAGTAATGGAGATGGTACGAGCAATTTATTATACAACCACTGAACAAACAGCAAGTTAAATAAGTATTAGTATATTTATTCAAACTACTTTTGCAAATTAATCTGGGAAAATTGTAAAACACAGATTCTCTGTCAACGTGTTACCTTTGTATGCATTAAAAAAACAAAACAGGAAGGAGGAGGAAGAATACGGTTCTCTTTTCCAGTGTGTATAGTCAGCAGACAATGGCTGTACTACGAGAACTGAATACTGGATCAAAACAAGGCTGAAAAATACCCTGATAATCTTCATGCTTAACTTTTTGGAGTTTATAAAGCACTAGCAGCCCGTTTTATAAAGTTTTTGATTGGAAGTATAAGAAATCACAAAACGAATGAAACAAAAAAAATAGCTGTCTGTGCTGTCTTTTCTCTCTCCCTTTCCATTCACTCCAACCAGTCGAGGCAGATGGCCGCCCAGCCTGAGTCTGGTTCTGCTGGATGTGTTTTCAAACAAGCTGTGGGGAAAATGTTCTGTTCTCAGCAGAAATCAGGCTGAACATCAACCCTCAATGCCAGAAATGTGTTTGTCACATCGCTGGCCGCTTAAACTCTAACCTGCCAGACAAACACACTCTAAGAGGTGACTGCAGTCAGAACAGAGACTCTCTGTTCCCTTTCACAATTGTGTTGCCTTTCCTCTCTGGCTACTAATTTCCCCACAAACTTTCTTCCTTTCTCTTCTCCTCACACAAGCCATTAGAGTGACTTTCTACTTTCTTGCCTTCTCCTTTTCCTAACCAGAAATGTGTGTACCACACACCAGAAAAATGGCAAGACGTCATTGGGGAGGATATATTTAGCAGGAGAAACACACACAAACACACACACACACAAAGAGTTTCTTGCTGTCTCAGTCTGAGAGCTCCAGATTACAAGCTCAGGAGAAAGGTCAGGCCTTCAGTGTGTCAGCAGAGACAGACTGGCCTAATTTGATTCCTGCTCGTCGACTCTCAGGGATACATATTCATTATGAACTCCGCTTGTCCTTAGAGAGACACTGAAACTCTGTCTCTCCTCGTCTCACTCACTCTTACACAGACACAGACACGGAGTTGCTGCAAAACTAAAACTGATCTCAGTGACCAGAATAGCTTCATGAATTCAGAAGTGGATCATTCACCTCAAGGACCAATGGCTGGAGGGGCAGTGTTTGAAAGGAGCATAGCCTATATTTGATGGAATAAATTAGTTGCAACTCATTGTAATAACAATTTCAGAACTTAAAATCTTAAGTGGACTAAACGGATGCTGAAGTGTAAACTGGGCAAATGATTTGTTAGAAACATAGTTCCCAGCATGTAGTTCATAAACTAGTAGTCAGTATCTCTTAACTCTACAGTGATTTTGCTCTTTTGTTCCTCTGATCAATCTTTGCCAACCGCGATATATAAATATCTTTTATCTTTTTTTTTTATGCATTTGAATTTTGTACAGAAGCCAATTATCACCATGGATGCAATTCATTTTTATGCCATTATCTTGTGAGTTAAATACATTAAAAAAAAAGAGTATTTCTCTGATAATGAGAAAAATTCCACTTTTGTATTGAGACCAGCTTGAAAAATCCCAAACTGCTCCTTTAATGTTGTGGCAGATTAAATAATGGATCTGAATGTTACCTCAGCCACTCCTACAGCGATAGCATAGCTACAACGTTGCTGTTCCGACTCTTGCTGTGCTGTTGTGTGGAGGTGGTGAAGAGGCTCATCCACTGCTGATTAGTCCAACTCTGTATGTAGAGAGCCCTTGTAGCTGTAGAGTATGACACCTGTCACACTCACAGCCTGGACCATTTTGTTTGTGGAGATTTCCGACCAGTGGAACAATGAATACTGTACGATATCTGAACACACACTTGCATAGACAGCAGAGAACGGCAGTATGTGTGTGATAGTTGACACACACATACCAATCCCTGTAGTTATGTGTGATCTTTCCCTTTGGTTACTTGTGGCCACGTCTTATCTGGGGAGTTCCACTGTGAGGAAGCTGTGTGTGCTTCGCGGGTTACAGAGGAGACTGGAATTTATGGACAGCAATTCCAAATCACACAGAGGACAAAATAACGACAAGACAGATGTACAGGTGAAATTAAGGAGGAAGAAAGGAAAACATATAACACTGCAATTCTTCATCGAGACTAAAGCAATTTGTGAAAAGTAAAAGATGATGTTTGGGAGTCCTAACTGCCTCAGAATGCTTTGGTAGACGACTGTGTTGTAAATCTCTCTTGCTTGAAGGCGTAGCGGTGTGAATCACTATCCCATAACAACGCTAAATAAAAAGCAGAGGAGGTGTTGAACAGAGAAAGGCAGTGTGTGGGAGCTGGTGTTTCTCCAGTCTGGAGATGGTGAAGAGGAGGAGGGCAGACAGGAAGGAGAGCAGAGTGATTGTGACCCCGAGTTGTCCTCATACTTATTTGTCAGTTATTTATGAAGCCTGTCATTTCCCACAGTGCAACTTAAACCATGATGCCACTGTGCACACATCCAAATGTTGCAGCACCTTGAGTGCCACTAATGGTTAGCTCTTTGCTACAACTGTGTGAAATATAAATAAGAGCGTAGCGCAATGATTTGCTAATCATTTGAAAGTTACGTTTGATTGAAAACAGTTCAAAGACATTACATGCTGAAAAACTGAATGACGTCAAAAATTGGAATTTGACATCTACAACAGGTTCCAAAAACATGTTTACCAGCGTGTTACATCACCTCTTCGTTTAGCAACACTCTGGGACACTGGGGACTGGGGAAACGATAACTCTAGTTTTGACAGCAATTTTTCGCCTGCTCAGTGTAAGGTGCCAGCAAATGTTTTGAGTGGTTGACAGGTCTGGACTGCAGGCAGGCCAGTTGAGCACCTGGACTCTATATTGTCAAGCCATGCTATTGTGTTGCTAAAATAAACACCATCTTTCCTTAAAAAAGACGTTGTGTGGATGATAGCACATGTTGCACCCCAAGCTGCCCCCATAGCACCGCTATAACTAGATTTTGAACTGCACGCTGATACCTCGTTCGTATTCCAAAAAGGATTTAAAGACTATTTCAAATTTTTACACTTCAGCACAGTTGTGTACTTTGAGTCCAGCTTACAAGAGGTTGGACCCGGAGTTTCAGAAAGACTTGCATTCGTGGATGCAATGGTGAACCATGTTCACTGACAGTGGTTTTTGGAGGTGCTTCTTAGTCTGTGCATGACAGATTAGTATATTTTTATAACATAATAAACAGTAATGTTGCAGTTTTAATATCTGATACTATTTTCAATCAGATATAGGTTTTATCATTTTGCAAATCATTGCTTTCTGTTTTTAATTACCTGTTACACAGCATCCCAACCACTTTGGAAACAGGGTTCTATAAAGCATAGCTATATAACTATCTAACCACATAGTGTACTTTTCCACTGACTCACACTATTAAAGCATTGCTGAACGTTATATTTTTAGGTGAACTATGTAGTAGAAATTACATGTGGCAAACTTTGTGAAATGGGCCTCTGGGCCACAGCAACACAAGTCAGTGCCGTTTCTCCTGCTGTGTAGCCACAGTAGAGACATATGCTTAAGCATGGTGATACACGCTGCAATGATTAATTAAAAGTAGGTGTGTGAATGTTGTCAGTGGACAGCATGCATCATAATTTCCTATCTTGTTCTTTTGCCTTTTCATCTTTTGAGAATTCTTCTTCTTCTTCACAGGCACTGGTGAAGCAGATGTTGGCGTATTCATCTCTTGTCTAAGCTGCAGCATTTGACCACATTCTCTCACCCCTGTATGAAACAACTGGAGAGTGTATTTGGTTTGCAAATGTCCCGTACTCATGTGAAGTGACTGTGAAATCATTGGTCAGAGAGCAGTCTGTCTGTGCTTAAACAAATGAATGGGTAATTGTTCGAACCACTTGCACATAGGGTGAGTCCAGAAATCTGAAGGACACATAGCTTAATTTGCCCTCTGGCTGTGTTCATTTTATCTGAGGACTGTCTACACAGAAAGTAGGACACTTTATGATTTTTCATTTCCTACTAAACTTTTATCATTCTGAAGTGAGCTGTTCTGGCCAGATCTGTATTCTTTTTTTTTGTTTTTGTGAGTGTGTGAGCAGCTCTTCACAGTCCTCGCTCCATCCATTACACAACCTGCTTTCATCAGTGTCTGAGCACACTTATCAGCAAATCAATAGTGCTCTTTTTAAATCCTAGAATCTCCCTGTTGCAGTTTTCCACCAATCAATGAAGTTAAACTAAGCTACCACAGCATGAGCCTACGCTGACTGTTCTGAAAAGTGGGCACATTTCACACGGAGCAAACTGTTGGTGAATTCCATCAGCTTGTTTTACATGGAGCATAAAAAATATTAATTTGGAATTTGTCTTATATTCAAGTTGTTATTTAGTGTTGGTTGATGATTGGCCACATTCTGAATCTGAATCACCTCTATTATCATCACCTAAAAAAAAATGTGTTTCTCCAAGTATCCTCATTATGACTAATGATAAAATACAGAAACACAGACCTAATCATCGCCCCACAGAACCTGTTAGCGCACTCTAGATTCAGATTTACCATTACATCCTCACCAACCAACAGACTTCTCAAAAAAGGTGTTTCTCAGGTGTCTCAGGTGTTTCTGTGTACAACTAGAGGGAACCTGCGTACCACAAGTGGTATGCCTAGCACAGTTTGAGAACCACTGCTCTCTCTATACCAGCTGGTGGCTGTAGTTGTCATCATTGAAAAAGGGAAAGCAGAATAAGACCCAGGACTGCAGATATACTGTATAAACCAGCATGTGGCAGTGGTTGTGGTTAGTATTCACCTCACTTGTTAAAAATACAATACTGTGCAAAAGTGCTTGGCCACTGTTAGATTGACATTGTGACCTATGAATAGACAAAAAATAGGAGTGGAAGACCTGAGAGTGGAAGTCCAGCAATGACCCAACTCAACATCTAGCAGCTTGATGCCAAGTTTGATCAGAAACTGTCCTTGTGGAAGGAGAGCAGTCAAGAAACCATGTTTTGTGTTTCTAGTTCTAATGTAAAAACTGAGAAATAAATACATATGGCCGTCATAGCATTGCTAAAAATCAAATAGAATGGTGACTTAAGACTTGCAGAGTACTGTAGACCTGACAATAAGTTAATGGCCATGGGGTCTCTCTCACTGATCCACAACATGCTGAACTGCCTAAAAAGCCGCTGACAGACGTCTTACCAGTGCCTACTGACAGCCTGACATTGACCAATGTCAAAGCTTGGTGTGTCACAGCCCTAAGCCTTCTCTGTCTTTTAAACTATGTCACTCATGCTTTTGTAAAATACTCATTAGTGAAAGTAGGTCGGTATAGTCTGATATTGCATACAACTAAAAGATTCAGTGGTAGTATACCAAATCATACCAAACCTGTATTTTACTAAGACAATTAAACTAATAACTAATGATGTCCTCATGTTTGGACTTTAATGTTTCTTTACAAAGCCTCCTCAACAAAGCACCTGCTGTTGTTTTGGTATGTTCAATTTTTCCAGAACTAGACCATGGATTTTATTAATATTGTTTGCACCAGTACAGGCTGAACATTCTTGTGTTTGACACACTTTCAGCAAGATATCTCTATCTAAGGGTATTAAAACATTAAAATACGTTTTTCCATGTATGCATGAAGCTGAGAAGAAGTAAACAAATGGAGTGATGAAAGTTCACCAAGTTAGTACATGCAAAAATTTAAAACTACTTTCATCCCAGGTTATATTTACTAAATTCAATAGATGGCTTCTCTATCCAAGTAGTGGAAGGTAGAAAGTGGGACCTGCTACTATGTTTTAAAACCGCATCCCCTACTGAGTTTGTCCAGTTTTGTCTTATCAGACAAGATAATCTTCTTCCTCATATTCTCAGAGGCATTTGACAAAGTCCAAATCCTAATAGATAATTGATGATGATGATTGATAGAGCGCTCCTCGGATGGTTGTTCTCCTAACAGGTATCTCTACAGATGACTTCTGTTCTGTTAGCGATAACTCTGCTGCATCAATTTTGCACTGTTACAGAAGTTTGGCTGGTAGTTCCACACTTTTTCCATTTCCCAATCAGTGAGGTCACTTTGCTCCTTAGGACACACATAGTTTTAGAAAAGGTTTTTATATCGTTATTCTAGTCTATGTTTCACCACAATTTTATCATTGAATGTCTGCGAAGAATTCCCGGGACTTGGCATGGTTTTAGTCCTGACATGTTTGAACTGTGGCACTTTACATACACAGGTCTGTGCCTTTCTAAACTTTGTCCAGTTTGTTACAGCGCCGGAACAAATTGAATCACACGCTAAAGTCTGCAAAAAGTGAAGAGGTCTTGTGTGTTTGGAGTCGTGGAACTAGACTGAGCTTCTTAAAAAAGCAAGCCAACATGGTTAAACTAGTAAAGGTATGGGATTGTGTTTGAGCACTTTCTCAAAGAGCATGGGAAGGTGTGTACATGAATATGGCATGAAAGAATGAGGGTCCAACAAGATGATGAAAAATAAAGCAACTCATCCTAGTACACGAGAAGACTCATCCACAAAACCACATCATTCCACACTCATACACCGAATATATAACACACCCTCCAGCCTCGGCTGCCCTTTTCTCCCACAAATACGTTTCCATTCATTTATTACCAGGATCAAGAACAGATGCCGCCCCCCTTCTCTCTATGCTTTCTTTTTTTCTTTTTTCTTTTTTTGCTATCATTGCTGCATGTTTCTTCTGGAAGGTTTGCATGTGATCTTCTATTACACTAGCACAAACATGCAAAGAAAGGAAATATTCTAATGTCTAAAATATTAAGTTTATTGTCGTTGTTATTTAGTCCTGAAACATTAAAAATTTTCAGACATTCCAAACTCATCACAAGGTTAAGGATGATGGAACTGTGGGACATCCTTTCTATACAGCCTCTAGGTGGAATACAGTGCACGAGACAAGTTATTTCAAGCCACCTTATACATTTTGGATGTCTCAGAGATGCCCGTGAGAGGTTTTGGAATTGAGCTTTGTATAATACAGTAACATTTCAAGCCCCAAAGCACAAGAGCTCTCAGTGAAAAGTGTTGGACAAAATGAGAATAAGATACTACTTTTCCTAGAGGATGAGAAAATGTTGTAAGTTCCCTGCAATTAGAATGGTGTCCTTCACTGAGAGTAGAATGTGCTCTGAAATGTTCATGGCAATGTGTCAATTTTCATATTTGTTGTAGGTAAGTGGAAAGTTCTGGTCTGGGGGTGGAGATAAGATAAGATAAAAGTAAAATACCACAGGATAAGACCCAGAGGAAAAATTCAGTGTTCACAAGCCAACTTGATTTTATGTCCACAGACACAGAGAAACTTTTCTACTGGAACATCAAGACGAAAGTGAAAATCTGATCTGCTAAAGTATTCAATTCAATTCAATTCAACTTCATGTATATAGCACCAATTCACAACATAAGTCAAGGTTTAAAACCTTACACATTATATAAATACATACAGAATAAGGTAGAAAACCCAGCAGTCCCACAGCAAGCACTAGGCGACAAGTATGCACCCTTGAATGCTCTCCACAACAAAGAAATTGTGTTTTTAGATTCCATGTCATATCTGTCCCATTGTTGTGACTGTAACATCCTGGGAATGCCTTGAGGGAATTTTTTTATATTTGGCACATACGTCCACTTGGACATAAGGACCAACTGCTTAGACTTTGGTTATCAAAGGTCAAGGTCACTGTAATCTTGTGTCAGTCCATCCCATTCCTGTGAACACAATATCACAGAGATTCCGTCAAGGAACTTCAAACTTGACACAAGCATTCATTTGAACCCAATGATGAATTGATTCTAATACTCAAAGATCAAAATTCACTGTGACCATGTATCTCCATTTAAGTGGTATGATCAAATATATTGTAAAGTAGAACAGAAATGAATGGTGTACTGACTTAATTGGTTTTGAAATAAATAAGTACATCACCCAAACGCTAAGCTCCCCATAAAACCAGCACAATGCTTCAATCATGACGAAATGCCAGGTAGGCAGCATAAAGAGCCAGTGTCTACATCAGAGGAGCAAGTCAGTGGTCAAATTACCCAGCATTCAGGGGTCTTATTTCACAGTGGACCAAGAGGTACTGGGAGTCTGAGAGACAGCTGGGCCAGTCGCACCTGAACAACAATTATTCAGCACAGTGAAGAAATGTTAAAATCTCACATACACATATTCACACAGGTCTCCACAGGTGAAGGTGCTGCCATGCCTGTTCAGTTCTGTCAGACTGAACATGTCACAGCAGCACATCTACACAATGTAACTATGTGAGATTGAAGTATAGGGGAGAGTTGTCAAGACCAGGGCCTCATTTATGACAATGTGTATAATATAAGGTCTAAATAAATGCATAGGAAAAAGAGAAAAAACAATGGTATTTTTCAAAGTGGTGTACACACAGTTTTAGGCAATGATAAAGCTCACCTGAATGTGCTTGTGCACATACAGACATATTTCAATATGCTGTAGAAACATATGCAAAATATCAAATGTGGCCAGCAGCAGTCCTCGGAAAGTCATAGTAAAAGTATCAAATGAGAAAATAAAACGATCCCAGACAGCAAGGTTAACATAAAGCCTATTATTAAAAACACATTATTCTGTGTCCTCTGTGCAGACATATGGAAAGGTTTCCAAACATACAACCAACATTAGGCTAATCTTTGATGTGTTTCTCTTTTTTTACTGGTTGTCTCGTGTATTACATTGTGTTCTACAGTATATAGTAATGTTTTCACACTTCACTTTACTACAAGGGCACAATAAGTAATCCACATAAGCTCTCCACTTTTCAAATACACTGACTCGTTTGCGTTTGTACCTGTCAGTAGTACATTAAAAATACAGCAAACTTTAGAAAAGTCTTTGTAGAACAGCTGAGAACACCACATTTACAAATAAAAATCCATTCAGCCTGGTTATTTTATCAACCATGTTTTTATCATGGATTTATCGAAAGATAAATAAAGGTCCGCACAGTGTGGGTTATGAACTCTCTGCACCACAGAGGATCATAATAATAATAACTGATACTTTATTAATCCCCTTTGGGAAATTCTTGCGGACAGGCAGCCCCTTTAAAGTGCCATGAGTTCAGGGCTCAGTATCACTTCAACATGTGACCAGGAACTCGGGGGACTTGGAGTTGAAACACCAAAGCTAGGGTTTGCAGGCAACCCGCTAAGCCACCATGACCTCATATTGCTTCAGCAAGTCCAAACTTTAAAGGGTCACCCACTGATTTTGCATATCTACTGTACAGTAAATTACAGGGATTATATTTCAAGAGCCAATTCAACTCCTGTAACCCGCTTTTTAACCTTCCTGGAAACCAAGAGAGGAAGCAGATGACATGGTACATAAAATAAAATATAAAAATGCAATAAAAATCCAACTACACAGCGAAGTTAACATTACACATAATAAAACAGCAAACCACAAAATATATGAAAACACTTAAACAACTAATAAATGTCTGCTACATGGCTTACTGCTATGGGGAAATACCACTCAGTCTGTTAGAACCACTGCATAATGTTTTCTGGGGAGAAATTTAAGCGCTGCTAGATCTTCAAGGGTGTAAATCCATCCATGGAACACAAAGAGCCCACTCCTACTCATTGTATATGTAAACCACTTCCCAGAATTACTCTCCTGGAGCAGGTTTTCACATTTAGGTGAACAGTATTGTCACATAATACTGAATGGTAGCTATATCTAATCAGCTCCCGTCTTACACTAGTATTACAAAAGAGGTGTCAGTATGCATTTTGTCTAGGGCTCAGCTTCAGTCACACCACTGTTATAGTGTTAAAAATTAAATGCATGTTTTGATAGTGTCAAATACAAATAAATTAGCTGATATTAAACTCATTCACTGATGCCCAGATAAGCAGCAGCTTATTATTATTAAGACAGCAAGATTAAAAACTGCAGAAAGCTGGTATTATGTGGTGGAAAATGGTATTAGCTGACTATTTTTAGACAGAACACAAACCTGCAGAAATGCAGTGTCTTTATTTTTGAGCCACTAAACTCATACTAACTATAGTGAACTGTTGTGAACAGGAAGACTAATTCACCAGATATGTAAGTTGAGACTAAGGCACTAAGTATGTAAATGGAAGATTCTTGTAGATTTTTAGGCTGTAACTCTTCAACTCTTCTAATGTAATTATAATTATAGAAATACAGTACTCCATGATTATTAAGTACTGTGTAATGTAAGCTCAGTATCTGGAAGTACTCATACCTGTTGAAGGGCCACTTAATACCAGCATGTAATGTTAGTTCGTCCTGCATTATGTGGCCTGAATGATTCAAATCATGAATTACTCAAGACCTCAAACTCCTTGATAAATGAAGACGTCTGGGTACATATTTTACCAAGGTAAAATAACACTCAAACCTCCCAGCATTCAAAAGAAAAGTCTGTGGAGAACATTGGACAGTGATCGTGGTGGACGTTGTGCAGAATGTTCTAACAGTTCCATCTGTAAGGCAAGAAGATGCAAACTTCATTAAACATTGATAAACCATTTCAGTTCATAATAGATTTTTGATCCAGTGGCTGTACAGAAAGACATACTTCAGACATGCACGACTATTGCTGAAAAAGGAGGAGATCTGCATGGATGGATGTCACCTTGAACAATAGAGACCAGCGTTTGTTTCCTGCTTCCAACCAGTTGTCAAGGTTCATTTTTAGACCACGACCATGACTGTGACCATGATGAAAAACATCTGTTTGAGCGTGTTTATTGGAAGCAGATACAAGAACTGGAGGAAAAAAAGCAAAAGCAGAAAGACAGCTGTTGTCTCCCAAAGACAATTGGTCTTGTTCCTGTGGTCATTGATCTACTCTGCTGTCTAAAATAGAGTTTAAATCCTTCTTCTTACATACAAAGCACTAAAAGATCAGCTTCATCGTACCTTAAAGACTTAAAACCCTATTATCCCAGCAAAGCACTTCACTCTCAGAGTGCTGGTCTACTTGTGGTTCCTAGAGTTTCTAAATGTAGACTGTGAGGCAGAACCTTTAGCTATCAAGCTCCTCTCCTGTGGAACCAGCTCCCAACCCAGGTTCGGAAGGCTAGAGTTAAAATATTACTTTTTGATAATGTTTATAGTCAGAGCTGACTCAGGAGACTCCAGTCTGTTAATTATGCTGCACTAAATTTAATCTGCTGGGTGACCTCCAAATATACACTGAGCTCCTCTCCTCTACTTCTTTTCTCTCTCTCTGTCCACTCTTATGTCACAATTGTATGTTACTAACTTTGCATCTTCTCTCTTCACTGGTTGTGTACCTTTCTGCAGGTATCCCTGGCCTGTGAGCTGTATGATGCTATGTGTATATACTGTATATATATATATATATATATATATATATATATATATATATTCAAGTCAATACAAATATATTTATCTAGCGCCAATATACAAGATCA
>JAUYWH010000005.1:22358287-22416656 GCA_034779795.1 Ctenopoma multispine | reverse complement strand
ATAGATAGATAGATAGATAGATAGATAGATAGATAGATAGATAGATAGATAGATAGATAGATAGATAGATAGATATGATGTATATAACATAATGTATAATGAATACTTTATTGATGCCCTTGGGAAAGTTGTTGTTTGGACATCTGCTAGACCTGTGTCACTGCTACTACAGGGTTTCAGTGTCTTGTAGAAAGATACAGAGAATGATGTAGTTTCAGGGGGACTGAGAATCAAACTGCTGACCCCTGGGTTGGAGAATGACTGCTCTACCCACTGAGCTATCATGCCATCCCAGATTGCTCTACGGTAGCCATCTGACTAGATAACATGTCTCTGAGTTTTTTAGGCTCAAATAGAAGAAACTTCTGTCCTGCCTGAAATAAAGGGTAGAAAATTCCAGGACATCCAAGCCTTTATATCTTTTAAACAAGCTTGAAGATTGACTAGTTGATTAGTTTAATCTGGTTTTAGAAATAAGTATAGCTGGGTGTCATCCACATAACAATGGACATTTATTGAGTGTTTGCTTATAATTTTGCCCAGCAGAGACATTTCCCCTCCTCTGTTTCTCAAGTGGGACTGTTGGGTTTTCTTCAAAATTCTGTATATAGCTATTCTGTGTGAGGTCTTAAACCTTACAATGTAAAGTGTCTTGAGATGAAGCTGTTGTTATTTGGCGCTATGTAAATAAAGTTTAATTTAATTTAATTTATTTTAATTTAATTCAACCTATACTGCATGAGGGATTATGATACTGTTTGCGTGCCACACCAGCAGTATACACAAGAGGCTGTGGTCAGCTGTCATTGTGTGTCTGCACTGTCAGCACTGGACAGACTACTGTTGGCAGCTTGCACAATTAACCCAAAGATAAAGAGATACAAAAGTTAAATGATGTGTCAGCATGGTGTTTTTTAAGGTAATCAGATGAGCCGGGAAGTTGCACTGAATCTGGATTCATATAAATAAGTATAATGACTGTGACTCTCAGAGTGTTTGAACTGATTCCTGTGATTATCAGGTTTATCTGGAAAGCTATAGTAGGGTAAGGTACTGCCACATTGGTCAAACTTTATACTTAACAGGCGTGATTACACTTATAGGCCCAATGTTTCAATATTGTGAGCTATAGTAACAGATGACATCAGGTTTGAACTGGAGGTTCAGAAATACAATATGCTTGGTGGGTTTGGGCACCATACTCTAATAAAGGCAGAGTCATACTATAGTGTTGGTGCCCAACACTATAACAGAGTTATTTAGAGCTAAATTGGCACAACCCTCTTGAGTCACAGTATGCACATTTATGGGAAATATACCAGGATGAAATAAACCAAAACTAACCTTTACTTTGACTGTAAAGACTTTGACTGTTTTGATTATTGTACAAGAACCAGCCAGTCAACATTTAATGTTCACACACATACACACTTGAGACAATAGGGAGTATAAATATATAGAAGCAGAGGAAGCTCTCAGCAGGGAGAGCTTTGTTGTCTTTCCTGACTGTGTTTTCTCTCTCCGAGTAACAAGAAAGTAGTTTCTGTGTTTTACTGATCTGCCTTTCATCTCAACTCTTTCTCTTCTCTGTCTTTTCTCTCTGCAGAAATCAATAACCTCTGTCTGCTCGTCTCTCTAGTGGTCGGGGGAGCTCAGTGGAATGAGGTGAGGCTGTCCCAGTGGCCTGGTTTAAAAGAATAAAAAAGATTTATTTTTAATATAAAGTTTGAGCTAGAGGACTATATGCTGTAGGTGGTGAGAAAAGTGGAACAAGCTACATAGACTGTAAAGCTCAAGTTTCACATCAATACAAGTCGACTACTTTAACCACAGAACTTCTTCTTTCAGTCGGCATAGATTACAAGCTTTGGGGAGGAGGAAATTCTGAGACAGCTGGAGACACCGCAAACTGAGAGGCAGAATTTGAACTCATCATTATCATCATCATCAAGGCTTTCATATGTTTGACTCCAGCGAGAGAGGAACAGAGCGCAATTTGAGTTTGTTCACCAGGCACCTCTTGAATTTACACTAATCAGTCATAACCTTAACACCACCTAGTGGAGGAGCGAGGTTAGCAAAAAGACATTTAATGCTGGCCAGTAACAGTAGATTTAAGAAATTAGATCATAATCCCTTAGGAACCAGGCTTCAAAGTAATTTCCCCCCTAGTGTTTCACTGTTATCTTGAATGCTACTTTTAACTGTTCCAAACCTGGTCCCAAATTACATCCGTTTTAGTCCCATGCTACATTAAAGCTATATTCTAATTTATTTATGTCAGTAGTTCACATCATCATTATGTAATTATTTCAGCTTGAACATTTTCTGTTATTCTCTAAGCTTACCCTACAAGTTTGGACACACATTGAAATGAGCATGTTTGTGAAAGAAAAGCAGATTTAATAACATCAAATTGATCAGAATGAATGTGTTGATATTGTTCATATTGTAAATGACTAGTGTAGCTAAAAAATGAATATTTACATAAACATACAGAGACCTAAATTCTGAAACAAACATTAGTACTGTCGTCCAACAGCATGTTATGTTTGCTAATGCTAATGTATTAATTAAAACCATGTGATATGATAGTAACACACCTGAAGACATGTCTTTGACATCTGAAGATGCACCTTTTCATGACAAACATGCTAATTTCTATGTGTGTCCAAACATTTGACTGGCAGTGTATGTCTGAATAAAAGCATTTAGCTACAACATCAGTTTCCTTTTTCACTTCCTGGTTCTTTTAGTCATTGGTTGGGTTACTGTCTTTTGCTTCTGTCTGTCAATAAATGCACGGTCAGCATGCTGAAGACATACACACTGTAGGTGAATCTGATCTGCTGTGGACAGCTGTGTTGAGAGTGTGGGTTAAATGTGTGGGTTAAAGAAAGGGATAAAACACTGAAACACTGTTGAGTCTTCGTGGGTCGACAAAATGCCAGTAGATTTGTTACTGTGACTTGTTATCTGCGTGCCTCTCACAATTTGGCAGTAAAATTGTTTTTGTTCAAAGGACAGGTATTAAATTTAGACAGGTTGCTGTAGCTTTACCTCAGACGATACAAGGCACATCTACAGTAAGGCTGGGCCTGGTTGAGAGAATGTTTTAAGGGTGCACTAGGATAGAGTAGTTAGAGTTTCTGATTAACTAGTAAGTACTAGTAAGACTGGCAAATCTAGATAATTGGGGATAAAAGCTGAACTAATTGAGCTGGACTCAGATGAAACTGCGTGTCAAGCCAGTGGGCCGCAGTAGCTTAGTCAACACAGATACAAAGTAGGTGTGAGGCTGGCTCTGCTGAATTGAGATGCTTTTTCCATCAACACAAATTTCGTTGTTGAAACTACCATCTGTATCATTCCTGTTTATCATTCTTGTTGTTACGAACAACAAAGGGATGTAACTGAACCCATACAGACTGGATGAGTCACTGTTGGTCCTATATTCTTTAGTGGAAAACAGCTCCATCCTCTGGTGTCCAAGTATAGCATTAATCTGAAAAAAAGAAATAGTATTAATTTAGTGTGTTCTAATGTGTTAACTGATAGATAATAATTCAAATCACCAAAAATAATTAAACCAAAAACCAAATCTTATATCTGTACTCTTATATTGCAATGTCTGCCGCATTCAGAATAAACTACAATGTGAACATGAACAACGATGTCAAAGAATAAAAGATAAGTAAGAGCTTCACCTTTAAACAAAATTATATTTTATCACTTTGTTGCTCTTTTTTGAAAAAATGTAAATGTTTTTCCTTGCATGTAGCCTATGTGTGATGTTCCTGATCTTCTAAAGCTAAGAGAAGGTGCTGGTGAACAAAAACAATGTGAATGGAAAATCAAGAAGATCTGAGCTTTGCATAAAGTATTTACCATGGTAAATACCACAGATTTCCTTCAGTTTGTTTGCTGACCTACAAAGTACAGAATCATAAAGATTTCTTCTTTAATTTTTTACAGCCCATTCCTGATGCAGACTCAGACCTGTGGACACTACTGAAAGAAAACGCATGGATAAATAGTATAAACTAGGATGGCTGCTTGTTTCCCTCTATAGGCATTTCTACCCCATAATTCTGATGTCTTCCTCAGCTATCAGCTCCCTGAACAGTGTGTTTCTCAACAGTAAAGAGTTTGAAATCTATGATGGACCAATGCAAAACATCACGTTGCACAAAACAGTAACATTTCACATTTGAACTGAGACCTGCACATTCATGGACTTACTTTCAACCCTCATGTCCTTCTGTGTCTGCTGATCAAGATGAAGAAAAAGTAAGTAAATTGACTCATTCTGTACAAACACCGCGCTAGAGACAAAGCTATACATGTTTAATGATAAATATCAATCTTGTGACGCTATGTTCTGTTCACTTGTTAGTCACAAGGTTGGAAAGTTTGAGGATTTTCAGTAAAGAACTCTTTATGTATAAGCACAGCACATGGTAAAAGGTCATACATGCTTGGTCATAAATAACAATTTTCTGACATTTGTGTGAACTTGCTTTGGCAGGGTGAGATCCACAAGCATCCAGCAGATTCTTTCAGTGGTATCTGTTGGGGCTTGTTGTTAAATCCCTGCAGTGACTGTCAAGGGCTTCCACATTAAACCTTGTCATCACTGTAAGATGTTCTGTTGCCACAGGCTTTGTAAAGGGTTTCAACAGAATAAATGGAGACCTGGGAAGAGATTAGAATAAGAGACAGTAGTAAAGCTGGAACGCTGTGTCAAATATAAATGAGAGCAGAATTTAATGATCTGCAGAATTTAGAAAACAACAAAACTCGAAAAAGCTCGTGGGGATCAATTAAATATATGATTATTATTATAAGGAGTCTTTAAGAAGTATGGATGGAGGATGCCATGTGGAACACACATGGCAGAGCTGCTATGCAGCTGACCTGACACACAGTCCATCCGTAATCCGGCTAAAACTGAAACCAACACAAACAGCTCCGTGGATGTCTCTTTTTATTGTGTATTTCTTTAATTCAGACAGTCTACTTTACTTTACTTTACTTTAATTCATTTGGCAGACGCTTTTATCCAAAGCAACTTACAAGGAGACACAAGCAATTACAATTCGGGTTCTGTAAACTATGAGTTACTCCCAACTAAGAGCCCTGATAAGATACAACTTGTCAAGAAGGAAAACATGCTAAGGCGTTGTTAAGCGCTAGATTAAGTTGTTTTGTTTTTTTGTGTGTGTGTGTGTGAATGGGTGAAAAAAAGTGTAAAAAGGAGCACAGTGACTGTCTGTGTGTGGGTCAGTCACATACTCCAACACATGTATTCAAAAAATAAAATGTGGTCAGGAAGTGGCCATTTCTCTCTCCATACAGTTCAAATCTGTGAACAACGATTTTAAAATAAGCCCATGGTGCTGCTGCATGTACAGTATATGCAGATTTTTATCTAACCAGGTTTCTTTAGCACATGTAAACTCAATTCTTGATTCCCAGAAAACCTGGTTTCTCTAAGTGACCTGGTTACTTGAGCGCATGTAAACACAGTGATGGATAAATGAATGATTCATCAATAGGCATATAATATAATGTAATATCATCAACGAGTCAGAGAATAATATCATTAAAAGAGTCAGAGAACAAGCTCTGTAGGCAAGGGCCAGAAAGCAGTACTGAAATGCCATGATCATGGAGCCCTCAGGCAGTACTGCATTAAAAACACTGACATGACATGATTATGCAGTGGGAATCAGTGCTTGGGCTCAGGAACACATCTAGAAACAACACAGTTCATCGCTTTGTCTAAAAAGTTAAGTTAAAACTCTTCTATGCAAAGAAAAAAACAACCAACAAGATTCTGAAACGCTGCACTGACCCTTTTTAAGATGGACTGAGATAACGTTGAGATGAACTTTCCTGTGGTCTAACAAGTTTCTCTGCCCTGCTCCCAGATGTGGGAAAGGATCACATCATGCATAACTGTATACAGAGAAACAAGTCTTGAATTGCCTAACTTTTCCTTAAGTTGTATATATTTAATGGTTTTGAGGATTTTTAAACATGCTTTCTTAATTTGAATTATTACCTTTTACTATTTTATTTTTTCCACCTGATGAGAACATCTACATGAAGATGAGGGGGCTGTTCATTGGTCTTAGTTTGAACATTAACAAGATGAAACATATTTTCTAAGACATGAGTGATCATGCCATTGTGTGACAGCTACAACATCTCACACATTGTACATTGTAGAGCCAAAGACAAAATCTGTAAGGAGCTCAACAGGTCTCTACACTGCACAGTGAGATGAAACGGTGCCCAGGGAAACAGACCGAATCAAAATGATGCTACAGAGTGAATTCTAGATTTTTGTTAAAAGATTGTCTGAATAACTCTGTTATTTATGAAAATAAATTGTATGCACACACAACTACACACTGGTTATCACTGACTTCACCACAGATTTCTAATAGTGTTTTCTCCAGTAACTACATCTTACATCTGCATCTATATAATATTCAGGTGGTGTAAGAGCTGACTTTGCCAGGTTCAGATTAAGACAGTGGTACATGAGGGGCTGTCAGTATCTCTTCCTTATCAGTCTCCAGGGCCAGAGCTGAGCTGGGCAATTTATTAGAGAAGCCTGATAACTTACCTGACCTTAAGCCAACGTCATAACAACAAGCGTACATGTGCAAACTAGAAAGTTAGCTGGTGTGGCATCGTGGCATGCTGAAGGAACATAAAATGTATAATGTAAGGTATCTGGCATTGGCATCAGATACAACAGGTAAGCAAGACAAGGATAGCACCAAAAGGTTTTTTGATTGCAGTAACTTACCTGAACTGGAACTTTAGTCTGGAACATGTATTTTCACACCTTTCTTGTTATTTTAATGTTTGACAGGAGATACCTCTAGCCACACAAACACCCTCCCCTCCTTCCCTCTGCAAGTTCCTGGAACTTGATTTAGTACTACTTCCTGGGGAGTCTTGAAATATAGTTCCAAGAATTTGTTTCCAGAGCAGCAACAAATGCAAAACCTGAAAACCTGAACCAAGGGGGTAATGTTTTGCAGCTGAAAACTTGCTTAATTGCACAATTTAATTTGTATTTTGCTTTGTCTGGTGAGTTGTACACCTGAGCAGTATGGTGAAAAGCTGAAAGTTCCAATGGAGATTTTCATGGGAAACAAAATGAGAAATATCTATAGTAAGCTTAGATAGAACTATGTCAAAGTTTTGACAAGGTCAGTCACTGCAAGCTTTTAGCACAAGTCAAAGCATGAAAAGAATCTGCTCCATGCTCAGTTTAACGGGATCCTACACTGCCAACACAAGTCCACACACTGAATATCAGTAGATTATCATTACAATCATGTTTAACCTTTGGCCAAGTGCTGTACTTTCCCATACATAAAGAGTTCTTTACTGAGACTAGTCAAACGTTCCAATCTTGTGACTGCCAAGTCGACACAAGGTTATCATTTATGATCAAACATGTATGGCCTTTTTGTCTTATTCGTGTTTGTACAAAAAGAGTCCTTTTACAGTTTAAAAAAAAAATCCTGATCAGCCGATGTACGGGTGATGAGGCTTGGAAGTTAGATTTAGATAAAGAGTGCAGGGTTCATTGTAAATAAAACTAAAATTCTAATTTATGGGTTTTACTTTTTGTATTTCTAATAATAATAATAATGATATTAATAATAATGAAACACCAGATAAAAACATCCAATACATAAAAACTACAGGTAAATGTACAGTGGGACATTGCAATATATACTGTATATAGCATATACAGTATATATATATATATATATATATACACACAAACTGTTAGCCTTTGCTGTAATTTCCATAGCTTAATACTGCAAAATCAACAATAAAAAACTCTGAAGTATGTCGGCAGTTCAGTACTGTAATTTGCATGTCATTGTGGGAAAATTCCATGACATCACTTTTTTTTTACGTTAACACACTGTATTCATGGAAACAACTGTAAAATACAGAAAATGTAACAATTGGTGATGTTACTGACATTATACTGTTACACCATCTGGTTATCTACTGTAGATCTAAGAGTAATTATTTAAATCCTCATACAGAGTGTATTACCATAAAATTTAATTCATTGTAAGAGTATATGACATATAAACTACATTATGCAATATAATTTTTAACTTAGGAAGTAAGTTATAGCTACACTAAAATGTAATTTCTTGAATTGAGCTATTATAATAATGCATTATTTGTTTATTACATTTACATGTATTTGTTAATAACAGACTATAAAGCAACAACATCTGGTATGACGAACGCGGACGTGTCTCTGGCAGACGAGCTGAACACGTTCTACGCTCGCTTTGAGGCTGCAGCTAATGGCACTAACGGTGCTAGCAATACTAATGCTAATGCTAATGGCACTTATGGCTGCAGACAGGAAGACACCGCCAGCACCGGAAATGAGTTAGCATGAGCATGACGTGAGGAGAGCCTTCAGGAGAGTGAACACCAGGAAAGCAGCAGGACCAGACAGCATCTCAAGTCGTATCCTCAGAGCCTGTGCAGACCAGCTAGCACATGTGTTCACAGAGATATTCAACTTCTCTTTATCTCAGTCGGTGATCCCCACATGCTTTAAAAAGTCCATCATTGTTCCTGTTCCTAAGAAACCCCATCCTGTTTCCCTCAATGGTTATCACCCTGTACACTACGACTACAGCTCAGCATTTAATACCATAATTCCCTCCACATTCACTACCAAGCTGGAGCACCTGGGACTCAGCCCATCTCTGTGCCAGTTGATCTCTAATTTTCTAACCGACAGACCACAGGCAGTAAGGATGGGTGGACATGTCTCAGCCTCCCTCACTCTCAGCACTGGAGCCCCCCAGGGTTGTGTTCTGAGCCCCCTGCTGTACTCTTTGTACACGTATGACTGTGTGGCCACTACCAGCCCCACCACCATTATTACGTTTGCTCACGACACCGTCGTGGTGGGCCTGATCTCTGACAACAACAAGTCATCCCTACCTGAAGGAGATTAGGAATCTGGAGAACTGGTGCCAGAGGAACAACGTCCTTCTAAATGTCAGTAAGACAAAGGAGTTAATAGTGGACTACATCACTAAGCAGAAAAGGAACTACCAGACCCCCGTAATCAACGAGAGCCCAGTGGAGAGAGTGAATTGCTTCAAATACCTCGGTGTTCACATCACGCAGGACCTGTCATGGTCCTGTCACATCAACACCGTGGTGAAAAAGGCCCGGCAGCGCCTCTACCACCTCAGCCGCTTCAGAGACTTCAGACTGCTCTCCAAGGTGCTCAGGAACTTTTACTCCTGCACGAAAGAGAGCATCCTAACGGGAAACATCTCAACCTGGTTCAGGAACAGCACAATACAGGACAGACTAGCTCTACAGAGGGTGGTGCGATCAGTTGAGTGCATCATCCGCACAGAGCTCCCTGACCTGTACTCGAACTACAGCAAGCAGTGCTGGTCCAAGGCCAGGAAAATCGTGACGGACCTCATTCCCTTATTTCCATTTAAATTCATCTTATATTTTCTTCTCATTGTATAGATTTTTCTTCTTGATATATTTTTATATATTTTTGTTCTATTTACTTCATTTTACTGTTTTTTTATATTGTTAACTGTTTTTTTTGTTTTTTTTTAAACGGTTCTCTATATTTTTAATTGTTTTTGTTTTTTTTATGCTTTTGAGATCACGGGCAGTCGTCTAAGCATTTCACTGCATATCGTAATGTGTATGATCGTGTATGTGGCAAATAAAATTGAATTTGTATTTGATTTATTAAAACAATGGGAAAAGTAATCACAGTCCACTTTGTATAAAATAACCAGTCTGACCCCTACAAAAAAGAAGCATATTCAAGTATACCATAATAAGCATACTTACTATAATTATAGTACTACTATACTATACTATACTTACTATAATTATAGTAAGTATAAGTATACTTACTATAGTATAAGTATAAGTATAAGTATAAGTATACTTTTTTAAAACTAGAAAACAAGCAAGTATACTTATAGTTTACTTTTTATGTACTTTTATAGATATATTAGACCAAATTACATTTACACATACGTTAAGTATAGTAAGAAGTATACAGAAGTACATTTAGCCTATACTTGTAATATAGTAGTATTTTTAGTATAGTATGTATTATGTAGTTTATTTTAAGTATACTTGAAGTATACTAACAAGTACAAAAGAAATACCCAGCATGCATTGCAGTAATTTTACTGTGAAAATAATCAACTATGAAGCACATAATTGAAATTTTGTCACAAATTGTTTTGAACAGAGTAAGTGGGGGAAATCATTAATTAAAAAATAAAATAATTAAAACCGTAAGTGAGAAGAATGAGCAGTTAATAGACCTTGACTTTCAAATCACTTCAACTTTCTAAAAAGCAATTGTGATATTTAAATTGTGAACATGGTTCTTTGCTGAAGAAGTACTCTGCTAATTGTAATTCTCTGGAGATATTTATTACATGAAAAAGTGAAAAGTAAGTTTGAATTACATTATAGTAATAGTTCAATCATAATTAAATACTAAGTAAAGTAATAGTATACTTGTAAGTTTAGTATTGTGTTAGGTATACAGAATACAGTATATTGTAAGAATACTCTTATAGACTGGAAAGTGCATATGCTAGTACATTGTAATTGTATACTTTGTGAGGGCAGTAACAAAGACAAAGATTTTCTTTCTATATGTCATATTTGGAGTAATGTTTAAAAATTCTGTCATTTAGCAGGGTTGGCTTTTCTTTCTCATCATTAGCCCTTCTTATACAGAACTTCAGTTTTATGTTTGGTTTAAGGTGGTACTTTTTAAGACACCTCTGCCTATTTACACTGAACTAACAAAAACACTCACACATGCTCTAGTGGTCATGACATACAAGTTAAGGTGTTGTGCCAGAAATCTCCCACTAGGAAAGTGTCACATGCATGAAACCCACACCACTAACCAGCATCAGTCCTACAACTTCACTCTCAAAATTATTAAATTAATTAAAGGAGTGCTGCCCACTTTTGCCCCACTGTAGATCTACCCTTGGTTAGGGGAGAGAGTTCAGGAGAGAGGGAAACAATAGAGTGATTTATTGCTGAAACTCTGTTCACATTTCTGTATTTTCAGTTCCCTAGTCTTGGAGTCATCCACCCAACATTTTTAAAGCTTTTACTTGTCTAAGAAAAGCAGTAGTTAACAAATGGCTAACTTACTCAATATAACATGTAACTATCACAAATGTTTGTTTGTCACAGAAACTATTTTTCAGAATAATCCAGTGAAAAAATTCCATTGACTTTTTGTTGAGGGAATCTGGGGGATGCTAACTTCCACATCATCGTCATCCCTATCGCATGCATGGTGCATGGTTCTGCAGGGTGGGGACAGGAGGTTGGCATGAAAGAAGTAAAGGCTGCAAGTGGAAGGAGTGTGGCAGTGGAGCAGGTTAATGAGGTAGGAGGGGGTCTGATTATGGAGTAGAAGGACTTGTGGATAGTTTGCTCAGTAAAGTAAGTAAATAAATCTCACTGTGAAGACTGTTTATTATGTGGATCATCATGGGAGGCTTCTATTCTGTAAATAGATTCTACATACTGTGAGCAAATGAAATTCTATCTGCAAACCTACAAAACTTTATAAACTGTCTTAAAGAAGCAGCATGTAAGGTTTAGTGGCATGTAGTGAAGAGGTTGCAGATGAAAACCACCCACACACTGTGAATCAACATTGTTGTAGCGTTTGAATTGTCTGTTCTACTGAACATGGTGGCCTACCAAGCTTCCAGGATCAGTGCTAGTTAGTGAAGCAATATAGGCCAAACTTCATTACTGCAACTTCCACATTAGTCACGTGGTACAAACTGGCACAAAAAGCATTTTTACCCACAGAGATATAAAATGGTAAATACATTTTGCGGCGCAATTCATCCATTGGGTGGAATATCTTTTGGACGGTCTGTAGGAACTGGAGGCTTGTTTTATTTCATATATGTGTGGGATAATGAGAGGTAAGACTGAGGAAGGTATCAAGTGTACATGTCCTATGGACTCTACAGTACAAATGTATCACCTGGGTACTTTTTTCTTGTTCAGTCTATAGTGTGTGTGGTCATCTGTATCATTCTTTTACAGCTTATTGTCATTAACAGATTCTACATGTGGATGTCCATTCTAATACACTCGCAATAGTGGCAATAACACTACGTTTTTTTTCCTTTTTTTTTAAATCTATCATTTAAAACACATAAACCTAACATTGAGGGCTGCACTTAGGTGGAGCTTCCTTACTGCAACTTCAGAGTGGGATAGGTGGCTGTGTCATTTAGAATGACTTCTCAAATACTCATAAGAAACCTTAAGCATTGCTGAATAAGTTTGAAAGTATCTTCTGTGTACGGGATGGAGCAAGAATGAAAGGGACAGATTTTGAGTAAACAAAAAAAAACACAACGCTAAAATGAACAGGCAGTCTCATGTTCTCACATGTGCATACAGACCTTTCAAGCTTCTAATTTCCCCCCTTGGAGAAAAACTACAAAAGTGGGGAGAGAGTGGAACAGAGGGAAAGTGAAGGGTGATTTCCCAGCGGTAGTTGAATGACCCATCTCTCACTCTTCAGACTAATGAGAGAGAATGAAGCCAAGTCTAGAGTGAAGCAGCTACAGTGCCTCACATTCTGACACTGGGAGCAGTCAGACCGCTGCAGGACAACAGAGGGGCCCGGAGGGGCCGTCACTCACGTACATGTCGCACATTGCAATGATCCACTCTGTCAGACAGACTGCGACTGATTTGACGTCATCATCCCCATTCTTACGAGGGTCACCATCATACATTAAAGCCTGAAGCCCGTGGTAGGAGTAAAGTGAGTCCTGAGGGTGGCACCATGGGGTCATTAAAAACTGTTAAATTATGACATATTGTGAATAGTAAACTGACATTTTCTCTCATGATGGCACTAAAAGAAAGCTCATGTTAGTCTGTTGACAGAATTTTGATCAGATCATTGAGAAAGGCCAGAATCACCAAACACTTCATTGCATGATTCCAGATCCTATTTTGGTAGTTGTGTGCATCTTTTCTATAAGTAAATAATGTTGCGTTGTTAAATTAGTAAATGATTTGGATCTGGGAACATTGGTGCAACAAGGTCTAATGGGAAACACAACAGATGATCAGACATGGCGAAAACAAAAGATGCGTTTGTGTCTACAGGCACAAATGAGAAAGAAGTGATAATAATCAGTACATCACTACAGCTTTCACACTGTTGATGTGTAGAGCAGCAGCCCTGTTGGTGAGGAGCACACCGGTTAAAACTTAACGACGGGAATTCCGACTTCCCAGTTAAAATGGAACAAGCCAAAACCAACAGTTCATATCTAAACCATTGTGTCTGGAGAGTTAGGCTGAGAGTGAGCACACCTGAAATCTTGCTAATAATCCCTCATTTTACAGACAAACTGTGCTGACACACACACAGAAGTACAGAAGATCTTCTGTCTACACCAGGCGGCACCAGAGTTTGTCTCACTCTCAAAGCGTTTTGTAAACGGTCTCCAGAAAAACCCACAAAAATAGAGATTTTTTGGTGTCTGTCAACTGTAACAGGAAGAAGACGAGACTCGTCTGTTTTCCTGTTGTTTAGGTGTTGCAGTAGAATCTTTGTGGGAACTCTGTAAAAATGACCCGAAAATTCTGATTTGTGTACAGAGACATGACTTTACGAACCACGCAGGGTTAGTTAGGTGTGGTGACCAAATGTACAAAAAGAAACTAAAACAATGACTTTCCACAATGGATTTCATGTCAGTCCTGCTCTAGTCAGAGTGTGGAGCGGACTGACAGACCTACCAGCACTGTTGTCCTGCTGCTTGAGGGTCAAAAAGCAGTATTGACATTTAGCCTCCTGTCATGTGGCTCGAGTGTTTTGTTGTCACAAGCTAAGAAGCTCTTTGGTTAATATGTTAACTATTCAGAGCTCGCTTTTTGATGGAGTAACTGACGACTGTTAATGGATGAGGATGATGTGAAAATTATAACCATTTCCACATATTTTCAACCATGTCACGTAGCAAAGCAATAGTTCACAAGTTTCCACCGGAGATGCCAAATGTCTCCAGATACGCCAAATCATTGCTCGCCTTGTCTTCTAAATGACTAAATACACCAGTGTACACATTAAGCGATACATTTCTCTCCTTAAGAGCTCAAGACAACTTATTATGTAATATGATTTGTAACTTCAGCAAGCACATGACTGGAGGAGAAGCAGAGATGGGAGTCAAACATGTGAATGCATGCACATACATGCATGTATGTACACGCTTGTGCACACACAGATGCACCACCTTATCAGCAGACCCAAAGTCTTGCAGGAGCAGCAGGCTGCGGGACACCAACCAGCAACAAGCAGCTCTTTGAATGAACTGTGACAAGGTGTTGTTCTTTTGCCCCCCCCACCCCAAACCACCTTCCCCTCCCCCTTCTGTCTTCTGTCTTCCGGGAACACTAATAGGCTCCATGCAGAGTAATGTGACCAATTGAATCATTCTCGCCCCGGAGCTGGAAGCTGCACATCGGAGGAGCAGAGAGCACCGTGCTCAGTCCTCGGCTCCCACACCGAGAAATCCTCTCTGGGGGTGACGCTTTATCACTTTCTGCTCGTGGACTCCTCTGGGATTTTACACCTCGTCCACACAAGGGACTAGTGGCACTTTTTTCATCTGCCTCGGACCTTTTTACCCACTTGGTCAGACCTCAGACCAGCTCTTAGGTGAAAAGGTCAGAGGGCCCCTGTTAGGGACTCCAACTCTAGGTGAGTACAAACTCCAGCATGTGATGCTGGGCAGAGCTGAGGCACTGATACCAGGACAATGAGTGAGTGATCAGCTGTGATCTGATCAGCGTGGAGGAGCTGAAGTTTGTATACGTAACTTGTTGACTCCATAACACAACACAGGATTTGATAGAAGGCACCAGTTGTGAGTCTGTTAAGTACAATGAATGAAGTGAAGAAATGGCTTGTGAACTGTTATTTTATAAGCTAGAAGGATGAATTTCTACTAGACAGACGTGGGAAATGACTAATCCAAAGAAGCAGCATGGCCACAAGGGCATGTGAAAGTCCAGACAACAAGCGTTATCATTTTATCACCGAAACGATACAGGCGATCAAACGTGAGTTTTTCTATTTCACATGTCAAGTGATAAAGCGGCGATACCAGGGAACAGAGCAAGTGAACAGCTGCACTGACTGAATGTTACATAAAGCCCCTGCACACCCCTCTGAGTTGGCGATAAAGCCACAAAGTTGTTGCTCTGTAACTTGTACGTTAGCACAAAAGGAGGGGGGGGGTCGAACATGGCTGAAAAGACAGCGTCACACGTAGCCGTCATTACAAGGAGAAGATTACAGTAGGTCTAAATATTCCACCAGCTTTGGGGGCTTCAGGCTCTGAGCTCAGAGCAGATACACAAAGTGTTGTTTGTTTGCATCGTCACACATCAGAACAGCTCACAGGGAGGAAGAATCTCTTCATAGTGTTGCACCCACTCTAATTACTTTATTAGAGTAATGCTAAAATGGGAGAATGAAAAAAATCACATGATCCATATGACAAAGTTAGGAACATACAGTAACACTCAGGTATAATGTGATCGAACCTTAGCAGAGGAAATGTTCTCTAAACACACTTATTCATAGAGTGAGTTAAAAAAGTTACTCATTTAAAATGTATTACCACATTTGTTTCTAAAGGGGCACAGATTCTTTTTCCATTGGCAAAGGTTATGGAAAAATGCTAATGTCCTTAGTTAAGTATTAAAAAGTGTACGCTAACTTGTTTCTCATAATATAACAAAAACTAACATCTTTCTTTAACTGGGCTGTTTTTGTAGCTTAAACCTAACCTCCAGTGTCAAAGTCCTGTGCTCTGTGCTCTATATCTACCATGTACCAACCAGCACCTCCCCACAGCTTGTGCACCAAACAGGAGAACATATTCCACGCAGAAGGTCTGTTTCAATGCAAAAGCTGATCAGCAAATCCACTGAGTGGTAGACACACAGTTCCAAGGAGTGCAGTCAACTAACATTAAAGCAACAGGTAACTTCAACGTTATGATGGAATGAAAACATACATTCATCTGCCAACGACGGGAGGTAATCACATCTAAAAATGTTGATAGTATAAGTGTGCTTATAGTTTTCGCAAATGAACAACACTTTAATACAGACGTCAAAACTTAAATATGGCGCGTTTAAAAAATACGAGTGAAAGGACTGCCTTAAAATTTCACATTATGTTGAGAAATGTAATTTGCCTTCAAACACAGCTAAATGTTATCTTGATTAAATATTGCATGTGATGTAAACTCTTGTCCTTGTTTGACATTTCTTAGTTTATTGAACTGATTACGTAGCTGCGTGAGATTACAAGTCTATGTCAGCGTCATTACGACGGTCTATCTTGTTCATAGTATTTAAATTTTGTTCAGTTTAAAATGTATTTATTGAACAGTCATAGTCGTCCTGAAAATGAAGCAGCCACAAAAAACAATTGGAAGCTAAGGACACACCACGTTAGTCTGTGGAGAGCTTCAACGTTTAAACAGTGCATGCTGGGAAGTCTACTAATGCACTTGTTCTTTTTTTATCAACTTAATTTAGTACTTCAAGTGAACTCTCAGAAATTCATTCAACTCTACAATTTAAGTCAATATAACTCTTTTATTTATGTGTAAATTAACTGAATTAATTTTTTCTTTAAGAACAACTTTTAAAGACATTTTAAGTTGATTTAGCTTGAAAATACAAAACTGTATGATGATTTACAGTGAAATAACTTTATATTCATGTTTTTTCACAGTATATACAGTATGTGCTAACTTGATAAATATCATTTTGCCTTATGGCATAAAAGTACTAAAACTAATCAGACTTTATTTATGTAGCAACAACTTTGCCTTAAGGGGCTTCACATAAGACATCCTTTATTCTTCAACCCTTACATCTGACAAGGAAAAACTCTTCAACAAAAAAAAGTGCAGTTGAAGTATTTAAATCAACTGCACAAAGCATCATAAACATGGAATAGACATTTTCATTAGTGTTATGCCACAATAATTGAAGCTGTATTTATTCCACTGTACATTAACTCTACTTTTTACATCCTACTTATTTACCTTATTTACATTTACAACCAACAAAGGTCTGTGTTAAAACTAAAGCAGGAACACTAATTCAGAAGTGACAGTGAGTGTGTGTGCAGCTTCCTGAAGTCTTGTTGTCACAGTGAGGTTGCCATGAGGTACCACTGACAGCATGTCGGGGGACCTTATTTTCAGTGAGTGCAGGAGGGGGCTGCCTGGGATACGTGCATGCGCGCAGCTGTTTATGTGCACGCACACAAGTGTTTCGAATAAACAACTTTCTGTGGGAATAATATTAAATAGTGCCATATATACTATATGTATAGTATATGCCAAGCTCCAGACAGAACTTTATAAACAATGATCATGCTGTTGCCCTTGTTAAGCAGGCAAAGTTTGACTTTTCAGCTGGAACCATGGAGGAGAACTGGGGTGAACAGATGGTGCTGAACGAATTGTTAGTGAATGAACACGTTTTTGAGTGAGTTACCAAATCCAACAAATACCCTTAGTGCACCCTTTGAAAAATGCCAGTCTTACCGGTGTGCAGCTGCGTTCTGCACAGTGGCAGGTACAGATCCTGAGAATTTGTTTCAGTGAAATAGGAAAAAAATACTGAATTTACAGGCTAAAATCCTCCAGGCTGCATAACCAGCTGTGATAATTCTGCATAAATGTCGATGTACAGATACAGCCTCACACTACTAGACGCTGGATGCTACATGCTATTTTATTATCATGTTATTTCCCATTGATTTGCTATATCCAGTAACATTAAACCAACAAGACATAACATGGTAATGAGCTTAACAGGTGTTTCGCATTGGCTCCAGATTAACTTTTTCCTCCTGTTTGTACTATTTATGCTAAACCAAGCTAACCACAGCCTGAGTCCAGCTGTGTACTAGGACAGACAGATGTGACATTCATGTATTTGTGCTGTGCTGTGCTGTGGTGCGGTGCGGTGACTCCAGTGACAGCTCTGACAGACTCGAATCCAGAACAATGACGCCTCAGCCAGCACATGGCTCTCATGTGACGAACTTGCTGAGTGTTATCGGGCTGCTGTTTCCCCCAGTCTCAGCACAAAGACAAACCCTTTACCGAAATCGATGCTACATTCACCCTACACGGTCCTTACTACCTTGCTCTGTCTTCGGTTTGTGTCACACACATGTCCCCAGCTGGGTGGTGTTCTTCTGAACTAAAGACATTTTTCTTTTTCAGTCACTGAAATCCCAAATCAGGTAACCATTTCAGTTTAAACAGGTCGAAACATGTTTAGCTGTCAAACAACTGTGCTGAATTATGTTACTGAACGTCATTCCTTACGGCGTCATGCTGGATGTATAGTGCTGTTTCAATCTTAGATCTCTCACTCTCACATCCTGCTATTGTATTTGAAAAGTATGCAATAAAAAGTTTACAGTACATGCATCAAAAGAAGCCACATGCGCACAGTGAATGGTTGCGTAAACTCATGGAAAATGTATGTTGTAATTGGTGAACAAGAGGAGCGGAGAGCCATGCAGTGCAATAAGTTTAACGCTCCCCGCAGATGAAAGACACATTCCTACTCTGCATGTCGCTGTGTTCCTCAGACAGATTCCCAGCTGGGACCTGCTCTAATCTCCTGGCAACAATATTGACATAGAAATAGAAACTCTGGAGAGGACAAGACTCTAGCTGTCTGCCTGTCCGGCCAGCCTGCACATACATCTGGTGCTCAGAATGCCTCCGGTTTAAATTAGATACATGGTGATTTTGTACATGCAGCTTAACCTTGCGATTTAAAGGAACAGTCCCCAATTAAATGAAAAATAGATATCAGTTCGTCCAGGACTTGTTTAGTCTAACTTCGATCAAAGGAACCCCTACCCGGAATCCAGTACATATGAAATAAACACTTCAACCCTTTGCATGTCCTAGATGGAACCAACTGTGATCCTAAAACAGGCAATTCAGTCCCACAAAATAGATAGAACGGGCTGAAGAATTGTATGGTACATCAGTTTATTCTGTTAATAATTCACCATATGATAACATATGGTGAAGGTGATATCTGAATCCAGAGAAGATGTGCCACATAAGATTAGTAAAGTATAATTAAGTGTTGTTTCTTTGTATTTGTGATGTATATTTGTGAACTGACAAGAAAGCAGTATCATATCATTTCTCATCCTATTGTATTGCATCATACAGCATGAAATGAAACTAAATAAGTAAAGGTTGTCACTAATATTGACTGACTTTGACTTCAGCCTGATTGACTCCTGACTGTACTAATAGAATTTGGCCTCTTGGTATGAAATTACTTCAGATCCTATATGAGTGTGCAGTGGGTCAGCTCTTCTTTCAGTCAGGCTTTGAGCCAATCTGGCAGTAGCCAATCACTCAGGCAGAGCAGGATGAAACGAGTGGTTTGTAGGATGCAGAGGTCCTGCTGTGACCAACAAAAAACAGACTATTCTTTGTATTATTGTTAGTAAAAATTATCTGAGACATACATAAAAAAAAACAAGACATCGCTGTTTTAGAAGGTGACTCTGAACCCCCCAAGTAGGAGCCACCTAGCTTGGGTGTTGTTTAAAAGTTCACTTTCAACATTACTAGTGGAGCTGCTTTCAGACTTTTACCTTCTGTCTCTGTACTGCTCGTACAGATATGAAATACAAACAAAAAAAATGTTAATTTACACATAAATCCTTCCCGCGGTCTTATGAAATGTCTTTGGTGTCTGTCATTCTTTCATTTCAGGATCATACCTAACCCTGCTCGAGATCCACCTGCTGCTATGACAACCAAATCCACCAGCAGTGTTCTGGGTGGGAAGGCTTCTTCCTCTCCTCTCTTGTCCTCTCCACCCCGCCAGCGCCTGGTCACCAAAGATGGACACTGTGCACTTCGTCCCCCTCTGAGCCCCTCAGGCTCATTGGGTGGGGCTTTAGGCAGAGCCTGGCTGCTGGCTCTGCAGGACCTGTGGGGACTTGTGGTGGGCCTGCGCTGGAGATGGGTCCTGCTGGCCTTCTGTGCCTCCTTCCTGGCCCATTGGCTGTTGTTTGCTTGCCTGTGGTACTTGCTGGCCCACCTCAATGGAGATCTGGCTGTGCAGGATCATGATGCCCCCCCACAGGGGCATGTGGTTTGTGTGAAACACATTACCAGTTTCACTGCTGCCTTTTCCTTCTCCTTGGAGACGCAGCTGACCATTGGCTACGGCACCATGTTTCCCAGTGGGGACTGTCCCAGTGCCATTGCACTGCTGGCTGTGCAGATGCTGTTGGGGCTCATGTTGGAAGCATTCATCACAGGTACAACTGGCCTTGTCTCCACACATAAAATAACTCTCACACCACAATCTCAATTTAGTTAATATACAAATAATACTGAAGAATACTTCATCAGAGAACTACACATTTACATACTGTCAACAGCAGATATTTGAGAGTTCAAACCACAACCAGTTGTCTTCTGTGACACCAACCAGGAATGCAAGCATTTTTCATGTTGTTGATCCTTTATACTATAACAACGCATCATTTTATATGATAGTTACACTGACAACCATTTATCACTGAAACTGTTCTGACACCATGTGACCACACGCAGTTAGTAGGGCAGTCGGCAGTTGCCCATAGTTAGTGGTAAATTTCCTGATTTCCTCTGATTCCAAGTGTCCCTGGACAAGACACTGAACCCTGGGGACAGGGGCAGCCTGTCCACAAGGAGCTTAATAAACTATTAATTATTATTATCATTATTATAATTATTATCTGAAGAGGAAATCAACAGGGACAGTTGTCCTGGTATTTTTATGAATTGTTTGTAGTGTTTTAATAGTGGCAGAGAAACCACGTGTTCTGAGCTGAGCTACTATGGAACACTGAGAGTAAGATGCTGAGAGTAGTTCATTGTGTCTCAGCTTTTGATGCAGGCAAAAGATGACATCTGCTGGGCCTTCCTAGGTATTGCATTGACATGGAAGACTTGTGACTGTGACTGCTCCTATACTAAACCACCTCTCTGATATGAAAGCGAATCTCACGGTGCAGAACTGTTATTTGACATCCAAGCACACCCTCTGTCATCACAACAGTGGTGGAAAGTAACTGAGTACATTTAAGAACTGTGCTTCATTACAATATTGAGGTACTATAAGATACCATAGTAATAATAATTATAATTATAATTTAGTTCTATTTAGTGTCCATTTATTCTGTGCTTTTAGGACATTTTGTGGCTTTAGCTGCTATTTTCAAGACCTGTCCTTTGGTAATAACTGTTTTTCATTGTCTTAATCTTCAGGTGCATTCGTAGCCAAGATTGCGCGTCCCCAGAAGCGAGCAGGAGCCATCACGTTCAGCCCCCATGCAGTGGTGGGCCAACATCAGGGCCAGACATGCCTGATGCTACGAGCCACCAACCTGCTGCACCGACCTCTGGTAGATGTGAAGCTTAGTGCTGTGCTTTACGAAGAGCACGACGGTCAGGCCCTCCACCAGACTTCTCTGGAGTTTCACTTGGATCACCTGGGTCAGCAGCCCTGTCCCTTTTTCATCTTCCCACTCACCTTTTATCACCCCCTAGACCGCCGGAGCCCCCTCTACCCTGCCTTGTGTGAAGGCACGTCCAATCATTTTGAGTTGGTGGTCTTCCTGTCAGCCTTGCAGGAGGGAACTGGTGACTGCTGTCAGAAGAGGACCTCCTACCTGCGCCAAGAAATCCAGTTTGACCGGCGTTTTGTTCCGGCCTTGGGCCTGGATGCTCAGGGGAGGTATATGGTGAACACCCAGCACTTTGATACGGCCCACTCCAAGGAACCTTTGAACAAGGACTGTGTGGTGCAGATCAACGGAGATGGCAGTGATAGGATGGAGTAAGATTGCTGAAGGGGATGGGGGGTCATGGGGACAGGGGTTGAATCAATGGGGGATAAATGGGGAGGGTAATAATGGGATAGACATTTTTGTCAGGAGCTACTTGATTTGAGTAGGTAAATCTGAATTTATGTTTAAACATTTGAAATTTAGTATGATCCCTCACTGGCTTCCCACTAAGTGATACTGCCTGTTGAATTGGTTTGAATGCATGGCCAACAGGGAGCACTATTTCCAGGAAATGGTTTGCAGTGGCTTATTTTTGTCTCTCTGGCCAATGGTTCTATTGATGATAATGGCATAATGACAACATATTCACAGCAATTACAGCTACATTAAAACAATACCATTATATTACAACATTATGTTCAGTCAAGCAAGAAACATGAGCGGTCAGGTAATTGTAACAGTTGGAAACAAAGTTAATATCACCAAATGTGAGAAACAGCATCCATTACAGTTAATAGAATCACTCCCTGCTTTTCATTCGATCTACTGTGCTAGTTTTCGGCTGGTTAATTAGTTAGTTTTTGGTGCTCAAACTTATAATGCGACTAAACTATTTTTTATTAAATTACCCTTTTTGCCTGAAGTCTGAAAAACAGGCTACACATACCATCTGTCAGCCAAAGCCGCTGTAGAAAAAGTTTAATTAGGCGTTTTCCTGACCTAGGAATTTGTTTTGCATGTTTGTGCATTTAGGTGCCAAACTAAGAGCTCAAGAGGCGTAGTAGAAGAAGAGGAGGAACAGACAAGTGAAGGGTTTGTGTGAATAAAGAAATGCAAACAGAACTCTTAGTACTGCTACCCTGAGCCAAAACATTGTGTTTCTGATGTCTCTCACTGGGATTTCAGCACACAGAGCAGCAACTGCACACAAATAACTGAACACAAAACTGCTTAAGTTATGCAAGTTTGAAGCCTTTGCACATTAGTTATAAACTGTCTGTTTATAACAAACTAAGTTTGCTGTGCAGAGTACAACACTGTCATAGATGATAGAACCAGTGACCGGAGATACTTAAATAATATCTAGGTTGTAATAAACCACATATCTTTTTTTGGTTTTACCAAATTATTCTTACTTTTCATGTAAGGATTTGTAACTGGATTCAGTGGGATCAAGCTATGTTCAAATATATTTACTTCACATTCTACTTCAAATTTAGCTCCAGTAACCATCTCTTTATTAATAGAATCAAATGACTATGTTTAATGTGGAAAGCAACCATTAATAGTGATGGACCCAGTATTATTACCAAATGACTTTTATGTATTTTGGCTACTTTTTTGGCCAGATTTCCCTCAAGAGTTGATGGAGACCAAAAACAGAAATGAGAGAGAATTTTTAGATTTATGAAGCTGAATCGTACAACGCTCCAAATGAAGGATCATGCTACTCTATTTGTTTCTTAGAAGACATCTGACAGTTGTGTCAGCTTGTTTTCCTGTCTCAAACACTTACATGCATAAATGTTAAAGCTCTGTGTGTATATGAACGTGTCTGACTTCTGATGATCATTTAAAATGATATAACTACATAAGATGTTACACATAGAGTTTAAGAAAAGACATCACAGATACATTGATTATCAGTTCGGTTTCACAAACAATTAATTTGCCAAATTTCCCATACAAGTAAGAAATAGGCCAATGAATTTGATTTGTGTAGAATTTCAAATTCTGAACCACAAATTCAGATGTACCAGATTCAGATCAGATACCTGCTGCTGGCACAAATATCTGCTGATAGGGTAACAGGTAGTGAGGCTAACTAATAAATGCGCAGGAACTGTATGAGTAATATTGGAAGGTTTGGCACCAGGTAGATGGAGTTTCCTTACTTTCATAAGCCACATATTATTGTCACACTTGAATGCACCACAAGGCACCATGTTGGATTGAACCTGGCCAGTTGATTGATGACTCGGAATTGTCCATAGGTATTAATGATAGTGAATATGAATGACTGTTTGTCTCTGTGATTGACAGGCCACCTGTCCAGCTTGTAACTCTCACCCACTGTCAGTTGGGATCCGCTGACCCAGATCCAGAGTCCAACACAAGCTATGCTACTGGCCCCATCTGCAGAGCCTTGTTTTGAGCTAATGTCAGCATGCTAATATACTCACAGTGATAATGGCCAGATCCCAATGTCCTCAGACTGAATTTTGCTTTAACCCTCCTAGACTTCTGTCAAACTAACCATGTCTCCTAAAAATTACATTTCTACACAACTAAACCAGAGCTACGTTTGTAAAGGGAAGATCATCAGTGACCAGAATGTGTTCACCTGCAATGTTATTTTAAAATAATGGAGCACTACATTTATTAATGCAGTCACAAGGAGGTAGTTGGGGTGGATGGTGGGCAACTGTCACACCACAGTCTTGAGGTCAACTCTGGAGTCCTGTGTATTGTTGCGTAGTGTATTGTAAGTTAGGCAACAATGCATGCTGATTAAGGTGAGGGACAGGGTTATGAGGTTTAAGGTTATGGGTTAACAGTAAATATTTAAAAGTAAATAAACACATTGTGTGTGAAGTCATTGATCTACTTTAAAGAAAGAAGTCCAGTTTCCATGACTCAACCTTCAGACAACTTCAGCTAGATGACAGATAAGTCATTGATAATTATGTCACCAGTGGGGCAGATGACGGGATTGGATGGTTTGACGATAAAGTAATAGGTCATCTGGGAACATGTTCAGGATTTCTTAAAAAAACGTATTTGCAGTTGCACTCTAGTTGTATAGGAAAATATTTTTCAGGCAACAGGGTTGGTCATACATACTGTCGTCACACTGGGTTATGGTTAGAGGTGATAAAAACGGAACAGATGGTGTAACAGGGAGAAGCAAAAGGATAACCAGAGGAGGGCAAAGGTTGATATGTTCAGCAAAAATGTCCCTATACTTTGATTATCTGTCTATGTGAAGTCTAGACATTTGGGATCAGCCAGTGCTAACATGACGAGAATTTCTAGCATGTTTACAATTCTGATATTAGTAAGTAAGCACTAAACAGAATGTATAGCTGATGCTGGAATGTCATTAGTTTAGATTTTAGTTCATAAATACATAATCCATTCTAAAAGAGTTCAGGTATTCCACTCTGGACCAAAGTGATGGACCAACTGAGCAACAGACAGATTAAAACACTCTAACGTGCTTTGGAAAAATCCCAGCAGTATGTGTAAGTATGTGTGATTCGTAGTGAATGGATTAAAACACTGGTCCAGTTCACCTCCAGGCAGAATACAGCAGTAGTAGGTATGGCAGGTACATAGTGCAATGACTCTTCTGTAATCTCAATAAAAAAGGGCATTCATGTTGCTGATCAGATGACTTCCTCTACTCAATTTTTGTGGACTAGCAACAGAACTGAAGATAACAACAATTCCAACACAGTCCACCGTCAATGTCAAGCTGCCATAATGTTCTCCACTGGAACTCTTTTGGAACAAACACATCTATGGCTTAAAGTGAGCAATTAACACTAGACTGGCCTGCATTGAAATGACACACCATATGGCTCCACAGTGACTGATAGAATGATATTGACTGCTGATTGATTTGTAGATTAATGCCTTTAGTTGGAAAAGAACAATCATTGCCTAAATCATTATACAAAGCAAAGATTTATGTATTATGTTCAGTGTGTACAATAATAAATGTCACTAGATCTAGCAATGAGAGTCAGGAGGTTAGGAATGTAGTAAATGTGTGTTTGTATTTGAATTATCTTCCCTTTAAAGGCTGTTGATATGAAGAGAATCACTGTGTTATCTATATGGTTTAAGTACAAATCATGTAGCAACTTCAGACACACAAGAGGAAATGTTCCACTAAATGTGATTGTGAAGGATGAGAGCTCGATGTGTCTCACATGCTTCAGTGCCTTTGTACAGTGTACATTACATGAAATAAATATTTTCTAAACAAGCTTGCAAGTGAGGAGGATGGTTATTTCTGAGTTACTGTGACAACTGCGTCTGTGCTACACACGTTAATGCTTCCACTCAAATCATTAACAAATGTGTCAGTAGTGTCCATTTGATTACCGTCTTTATGTGATCAGTCAATAGGTCTGATCTGAATTTAACTTTCCCTCTTTTTCCACCTCACAAAACAAGATACAAGAAGACTTCAGGGGCATGCTGAAAATTCAAAATCTTGCAAACTTACTTTATCATTGTTGTAAAGTTGCAATTCTGAAAACCCTACACAATACTGCCCCCTTGTGACCAATGTCAGACAGAAACAGTTTTGGGAAACTACTTTGTGCAGAAAATAAACATCTGGCTACACTAATATTTGATGTTTTTCTTAACAAATGTAAATGTAACTTGATGTGATTTCAATAATTAATGATCAGCACAGATCATGACATCACCTTTAATATGGGTTTTATGGAGAATGGAGAAGCTCATCTGAAAGAGGTGCACATAGTCTAGTAGAGTAGGGAGTCAGAGTATAGAGACCAAGATGAGCTCAAATATCAAAAGTAGATTTAAATGTATTTGAATAGCAGGAACGATATTGTCTTTTCTCCATCTACCACTCGCTTTCTACAGTATGGATTATGTAGTTTTTAGATATGTGCTCAGCACACTGTGGCCTCAAACTTAATCTATTCAAATGTGAGCTGTTAACCAGTAAGGTAAGTAAACTTAACCATCACATTTCGCTGTGAAGGTTAAAGTTTGTGTACCCTGATGTGATCAATAAAGAACCATATTCAAGAAAATTTACCTTGAATTTTACCTTAAAGTGGCTTCTCTGTTTTTGTGCCTCCGAGTTGGTGACAGACGTGGTCTGAGGCATTATGTCCCAGCCATTTGTCTGTCCCATTCTAATGAAAGAATGTCCACCTGGACTCAAGGACGGATTGCTTTTGGTGGTCAAAGGTCTCTGTGATGTCAGGTCCATCCCATTGTTGAGGGGGATTTTTTCAAACAAACCATAGTACTGCTGGATTCCAGTCTTATTACTCCCTCTCCCTGGATGACAACCACGACAAGGAGGCTCCTGTCAAGCTCATTCATTCTTCTGATATTAAGAATTAGTTGATTGTCATTGTATGATGTGATGGAGCTCCCTCTGCATAAGTAGTCTCTAAGTGATAATGGATGTTTTTCACTGAAAACTATTCCCTACAGTAATTTCTCAGTATACCAGTAACGTCCATTCTGTCACACTATTTTTTATTAGATGTCTTCAAAAGATTCCCTACATTCAAGTTTGGTCGCACATAAATTTTAAGTTACATTGTTTGGTGAAGGCATAAAAGGCAGTAAATGTACTTTCTTTGGAATCATTTGCATACAGATACAGAAAAAACATCATTAACCAGGGACCCTCTAGTTTCAAATAAGTCGCTCAAAGTTTCACAGAAAATACTTCCTAATCCAGTTTCACTGAGCATACAGTGGATTTCCACTGAATTTCTAGACCCCACCCTGCTGTACAATACATCAACTGTATCACTCACTGTATCACTGTATGTTCACCCAGGGATAAACTTCAAACCTATCTACACCTCAAACCAGAATGCTCAAAATAATTAAATAGATTAAGTAGAGTGAACTTAATTTATTTATAATTTCACTTTCTAATTATTTCAAGTTTCATGTAATGTTTTGTACACTTGTGAATTTTGAAATACTTTATTCCTGATTGTTATCATAATCTTCTTCTTTAAGTCTTTAAGTCTACAGTTGAATGGATTTGTGCCATTTTTGTGCCACTTTTGCGTGGATGGGTGGCCCTGCATGTGGCCATTATAGTATGATAAAGAAAAAAATACGGAGGTACATTTTTTAAGACTCTAGTTCAAGATGAGAAGTAAGCTAAGACGTTTTCTTCCAGTTAGACAGAATTAATATTCTCCTTTGCACACTTCGAACAGATGGTGTCGGTAATGTGTTTAAAAGGCAACAACTCCCCTTAGCAAAACATCTCACTTCAAATTGGTTTGCTACTGCTAACACCTACGGAATGTGCAAAAAGACTTGGGGGTTGGATAGATGACAAACTAAGTCTGAACGATCATGTAGCTGCGACCTCCAGGTCCTGCAGGTTCACTCTCTATAACAATCGAAAGATTAGACCTTCTGTCTCCCAACAGGCGGCACAGCTCCTCGTCCAGGCAATGATCATCTCTAAACTCGACTATTGTAACTCTCTCCTGGCTGGAGCTTCTGCGGTCACCAGCAAACCCCTCCAGATGGTCCAAAATGTGGCGGCCCGCCTCATTTTCAACCTGCCGAAATACACCCACGTCACACCTCTTCTTATCTCTCTCCACTGACTCCCGGTAGCTGCTCGCATAGAGTTCAAATCCTTGGTGCCTACAGGGCTGTTAATGCAACTGCACCATCTTATAATAACACGCTATTAGTAAGTTACACTCCTGCACGCCCCCTCAGATCTGCAAATGAAATTAGACAAAAAATTTCCCCTACACCGGGTCTCTGATCCCAATCGAGTCTATTCTCCTTTGTTGTCCCCGGCTGGTGGAATGACTTGTCCTGCTCCATTCGACTAGCTGAGACTATCAACACCTTTAAATACATTTGAAAACTCAATTGTTTTACAAGTATTTCAAATGAGTCTCACACACACACTGTGTGTGATTCTAGCACTAAATTCTAGCACTAAACAATTCCTAAGGATGTTCTTTGTCTTGACGAGTTAGGCCTTATCAGGGCTCTTAGTTTGTAGTAAGTCAGAATTTACAGAAACTGAATGGTAAATGCCTGTGTCTTCTCCTTGTAAGTCCCTTTGGATAAAAGCGTCTGCCAAGTAATGTAAAGTAAAGTAAAAGAACGTGTGCATCTACGTGAGGACATTTGCAGAACCTCCATGGTGAGTTTCATTGAAGAAATAACATTACCACTCTGCAGTTCTTGTTTCACAATTTCCCTTTTTCAGTCTATCATTCATATAGTTTGTGTGATTAGGTATATGTTCTTGACCTCAGTATCCATATATCAGGTTTTTTCCTCCTTTTTTATATTTAAAATTTGACTAATGTTTTAAAACACTGGATTAGTTTGTGATTAGTCTCTGTTACAGTCATTCAGGATGAGTCTGAGTAGCCAGAGCTTGGACATGTTGCAGTGGCTCTGCTAACAGTACGTGTGAAGATATCTGGCAGTTGAGTCCTAGCAACTGGATTTCTTGTCTGATCTGAATTTATACAAACATTTCACAAGGTCTGCTTTGACAGTGAGATAACTATTTTAGATTTACCCTTTCTTTAAAAGAACATTTTTAACAATACAGAAAAACTCAATATTATTCAGTAAAAATCTTTCAAGTGGTGTAAATGACATCAATAGTCTGTAAGAACAATGTTTAACTCAGTTAAGGTTTTTGCTCTGATAATTTAGGTGATCGCTTTTATTTATTTTTTTATTTCCTATTAAAACGGAAGTTTTATTTTGAAAGCACGGCTAACAATTGCAGTAAATCTGCTTGATGCCAAAGAAAAACTGTGAAGCAAAAGTCAAGATAACAACAATTTAAAAAACGTTAAACAAAAGTCTGCTTATATTTAGCTCATTATGATTTAATTTGTTTTAATGAGAGACTCTCTCTGGTAAAATAAATGATAAATGATGATAAAGTAACGAGCTGAGTGTCATCAAATGTACTCAAGTAAAAGTAACAAGTAGGATGCAATAAAACTACTCTTAGAAGTACATTTTTTCAAAAACGTACTTAAGTAAACGTAATGGAGTAAATGTAATTCGTTACTAAACACCTCTGCCCACTACCAGCCTGTGAAAGTCTCTGTCATCATGGACGATGACAGACATGCTGATGCCTTCCTGGTAATGTTTGCACTGATCTGTTCACTACACCTCAGTTATCTGATGGGACTGGAAATAGGGGATGCGAAGTTGGGCGTTACAGAAGGTATTTCCCCCACCTGTTTGTGCTCCCTGGAAAACAATGCTTTCAAAAGTTGCTGTACTGCTGTTCAGGTTTTTGGCGAGTGGCTCAAACTGCATGATGTTCCTTTTTGTATTGTATTTGTAATATGACATTTTTACTTGCCCGTTGTCATTAGGTTATTAGATTCCGTGCTGTCCTGAAGTGTAGAGTTAGGGAGGTCGGAGGGAAGGAAGGCGGTGAGGAGATAGGAAAAGGGTAGAGAGGAGGGGTGAAAAAGGGAGTGAAGGACACTTGTGTTTCTTTTGCATCCAGCTCCAGCATCCCAACATCTCCCCCTTTTCTATCTTCTTCCCCATCTGTTTGTTTTTCAACTCCATTTTTTCTTCTGGGCCTCCTTTTCCTTTTTCTCCCTCAGTTTCTCTTCCACCTTTTCTTATTTACTCTCCACTTTCTCCGATTTCAGGCGTTTCAGGTGAAACCAGAAACGCCTCTTCTTGTGCTGGAGCTTTATGCAGCGCTTCTCCAGATCTGTCTTTTCCTTTTCCAGGTTTTCCTTCTCATTCTCCAACTTAGCCTTTTCCTCCACCAGCTTTCTGTTCTCCTCCTGCAGTCTCATCTTCTCGTCCTCTGTCTCTTGGCTCTCGTTTGTCTCTGTGAGCTCCTTGCTGACCTTCTCCTGCCAGGTTTTGTCCATGAAGTTGTCCATGAAGCTGTTTTCTGCTTCTTTCTCCCACAGCTGGAAGGAGGCCTGTGAGAGTCTCTCTGAGACTGCCTGTGCCTCTTTGTGGAGCTGCATGTTTTCATTTTCCTTCTGGCACAGCTGCTCTCTCAGTTCATTTAGCTTCTGCTGGTAATCATTGGACATGGAGTTAATCTGCTCCAAATCACTGACCTGCAGAAGCTGTTCTTCTTGTTGCTTTAACACTTTGTCTTTTGCTTCCAGCTGTGTCACCAACTTGAGGCCACCTCCCGGTACTTGAGCTTGATGGCCTCTTTTCCCCCACCTGCACCTTGAGACGTCGTGCGAGATGGGACATTACACAGTCTTTTTTTCTTGTTGTTCTCCCAGCGCTTTTCACGTTCTTCCATGAACTCTCGTACCTAGGCCTCCAGCTGCTTTTGCTTGGCCTCCAGCTGTGCCTTGAGGTTTTAGACATCCTCGCCATTAGTGTTTGTGTTCTTTGTCATGTTGTCGATCTGACTCTGCAGCTTCTGATTGTGTTGCTGACAGTTGTGAAGACAGGTCCTTGGGTGCTGGACAGCCCCAGGGAGCTGCGCCTGCATATCTCCCTCTGTTTGCTGGGATGCGATATTCAGCCATGACTCTGATAAATGCGGCAGGTACTGCAGTTTTCTGTAATACTCTCTAATACTTTCTGTGCTAAAGATCCTCTTTGTAGTGAATAACAGTGGTCTCCTCCAACTCTACTCAACACTGAAACAGGATCCTCCACTGAAAAATGCGAAAAAGTTATTTCTCTAATCATCAATAAACTGAGCTACTGATAAAGAAACGATGCTTTCGATAACGTATCACACTGACTGTAACACACAGATACTACAGCTTATACTGAGCTCCTTCTTAAAGGACCAACTTACACATATTATTAATAAAATTTCATTTGTAAAGTTCAAAGACATTATTTTTAAAAATGACACACAATGATTAAATACCACCACGGATGTGCTGAAAAACTTGTGTAGAACACAACAAAAGTGTTGTAAAAGTTTGTACATGACTGTAGATGTGAAAATAAATCAATAGGTGAATTTGTTTTCACAGTTTTAATTTTACTAATTTAATCTCTGTTAGGTGTTCATGTAAAATAATTCATGATGTACTTTTGGGTGGTTTAATCTATTTGATATTTTATATTCCACTTTAATTTACTGTAACTACTTTAGTACAGGGCATCCAAACATCAATCCATCCTTTATCTTTTTCTTTTAAGGTTTGAGGGATGCTGGAGCCACTCCCAACTGTCACTGGGTACCTCAGCTACCACTGTACATAGTGTCTCATCTTATTTTATTTTGTATTTCTTGATTTTGTATTTGTATTTTCTTCATAGATTCTTGGTATACTCTTTGTATTTCTTGCTATATGTCCCTGAACTGTGGTAACGCACAAATTTCCCCGCTGTGGGATCAATAAAGTCTTATCTTATCTTAAAGATAATTCACGTAACAGCATATGACAAGTGTAAGAAATGTTGTCTGTGAAGATTCTCAGTCATCCATGTGAGCAATGTTTTACTGCATCAGTAAAAAAATCAAACCATTCTCTTCTTTTAGCACAACAGAACATGGCAACATGAACATGGTCTTATCTAAGTTTGGCTTAGCCTTTAGCAGCTGCAAGGTTGGTTCAAATCCATTTTCAGAAGTGACAATGGTTTGGAGATGAGAAAACTAATCTGTAGTCAAAGCTAAATCATTTCACAATTCATAACAGTGGAAAAAACATTTGGTTAGACAGGCACTGGAAGGACATCACATGCTCAATCTTACACTTAATACAAAGAACAATAAAAAAAAGAATGAACAACAGCTCAATATTTGCCACCACGTGTCTCTGGAGAAGCTTTGTAGGAGTACAATAAAATATTTACTACTTTTTTTACAGGGTCTTACAACTTAAGAAAGTCACATTAAGAGTAACATTTTCTTATCATGAACATGAATAAAAGTTGGTTTGGAAATCATCATTTGACTTTGTGTAAATAATATTTCCCAAGTACAATAACCAGTTGAATAAAAATAACATTTAAGCTGTTAATGTGCAGGCCAAAAAATGTTCCAAATCATTCCAAAACATCCTGGAATGCAGTGAAAAAAAAGGGGAGGAATGGTTTCCTCCTCCATTTCACAAAAGAAACATCTGCAATCCATGTCAATATGAAATCTTCTAAGTATGCTTTTCACTGGATAAATGCTGCAGTATGCAGTATGAAACTTCTTTGACCTCATTTATAATACAATATTTATCACAGACATTCAGACTTTATGCCATTGTATTTGATTGAAAATGCTTGACCAAAAATGTCTTGTTGATGGTGAGAAACTAACTTTAAGTTGACCTCTGAGAACTTTGTTAGTATATTTTCCTTTAGATCCATACTGAGACCTAAACCTCCACAGCCTCTTAAAAGTAACAAAACACACAATGCATCAAACACAATGGCATACTATTTTAGTTTAACAGGGAATTTGAAATGGTGCAATAAAACATAAGATAGTAGATGTCTCTTATCTAATAACTGGGCAGCTGTTATAATTTCATTTTTGATCTAGGATTGGTAAAACAGTAACAGTTTTTGTAGGCCTTAAAACATGTGGATATCCCAAGTGGGCCTTCCAGGAAAAGGACCACAGAACAACTTGAATCTCAGGGCCAATGGAAGAACCTGGTTATTCCATACATGGCTGGTGTGACTTTTGGAAAACACCACATAGCTGTCCACTTCAAACCCACTAACACACTGAGACAGAGACTTGTCCATCCCAAAGATACCAAAAGAGAAGAAAAGCAATTTAGTGCTGTTCGGTGCAGCGAAGAGTGCTCCGAGCTGTACATTGGAGACGAAGCAGCCGCTGCACAGAAGGATGGCCCAGCACAAAAGGAGCAACACATCAGGGTCTGAATCAGCTGTGTACCTTCATCTGAAGGACAAAGGTCACTCATTCATGGACCAAAATGTACAAATACTGGATAGAGGAGATAGGTGGTTTGAGGGAGGAGTGAGAGAAGCTTTGCATGTGCAAAGAAACAACCCCTCACTCAACAGAGGTGGAGGCCTCAGACACAACTTATCTTCAACCTACCATGCTGCCCTTTCATCCATCCCCAGGAAAATCAGGCCCAATTCACACATCCACCAGGTTGACCACAGTTAACGACCCACTTAATGGGGGCAGGAGGAGCTGTCAGGGGTGGGGCCGTTACATCTACACACACCCCTCCCCTGCCTTTGTTTCACTTAACGAGCCTAGTCAAGGCAGGTGTGAGGTGAAACCAACCTGGAGGATAAATTTGTGGTCACTAGCCAACTTTCCTCAGATTGAAAAAGTTCTGTGGAAGAATGAAATGTGTCTACCTTAAAGAAAGAAATCCAGTTGCCATGACTCAACTTTCAGTCAACTTCACCACACAAAGAAACGTGTACAGATCTCGATATCCCCCGTTAGATAGTAACTACACCATATTACCATGTTTTTTCATGCACAGAAACTGTCATGTCAACCACCTGAAAAGTGTTTTTCAATTTGACTGCTGTCATTAAAAGAAAAACATGAGCGCCGTATTTCCTTTAAGTGTTTGTGTCGGTGTTTGGGTGATTTGCCGCATTAACATGTGTATTGTATTTAAGTGATACGTCAGACTCAAAGTTCAGACTCAGACTGTTCATCAGACTCCAAGTGACAGAACAATTCAACTTTGCAGTAGTTACAAATGACTTTGTTTCTATCAACTCCGCCGTGCAGAAGAGATTAAAAATGAAAACGTCCTTGCAACATCCCACCCTTCCTCTGAACCTGTAAGTCTATACAGTGCTGCTTGAAAGTTTGTGAACCCTTTAGAATTGTCTACATTTCTGCATAAATATGACCTAAAACATCATCACATTTTCACACAAGTCCTCAAAGTAGATATAGAGAACCCAGTTAAGACAAAAATATTTCACTTGGTCATTTATTTAAGGAGGAAAACAATCCAGTATTACAGATCTGCCACTGCCAGAGGTTCACATACTTTTGTCAGTGGCAAAAGTATGTGAACCTCTAGGATTAGCAGGTAATTTGAAGGTGAATTTAGATTAAGATGTTTTCAAACAGTAGTATGACAATCAGCTGTGAGTAGGCATCCTGTTTTATTCAAAGAACACAGATCTATCAAAGTGTTAACACATTCGTGCTAAGACACACTTCCATTTGTGAAAGTGTATCATGGCACAAACAAAGGAGATCACTAAAGGCCTCAGAAAAAGGGTTGTTGATGCTCATCAGGCTGGAAAAGGTTACAAAACCATCTCTAAAGAGTTCTGACTCCACCAATCCACAGTAACTGTGTACAAATGGAGGAAATTTAAGATCACTGTTACCCTCCCCAGGTGTGGTCAACCAATATCACTCCAAGAGGAAGGCGTGTAATATTCGGTCAGGTCACAAAGGACCCCGGGGTGACATCTTAGCAACTGAAGGCCCCTCTTGCACTGGTTAATTTTAATGTTTGTGAGTCCACCATCAGGAGAACACTGAACAACAATGGTGCACGTGGCAGGGTTGCAAGGAGAAAGCAACTGCTCTCCAAAAGTCACGTGGACAAGATAAAAGCCTATGGGAAAAATGTGTTGAGGACGGATGAGACCAAAATAGAACTTTTTAGTTTGAATGAGAAGCGTTATGTTTGGAGAAATGAAAACACTGAATTCCAGCATAAGAACCTTATCCCATCTGAGTAACATGGTGGTGGTAGTATCATGGTATGGGTCTGTTTTGCTGTATCTGGGCCAGAACAGCTTGCTTTTGTTGATGGAACAAGGAATTCTGAATTATACCAGCAAATACTAAAGAAAAATGTCAGCACATCTGTCCATGAACTGTATCTCATGATCAAGTTCTTCATGCAGCAAGACAATGATCCTAAGCACACAAGTCGTTCTACACAAGAATAGTTAAGGAAGAATAAAGTTAACGTTTTGGACTGACCAAGTCAAAGTCCTGACCTTAAACCAGTGGAGATGTTGTGGAATGAAGAAAACAAGTAGTATACATATTTATTATATTTCTGTACATCTGCATATTCTACAGGAAACATAACACATAAAAAGTGTCATTAAAAGCAAAATGACGTAACACAGTGTTAAACATGCAGTTTTCTTTTCAACCAAAAACACCTCAAGCCACACAAGGGTTAAAACTTTACATTATATACTAGACCTATTAATAAAACACGTACATTTTAATGCTGTAGCTGGTGATGGTAAAATAATTAATCAAAATAATTAAATAGATTAAGTAGGGTGAAATTCTTTTTTAATAAAAAGTTCTACACTACCAGTCAAAAGTTTGGACATAAATAGAAATGAACATGTTTTTGAAAAAAAAAGCAAATTTTTATGTCAGATCAATCAGAAATACTGTGTAGACATTGTTAATATTGTACATGACTATTGTACAGTAGATGAAAACAACTGCCAAAAACTGATCAAAAGATATGTGTGGCATGTAATCCAAATGCTTAAGTTTGTAAAACATTGGACTTTTGAGTTTATCAGCTTAAACCTTTTAAGGCAATCAGTTGCCTCAAAAGAGTTCTGCTAACGTCTTCAGGTTTACAGTGTACAGTATCTACAGTAGCACTGTAATCCATGCTGGGGCAGGTTTACTATTTAAGGACTAGATCAGTATCTGTAGACACTGTATGATTTCTGAGTTTTGCTCCAACATCAGTAAAAACATAGGCCGAGTTTCTTTAATAGCAACTTTATTTATCATTTATTGCAATCAAGTCAAACGTTTCCATTCCAATAGGGAGTTTAACAACACGATATCTTTACAAGTGCCCAAAAATATATTTCATTGACCCTTTTTTTTATATTTGGCAACTTACAGGTCTCTGCTAAAACAAATAACAATATAGTCTACTTTATTCATGAAAAAATACATTGTCCATTTTCACAACAAATGCCAAAGAACATATGTGACATATAGTAGTTTTGTTATGACAAATCAAACATGCTACAACATAAATACATTGTTACAGTTAAAAAAATGAGCTCAACACATAAACTGCACTTAACAATAAACACCCCTCAGGTCAGAGTTTCTCAGCGTGTTCAGACTCAGAACTCCACTTCCAGGCTCCAAAAGAACTCAACTGAATATCAAGCTAGTTCATTTTCCATAACTGTCTCACTCTATAATGTTATACATACTGCAGGTCTGTGGTGCTTCTTCCAAAATCAGCTTCTGCATATGAATCCCAAGTGGACTCGAGTCCACAGAGCTGACACACTCTGACACAGGTAGGATCAGGTTTAGGATACTTCTGCACATAGGTATGACATTGTTACACTGGTGGACAGTGAATGGGCTGCATAGCATATTGGTGGTATTGTACATCAAATGTTTAGTAACCCTGCACACTAGTGTCAAGAAACAAAAAGAAAAAAAAAGAGCGGGACCCATAGTGATATGTAGGTTTCATCTAGCTCATGCTCAAACTCAGCTAATGCTGCTGGCTATCTGTGCTCCACTGCTATTTTAAAGAAATGCTTCTACATTTGAAAGTTTGATATGTCTGAAATGACATACGTCAGTATGAGATCATCAGAGTGGTGCAAAAAAGCTCCAGAAACTAGACAAACATCACACACACACTCTCTACTGCAGAGGACACTGGACAGGTTAGGCAAACCGTATGCAACACATTAAAGGGACAAAACCAACAGTTTGCTAGTTGCAATTACTGCTGGCCAACCAGCCCGTATAATATCATCTGAGGCTGTGGAGGAGCTTAGTCAAGTCTGAGAGAAAAAAAAACCCCTGATGAAATCACTGACTTCTGTTTCTCCAACATCCCTTCAGTCACTTGTTATGCATGTAGGGCTACAGGAGATTTCTAATGCTGGTCTACTTTTTAAAGAACATGAGCAAAATTTATTTCACATTTATTCGAATCTCTAGTGTTTATCACTTACGTGCACTGCATGCTGCTGAAAATAGAAGACTAAACTGCCCTGTAGCCAAGTTCACATCATAACTTATCTAAGAGCTAAGTCTAAGAGCTGGAATGAGATTTTAGGTCCCGACAACAGCATCATCACAATTCCTCAAGTCTTAAACAACAGTCAGGTGCTCAAATGAACACGGACGCACTTTATTCTTGCTCTAACCACAAATGACGGGAGCCAAAATCCACAGTGCTCCACCTGTGTATAACCTTTTAAATTAGCCACATTAAGAGGATATAATCCAAAGTTTCAGCCTATTTAGCTCAAAAATCCTTCTGTTATTTTCCTTCCACTGCAAGTCAACAGTAATACAATTTCACACTAAAAAGATTTAATAAACTCTTATTAAGCCTCATATTAGCTTTACAACACATTTTAGCACAAAGACTGTGGATACTGAAAAACTGTGAACTGTCCTAAGTAAGCCATCACGTGTGCTTTTAGTAATGTTGTACAACATTTAGTCGGCTGCTGCTGACATGTGGTTTGCGCACAGTAACTGATTTGGGGAAATCCACGGGTTTGCTTTCTTTCCGAGAACATTCGAGTAACTAACCGCATCCTGATCTCTGCTCCGCTCCACACTGAAAGCACAAACATGAGTCGGGTATCGATCGTCGCAGCAACAAAGCAAATAAAGCATTTCCCAAAATGCTGAACTATGCCTTTAAAGATAACCTCCCTGAGTCTTCGGGTGGATTTTGGGTTCACTAACAAAACCAGTGTTCAGCTGAGCCAAGAGATGAAGACGGGGGCCACCAACAAATGATTTAAATACTTACAATTAGTGACAAAGTTACTTATACTATAATCTATTACTTTAGTGTTTCTATTACATTGCAGGTTTTATATTAGATGTTCATTTAATAAACACTCATAGTAGCAACAGTGTTAACGCGGTGAGCATGGAACAAGATCATGTGACACAAACGTGGCCAAACTAACAGACAACGCTTCACAAAACAACAGAACGTACGGAACACGGCTTCACTTTGTCTTCACAAGTGTCAGTATCACCAAAAACTCGAGAGCGACGCAAAGAACAAAATCCACAATAACAATGATATTTGTATGAATTCTGAGAGATCACTAAATACGTCCTGACACATGCGTGAAGTCATGTTTTTGAATGAACCTCTCCTGTGCCGTGTTATGAAACATTTTCTAGTACTTCAGTGAGGATGTGCTTTAATGCGTCTTTCGATTTTTTTTGTGTCGTTATAGAAGTGCTAGATTCTGAGACATTGGTTGAAATGTTAGCAGGATGTGAAGCTATTTCTAAAACCTCGGTGACGCAGGACGCTGCACGTCACGATTGTTCTCCACTTCCTGTGGAGCGTCAGGAGCAGAAGGTGGACTGAAGCTGCTTGAAGGCGGCCTGCCTCTGCTTTTTCTCCTCTTCCTGCCTCTTGCGTTCCTCCTTTTCCTCTCGAATCTCAGCCTCAAACTTGCTGCCCACAGACAGAGCCTGCATCTGTTAACGTACACATCACAAGTCACCTTTTAAATTCCATGTAGACTTGCATGAGTATCTTAGCTCATTTTAAATTTGATGCCATCACACAGTACAAGCCGTCATCATACCTTGGCTTCAAAGAAGTCTTTGGCCCCCATCACTCCCTCAGTGGAGACGTTGATCTCCGACAGCCTGGCTAGAGCCATCAGGCCGCTCTCCTCCTGAAGCTCTCCAGCCGCTGCTCTCCGGAAGATCAGGAGGAACTGCAGGAAGATGATTCAGATACATTTACACCTCCTCAGTGTGCAACCACTTACTGCCTTGCTGTGTTCATATGACAAACTGTGGCCGTCCACTCAGTCCAGATTAAAAACCCACTTAATCTCCACTTAATGTGTTATATAAAGGTTTAAGAATGAGCCACAGTGTTGCTAAATGTCAGTGTTTCCCACACAAGCTTTAGTAATGGTTGCCTATGTGGGATTATTATGTGGGTGATTGTCTTTGAATAATTAAATACAGCATTTAAAGATGACATTTAACGTTGCAGTTTCAGAACACAGCAGCTCCTGAGGTCTCACCTCTCTGAAGCTCAGCTTGCCATCAAAGTCTTCATCCACCTCTTTGATCATGTTCTTGAGACCCAGGTGGGTCTGTGGAGCTCCAAGTTTCTCCATCATCAGCTTCAACTCCATCAGATCAATAAAGCCATCTTTCCCAGTGTCGTGCCTACAAAGCACAAAATCCACACAGTGAGGTTCAACTGGGCTCAAAGCATGATAACAGAATGAAATCATACAGTACAAAATACAGCTAGCATACACCCATGTGCAAGTAAGAGTATATGCCAGTGGAGTACTGATTCAGTTAGATCATTTTTACCAGTATCAACCTGGATACATCTGAAATAATACATATTTTAACAAGTAGTTCAGGTCCAGAAAAGCAGCAGCACTGTGAGTCTACTTGAAATACACTGTTCTCCTCTGACGATAAACGCAGTTCATCATCAGAGCTGGTCCACTTGATCAAAGAATGTACTGATGGGACCACACAACAGGACCCTAACCCAACATACTGGAAACAGTACCAACCTGGGACCTGGATCTTTAGTGCGAAATGTGGAGGATGCCGTTCAAGAGCAAGTAAACAAGACGTGCACTTGGCCCCAAAAGTACAGCATCTATCTTCAAATCTGTTCCCTGCGTCATGACTATGAATATGAGGGATTCCAGCAGCCAACCACACAGCTGTTATCCTCAATGGCAAAGCCCACAGAGACTTGTGTCAGATAGGAAAAGTATTTATAGCAGCTTTCAGCAACTCTGTGTGTGTGTGTGTGTGTGTGTGTGTGTGTGTGTGTGTGTGTGTGTGTGCCTTAATGTTTTGTGTGGAAACTGCATCATGTAGCTCTGTTCCTATTCAACCTCATACAATATTATCTCATACTGCCACGATTTTAAGTGTCTAGAGGAATATAATACAAAATATGAAGCACAGCACTCACTCAACATTAAGGTTCCAACATGCTTCCTGCTGAGGACTACACCTCCTCTGTAGGTGAAAGCGCTCTGTCTGCAGTAATCTGTGTTCATGCTTGTGTCATCGTTGTTGCTCTCCGACACTGTACTGGGCACCATGGACTGTCCGAGGCTAAACACGACAGTTCTGTGTCAAAAATATACAGATTCAGTATTAAAAAAAGCGGCACATGTGCTAAAGTCGACCTAGTTTTATGCTGAGTTTGATCTTCATAAATATGTTGGTCATCTTATTATCTTTTTTATGTAAATAGTCTCAGCAAGAATAATGCAGCAGGTCTTATCTGGAGAACTAGAGAACTAGAACTGGAGCTCTACACAGCTCTATTTAACCTAGTTATTCTACATACTATTGGACAGTTCAGCTTAAATGTTTAAAAATCAATTCAAGTTTGAAAACAAGAAACACTGATCATAAAGTAAAAGTAAAACATTCAAAGAACATTTTAATAGAACTAAAGAAAACCTAAAATGATTCTAAATACAAAAGCTTCAGGAAGTATTCAGACAACTTGACTGTTTGCACAGTTTAATATGTCTACACTCAAAAACCCAAAATGACAGAGTGAAAATCATTTTAGTCAAGTCAATAAAAACAATAAAATCAAGCCCATCTACATATAAAATAGGACACAGAGGATTTTTTCCCCCAATTATCAATGGGAGACTGTTCCAGAGTCCTCTGTCTCCACCCTGGACCTAGGGACCATCAACAACAACTGGTCAGCAGGTCTCACCGATGAGTCACAGCATAAGGAGAGAGCAAGTCAGTAATCTAGGGTGGGGCATGCCAAATATGCATATATCAAATAAAATACAGTATTTACTCAACTACTGCACACGGTTGTGGTCGTGAATAAATATTGAAGAAGTCAATAATGACTGGAAGCATGCAAGTGGAATGTGGACTGCAGTCTTTAAGCATTTAGTACTTCTCACTGTGTGATCACGCTAGAAAGGCTAAGCGGCAGAAATACACAGCAGCATCACATTCCTCAGCCTTGTGCGGGGACTTTTTTGTAGCAACCATCCACACACCCACACAAGGAAACTTTAATTAGTGCGTATGTGACAATTGCACCAACAACTGTTCATCAGCTGAGATTGCAGACTTCCACAAAGTCTAAGGTCTAAATGTAAAATGAAGCCACTGCTTTTAGTTGCATGTTACTAACTGTAATTGTAACTAGCTGTCCCCCTAAAGATCCCCATTAATTTGCATTGTGGACTGATTCCAGCTGGGGGAGTAGGGTGGGAGGCTTCCTCTCCTGGCATAGCATTCCAGCACCCAGGAAGACAAAGGTCCCTGTGGACTAGTTGGGCTCTTGTTTGTGGGAGTGCAGGAATGCCAAAGGCATGCTGAAGCAGGGTGTTGCCCTGCTGCCATCTGAGCATGGGCACTGCAGTCATCACTGACATGGGCACACAAGAGTACTCGCAGTTACCGTAGAGAACTACAGTCATGTACGACACTTAGACTTGGTTTTATATGAGACATTTACAGTACAGTGATGAATTCATATGAGTGTGTATTGGGCTTGGAGCGCTTCCAACCAACAATCACACTGATGATCTAGTTTGGGAAACATGTACAAGTTAGTCACTTTTCTAATATCAAGAAAATAGCAAAGTAGTGTAAAGCAGGTCATACACAGATGTAGGAAATCTATTTCAGTCTTTGTTATTCTTTAACAACACAAATTTACATTGTAGCAACAGAAAACATCGGACTGGTCATTAATTCTTACTTCTTACTTCATACTGCTGCAGCTGCACGGCAACACACTATAACACTCAGTGCCACTGATTCTAAAACCCTGGAGGATGTAGTTAAGAATCGAAATTCATCCACCTGCTGTTCTGACACCCAACCAACATTTTCTAAAATGTCTCCAGCTGTGTGGGAATGGATGAGCTAAAAACTGTCAGTGGCTTGATCGTACCAGGCGTTTAGCCAACACATCTAAACACTGCAGCTGTAGCTGTTAAGCCCTAAATTTCTGAAAGGAGAGAGCCTCATTTGATATTAGACAATGTCTAATTTTTCAGTTTATTGGAAAAACCTATTGAGAAAGATGTTTTGAAGAGGAGACAGGCTGTGAAGTCAGGCCCATTGAAATGTCTGGCAGCAAATGCCAGATTTTTGAGCAAGGCTCACCCTTCTGGCCAGTCAGAGTTTAAATGTTTTCCGCTTCATTAGTAAGTTGTCAAGAGCAGTTCAAATAAACATCAGTTTTGGTGCTGCTTGACTGATGAAATAATGTTGTGCATCACAGCTATGCAGATAACACTCAGCTTCGACTATCTGTAAAGAAATGGATGCAACCTAATTCTCTCACATTAAATAAAGACAGAAGTTATTGTATCTGGGGGCGACACGGTGATGTAGTGGTTAGCACTGACGCCTCACAGCAAGAAGGACAGAGGTTCGAGTCCATTGGTGGAGTCTGTATGTTCTCCTCGTGTCTGCATGGGGTTTCTCCAGGTACTCTTGCCTGATGACAGCTGGGAGAGGCTCCAGCACTCCTGTGACCCTTCCAATGTCAAACACGTCAGATAATGGATGATTGTATTTGGCAACAAGAAGGAAACGGTGACAGACATAGGCCAGCTTGATTCCAGAGATGGGATTTTATTACCTCTAAATTACTAACCGTCTTACCCAAGTTAAAAGTACATGTTTTAATGGAATCAAGTCTGAGTTTCAGGAGGCCACGCCCAGCATGAATTAGAGATCTCAAATTTACAGGAAACCATTCACTCATCTACAGCATGTTGGACTAATGTAATGGTCTTTTCATCCAGTCTTGTGCAAAACACAACTTCAAGAACTCAGGAACCGTAAGAGCACAGTTTGACAGGAGTAGTTCAAGTGTGGAGCAACATATTCAAAAGAGGAATAATCTCCACTGAACAAAAACTGTTCTGGAAAATGTTAATGGGGTTTAAATACCTCTAACCAGTCAGAACTGGAGAAGCCTTTCAGATAAGACGAGAAATGTCTTATTGTCAACAAATCGTACATGTAGAAAAACCGGAATAGCTAACTATCCAGCTATGTATCTACAAGTAAAAGCCATAGCCGCAAGAACATCACAATTAAATTACAGAAGTGGAGCAGAAAGATGAAAAATATGTCAGCACATGAAACATTAAGGGTATGAAACAGTGGGAGACCTGAGACACTACAGTTTAAACCAACAACCTCATCAATCAAGAGAGGTAGCAGTTCGTGCGGGAGGGAAGTGATGCCACATTGCCTGCAACAGTCACTTACAGGTCTCATTGTTCTGGAGCTTTCTTGTTATTTATAGATGGTGGACCTTTTGGCACAAGGAGCTGGAGGGCTTCTTCTCATCTCCCCCAAAATGACCTTTTTGGCTCAGCTCAGGCCAGCTCACAGAGCTCTTTGATGCAGTTATAGCATATTGTAGATTCATACTGCAGGGTAAAAGATGCTCCTGTTATTCAGTGACCTGCCAAGATAAATCAAAAAGCTAAATCTGAATTTAACGCATCTGTTGGATACATGGGCAGATCTGAAAATAGTGCCCTAGATAATTCTAAATTATACCATGTTAACAGAATCACAGCAATATCATTCCAACTTGACCGAGTGTTGAAAACGATGAAATGTGCCTTTAAGCTAAAAGCTCTCAGTGGAGCGAAAGTGGGTCAGCAGGCAGCAAATGCCCCGTGGGAAAGTGAACTGTGGGACTGGGATCAGTGCAGCAAAAGAATGGTGACTAAAGAGATTTGAGACTTGCAGAGGGGGGGGGGCGTGATAAACACGTTTGTCAGTCAGAGAGCAGGTTGTGAGATTCAGCCAGTAGTCAACGTCCGAACAACTGCTTCCTCACAGCTGCTGCTTAATTCATAGAGTATGTGATCAAAACTGATCTCCTTCCCTCGAGTGTAACCTTTCACGTGACCTTCAGTGATCACAAAAACGCACAAAGAGACTTTTAACTGATCATTTTGGACAGGTGAGGAGTTGTCAGCGGTTGGCTCATGCCTGGTAGCTTCGTGCAGGCAGACGCAGTACGCTGACGTGCAGCGTGCACACAAAGAGGCCGTTGTCACGTGGAGCATGGTCTGGCCCTGAGAAACTGACAAACATAATAGCTGCCCTTCTTCTCAGATTGAAAACCAGCAACTGTGACTAGAAACTGTCAACCCAGCTAGCTGTACACACACAGTATGATGATGAATAATAACTTACAGCTCATTAATCCGCTTAGGGAAATACTTGTGGACAGGCTGTTGCCTTAAGACACCAAAGTTCAGAGTTCAGTGTCTTGTCCAGGGACACTTGGTCACAAAGTGTTCTGTAGTTTGATTCAGCTCTGGGCTGCTCCACTTTCTGTTTCATGAGAAGAACTCACTTAATGTTTGTGTAGCACTGGTAAAGGCTGCACAGGTTATACAACAGAATGAACTAAGCATCAGCACGGTTTCCTGTGCTGACACCTCGTGGTAACATGAGCACATACGCAGCATCTGTACATTGACAGAGAGCTGTAGGCCTATAGTGCTGCAGCAGTCAACAGAAATGATCAGAAAACCAATCACCATGTTCTGCTCCTCTGGTCCGTGCATGCTGCCTTTCCTTACCCCGCAGATAACTGAATATCTCTGATTTTCTAAAAGTGGTTGGACAAAATATCTTGAGCTTGCACATTTTTTAACCATTTACTGACAAAATAATGCAAATAATGATTATTTTAACTGAGAAAATCAATATCCAGATAGCAGAAAACAAACTACACGTCTGACTCTACGGTCCAGTGATGGATGACTTACTGAATGTTTCCTCCCCGGGTTTCTCTGGGGATGGTAGGCACGTCACACTGTGACACGGTCATGATAACGCAGTAGTTTAGAGGCCTGTGCTGTGATCACGACACAGACTGAATCACTAAACGTACGAGCGAGATTGCAGCAGATGTGAAACGGGCCTGGCAGACACCGAGCACGGAGCCGGTGCTCCATCACCTGCAGGCTGCACGTCAGCAGCAGCGGCGGCGGCAGCAGCAGCTTAATCCCATCATAAGCTTCCAGAGCGACGTGTTCGCTCAATCCCAACCCCCAGACCGCAGCTAAACATGTCGGACAAAGAGAGAACCGTTAGCTCCAGCCTTACCGTCTGAACAACGCCTCCATGTCCTTAATCTGTTTACGGGAGAACTCCTTGAACTCCGTGTACGGGTTGAAGACGCGGGTCGCTCGGGGAGCAGCGTTGCCCTCGCTGATGTCCAGCCTGCGGGTCAGTTTGGCGGACAGCTCGGAGGACGAGTCGCCGCAGGCGGCCTCGGGCTCCTGCATTTTGGGTCGGACCGGGCTCTGTTCGGGCTCCGGCCTCGGTTCGGCGTCGTCGGTCGCGGCCAGACGAGACTGCAGCTTCCGAGCCAGCTCTTCCGATGCCATGCTGCAGGGATGAACTGCTGCTCTGCTCACCCGAGGCTCTGACAAGTACCACTGTGTCAAGCTGCACAAGACCCGCCCACAGAGAGACCACACAGCTTCCGCCCGAGGACTTTCACAGTAAGAGCCTCATCGATTCACCAGCGTCTTCAACAGTACTTCTCAAAAGATTATGTTTATCTCATTAGGGTTTCACATATTTGTGCTTTGCTTCAACATCACTGTGTAATTTCCAACTCAAACCCAAAAGTAGTAAAGTAGCCTAGAATATGAGACTGCTGGCAAATAAATAGGCCATGTTGAGCTGAGCAGAAAGTGACTGTCAAAGACTTGCTTGTTCCTAACAGACCTGCATTTATACAAATGTTTGTACTGTACAACAACAGAGTCAAGACCTTAATAAAACTCAGCAGGTTCATTATGTTGAGAGGGACACCTTTGATTAAACTGAGAAAAGAGCAGGGGCTTAAGTCCCCACAGTCACTCCCCTATGAACATGCCTGTTGAAGTCATCCAGGAGATGGCAGTAATTTTCTACAGATAAAAATAGCTTAATTTGTCAAATATATATATATATAACAGTTTAAGACTGACATGTTACAAGGACAAATAAAGACATAAAGTAGCCATTTTATGCAGCACTGCCATACACAAATTTCACATACAGAGTGATCCTTGCATGCCAGAGTGTATTTTGCATGTTTTATCATTTTTATTAATTTTATTACATGTGTTTTGTGGTTTTCCTATTGAATTTTCAGTTAAACAAAATGTATATTTTATCAGCTTAGTTTCTTTTTTGGAACTTCACTGGATCTAGGGGAACATCGATTTCTAAAATATCATCGATTCATTTTTTGACATTTTCCACAAATCCTTGAATTACAATGTCAGTTTTTCCCAAATTTCCTACAACATAATGCAACAGAAGGTTCTTTCACATATGTAGAGATACTGGAAGGTGGATTAAAAAATCTCACTTACGGTTTCCAATCAAATTCCCTCCATATTAGATTTTTAATTCCTTTATCACACCTCATCACCTGTAAGTGAGAAACATGATTTTAATTGGGAATTCTTTTTCTAAATGTTAATAAAGTATTTGTCCATCTTATTTGGATTTTCTCTCACTTTGTCTTTGTCTCTGTGACTTGTAAAATGATGTCTTTATTGAAAATATTTGTACAAATCTTCTGATGAGAGCATATTGTTCTTGGAGTAGGGAAAATCATTCAAGTTTCATCTGTTTCATTGCAAAACTGATGAAATGTTCTAAGACCTTTATATTCCCATCTCCTAAATCCACTGTCCCCCACTGAGGGGGCAAACGTGATGTTTCTTATTATTGTCATAGCTCTTGAAATTGATTGTGGTCCTCCAATTATTTTCACTCTGTTCCAAACAAAAAAATACAAAACATGTGTCTTCTGAATTTTAAAATCAGTTTTTTATAGCATATGAAAGGTGGTATAGTATAGATTGCAGTATGGATCTGGGTTACAGGTTCATCTTCACTGTGTCTGGGAAAAAACTTGCCACCGTGCCATGTGATTTTTTATTTGTTTAATTAACGTACTACAGTGACCTTTAAATTCAGAGATGCATTTAGATATCACATTTTACATTTTTGTTCATTTCTTATTATGTCTTAACTTATTTACATGTTTGGTCTGTATTGATTGTAATGCATTTATTGATCACAGGTAATGTGATGACATTCATTAGGTTTATGTGGCAGACTTCAACTGTAGAGATATTTGGTGAACTTGACAAAGTTCTTTTGTGGATTTAGTCTATCTTTCGTATTTTGTCTGTCTCCTTATGTAATCCCAGACTGACTCCATATGTTGAGATTGTGACTCTGTGGGGGGGCCACGGGTACCATCTGTTGCAGGAATCCTTGTTGTTTAGTTCTTGAAGATAGAACTTTAAGACTATGGCTTAACATTTGGGGTCATTATCATGTTATCATGTTGCAAAATTAATCTAGGAGCAATCAGACACCTCTCTGAAGATTGATGGATAAAAATCTAAACATCCAAAGTTGGCCTACCTGAAACGTTACACTAAAGACTGCTGTATAAATGTTTATCAGAAGATGCAGCACTTCAGTAGAAGAAAAATGTTTTAATTGAGCCACTTGTTCGAACTGACTTGTGACTGTTGATTGCAGAATTTACTAACAACATATTTGTCTGACTTCTTAACTGTTTACTTGGCTGCGTGTACTGTCATAAGCAATAAATAATAGCATTTTTGTATATGACTTGACTGCTGACTAACTGTATGACGGTATTTGCTTTTAGATATAAAAATGAAGTTTTCATTCAGACCTCTATTTCCTGTCTTCCATGCTATTTTATTGTGAAACCACCAGACCGGACGTTTAGACCTGCGGTTTGTCGCCCGTAAAAGCGGAAATACAGACTGTAAAGAAATTCTTTTAAAGGTTTCTTTACAGTCTGTTGTCCATGCGCCATATGTTTGCCAACACGTCGAGATATTAGCAACGAGGAGAAGCACTGAATGAATGAAAGTCAGTACGTAAGTTCGCCTTTGAGTCACACATCTGAGACATTTAAGCTAAATGTCAGTGACCTGTGCAGTGTCACACAGCGTCTGACAGACCAAGGACAGGAACTGTTTGGTATGTAACCGCTTTTATTTCACACCAAATGTGTGTTTATGTTCACTTTGCATGAATATCAAGTGTCTGGGACAGGTTCGTATATTCAGCGACACTCGCTGCTGACTTTCTTGTCTTTACACCATTAAGGTTCTTTCAGCTGAAAGATTGTAACACACCCGTAACTGAACATTTCAGCCTCGGTTCCGAGACGAGTTCTGGGAGCTAATGTTACAGCTCAGCACCTCTCAACGAGCTGGAGAGTCGTTTTAACAAAGAGCGAAACCAACACACGAACTGGAGGCTTAACAGCAGCCAGCGCTTAGAGAGGAAGGAAAACTTCACTATGCTCTTTATATCTTGATTAATTCTTTTAGGTATATCCTCGATAATTTGATATTGTCTGAGAGTCTCAGTCCTCAGCACATTTGTTGTTGTTGCACAGGTGTTGTGTCAGTGCCTGGCTGAATCATGAGCTTAGGGAGCGTCTCTAAAGTGAACGCAGCATAGTCACCTAACCTCTTGTTTTCAAGATATTTCCAATCAAATGTATGTTCATGACAACGTTCACACATTGCTTGACCATCCCCTGTTACATGAAAGGAATTTAATGTAGAAGTGTTAGAATGTCGGATAACTTCTTAGAACTACAAACAATGTTTGTCTGTGAACCCTACAGCTGTACGTCAGTCAGATTCTGATAATGTATTCATGTACAGCCATTTGTGATGATGTTTTACAGCTGCTCCTTTTCCAGTGTGTGTGTGTGTGTGTGTGTGTGTGAACACACACAGAAATGACGAGAGATGTCATAACATCAAATTGATCAGAATGGATGTGTAGACATTGTTCATATTGTAAATGACTACTGTGGCTGAAAACAACTGTTATTTAAAATGAATATGTACATAAACATTCATGAGATTTGCTTCATTTAAGAACGTTGTTCCATAGATCCATAGAGCTGCACAAGCTGCCTTTTAGTTGCACCTCTTGTCTGATGCTAACTGTTCTTCGCAGATTGGTCCCTGCAGGAAGAGTCGGCAAGACAGCACCATGAGCTCACTACACAGGTCAGTGACTATTATTGATAGGCTCAAATGTGGCTCAGATGTGAATTTAGTACAAAGTTGTTTAACATTTGTCTTTTCCAGTCTGACGACTCATCCTGTGCAATGTAGTCACACACTTTGGAGTTTTAGGGAGGAGGTAACACTTGATGCATTGCAGCAGTTCTCTCTGTGGCTGCTCGGCCTGAGGCTGCTGCTGAGTGACGTGTGACTGCAGAGTAACACTGGCTTGGTCAGTGTTTGTGTACTGCATCTGTGGGGACAGAAATAATTTGTAAGAAATTTGACTAACAGCCTCACCCACTTGATAGAGCTGTTTCTGCGCTGATAGATCAGAGTTCGTTGGATATGTGTGATCCAGTGATTACACCTAGCAGTGTGTTTTAGTATCACGGCTGTTATCGGGTGTAGTCACAGGTGTGGCACACCACACTGATGTTGGGTGTGGTGGACTGTGCACAATCCTATCAATCTGCTGGCCTTCTTTGACATTTCACCAGTCTGATTGTGATGAGATGAATGATGTGTGCATCTTCTGGATGTGTGCAGCTCACTGATCGTGTGTGTGTGTGTGTGTGTGTGTGTCGTGTGTGGTTGTGTGGTTGTGTGTGGTTGTTGGTGGTGGTGTTGTTGTTAAGTATGAACTTAAGTGGATGGCGCGCCCACACCTGTTTCATATTATTGCAACAACATTTCTAAGCACAGTACAAGTGCTTAGAGCATGATTGCAGTATCAATCTGTTACTTTAGGGAGAAAAAGACCAGAGAACAAATGTCATATACATATATTGTACATATGCAGTTCTGCATAAAGAATACTATAATAGTACAATGTATTTACCTAAAAACAATTATTACTTGCTCATGGTAACATGAGCAAGTGAAACTTTAGTTTCCCAGGAAAAAGAGCAAATACTGCTGCACTGCTGTGTTGCAGTTCACTCCAGTAGTGAGGCATTACTGAAAAACCAGCCTTCCCCAAATTGTAAAGCCAGTCTGTCCTTTGAGTTGTCATGGTCATGAGTTCTGAGCTCAACTACATGTATCCCGGCAGCTAAGATAGAATGAAAGATCTTAAAGATGAGGACGCACATTTGTTCATGCCTTCTAGATGTCAGTGATGAAATATATAAACACAGTGGTGACTGTGGTAATAAACCATCATCAGTAGTAGAGTCCAGTGTTTTATGGGTAGCAGCAGAAAAATCTGCAATATGAACTCTACACAACCCAGTGTGGACTGTATGGTGGACTGGATACTGTTTTGTTTCTGTTTCTGTGTAAGAATCTAGTTTAAATCTTAAATTGAAATGTTCAACATGGATTATATAGGACTAAAAACATTTCTATAAACATGTGTTTATAATACTACATTGTTACATATGAAATGGGAATATGATCTGGGATGTCAATGGTGCATACTCTTGTGAAATGCACCGAAATTGTATTTGTGATTTAAAACAAGTTAAAATTTTTAACTATTTTGTTTTATAAATTACTTTTTTCATTTACAATTGTAAAAGTAAAACTAATCTAAGATTATTCAAATCTTAGAAAAAATTTAAATTAAAAATATTACTTATAATAGCTTCATGCAAAAGTATAAAATATGTTTAGTGAACATAATTGCAAATTACGTTCACATTACAGTTCCATGAACTGAACATAGATATGGTATGTTACAAAGTATTGCAATTAACAGTGTCCAGTGCCGTGGAAAGACCTTACTTAGTTACACACCAGCTTATAGATGTGTGTTAGGGCTGTCCTACTGTAGAACTATCTAACACTGCTTTTTAAACACATCCACAGCCCTGCAAACTTCCAAGACAATGGAAGAAAGTGGCTAATTTTTGAGTGTGATAAGTGGCATGATGGCATTCCCAAAAGGCTTATACCACAAATATTACTATATATATATATTACACTAGGTACACCAACCAATAATGTTACCTAGAACCGTAAACCCAATTCAGTCTGCCATAAAAAGAGGTTCTTAGTAACCTGTGGGGTCTGTTGGAGCTTCCTGTGTGTGAATTTCTTAGAAAATCAGAAAAGCATTAGACAAGTCCCAGCGGAGTTGTAGGGCATAGGTATGCTTGTTCGCATAAATGTCAGTGCCTTAGAGGTTTGTCTCTATTCCTGCTGCAACCTGCAGCCATTAAGACACCATTTGTTTGTTCAGATTGTGCACCATACCAACTGAACTCCTCTCTGTGATGTGTTGTGATTTCCAGACAGCTGAGTCCGCTGCTCTTAGTATGGAGGTGGAAGAGGAGGGTGGATGTTTCTCTCTACCCCGCCACTACCTTTCACTTCAGAACCTTCTGCTCCACCACCACTTCAAATACAGGTGCACAACTCAGTTTGAGTTTTATTGTCATTTGTCATTCGTCATTCACAAAGTGTTTCCTTAAAGGTTTTCCATTTTGTTTATTATGGGAGTAGTTTTGGAAACTACACAAAAAATATTAAACTTTACTGTCGCCAATATGTTCATTTAAAAAAAAAAAGATATCGTTGCTGAGAAACACCTCCAAATGATATCTGCAGTTTTCTATGTCAGATGATGTCACCTAGTTGTAGTGAAACTACTACTCCAAGACTAACACTCGATAACATTGTCTGATGGAAACATTAGTTGTTCTAAAATGGATACTTCAGCTGTTTAATTTGAACCCTTCTGTAAAGTTGTGGGCCCAGTGAGAAGCAGATTAAAATTTATTTTAACTATATCAGCAACAGAAGTGATGATATCCTTCTTGGAGTTCCTAGGATGGGATCAGACTTGAAACACACCTCTTGACCTTTTTAGAGCTTTATTTTCTAACATTTCGGTTTTGATTTGTGTTTTCTTGACCTGTATTAGGAATTATAAGTCTGGGTACCTGGCTCTCTGTTGCTTTGATCCAGACCATTCTATGTTAATCTGTTTCTCACAAGAGTTATGAATATGGAGATACAAGGGTGCTGAAGTCAGTTCTTTAACAGTGTCAGAGAATACATAAATTGTTTGGAAGGGGAGACACACATTCAAAGTGTATATACACTTCTTGCTTCTATCTCACTGCAGATCCCATAGAGATTCACAAGAGGAAGCTCTTCCTGTGGTTCAGCCACCTTCCGCAGGAGGAGAAACAGTTTGGAGGTTACTTCAGTCCAGAGACCATGCATGTGGACCCACTGATCCTGGAAAGAAAGTCAGAGGAGAGGGCAGGACTGCTCAGCTCCCCTCTTCAAACCCAGACTCCCTCAAACCCTTCCCTAACTGTGGAACAGCTGTTTGAGCCCAGCGATACCTGGATTGAGGATCGGGGGCTCAATGTGCTGCTGTATGGGGCTGTGGGTACAGGGAAAAGTACAGTAATCCAAAAGCTGGTGCTGGACTGGTGCAGAGGGACCACTCTGACCCACTTCAAGCTGCTGGTGCCTTTCTCTTGTGAGGACCTCAGCCAGCTGTCAAAGTAAGATAGCTTTCTCTTACTCAGTGTCACTGTGCAATAACCCAGGACAATAATGTGCAATTTATTTTTATACCACCACCATCTATTTCATTTCTACATTGTTAAGTTAGTTTTCTTTTGTTTTTCGACAGTGTTAAGTTAGTTTTGATATTTAGTAGCAATTGTCTGTTTTGTTTTTGATTTAGTAGTAATTTGTAATTCTCTTTAGACTTTGTTTTTTTCACCTGTTTTCTTGTATTGCTGGAGTCAGTGTTTTGCTCCTAGAAAAAGAATTTCCCGGAGGAACCTTCCCGAGGGATTAATAAAGTTTCTGTCTGTCTGTCTGTCTGTCTGTCTGTCTGTCTGTCTGTCTGTCTGTCTGTACATGTGTGACCACATTTGGAATCAATATCAGCCATTGTTATCCCCAGTGTTAGAGTGTATCAGCGTTTTCAATACTGATTACACTACAATTAACTTATTGAGTGCCAAAAACCAGTGGAGATTCCACCTCCCTCAGTAGTCCTAATCCCAAAGGTTTCAGTTTATACAACTATAGAAAAATGATGCAAAAGCAAGACAAAATGAGCAAAACTTCATGGTGAAACCAGTAAATTTTGAACAATCTTTTTTCCCCAATAATTTTTTTCATTTATAATGGTAAAAGTATACACAAACTATTCAAATCTTCAGATCTACTTTATTACTTAATATAATAGGTTCATGTAAAAATGTAAAACATGGTTTATGCACATAGTTCAGAATAACATAGTTCAGTCTCCCAGCCTACAACTACAGTTCCATGAACTGAACATAGGTATTGTCTGTTACACAACCACTACTGCTTCACACTTGGTAACAAAATACACTTCCACACAGGGCTGCCTCTTTAAGGGACCTGGTGGGCAGGAAGTATCTCCACCTAAGAAAACACCCATTGCTGAGTGGTGAGGGAAATCAGGCCAAGACTGTACTCTTCATCTTCAATGGGATGGAGAAGATGAATCTGGACTTCCGTATTGGATCTACAGAGCTCTGCAGTGATCCTAATGAGATTCTGCCTCCAGGTGTAGTGCTGGTGAACCTGCTAAGGAAGTACCTCCTGCCTGAAGTAAGGGATAGACCACTATTGCCAGTTCACTATCCATGTTAGACTGTCAATTGTTAATACATAGGTATTTTAGATTGTATGATACCTATCCTGGGGAGTTCAACTAGAGACCTCTAGTTGAATGCTGTGTCCTGTCCTAAATGCCATGAATTCTATAGTATTGGACTGTTTCTACAATTAACCCTGGACAGTTTCAGTATCAGCCCTTATAAAGCCTTCCTACAGTAAATTTTAATATTTGTTATTTGTGGATAAAAAATGGTCTGCTGTATGTTTTCCAGGCCAGCATCTTGGTTACTACCAGACTGTCTGCCCTGGACCGTATTCCTCAGAAATATGTGAGTCGCTATGCACAAATTTGTGGTTTCAATGATCCAGACCGCCAGCGGGCATACTTCAGTAGCCGCCTTCTGCAGCAGAGCGGGGAAACTGTTAACCAGGAGGCCAGTGCTCTTATAGAGCTGCTTTACCTCAACCTCCAAAGCAAAGGCCAGCTTGCGGCAGCCTGCTTCCTTCCATCTTACTGCTGGCTTACATGTGCTACCTTACACTTCCTCCACTTCACAGATGCCAACGCACCCATCCGCACGCTGACTGGTATATACACCAGTTTCCTCAGGCTTAACTTTGGGGGTGAGGTGCTTGGCACAGGAATGGGGACAAACACGCTCATTCAGGAGCACCAAAGTTCTCTGATGTTGTATGTTGTCCGCACAGTTGGTAAAGTGGCCTTTGATGGTGTGATATACAAGCGCACATCATTCTCTGAGAACGAACTGGAGCAGTGGATAGGAGGGAAGACCAAGACGGATGAGGAGCTACGTCAGCTGTCCGTGTTTCGGACTGACGTCCTAGACTTCTTCTTGGCTCCCTCTGTAGAAAGTGGTAAGAATTTACCAGAAGTACCTGGAGAACATGATCAGAGGCGGTATGTATTTGCTGTCCCAGCCATGCAGGAATACCTGGCAGCTCTCTACGTGGTTCTAGGAGAGAACAAGTCGGCTCTGGAGAAGTTCACCAGTCAGGTGTCTGAGGTCATTGGTCAGGCAGGTGAGGATGTCAGCACCCTCTTCAACATCCTTTCTAAGTTCATTCCCCTTCGCATCTTTGCTGTATTCAACCTTCTCAAGCTTTTTCCAAAGCTCTATGAAAAAATCAGCAGCTACAACAAAGGCAGCATAGCCAGAACTATGGCAGCTGAGCTGTTCCGCACAGAGGATAGCTACAATGACGATGTCCTGGATCAGGTGGAGCAAAGCCTTCTGGGAGTCCATGGCCCTCAGCCAAAGCAGTACAGTGAAGGCAAGCCTTTTGAGCTCTATCCCATCTTTATGGGTGGACTGTTGCATTATGGTAACCGTGTCCTTCTCCAGCAACTCGGATGCAGCATTCAGAGCACCACTGTGGCCCAGATCACACGTGTCCTTAGGAAGTACCTTGTCAGAGGTAACAGCATGCTTGAAAAAGTTTTACATACCTTAGTTTAAAATAGTACTTTGATAGTATTTGTTGTACTATTCAATTAATGTGTCAGACTTTAAATACACTGCTCAAAAAAATTAAAGGAACACTTTGAAAACACATCAGATCTCAATTAGAAAAAAAATCATGCTGGATATCCATACTGATATGGAATGGGTAATGTGTTAGGAACAAAAGGACGCCACATCATTCGATGAAACTGAAAATTCTCAACCTACAGAGGGCTTAATTCAAAGTCACCAAGAAAATAAAACTGAAAAACTAATGTAACAGACTAGTCCAATTTGCTGAAATGTCATTGCACGAACTCAAAATGGTACTACGTAGTTTGTATGGTCCCCACGTGCTTGTATGCACAATGGCAGGGCATGCTCCTTATAAGATGATGGATGGTGTCGTGGGGTATCTCCTCCCATATCCTAAACAGGGCATAATAGATCTCCTGGACAGTCTGTGGTGCAAACTGGTGGTGTTGGATGGACCTAAACATGATGTCCCAGAGATGTCCTATGGGTTTTAGGTCAGGCGAGCCGAGCGTAGAGGCCAGTCAATGGTATCAATACCGTCACCCACCAGGAACTGCTTGCATACTCTTGCCATAATGAGGCCCGGTATTATCATGCACCAGGAGTAACCCAGGACCCACTGCACCATCGAAGGGTCTAACAATGGGTCTAAGGATTTCATCCGGTCAGGGTGCCATTGTTTATCCTGTACAGGTCTGTGTGTCCCTCCATGGATATGCCTCCCCAGACCAACACTGACACACCAGCAAAACGATCATGCTGAACAATGTTGCAGGCAGCATTACGTTCACCGCGACTTCTCCAGACCCTTTCACGTCTGTCACATGAGCTCAGAGTGAACCTGCTCTCATCTGGTGTTCTCTGGCAAGTGTCAGTCCTGATACTGGTCCTGCTAATGGACTGAGCGCTCTTGACGCCCTTTGGCCCTGTCCAGCTCTCCTAGAGTAACTACCTGTCTCCTGGAATCTCATCCATGCTCTTGAGACTGTGCTGGGAGACACAGCAAACCTTCTGGTAATGGGACGTATTGATGTGTCATCCTGGTGGAGCTGGACTGCCTGTGCAACCTCTGTACGGTCCAGTTAGCACCTCATGCTACCAGTAATGACACTGACTCTAGTCAAATGCAAAACTACTGAAAGGACGGAAAAAATGTCTGTGGCCTCCACCTACAAAACCATTCCTGTTTTTGGGGTCATGTCATTGTTGCCCCTTTAGTGCACCTGTTGTTAATTTCATTACCACAAACAACATCTGACACTGATTAACAACCCCCTCTGCTACTTAACTGACCAGATCAATATCCCAGAGATTTACTGACTTAATACTATACTCTGATTAAAAGGTGTTCCTTCAATTTCTTAAAGCAGTGTTAGGAAAAGCTGGAAAGTTTTTAGACTTTCTTTCCATTCTGAACCAGAATGTTAAAAAGACTGTTAGGACTGTCCAAGACTAAAAATCGGGATGCCTGTGTACATGGCAGCAGGTTATTCTTAACTGCTTACACAACATCCACTGATATTTGTATTCCCTGACAGCATAAATAAATACAAAATAATACATTTATTTATTCATAGGGCAAAATAGTTCATGTATGTGGAATCCAATTCTCAGAAAATAATTCTCAAAGTACGTAAGGTTCAATGAGAAAAAAAGGCTGAAGATACTTTGAAAGATGGGGGGCATTTATGTGCGCAATTCTGTTTTAGACTGTATTGATATTGATTTTTTTTTCTTATTTAATGCCAGAGCTCAGCAAGCCACAACCTCCAGAGGAGCTGATGGATCTACTGGTCCTTCTGTATGAGTTTCAGAACCCCAGACTGACTGCCGAGGTTCTGGTCACAATCAGAAGTATCCCCCTCACCAGCATTCGTATGACATCTCTCAAATGCTTCATACTGAGTTCTGTGCTGTCATGTGCTCCAGCGAGGTAAAATATGTTATGGTCTAGGTTGTACACATTATCATCAAGCTGCCAGTAGAGTAGTGAAGTCAAAACTTGTTCATTGTCTCAGGCTTGAGTAACTAAATGATTCCTAATAGACGCAGGGACCATGAGAACATACACTGTAATGAAATCAGTGGGAAAAAGTCTGTGATTGATGTTACAAATGTTACATTTATGTTTTTTATGTCACACAGTTGGCTCAAGGGACACACATGTCTGTTGGTGTATTATTGAATGAATTGTTACATACATCCATGGTTCCCAGGAAGTGAATCAAACTGACTTTGGTTGTTTTCATCTAGTAATATCATCAATCTTATTACTTTGTTTTATGACCAAATGCTGGCAACGCTAATGACACTGTCATCAGCCTCTCCTGCACTTTGTGTTTTGTGCAAATGTTAGCATGCGTGTGACTGCCGGCTACGATGCAAAATTTTATGTGGGTCAACACAAACATCCATCCATCCATCCATTATCAACCGCTTATCCGAAGTCGGGTCGCGGGGGCAGCAGCCTAAGCAGGGAAGCCCA
>JAUYWH010000005.1:22343687-22358187 GCA_034779795.1 Ctenopoma multispine | reverse complement strand
AACAGAAAAACACCAGTGTTACATTAAGTGAATATAGCTCCAGCATATTTCTCTTGAATCTACAGACAATCACAATTCATGCTACTAATTATTTATTTCTCTAGGAGTACATTTAATGACAGAATGCCAGAAATTGTCCCCGTCTATCACTGTAAAATACGGAGATGAGAATATATTGATACCAGCATGCTAGTATCGATCCGATAACGATACCAACGTGGTATCGATACTATCGATATTTTGGATCAATCCGCCCACCACTAGTAGAGAGATTTAAGTGTCTCAGGTGAAAAACAAAGAATGAGCGTGATCTTACTGCATGTTATGTTATCCTCCTGCAGTTATCGCCTTGAAAAGCTGGACCTGTCCTCCTGTCTCCTGACTAATGACATGATTCAGATCCTGTATCCTGCCTTAAGACACACTCGTAACCTCAAGTAAGTCAAGGACGATATCTTTTCTGTTGTGGTTGAATATGTTAGCATAACAAATAGCGTACATTTTGTACTATTACTACAACTACTCCTCTAGTTCCAAGACATTAGATGTTTCTACTATACATCACATTACATTCACACATCTATAGCTTAGTAGACACATGGGGGGTCGCAAATATCAGGATCCTGGTGGTAAATGTGATACAAAGTAGAAAACTCCTGGTGTTAACACTAGATTGGGTCTTGCTGCTGGGTCAGTAGTTGTAGAGTTGGGATGTCAATACTGTACAGTTCATGTACTGAGAGATGCACAAACACACTGCTGACACATTGCTGGTGTGGGTCATATGAGGTGTGTTGACATTGAAAGAGACTTGGATGTGACTGGCCACTTTAAAAGGTGCACCTTTGTAATCCAGTACGTCAGCTCTGCCATGAATTATACCATTTAAAAAGTTTTAATTTCTAAGTTTACTAAGCTGAAACTGTCAGGTGATAATTATATGTTATTGGCTGTTGGAGTCGTACTGGAGTGCATTGTGTTAAGAGGTGTTGCTAATGGTTTAATAATAATGATAATAATTGATACTTTAATAATCGCCCCTTCTTGTGAACAGGCTGCCCCTTTGCGCCAAGAGTTCAAGGTTCAGTGTCTTGTCCAGGGACACTTTGACACGTGGCCTTGAATCAGGGGAACCAGGAGTTGAACTGCAACACGATCACCCCTTCATTTATTTTAATCAAGGTGTAAAACATTAGAACCACTTCTAAATATAATGTTTAAGGGCATATTGATACACTTGAGAATTCCAATATTGTTTCTCAAAAACACTGTGTAGATTTTTATTTGATAATTTATAGTGGTTTATTTTGTGTTGTGTTTGAACTCCAGACCACTAGATGGCAGTGCTAAGTTTTGAGATTCTTGCCAATGCACAGAACTATAATCTATCCATCCAATCCACATACTTAATAAAGTGGCCAGTCATTGTATATACAGTATATGTACGGTATAAGGCCAGACGTGTTAGTGCCAGAGTAATCATTCACTGAGCTACTACACAGCCCTTATTACTGTTGTGTTTAAATGCATGCAGATTGATTAATTGAGTAACTCCTATATTTGTCTAGCATGTTGCTGTGTGTGTGCATGCTGTGATTGTGTGTGTTTTATGTCCACAGTCTGCAGTTTAACAGCCTGGGTCCTGAGTCCTGCATCATCCTGAGAGACATGCTACTGGAACCAGAGAATTCTATTAGCTCTCTACAGTAAGGCTATATTTTCATTCATGTCTAAATATTTTTATAAACCTGTGTGTTCTAAGGATTCCTCACTTTACTGTGCTGCCGTTTGATTTAATTATACATAGGATGTTCCGAGTAGCTCTGTTATCTGATATTGACTGTGGCGTTTTTAAAAAATAAGAAAAAAAATACACTTTTAAAGTGCAATAAACTAACAGGCACACAGTGAGTTTGGGTCCTAATGTCAGTTACGTTTTGTCAAGTTTGAGCTTAACTTGCGCCGTAGAGGTAGACTAGCGCATTGTTATAAAGTTGTGAGGCTTGGGAGAAGCGGATTAGGATAAGGATGGTGAAACTCAAAGCAGAAATAGCTATAATACCAGGTTTGAATCACATTTTAAAATCCTACAGTACACCTCCTATAATGCAGTTAGATTTATTCTTTAGACCTTCCCTAGTAAAATATACTGGTAAATACAACAGGTTCTGGTGTTATTCAAGTAATAAATTGAAATAGTTGTGTTGTCCCAATTGGCTCATGAGTAACTTCCAGAGTGGACAAGCACATATTTCATCTAGAGCACCATTAGTTCGACTGTTGTCTGTTAGATGTTCATCAGTTAATGTCACCATATACACTTGAGAACTGGTTCATTCTTCCAATCTCTTCTACAGCCTATGTGACAATCCTCTGCTGGACTCTGGAGTCTGCACCCTGCTGGAGGCCCTGCCGCAGAACGAGTCGCTGACGCACCTGTCTCTGATGCACACTGGGATGGGCGACCAGGCGGCCCTAGAGCTAGCCAAGAAGCTCCAGAAGCACACAGGTCTCCAGGAGCTCAACGTGGCCTACAACAACATCGGAGACAATGCTGCTGTGGCTCTGGTGGATGCCTGCAGGGAACATCCTAACATTCACACTGTTCAGTAAGCAACTCCTCACTGTAGCCACAGTTGTATGTTCATGATGTTTATACAGAATCAAGCCTGTTTTTAATGCAGTACCGTCTGAAGGCCTCAAGATCACGGGCATCCACTCTAGCATTCCGACCTTTTAGTTTTCTGCAGATTTGATTTGATTATTGAGGACATTGTAGATGTTGATATCTTCAAAGTCAACTTTATGTTGTGGACATTTTTTGATACACCAACCAACAGAATATTGATGGAAAGCAGACACACATGCAGTTCATGTTAGCAGGTTCTTGCATTGATGCAGTGTTGATGTCTTTGTGCAGCTTGTATCTGAACCCTCTCAGTGATGCTGGGAAACAGTCCCTCTATGTCCAAGGTGTTTCCAAGGGTCATGGTGGCAGCGGAAGGCGGGTCAAGGTCCTGGCTTCAGTCACTGAAGGCTCTGACATCTCAGAGGACTGGCACCCCATCCTCAGAGTAATACGAGAGAACGCCTCGTCCTGGGACCGCGAGCATGTTAAAGAGCAGCTTCAGGTACGAGAAGCCTTGATGGAATAAGAATGAATTGCACACAGCATTTCACTAACATGTTTTGAAACACAAATCAAAAAATTTAGATTTTTTAGGTTTTTTGTGGGGTTTAATGAAATTTGCTAGGGGTGCAATGGCAACACTATAACACAAGTAAATCAACAAATTCGGCTGCAAAAAGACTCAAAGTACTTTTGAGTCAAGATTTTTTTAGATACATGGGGGGTCGCAAATATCAGGTTAAAAGTGGTATATGTGATACAAAGTAGCAAACTTCTGGTGTTAACACTAGACTAGGTCTTGATGTAGGTCTTGATGCTGGGTCAGTAGTTGTAGTTGTGCACCTACGTAATCCAGTACATCAGCTCAGCCATGAATTATACCATTTAAAAAGTTAGAATTTCTAAGTTTACTAAGCTGAAACTGTCAGGTGATAATTCAAACTATATGTTTGTTATTGACTGTTGGAGTCGTACTGGAGTGCATTGTGTTAAGAGGTGTTGCTAATTGTTTAATAATAATAATCATGATGATAATAATAATAATTGATACTTTACTTATTAAACTTTATTTTTACTAACATAGAAACTGCCAAATCCAATGTAAAGACTTCAGCACAGGATAATGTGTTCTCGTCTTATTTTTCTGGGCCTTGTGATCAGCTAGAACTAAGAGACACACATTAATCTTACAAACTGATGAAAAGCTGTGATTTTAGAGGTGTTGATTTAGCTAATGATGAAATGCCAGTAATGCACAAGTCTGTTGAGAGTTTGGTGATTCTAACTGGAAAAAGTCAGACATTTAGGAGAAGAATACTGTTACAGGTGTCTCAGTCAGTCTTTACCCTTTCTCTGCAGGCCTTCCTCAGGGATCTGGAGTGGGGACGCCAGCAGCAGCCACATTTCTGGAAGAGGCTGCACTTCCGTAGAGTGGAAAAGGGAGTTCGCCAGACCTTACAGATGCTGGACAAGGACACTTAATCGATAAAAAGCAGGATGTGAGAGGAGCTGCAGTGAAGCAGCAAGTTCGATGTGCGTTCACGCAGGAGAACAATGTGCATCTAGGACATAGAGCTTCATTACTGTAAAGGCGACAACTTCATTTAACCATATTTAGAAAGCAGCTTGAAAGAGTAAAAAAAAAAAAAAAAAGTAGGTACATGGTGAAGAACAAAAAGGAGCAGTTTAAAATGTGCTGATACCTCCTTTGGGAGTTCATTGAAATCATAGGTTATCAGTATACAGGGCTTGAAATGGTAAATACTTGAAATAAGCAGCTGATTAGAAGCTGTAGCTTTTTTATAGTCAAAAGCACTTTATTTCATTCTGGATAAAAGTTACAGGTCATTATTTCTGTATACTCGTGTACCTCCATTTAGAGGGTGGATACTCGAGTAGAGACCCACCACCGCTTTTCTTTACCTGTAAACAGTGATACTGTTATTCATTTCTAAATAGACACATTTCTTTATAAAATATAATTAATTGTTTAAGACAATAATTCTAAGTATATTCTATTTACTTAGAACTTATCACCTTTTAAAAAAAAATTACCCAAATTTTCACCCATGAAAAACTGGATTGGGGGGGGGTGTCTCTGAATCAACTGGAAGTGGACATAACATGCAATAATATAATGCATATTAATGCAAGTTATGTCCCCACCCCAGAGTGAGCTAAGGGGGAAAGAGTGTAGCACATGACAACCAAAAATAATGAAACAGGCAAGTTTAAAATGCATGCAGTGGGGGGGGGGACCAGGCAGTTAAGACAAATCAAAGATAACAATAAAACAAAAGCAGCCTACAGCTTCTTTAAGAGCAAAGACATTTAAAACAGAACAGAGAGGCCTACCTATCTAATCTACCAAACATCAGTCGAAAACAGCTTCACCTTCTACCCAGCCTTACCTGTCCAACCTCCCTGCTCACTCTTTTCATTCTCAGAACACACATACAAAGCAAACTGGCCTGAGAGCAGCCCCCCTTTATGGTGATTCCGGATTGTGATTGGTCTTGTGTGCCCAGATCAGCCAACAGGTGCACACCAATAATGTTCGAATGGGCCAATCGGTGGAGGCATTGCACCTGGAGGACAATATGCAAAGGAGACAGAAAAACAGTGCCACATATCTTAGCATGTAACAATGCATGAGAAAAATAATTTGCCACAACTTTTTCTATGACTGAATTTACAATCCATGACGCTGTTTCCTGTTAAAGTGACAAACATCATGTCACATCGGCTCCTGGTACCTAACTAACTAATTTTGTGATTTTGCTTCTCTAATCGTTTAATGGCAGGTGTAAGATAAGTGCTTTTAAAATCTATCAGTGTATGAATTAATAATAAAGAGAAATAGCTCAGGGCACAGCAGTAGTGCTGTCACAGCAATAACCAGGTGCAATAAGTGTGCAGTAACCGATGGTTTCTGTCTTCCACTTAGATAGACACAACTTGCTGAATAACGTCTCATGATCCACATAAAACTCTCTGTTTAATGCCACGTCACTGATGACCTAGATGTTCCATTCATTCCTGTGATGTTTAGATCTGAATGAGCCTCATACAGCAGTGAACTGACCTGTTGTGGATAGGGTCTGTTAAGCTCTTGCCATTGCGAACACTTTACTTCCTGTCCTGTGCTTTCTTCAAAATAAAAGCATTTTACTGTTGTAGTAGACGATGAATGCATTGTGAAAAGTGTTCACAGTGTCAGTCAGTGTTTAAAATATTTTAAATGAAGTAAAATATTGATTTTATTTTGCCCCTGGACTGAAGTAAATTGTGATCAATGCAACCCAAATGTCTTCCACATTTTTGCCTGTTGTCATTTGGAGCCTACACAAAGCCATGTTTCTAATATGTTAAATGTACAACCATTTATTAATATTTTATTTTATATGGACTTTGCAGTTGTCATCTGTTGCCAACAGATTTGTCTTCCTCTGCTTCACAGCTGCCTTTTTAGAATATTTTACAAGCAAAGGTCTTGTGTAATATTTGAAAGTGAGAGATCTGAGAACGTCTTCAATGGACAATTGAATGATTTGCATAGAGGAGCAGACTCCAGGGCAGCACCTTATGGAGATGAAAATGATGATGTTGCATGTTCTGTGCTGTGTTGTGATATTGATGGTGGAGTGCATTAAAGGTTTTGGTCTAAATAATTTTCCCACAGTGCTATTCTCCACAACAAAATCAGGAGAAAACATTTTTTACCATCATGTGAACAGTTCTTGGTTGTAGACCAGCAAAGAAACCAGTTTTCCTGGACAACAGCAAGTTCTCGCAAATAAATGGTTTAAAATTAGGCACTGACTCCAAACCAGCCTTGGAACTGGCTTGGTGGAAAAGGGTTAAGTGAGAGCTTAGGAGTCACCTCATTGTGAAAAGTGACAAATCGGTGGGCAGGCCACATTGTGTGACTGTAAGTGGCAGGAACCTACAAGGAAGAGTACCGGATGGGATATCATTCAACTTCAGCCTGCAAGGTAACTGGATCACAAGAGGCATCTTCAGTGTTCCCCCAGGTGACCTCACAGTACAAATCTAGGTTCAACTAGTCAAATGTTGGACAGAATAAGGGAAGATGCAGAGTGAACCTACAGATGTCGCCTACGCTGCAGATGTTGACCTCACAAAGACAAGCGACACTGTTCTCTTTCATCACAATGTGTCGCACTGGGCTACACGGCTTCTCTCTAACTGTGAGTAAATGTTTAACTTTCATATAGAAAGGAGTCACTGTCTCACCTTTTATTGTCTGTGTGTGAAGTGAACCTTGTCTCGCTCTGAGCAGGAACACACACACACTCAGGACTCCATGATCTCCACAAGTGGTAGGCTTTTTACCTTTCACATGACTTTCCATGATTTGACTATTCAAATGTAAAAAAGTCTGCTGTGAACTCGTCTTCAGATCTGTGGCTGTAAGTCATTTTAGCTTTGTGCTGTGTTTGGGAGTGAAGTGTTTGTGCTCTGCTCGTTCTCCCGGTGGTTTTAAGGACTTGTGTCATTCTCGCTGGTTAAACATTGTCCATCCAAAGCTCTCGTCTGGATTCAACCTGAGGCTGTCACAGTTTGTAGCAGAGAGCTGTGGGGAGGGTTTAGGGCTGGAGTTAGACAATGTCTGTTGTGTGTAACCTGCTTCAGTCACCACATGTGGATGGTTCCCTTTGAAGGTTCTTGTGCAAATGTGCACACACACGCTGTTTTCCTACAGGGCAACAGCGATGACATACCCGATGACAAATTAGATCTAACTAGGCTGAGGTGCAGTGATGAGCACAGCACTGGGTGCTGACACCAGAACCAGAAGTGTGGACATATCTCATGTAGTAATTTGTGGAGCAGAGGAAAACCCAGACATGGAGTCTCTCAGGTCTTGTTCTCGCTCTTTCTGTTTCTGGTTTTGATCTAAAGGATGTGAGGTCTGGTGATATTCTGCACTGACTGCTAACAACTGTTGTTCAAGCTTCTTCCCCTGTGCATTAGAGCTCAGTTGTCCAGAAACTCCACTAAAAACACAGTAATGAGTCACACTGCTGCACTGGCTGACACGTTCCTTCATCACCATGCACACACTATGCTGACTGAGTCAGTTTATTTCTGACTCAGTCCCACACACGACGTCCTGCTGCCATAAATACTCACTAATAGCACCAAATGTGGATGAAACCACCGCTGAAAACAGTTCCCAACAAATGCACCGTTACCTCCTTGCAAAAAAATGAAAGGCAGCTTTTCAAAATTAATAAGTATACTTTTCATACTTTCACATGTGACAATGGTTCTTTTTCAAATGGATTTAAAGTTTGGATTTACCCCTGTGCCTGTTGTTAATATATAATAGAATAGAATACCTACAGTTTATAATGTGTCTTTACATGAGATGCCCACAAGTTTTACACCAAGTCTCCACTTTTAAAAGTTAGAGACAAAGTGGTCATTGGTTTGGACACTCCAAGAGTCAGACACCTTAAAGACATCATACTATGCACGATTATAGGTTTATGCTCACCCTGAGTCTCACTCTGTTGTGATTGACCAGCTTGCCAAAGCTTGTGGGCTGGCTTAATAAAGAAAAAAAACACAAAGTTTTTACTCAACAGAACCACATTCTTTCTCTAAACCCTAACTAAAGTGCTTTTGTTTTGATCGACACTGAGCTTGAGCTATGACCTGTGTTTGTCAGTCCTCCACATTAAACTCCCTCCATCTACCCTAACAACTCACTCAACTGAATCACAAACTGAACTCCACTTTCTGGTTTGGGTTTGCACCACACTATACAAAAAGCACTGGACCACGTGCAGCTACAGCAGTTAAACATAGACTCTGGTGAAAATGTCCTATTCAGAGCCTTTGCTTACATCACAAGTTAATCAGTGGGACCAATCAGTCCACAGTGCATCTCTCTCTCACTCACTCTCATTTCTTTATCTGGTGCTTTATTCACTGATATAATGGCAGCAGTGTTTGCATGAAGTCAGCTGGGTGGACATGTGTTAACTGTGTTGTGTTTTGGAAGCTTATACTATACCTGTATTAACAGTTTCTGTATCTGTGAGAGACCCCATCTGGCTGTTTGCTAACACACATCTCAGCACAGAAAACCAAACAGTCTGAGGTCAGTGAGCCAGTTTAACATTTTCGTCCTGCAGCGCTCCAAACTTACACTGATCCTCTCTGGTTGCATTTCATCTGAGCAATGATCACGATGAGAAACAGGGAATGAGAGGAGCATCTTCCAACAAAGTCAGCATCACATCATGATCATGCTGAAGGTCTCAAAGGGGGCAGAGTGTAGAACACATTACGTGGAAACCGGGTCAGTTGTGATCACACCACCAGAAATCTCAATACATGCTCAGTACAAGCTTTGTTCACTGAGAGATAAAATAAAAGCAACTTCATCACAGATGCTCGACGAAATTAAGGACCCAAGACTCCAATCAGTAAAATAAAAGCTGGTAGTGGCATCAGAGGAGGAGCCTGTCTGTTAGTTGCTAGAACAGTTGCCCACAGTCCCCAGGGCTGCTGGTTCAGTTCCTGGTTCCTCCTGGTCTTACACTTGGGGGTTCTTCACAAGACACTAAAACCTCATCACAGCATCAACATGCAACTGTAGAACAACAATTTCCCCATGGGGATCAATAGTGTAGTTAGAAAGTTAGCGAGACACTTATTATGCCATTCAACACAATAAGCTGAAGTCATACTTCTCCTCTCTCGTACTATAACACGAGTTTATCTCACTGTGGTCTCTGTGGAGTTATTTAGACACAGACATGTGGAGTTGACCCAGGTCCTGACTGTGTGTGTGTGTGTGTGTGTGTGTGTGTTTTTTCTTGTGTTGAAGCACTTCTGATAAAGCATACATTTTGAATAAAGGGGTGGGACTACACCCCTGCTGGGGCTTACCTCTGTGTGTCTGTGTCCCCCCCACAGGCTGCCAGAATGCCATGGAATGTCCACGGTGAGTTCAGTTTTAGACACAGCGTCTTTCCACTAATAACTTCTACTAAACACAATATATGCTGCTTTATAAAGGACCATACCTGTGTCTTAGAGCATTATTTACAAATCTTTCCATCGTTGCCAGTTGTATTTCAAGAGACACCTGAGAACAAGAATTATTCATCGTCATAAGAGTAAAATCAGCAAAAAAAAAGAGATAACAAACTTTAAACAAAAATTAACAAAGAAATATCAACAGACAACACAAAATGAACAAAAAGGAACAGAAACAGTTGCACAAAACATATCAATCAGCTGCTACTGATGTGTCTCACTGATATGTAGTCATACAGTCATGGTAGGTCCTGCTCAAGCACGATGTCAAAAGGTTTTAGTGGAACTATAATCTCTACCAAAGGAATGTAGCTGTAAAAACTGTTGACAGTGTGTTGTGTTCATTGCCACACAGTGATAAACAGAACTTTATTAACACTGAAGCAGATACAAGCTGAACCGAGGGCTCATATATGCAGAACTCTTTATCTGCACAGATAACTGTAGAACTGTTAACCTCTGCACAATGACACGTTCATGTGTTCCAACCCTATCAGCGACAAGAAACACATCATCAGACAGCTTTTCAGAATTCCAGGTTCTGCATGTGCAACTATGTTACGCTTAAGGTTAGTGAAAGATTGTGGTTAATTAATAATAATAGTGAAAGGCCCCAGACTGCAATGTCTTACTTATTACTTATCAGAGCAGGTGAAGATTTTAAACCAATATTTAAGAGTATTTTAGATTTTAGAAACCTCTAAAAAAGTATGTAACTTTTTTCAAATATTCTTTTATGTTTCAAAATGTATCTTAGTATGAAGCTGTCCTGTGATCCAGGCTCACTGAACAGTCCAGCAGCAGCGCAGAGATATTCACTCTGAAAGATTCTGAGCGAGGCCTGGTCCTCTAACCAATCAGAGAATTTCTATTGTTTATGCTTGATTAGAAAGTTTCAAAGCATTTTAAAGTCTGATGTGCTTCTTGACAAAGTTGTATAGACATACTGTATATAATATTACTACTATGACCACTATATTACTTTAAATAAAGCTCACACCATCATACTGACCCACATTTTTTCCATATCTTCACTTTAGTTTCACTTTCAATCCAAAGGAAGGGATTGACAATCCAGCTCTGGTCATCACAGATGATCACGGTGACGTTCGACACATATACTTTTACATACACTACCTTTCAAACCTTCTCTCATCAAATAAATCCCCCTCTCCAGTGTTGGTGATCTTTACCTGACGTCTGTTCGTGCAGAGCTGGATCAGAAAGTGGTGCCCAGACTGTGCCAGCTGAAGCGTCTGGAGGGACAGAGCTTTGGCTTCTACCTGCGAACAGACCAGAGCGGTCAGGGCTTTGAGATCCGAAACGTGGAGCCGTGGAGTCCAGCGGAGAACAGCGGCCTCAGAGATGGAGACCGGGTGCTGGAGGTAAACGAGGAATATGTGGACAGCATGCACTTCAACGAGGTGAGCGTCCAGTGTTTAGTGGCCCCTGTATGTGCAGTCCACAGTAAAAAGATATGTCTTGTAACCTTTTGTATGAAATCTGTTGTGTAGATTTTCTCTACTCACAGGATCACTTGACTTAACACTAGTGACCACCTGATCATTCATTAGGCTTCACTACCTGTTAAAAACGTCCTCACTTGTCCACAGTAAACACATAAATGAAGGGTAGCTGTTATTAACATTGTCAGTTACACCTGTGTTTGACAAGTGTGATATTCCCCGTGGGAACGATCTACGGTCCAAACTATCTCACCTGGCAGCACAACATGATCTTCAGAGACATTCAGCAGCTTGCAGATGAGCAAACAGACATTTATTCTGGCTACACTGACAAGCTGACTACAGGCAAGGCGCTGAAGACGTTCAGCAGCTGTTTGATCAGCTGCTTATAATGCACTGGTGCCGTTTGTTGTTTAATGGTTGTGATCATTGTGTTTGACTAGAACTGCCAGCCTGGTACAGATGTCCCTGCTCTTCCTAAAGTTTCTAAAATATCTCCTGCATATTACTAGCAGCTCCCTGATGCCTGCTAATTAATAATAATACTTTATTAATCCCCTTGGGGAAATTATGGTTGGATAACTGCCAGGCGCTAAAATGGGGTCTCAGCATCTTATCCAAGGACACCTCAATATGTAGCCTGCTGGGACTGGGAATCAAACCGCTCACCCTTGGTTTTGATGACAACTGCTCTTCCCACTGAGCCATCATGTATCCTGCAAATATATTTCCTTGTTTCTTGTTGTGTGCCAGCTTTACATTACGTACAATATTTCTTACGTAGCCTGAGTTCTTGTTTTTCAGAGGGGTCCGAACAACATGGCCTCACAGGAATTAACATGATACCAAAATGGAAAAGGTATTGATTAACTCCTTTGTTTCTCTGTTTTACCTGCCAGGCGGTGAGGAAGATCCAGTCATGCGGCTTACACTTGTTCCTGCTCGTGTTGACGAGAGCAGAGTATGAACTGGTATGTTCGACCGTTACAATGACACGACAATCTACCTTCCAACCCACATGGTGAGGGCAGCCTCGGCACAACTTACCTTTTGGACACGTTATGTGCCAGTGGAACACTAGCAACAAGATCCCACAGAGAATCAACATGTGATTATAACAAGTGTGGGGCCTCTTCACTTCTATACTGTTGTATAGTTATTCTGTTTGACGCTGCTCCTCTCATTCAGTCGCTCTTCTCCAGGCAGTGTCTACAGGAGTGGACCTGCAGATGCTGGCCAAAGACTCCAAAGGGGACTGCTGGTCCAGACCCAGATTGTGTCACATCAACCGACACCCGGAACATGGCTTGGGGATGACCATTGTGCCAGTGGAAGGTAACACAGTGATGATTCAGATACGGTTTCATGTTAAAGGTGTGTATAGGTAGAAGCTGGAATTTTGATCCCTCATTCTGAACAGGAAAAAAAATTTCTCAAGTAGCAGTTTATCCAGCTACCTCGTATGTTCGACAGAGCCAGGCTAGCTGTTTTCCTCTGCTTCCAGTGTTTGTGCTAAGCCAGGCTAATTAGATCCTGGTGTCAGCTCTGTAAAGAACACACAGGCGTCAGATTGACACCCACACGCTGACTTTAACATTTTACAGTTCTGTTTCTCTCGTCATTTATTAACAGCTGAGTTTTCCATGACCCCTAGTTAATCTTGTTACAAAGTACAACTGCTTTATACCACATAATAGGCCCTAGTGAAACTGATGATGATGATAATAATAGAATGGATATGTCAACAGGTTGGAAGGGTCATTACACGGTGAGCACGGTCAGTCTTGGTCCAGCAGAGAAAGCTGGTGTCTGCAATGGAGACAGGCTGATCTGGATCAACGGAGTCCTGGTGTCAACCCTCACAAACGCTACTCTCAATAGAACTGTACGAGTAACATACAGTATAACCCGTGGGATTTGTTTGCTTGAAGCTGCGTGCTTGTGTTTGACTCCTGTACTGTGTCTGGTTCTCAGCTGAGGAAGAGTCGGGACTCAGTGACCGTGCTGGTTATCGACAGCGGCAGCGAGTCTTGCTATGTGAGGAGGAAGATCCCCATCCTGCCTGTGTTGGCAGAAAGCTCCAGTCTCCCACACAGCACCAAGACCATGCGCCTGGTTAAAAGAGATGACGAATATGGCTTCCTGCTGAGGCAGGAGAGGCTGGCAGGCAGTCGACGGATAGGTGAGACAACAGTCACATCCTTACACACACACACACACACACACACACACACACACACACACACACACACACACACACACACACACACACACACACACACTTGTAATAAAAATCTGGTTATAAAAAGTTAGAGAAAAACAGAAAACATCAACTGATGTAAGATCTACGTTTATCTGGAGTCAGTTGCATAAAACTCTTAGTCATAGCTAAGGCAGAAAAAAATGTTCATAACACCATGCATACATCTCAAACACCGTGGAACTGGGCTGTATGCACATACACTGACATATCAGTACTATCGAAACTACTCAGACCTGAACAGCAAAACAAGAAGCAAACAGATCCACACATTTACAAAGTTAGAGCAGCTGTCATCACGTCTTTCTGGTAATCATTTATTTTAAAGTGTTCATGTCCAAACAGGTTTTGATTTACTGTTCTGACAATGTACTTTTGTTTTTGTTCGTTCGCTAATGAAATTAGGTTTAAACACAGCATAAACAGTTGTGTGAAGAAATATTCAGTCCCCTCCTGATTTCTTCTCTTAATATAAACTGCCTCAGACCTTCAAACACACTCTAAGAAACACAAAGTTAGAATTGTATTTTTAAGCAAAACTGCCTGTGGGAAAAAGTATTCACCAACTTAGTTACTACATCCAGAAACCTACCAAACTGCAATAATTAGTCTTAGGATGACAAAGGTGTTTCTAAGGCTCTAGGAATGCACAGATCCAGAGTGAGAGACACCATCTAAAAATTGAGAAAACTTGGAACAGTAAACTTCACAGAAGTGATGATCTTCCAAAATCAGACAACTCATAAAAGAAGTCACAAAAGAGCCAAGGAAAACATCCAAATAACTGCAGACCTCTTTCACCACAGTAAAGGTCAAGACTTGTCTCTGATAGACACTGAGTACAAGGAGCAATTATGGGAGAGTGCTGAAGAGAAAACCACTGCTAACCTAGAAGATCATAAAGGCTCATAAATCCTCAAACCATTTAGGATATTGTGTTTGTTTGTTTCAATTTCACTTCAATTCCGCTTTATTTATATAGCACCAATTCACAACATAAGTCATCTCAGGGCACTTTACAGTGTAAGGTTTAAGATTTTTACACATTATATAATATATACAGAGCAA
>JAUYWH010000005.1:22320846-22343587 GCA_034779795.1 Ctenopoma multispine | reverse complement strand
AGAGGAGCTCAGTGTGATATGGGGTCCCCCAGCAGACTAAACCTATAGCAGCATACCTAAGAGATGGTTCAGAGTCATTTCTAACTATAAGCTTTATGAAAGAGGAAAGTTTGATGGCGATCATTAGTTGAGATTATCTCGGGATGAGATATGAAATGATGATGGAACTTTTTTTCTCAGTAATAATCAGAAGATTTAAAGTGAATGTGTGTCCCCCTCTATCCAAACCTGCTGTGACCCAGTTCATGTGCTGAGGGAGGTGGACGCTGGCAGTCCAGCCGAGGAGGCAGGGATGGAGGACGGAGACCTGCTCCTGGCTGTTAACGGGGAACCTGTTGAGTCTGCGGAGCATGAGGAAATCGTCAGAAAGATTAGACAGAGTGGTGATAAAGTCATTCTCACCTCTATATCTGTACCAGGACGAGACTTCTACAGAGAGGTAAGTCAGTCGGATCAGTGTGATGATAGACAGAGGGTTTCAGCACTCTGAAGCTGCTTTCTGCTGTTCTCCTGCAGTTAGGCATTTCTCCCCTACTGTTCCATGACAAATGTGCCATCAAGGGTGACCGACAGCAGGTCGCCTCTGTCAGCACTAAGAACCAGCAGGAAATTAAGACAGGCTCCACTTTCCACTCAGACTCGGGACCTTTGACCTCACAGGTAAGATACTGTAACCCAGGATTCTGCTCTTTATACTGTCACCTTAGCAACAATGCTGCATCCAGTCTAACCAGGGGCCAGATACATACTGTAGAAGTGTAAATTCATGTGTACGCACAAAGACAGAAATGTATTAGATATTATGAAGCTATACGTCTGTCTTGTGCAATACTGTACTGTAAATTCCTCACATGGACCTGTAAACCATCACATGGTCAGACAATGCCATTATCCAAACGACAAAGAAGGAGAATGATAAAACCGATTCCATACATGAATTGAATCAAAATCAATCTTTAACTGACATTTCACACAGTGCTGTCGAGCTCGTCCACAGACGCTGTGAAGCTTGTGGGCATAAAACCTCATATTACCAGTAATTATCTGGCCGGTAGTCTTACATTTTCACTTTTCATTCATACCAAATATATAGATGATAACAAATGCATATATGAATGTACTATATAAATGTGAATACACCTCAAGCTAGCAGTAGCCTGGGACTCAACCTCAATCTACACCACTCTGCCCCAAACCCCCTTACCCCAAACAAAGCCGATGGCCAAGTATGTTGCATAAAAAAACATCAATGAGATGTTTCCTTTTATTAGCATAGATGGAAGATGTGTTTCAGCATGTGATGTTCTAGCTGCAAGCGAACAAATGTATGTAAAAGTGACAAAAAGAATGACAGCTCAGTGGTGTTCCGACTGTTCTGTTTTGTGTTTTCTAGCTGTCACATAGAACAAGCGAAGCTTTCATGTGATGGGAAATGAAGAGAACAACAAATTTCAGCGCACAGAGAAGGATGCTAGACTGAGGCCCTCAGAGATGAAGTTTTCCTATTGTTAGCTCATGAGAATTTATTTTTAAACCAGTCACAAAAATGATCACTGTGTAACTTCAGTCAATTAAACAATCATCATTAGTTAGTTGTGAAAGTCCTTGTAATATTCTGTATGATAATGTCTGGTTTCATATACTATTGAAACCCAATTTTTTTATATATGTTACATATTTTGAATGATATAAAATGTTTTTGTGAAAATGCTTTCTAGTAAAAATGTGTTGTGAAGCCTGGCTGCTAGAGTAGATGCAAAATTATGACATCAGTTTTCATTTAGTGTGGGTTTGCTGATCAGGTAGCTGCGACCTCCAGGTCCTGCAGGTTCACTCTCTATAACAATCGAAAGATTAGACCTTTTCTCTCACAACAGGCTGCACAGCTCCTCGTCCAGGCAATGATCATCTCTAAACTCGACTATTGTAACTCTCTCCTGGCTGGAGCTTCTGCGGTCACCAGCAAACCCCTCCAGATGGTCCAAAATGTGGCGGCCCGCCTCATTTTCAACCTGCCGAAATACACCCACGTCACACCTCTTCTTATCTCTCTCCACTGACTCCCGGTAGCTGCTCGCATTGAGTTTAAATCCTTGGTGCCTACAGGGCTGTTAATGGAAGTGCAGCCTCTTATATTAAGACGGTATTAGTAAGCTACACTCCTGCACGCCCTCTCAGATCTGCAAATGAAATGAGATTAAAAATTCCCTCTTCACGGGGTCTCCGACTCTTTTCTCCTTTGTTGTCCCGGCTGGTGGAACGACTTGTCCTGCTCCATTCGACTGGCTGAGACTATCAACACCTTTAAATACATTTGAAAACGTATTTCAAATGAGTCTCACACACACACACCAAAGAAATTAGCACTAGCACTTAACATTTCCTAGCATGTTCTTTATCTTGACAAGTTGGGCCTTATCAGGGCTCTTAGTTTGTAGCAACTCAGAATTTACAGAAACCAAATGATAATTGCTTGTGTCTTTTCCTTGTAAGTCGCTTTGGATAAAAGCGTCTGTAAAGTAAAGTAAAGTGTGCTGCCTTTGAGAGAGAGAGAGAAGTATAGACGACAAGGTTTGTCATTCTTTAAATGTCACATTTAATGTTTTCAACATTATTTTCCAGATGGAACCCTTCGGGTCGACCTCACACTTCCCAAAATGACAACTGTCAACTGAATACCTAGTCATTAACTTTGATTTACAGTGCTTAAACTCAGAGTTTAATAGATACATCTACGTATATACTGCAGCTTTTATTCAAATTACAATGCATCTGATTAAAACATCAAATATACAAACATTGTTTAGGACAGCAAATCAAATGAATCCAAATAGTCCAGTAGTTGCTGAGTTGTGGTTAGTTATCTCACACAAAATTTGTCAGTTATTACTCTACAATTTTCCAAAATGAGCATCATTCGATTCAAGTACTTCATTCCAACACAAAAGAAAACATAGGAAACTACTATATGTACACAAAGAGTTCATACAGGCGATGTGGAGGGAGAGCGACCACATGTCCCACAGTTAGCTGTATTTATTCCTGAGAAAATTCCCATTCAGTTTCGAATAGACACATTTCTATGATCTCCATTTTTCAGAATAGTGTTTGTGACCTTTAACCTAAATAACACAGTGACGCCGAGATGTTGAATATTGAACTTAAAACTATGTCCGCATGACAAAAATGAAACTATGATTTAGATCCAAGTAATTTGATAGTAGATTGATGTCTGTACTTGTAAAACTGGAATAACATCCAGGTTCTTTGGCTGAGAGAGCTCAACGCACTAAAGATTTAAGAGAACGCTAGAGGAAAAGGGTGTTTGCATTTTGACATACGTCCAATTTAGAGATAAAAACATAAAGAATGGTTGACTTGATTTGTGTTCAGCGTTTCTGTTGTGTCGGGCTTGACTGGCAGCGCTTGTTTTCAAATAAATCATTGTGTTTTCTTGTTTGGTTGTGTCACATTGTCAAGGAAAAATTTGCGTCTGGTGTTGCAAATACCCCCCTTACTGCCACGGGGGGCCGTACTAAATGGCACCACATCAACTAAAATGCTAATGTTGCTGGCAATAAACTGCTATGTTCTGGATCAGGAATGGCCAGTCGTGGTCCTTGAGGGCCATCCAGGTAATCAGGAGTGGGTAGGGCAGGAATAATTGGAAAACTAACAGGACAGTGGCCCTCATGAACCAGGATTGGCCACCACTGTTCTAGAGATTCATTATTTCATAACAATCTTGGTAGCTGCTAATGTTTTACCAATTAAACAGGCTGTATGTCTTTGTTTGGTTGTAATAGGAAGACAAAGACAGTTGAGAAATGAGTGAGTTAAGAGACGAGGACAATTACCCCAGATAAGGTTCTTGGACATCACAGCAAGGTGCGTGTACAATCCACAATAATAAGAATATCTCATTAGGCTGCAGTGTGTTGACCTCTCTGAGCCACCGTACAATTAGTTATTTCAATGGAAACACAGTTAGCACCACCTTTCTGAATTTAGAAGCCTCGGTGTGGTTATCCGTGAACAACCATCCTGCAGCCCTCATAACTGTATAATAAAAAGGGTAGGGTCTGATAATCCTTTATCAGATCTGGTTCTCAAGGAAAGAATCACAAACAAATCTTTTACCGAAGGTTGATCTCTACCTTCTGTTCATTTCAAAGATTACAACTGATTGCGTTTCATTTTATTTTTCAAATAACAAAGCTGAATATCCAACCACAAGTCAATTCAGGAAGAGACTCGGAAGAATTTGGATTCAATTTATGGATCCTGATTTCATTAAAAAGTACAAAGGTCTTTATATCAGAACTAATAAGACATTAGCTGACTTTTCAGTATCCTGACAATGCATCAAAAATAATCTTTAAAAAATTAACTTGAAATCGAGTGGTTGACACTTGGAAAACAGCCACTGTGGTGCAAGTAGTCACTCCCCTTCCTCATCAGGTCCTATTCTATCAAAGAGTGAAAATTGACTAACAGTCAGGAAACCCTTGGCTATTGGTAGGGCTTTGTAATACAAACATTGGAGGAGCTGCACTTCAGCGCAGGAAAGGTCTGCAGGGGTGGGGTAGGGTGGGGTTGGAGCAGTACATTTTATTATTTCAGTATAAAAGCTTGAATGGATATTCAAGTGTTTTTTTAATTCATCCCCACGTGAAGTCAGAAAGGTGTGGGAGGTAAACAAAGCCAAGGTATTGAGCCCAAGAGGTAGAGACCAACACGGTGAATCCGCTATGTACATATTCACGCTGTGTTGCTGCGATGAAATCATTAACAACAATAAGAAAAGAAAGGCTTCTCCTTAGATATATCTACAACTCTGCTGTACACACAAGATACAGTTAACGTGACTATATATTCTGTGAGTCGTTACAGGATTCGCTGTCCTCTACACATCCTAGTCGCAGGGTAAAAATCAAGAAAATATATACATTTGTATGCAAGTTTTAAAAATAAAATTAACTTCACAGCCTTAGAAATGTGCAGGCTAATACACTTTCTATACAGTGGTATTGTTTATTAGGTTGGTGTGTAGACTTGTTTCTTTATTTAACATATATACATGATCATACTTTGAGGTGTGAGAAGAATGCATGCTGTAGGACACAAGAACTGGTAAAGAAAAAAAAATCTAAAAATATATTAAATAATTTACTTCAAAGCTCTTTTTTGTGGAGACAGTGTACATGTATGAGGGGGAGCGGGGGGCACACTTTAGCACTGGATTTAGACAAACCTATAGCGATGACACCATGCCATTATTTATACATCATTCATATGCTACTTGTTTCGGTTCTGTGGTGAGGTCTTGAATGTGATCCATGAAGAGGAGTTGGTCTAAAGTATGTGGTGATTAATTCAAGTAAAAACAACTGACCCCCTTAAATAATGATATTGCTGGTTTAACTGCTTCTTCACCTCAGTCTTCACTTTTCATGTCACTGTTTTTTTTTTGTTTTGTTTTGTTTTTTAACAAAAGCAGGCTCCAAGGGAAGACTGGACCACAGCCACACTCTTCTTTTTCTCTGAGTCTAAGTGGATTTCTGGGTCTCATTCTCAGTGTTGGCCCACCATCCCTAACATCTGCAGCAAATGAGCAATCGTCGCATTTCTCATTCAGAGAGTAAAATACAGAATCAAGTTTGTCTAAAGGGCAACTTCACAGATTTTAACTTGATTTCTACGGCTGTAGGAAATATGTGTATATGAACATTACTGACCTTCCCATTGACTTCCTTATATTTCGAATAGCTCTCTGCTTCTGGCTAACTACACCATATGGACTGAAAGGTCATATGGTGTATCACCTGAACTGAAAATGACATCAACTGGAGGAATTCTTCATCTAGAAGCAATGAGATATCAGGAAGGCAAAGGGATGTATAAAACCATTCATGTAAATCTACTCACCAGTTGTACTCACAAGATGAAAATAAGTGAAGTTGCACCGTAAGAGACATGTTGGTTCAAAGATTGAGATTATTGAACGTATTTATTCATTACTGTTTGTCTTGTTGTTCTTGTGGGAGGGGAGTAATGTTTAAGGGAAAATCAAGAAACACACTGTTATCCTGTGTTATTATATGTCATGCAACAGGCCTTATTTGTTGTTGGTTTAAAACATTTTGCTACTTATTCAAGTCTGAGAAAAGTTGGTTTGAGACTTCAGATTTATCCTCCAAAGTGTCTCCCCTGAACTAAATAGCTTTGTTCTGTAGACAACAGAAAGTATAGCGGAGGTGTAGGCAACCCTGGTCCTGGAGAGCTGCAGTCCTGCTTGTTTTCCAGCCATCCCTGCACTTACAGCTTCTGATTGGCTAAACACACATGATCCCAGTAATCAAAGACAAGCAGGACTGCGACTCTCTTGGACCAGGGTTCCCTATCCCTGGTCTAGCGAGTAGGAGAGAGTCGTTAGGATTTAACACAAATCCTACAACACCTCATAACCCCACAACAGGTCATTAGGTGAAGCGGTCAGTGGTGAAGAGGCCAACTCCAGGTTCAACTGGAAACTGCTTTCTGAGATATCTGACACAGTCTGTCAGATAGGTAGGTGAGTAGGTAGTCCTACTCACATAACTTTTTACTGTCCACTTAACAAGACTACGCAGCTCAGATGAGACATGAAACCACCCCAGAGGATACATTTTGGATGCCCATACCAGCTTTCCTTAGACTGAAGAAGCTACATTGATTCATACTAACAGAAAGACTATGAGTCAACTTCCAGATGGCTGAAGCTGTGTCACTGCCCAGAATGGAACAGAAAGAAACACAGAGTAAAAAATTTCTGATAAATAACAGGAAGGATGGCCAACACAACTCTACAAAATAAGCCAAAATAAGCAAGTCAAGGTCTTGGAGGAACACTGGAATGCTGACCCTTCAGTGTGCTTTTTTTCTCCCAGGAAGCTTTAACTTCAGATTCTTTGGGGTAAAATTAGCTCAGTTTGAGCAGAGTCTCCTCACTGTCTCAGTAGCGACATTAGGAGGTCCACGAGTAGACAGCACACTTTCCTTCATGAAAAAAAATGCGTAGAGCTGGGCTGATTGGGCTGTTTAGCCAGGCTGGGCTGAATATTAGTGGTAGAAGTATCAAAGCTTCTCAGAGGAGAAGTAGCACTCGAGGATTACAGGAACAGAACCTTTAATTGGATCCCTTTTTTTAAACGTATTTTCTTTTCACAGAAGGTTTTAATTGTTCTTCATGTAGCATGCAAGTGAGCTTCAATACCTTCACCTTCAAGACTCAAGAACAAAACACTATTCAGTCAAGCACATTGCATTTAGTACGCAGATGTACTGAGCACTGTGACCACTCAGGTTCGTTATTCCAAGCAGAAATAAACCTGGGATACCTGACAGATTTATATATCGTGGTAGGTCAAACTTCAGTACAATTATTTTGGGGCCTCATGTATAAACTCCTTCATCACTGAAATCATGCTCCAAATGTCAGATTCATGCATTAATTTACTTGTAGTAGAGTATATATGTGTGAAACCTTCACATACATGATTTACATTCCTGGATGCATGCCTATTTTTAACTCATCAAACATCTGCAGACTGATTCTGTTAAAACTGTGCCATGTTGTGGTCACTTAAGTGAATCACTGAAGCCTTGCAGCATGTGGATTAGAGTTAGGGACATGTGTGTTCTACGTGGATGAATTCCAAATTATGAAAAAAGTGAAAAGAAATTACAAAGATTTAAAGTGGATATGTGCCTCTTGTTTGTCAACATACTGACATGATGTACAAAAAAAAACAAGCTGACAGAAATCATGCACATTAATATACTTTCCATAGTTTACTTTTTGCTTCAGTTTAAAGCTGAAACTATTCTTTTTTGGCCTCTAGAGGGCAGACTTACTGTATAATAAGCCGACTAACACTCAGTGTTGACATATAAAAGCCCAATCCTCTATCCCTTGTTTTCGAGTGCTCAAAACAGAGTAACAAGGGGTAGTGAGAAAAAATATTCCCCTATGAAATGGGCAAACCCTTCAAATTCCCAACATGTCATCAGTAGTTGATGGCAGTGTATTCTTCTTTTGTTAAAGGACAAAAAATATCTAAGGAAAGTTAGATAACACATCAAAACAATGTTAGACTAAGACAATTCAATAGTTAACATTTTTACAAGCCAGGTAACAAAGACGATACTAACACTGATGGGTTTCTTGTCAAGCAATTTCAACTGTATTCTAGTTATTTCTCATATCACTCAGTTTTGGGTCTGCCTCTAAAAACCCTCAGTTTGAACCCTATCACTCTGCTCTTTACCCCTATATCTGAACAAGCAAAATTAGCTAAGGGCTAGGTTAGAACTACATAGTAATGGTAAGCGGGTGAATAAGGATTGGGATTCAAACAGTGCGGGATGGATCATCTAAGTCTGAATCTCACTCCTCACCCTTCCAATGTCAGAATTATAAGGGGTACCTCTTTCTGTATTCATGGGGATTACCTTGGAAGGCAGTGGGACTCTGCCAGAGCATGCTGCAAAACCAGGCTGCCCCCACATGCCTCACATCTTAAAGACTAGTTTGTTCCAAGCACACTAAACCTTTACAATATGACACCAAACTGAGCATAATGTAGATGTGCAGACAGATAATGGCTTTCAAATCCCAATCTTCGCAGATTTGCTCACAATCTCAACGCTATGCATCATTTATACATGAGGCTCCTAATCTTTGGCAAATGAACTGTTACATTTTGTGTTACAAGTAAAACAATGGCCTTATACACAGGGGGCATGCCTGTAACTCATTCTTAATAAGTTAAAAATTTCTTATAAAATATGGGAGACTTTCACTTGGGAAATTGTATGTCTATCAAAACAATTACAATCGATTGTCTAATAAGATATAGGTGAATTGAATTATCCAGTGCATCGGTGAAGGTGGGTGATATAATGTAGAGTAGCCTAATCGTATGGCAACTTAATCAGCTTGTGATTAGAGACAATTTTAAATAGACATCTTTTTTCCTTTGTATTAATATATATAGCAAAACAAATGCACTTCATTATACTGTTTCATTCATTCTACCTTGAAGTGAAGAGAAGGGTTTGTTTCAACATTCTGATTTGGTCTACAGAGCATTTGTCTAATTTGCATACCAAACCCTCTAATACACCCCGCAAAGCAGTTATCAGTGGATTTCTCTTCATTTGTGTTACATGTCAGCACACACACAGCAGACCTGTGAGTCCTGCTCTCCAGTGAAACGCTACGCAGACGATTGCAGACGTTGCTCCCAATGTAGCAGCTTGTCAGTTGAGAAAGATGATGGCAGCCAGCAGAAGCTACTCCCACACCAGCGGAGACGGAGGCATTTCAGAGGGCTGAGCCACTGTGGAGCTGTTCAACAGAGGCCCAACTTATTATTAGCTAATCATGGGTCTATTAGCTACACACAGTTGTTGCTGGGTTAACTGTACAGTGCTCAATTAGGTTGTGTTCCACAAATGTTAAAGATGTTTGAGGATCATCCCCCATTGTACCCATCAACAAATGTATGTAGAACAAATGCAGGTTCACGTTAAGCACTGTAGTGAGAAGATGTGTAATTATAGTGTTGTTAGTGTAATTAGTGAGAAGATGTGTAATTATAGTGTAACATGTTGGGAATTAACTTTGATTGGACTGAGTGTTAAGTCACTAATATACTTGCTTTTAACTTGCGTTCATGTTGCATCGTGGCTGCCTCCCTAATCCATTTCAAGTGCTGGTTGAGCAGGTCATCAGAAATTCATGCTGCGCAAAATGCTATTCATCATGTGCCCAGTGGGAACGGTATCAAATGATATCGGCAGCAACAGAGGTGGATAGTTTTTTGAAGTGAAACCAGGTCATTTTAGATACATAAAACTGAACTTTCTTAAAGCCACAAATGTTTCTACTTGTAATAAACTGTGCTGTAGTGGTTGGTGATATGTTTTAGAATATGTAAAGAAACCCTGAAAAAGATGCTTTGTAAAAAAGTAAGTATATCAAGATAAATGCAGAAAGCAAAAACTAGCTGCAGCTATAAAAAAGATCTCCACATTATTGGGAAACACTAATTTACTAATTACATTGATCTATATATTGTACACATATGTTATTTGGATATGTACAAAGTGCTAGGTTAGCCTCTCCCAACAGCTCAAACTGTGTATGAATAATGTGCTGCATACTGTATGTTGTTATCAATCAGGTGCACCATGTGCTCCTACCTGATAAAGCTTTTAAAAGCTGCTGACTGAGGATTAATGCAGAGTGGCACTCGACTCCCCTTCTGCTGTTCCAAAATGAACTGATGGATGATCTCTGTGGGAAAATACACCAGCACAGTAACAATTAGTTTCTAATTTATTAAAGCGTTGACTTCTTACTTACTCAAAACTATTTTTTTAAATGAAGCTACAGTCTGTTTTTTTTATTGCCATTAATTAAATAAATGTATTTTAAAGTCATTTTTTGTTTAATTGTAGGTCTTTGTGGTCTGAGGTATAAAAATATTCCCTGTCTGCCACAAATCTTTGCATGTAAACTGTTGATTAAAAATCAATACATTTGTTTTTGAGAATCAATACAGCATCATAAAAAACAGGTGTAATGATATTTACTTACACCCATACTAACATGAAGAGTTCCGGAAAGGAACTGAAAGTCAATACTTCAATACAACCTCAAATCCAGGCACCCAGGCCAAGAAATCACAAACACCCCAAAAACAAAAGTCAGAGATTAGTTTGATAGGAAAAGACAAGGAAAGAGAAAATGATCAGAAATACTAAGGAACTGTAGGTTACTGTATGTCACGCCTAACACTTGTAACTGGTGTCATGTTCTTCAAAGATATATTTGCCATGGACTATGCTTGCCACATTTGGTTTTATGACTTCTTCTTCTTAACCCAAGAAACCTTCTGTAGCTACTAGTACATTCACATGTTCGTTTGCTCCTTTCTGCTCCATTATCAGTGGCTGATATTACATTTGGTACAATATTTTGCACTTTGTGTTGTTTAGTGAATGCGTTACGTTTTGCTCAGTATTGCAGCAGATGAACATACCTTTGACCTGTCTCACAGAGCTCAGGTTCTTCTCAAAGCCATCATCAAACTTGGGATTCGTGACTGGCTCGAAGTCACTGGTGTAAACACGGCCAGAGGATGTGGTGTAGCAGCATTTGCACATGCACGTGTGGTAGCGCAGTCGACCCTCGTCCAGGTAGGGGTGAGCCAGCGCATCCTTCGCTGAAATCCTCTTTGACTGGAGGTCACACGCAAAGAAGTAAGACATCAGCTACCTTTTACATTCATCTCAGCAGCCCCAGCTAGCTGTTAATGTAATTATACTTCAGGTTTTTACTTTTATCCATCAACAAAACTTCATGCAAACTATTGCATGTGTAAGAGCACAACTCACAGGATCAAACACCAGCATCCTGCAGAGGAGGTGGACAGCTTCGTGGGTTGCTTGGCTGGACAGTGTGTAGAGAACAGGAAGGGATGGCTGCAGACAGACGCACAACATCACAACAGCTCTTTCAGCTTCTGCTGTGTCTTAATCATAACTCGACATGCAGTCTACAAGAATATCAAGCTGAGACTTTATGCACATTGTACACACAGTGGTTTGTCAACACTGAATCCCAGCAGAACGTATGTGAAAAATGAATGAGAAATATTAGATTGAGCATAACATTTCATTCCTTCACAACACTTCTAACACAAGAAATTAAGTATTTAAAAAATATAAGCAGCAGAGAAGGAGAGCCGTGTGTGAACCGTGCAGAACAGTCAGTCTGTCCTCTAGTACCATCTACTGGCTGCTGAATATCATTTGACATTTCATGACAGGCGTTGATTAGTACTCGTCTAAATTTGGCCTTATTCAAAATATTCTATTAATTTTTCCCTGTTTAAACATAAAACTGTATCAAAACTGTAGCGTCCATCTACCGTTCATTCCCAGTAGTGAGCAGCAACAGTTCATCTGTTCAAAAATTCAGAAATGCAAAAACCTGGTTACCTGTTTGTGAGGTCCTCTGAGAATGTGTGCACGAGCGCCTTCGCATGCTGTCCTCATCGCCTCCATAGAAGGAGTCCCCAATAGATCGGTGATTAAATCCAGCTACAGAACACCAGATACACACACACAAACACACAAAGAGTGAGTCAGTAAAGTTTGTTTCTGCATGTTGCAAAATAGGACCCACACGCATTCCTTTTTAGTGACATTAAAGCAATCTGCAGAAAGTGAGACTAACCTGCTGAATGGGGCTCTGGGCTTGGAAGAGGATGCGTCTCCCAAGGAGCTCAGCGAAGATGCAGCCCACAGACCAGATATCAATGGAGTTGGAGTAGTGGCGGCTCCCCATGAGGATCTCTGGAGCTCTGTAGTACTGTGTCACTACTTCCTGAGTCATGTGCCGTGACTCATCGGACTCCTCCACTCGGGCCAGGCCAAAATCACAGATCTGGAGGCCAGTCATTCAGAAGTTAATACACTTGCTGTAATCCATTCATTATTTTTTTGTAATTGCAGTTTGTCCAAAAAGGCAGTCCCTCTACCTAGTAATCTTCTTTCAGCTTCTCCTGGGGGGATCCTGAGGTATTCCCAGGATAGAAGAGATATATTGTACAGTATGATTTCATCTCCTACCAGTGGCCGGAAAACCCCCAATGGAAGGTGTCCAAGAGGTATCCACATGAGCTGGCTCTTTTTGACACAAAGGAGCCAAGGCTCTACTCTGATCTCACTCTGCTTTGTACCCAATTTCTTAGACTGAGCAAGGTCACCTTATGGAGAAAGCTCTATTTACCATTTGCATTCATCATCTCATTCTTTCAGTCACTACTCCAAGCTTATTTGTAGGAATGTAGATTTGCAGGTAAACTGCTGTCTAATTTAATTGGGCCTGCGAATGAATTTAGAACATTAATGTGGTTTCCTTACTAGAAGTATTAATGTCAGCTAACATTATCCAAAATAGAAAGGTGCCTGTTTTTAACCATAATGCAAGAGGTGAAAGTTAAATCAGCTTCTGAAGATTTTGTAAACTGTTTAGCCAACCCAGAGCTAGATGTGTTTGAAAATCTGGGGGACTGCATAGAGAGTGGAATTGACTTATTTATCAATTTGTTCCTCTTTCACAGAACCTTTCATTGATGAAAACAACAGAAAAAACCTTTCAGAAGAACTTCAAGCACGCAGGCTGTCCCACCCACCTTGAGCACACAGTTGCTGTTGACCAGGAGGTTGCCAGGTTTGATGTCTCGATGTAGAATGCCAGCAGAATGAAGATATTTTAGTCCTAGTGGTGGTGATGGTGGAGGAGGAAGAAACGACATCACTTATCATTTATGAAACACAACGACTTTTCACGCACAAGAGTTAAAGCGTCTGCTGACGTACAGCATATTAATCAGACATTGCTGTTTTTGTAGAGAATATGATCACGTTGTATTTCTCAACACCACAGTGATGTAATTCTGTCACAGATGGACCCTGAAGTCTAGCAACACTGTCCAACTTCTAGACAGAGAACAGGGCCAACTCTAACAGCCCCATGAGAATGGAAAGATATTAAATTGTGTTCACAGGACTGGAATGGGACAGGAAACAAAGCAGAATGGTTGGACAAGAGTCTGGAGAATTTAGACAGTATTTGTTATTATAGTGATGTATGATTATTTGCTTAACATACATAAAAAAAGGTTATATAAATAAATAGTCAAATTTGGGCTGCTATTTGAATACAACTCATTACAGAAATCATGGATGACACGTCTTCTGGGCAAAAGAGGAAAGGGACCATTGGGCACCATTAATAATGAATGAAATGGGGTTTTGGAGCAATGCAGGGGGTCTTTCGATGTCTTTCTCGGAGAAGGTCTTGTTTTTTTTTGGCAACACAATGCCAACCCACATTAAGGTATTAGCATTGCAGCACACTACAAGAGTCCGGAGTGATGACCTGGCCAGTGTCCAGTCCTGAGCTGTCATCTGCCTTTAATCTGAAATATCCACTGATAAATTTCACTGGCAGTTACTAAACTGTGCTAGAAGAAAAAACTGTAAAGTACTGACTAGATAATGACACCTGAGGAAAGAAAGTGAGTTCATGGTGGTCAAAGCTATTATTACAGTATTCTACTATGTGTTATGAACTATCTGCTGCTACTATAAAAAAATACTATTTGCCTCTGTAAAATGTTCAATGCTGTAATCAATTCAACACATCTGTAGATTTCATCAAAAAGCCCCGAACTAAATGTGACAGTAACTACGAGATTATGTGCAAAACAAAGAAAAGAGAACATACCTCGTAGAATCTGATAAAGAAAAACTTTGGCATGGTCTGAGCTCAGAGGCTGCGGTGATACAATGATCTTATGGAGGTCACTTTGCATCAGTTCAGTCACCACATAGCTGACCAATGGGAAATTAAGGTAAAATACAAAAAAAACACACATCCAAGAGCCCAAACATATGGCATTCTTTTTTGTTTTTTTACAAAACCAGCATCAGTTTCAGCAGGGCTACTGTTATCACAAGATACTAATGACCCTACACTCAGGAGCAGTTTTACTTTACTTCATTTCCCTTATGTCATTATGTGTTTTATTTCTGCCCCCGGGAGCACCAAAAATATACTGGAAATGGTAATTAGTGTGTTCTCATAAGCAGTATGCGGCTTTGGGACCAGGAAGCAGTGGCGCGGGATGAAGCTTTGATCACTGCAGTGTGCAAACACCTGCAGTTGTAAGTTCTGGAAATGTACCGTTTGATTTTCCGCGTAGCTGTGAGGTCAGAGTAACTGCTGTTTACTGTCCTCACCACATTTGTATCTGTGAAGAATGGGTAGATGGCATCCAGTCTAAACACAAGGAAATTCTGTAATACCTTAGCGTTAACGTCATTTGAAAGGTTGGTAATCGTCTTATCAGCCATTTCAGTCATTTCACGGCACGATGTACAATGTGGAAGTGGCAGAGGATTGTTTTACAGAGAGCCTTTTAAAGATGATAAAATAAGAAAACATCTACAAAGTGTCTATTTTTCTGTGTTTAAACCTTTCTGTGTTTAAAGCTGTTTCAGCTTCATAGGTAAGTATTGTCTAGATTCTTATACTGTAGATATTCATGGTCCCACCACCAATCCTAAGTCCAATCATGAATTAACCAAGATCCCTGCACAACTCAAACCATTCCACAGTGGGACACTAGATTGCTTCATTCTCTGTATGAATAATGAAGCAAGAACAATAAACCTAATTGGAAGACAATATTTCTAAAGGCCCTCATGGACAGAGAGGCCTGAATCAGCACAGTGCTTCAGTTGTAAAGGGAAACCACCTGGCAGAGTCTGGCTTACAATAAGCTGGTGAGAGTCATATCCTGATTATTATCCTTTCACTTAAGTTTTGCTGCACAAACATGGTTGTGCTACCATGGGGTTTCAGCTTCTTATCCAAAGACACTTTAGACATGTGGCCAGGGGGAAGCAAGAGTAGAACCAGACATGTATGACTGCCTTACCAACAGAGCTACAGCCACCCCACAGTAACAAACATCATCAACTGCAGGTCATATCAGTTCTTCCTAAATTTGAAATCCAATGAAAAACATCTTAGGCCCAAGGTAACATTTCAGGCCAGAATTTAATTTATCTGTCGTGGGTTAATGGACTCTTTCATGGTGTCCGTACCACAGATTTTTTTACGAGGTCTTTTTTTACTCCGTCACTTTACAGGCAGTGGACTGTTTCTGTCACAAGATCTCCACCATACTGTGAGACGTCTTCTTAATACCAGATCGCATCAAATCAATTTCAGAAGCCACATTGTTAAACCTGAAGTAGCTCAAAATGATGAGCTAGGTCAATTATTTCATTAACATTTAGGTCCAATCAGATCAGACTGAACTCATATCGGGATTGGGCTAAAAACCTTAATTTTTAATCCAGAAGAAAACCTTCTCTGGCAACTTTTTTGGATTCCCAACTTGATTTATAGATGTTCCCTCTTAATACACAACAGAGATAATGATACCTTCAGACAGTTAATCTGTGTTTTACACATTAAACATTACATTAAACTGTGTGTTTAATGTAATTATACACTATTAATTAATTAGTGTGTGAAAATGAGGCCTTAACACCTGATCACAAGAAAGCAGTTTGAATACAAACTCCTGGAAGAGGTTACTGATGAGCTATTTAAAAAAATGTTTCAGTGCTGAAAGCATTATACATGATATTCCATTCTCAACCATTGTATTTCTTTCTTTTGTGCTGTGGTGGAAGAAGCCAAACCAATAGAAATCAAACCAAGCATGGGTTGTAAGGAAGAGTTTAAGGTTGCTTAAGGTCAGCTAAATCCTAAAAGAGGATCTCATCAGCCAGAGGAGGTAAGAAGGATTTTACACAAATGACTTATGGTAGGCGTACTATTCTTATTTACAACTCTGCATCAACATTAAAAAACATTCAAAATAATCCAGTAAGACATAAGCCCTCTGTACAGGGCTGGAGGTTTGGTGCAGCTGTAGGTCCCAGGGAATTCCATCAACACTTATCCCACTTCTTACTGTACAGAAATGCCCCAATCTATCTTTGAAACAGCAAATGATAAAGGATACATTTCCTCAAAGTAGTCAATGTGTGGAGGTTGAAGTATGTCCAGAGCAGAGAGCACCTGAGGAGAGAGTTCAAGTCATTTTTGGATTTCCATTAAATGTATCTGTATCTACATACAGATGTGATTTCAGAAGCTTTGCACATCCAAACTCAGCTGTATTCGTACAATTGATATGTACTTACATTTTCATGTTTGAAGAAACACAGCATCTTCAACTCCCGAAATACCCTCTTACAAGATACAAGGTTTTGGAAGACATTGGGCATCTTTTTGAGGGCAACTCGCTTTCCATCTCTGGGGTCTGTCACTGACCTGGATGGTGAAGACAAAAGCTAAATGTAACTATGGTTCAGTAGATTTTATATAGGTTTTTCACATGCAGTTTGATTGATTAAAAAAATCTGTAAGCATGTAACAATTAAATAATTCATCTAGATAGTCATGGTACACAGAGGCTAACTCCTAATCACTCTTCTCATCTCCTGACCGTTTCTTTTGCACCACTGTTAGTCTAATCCCACTTTAAAAGCACTAATGGCTGACATTCTATAAAATACAGTGTCGATATTCATGGTTAACAGAGAAGGACTGCTGATATTTTTGACAACTTATTTTCTATATATTTTGAGTGAATTCTTGCTTGTTTAGCCAGGAATTGATGACGAAAGAGGCCGACAAGAGGAAAAGAATCCACTATTGTCCTTCAGCATGTTTGTAGTTGATTAAGCACCTTTATTAGTGATTAGTCAGAGACTGTTTTAGTGCAGGAATGCAGAGATGAAAGGCTTGGGAGGAACACAGCAGGTGTAAGTAAGAGCATTTCAACTCAACACACTACAGGTCTATGGTGCAACCTTCCGTGAACCTTTTCAAATAGGATCAGTCAAGGCAGACAGATGGCAGTGGACTAAGAATCCAAGCTTTGCCAACACTGGACTCCAAACACCACCACCAAAGCTTGCAGTCTCAAACCACAGGAACGTTACGAGTACACAGTAGCCACAGTGCATTAGAATGGTGAGGTGGATAGTTTGAGGGATTTGTGCTGCTAATATCACAATAACCTGAAACTGTCTATATGCCTTTATTTAAAGGAATATATAAATATGCATAGATGTTTTCAAGTATATTCAGAATTTCAGTGAGAATCCCCACTGTTTTCTGATCAGCTCCAGCTAACATTTGCTGTTAGTGGAAACTTCAGTGTACAACGGTATGCTTACATTACTTTCTTTTTTGGGATTGCTGTTAAACTAGTTTCAATCTACTGGAATGAATTACTGAACGGCAACAGTACTTGTACTAAAGCTGAGTGATACATATTTCCTAAAATGCCTTTCAAGTGTGTTACAAGTTACATTAAACTGTATTTTTATTAAAAACCTGGACTTTTTTAGTACCTGTGTTTTATTTTTCAATGCAGCCTTCATTTTTCAGTACAGTGCCAGTACAACTTTTTTCAATAAAACTGTTTCAATGCCAGTTTTTTTTTTCAGCTAGGTTATTGTTTTCAATGCCAGCACTTGGCTTTAAACAGTGTGACATTGCTCTTACAGTTTTAGAAGTAGCTACATAATATTCTGTACAGTAGTTAAGTCACAACAACTGTATTATATTGAATGCACAAGCCTCCTATTTTAAATGTAATCTTCCTGACACAATCAAGGTCAAAGGACATGAACTGTTTCAGTCAGTAGGTGTCCTAGTGACTACCAGACTTCTGTTTAATAGTGTAACAGCAGTGATGAATGGAATTTTTACTTACACATTTTATTTTTGCATGTGTGAAAACCAACTTATGGAAGCCTATGAAATTTCTCGGTTACCTTTACACTGTGCACCATAGCAACCATCAACACAAGGATTTGTCATTTCTGCAGTTGTCATTGATTTTGTCCAGTCATCCTTTTCTGCCACTTGGCTAAGGCAGGACTGCAATGGCAGCAGGCTAAGCAAGTTAGTCCATACTTCCCTCTTCACAGCTACACATTCCAGCACCTCCTGCAGGAACATGTGGTGTTCCCAGGCTAGATGACATATAGTATACTGTAAAATACCTGCAGAGTCTGCGCTGGTGTTTGCTTCCATCTCCAAGGCTGAGCCCGGCTAAGCAGTTAATTTCATCTGTTTGCATTGATGACCTTAGTCACTCACCACTCAAAGCTCATGACAATAGACGACAGTGAAATGTAGGCCAACTTGTAAATGAGAGCTTTGGGACCAGATGGATCTGTACCCCATATTCCCCCTCAGTATCCCTGCACAAGACCACCTGAGGCACATGGTCGTAAGTGAGGGTGAACAATGTGGTACAATAATCAAATTGTAATTTTTTAGAAAAACTATGTGACAGTAAAGCTTTAAGTGAAAATAAAACCAACCCAACGCTGGATATACCATTGTCATTAACTCACAAATACAGAGAGTATAAAACATCTCTCAGACCATCAAGGTCACCAAAGCCCCAGCTGACGAGCCCCTCTCTCAATTCAATAGCAATGTCTCCAGAACACACACAGCAAGATCTGAGAATGAACTCTTCTTAGTTTTACTCTTACCGGTGGCGTTTTGACTTGACTCTGTATGGAGGGATGTTTTCGCACACTTCTGCCTGTGATGGCTGCTGGTAGATACTGGAGGTTGGGGCTGCATTAGCAGATGTTTTTTTAAATTATTAGATTGTCATACAAAGTCAGGTGGTTTTTAAAATGACATTTTTAGTGAGGCATGTTCAGCAACACCTACCGTATCCTCTTATCTCAAACCAGAATATGTCAGGGTGGCCGACGTACTCTCAATGTTCTGTTTAGGTGATTAACGGTACAGCTAGCAGCACCATACAAAAAACAGTTTGTGTCTTGAACTTTCTCTGTTCACTCTTTCTCCCTCGCTTTTCCGCACCTTTTTGGTGAGGCCACTAGTGACGCCTCTGTAGCTCTCTAAAGAGACTTTTTTAACTGCTGCTTCAATCAGAGCTTTTTGGGTTGAAATTTCTGCAATATGGATTTGAAAACAATCAATCATTCAGTCCGAGGCAAACTACCAACTGTAAATATGTATTGTTCTCACATAGCAGACGAAGGCATCTTTACAGTTTAGCACGTCCTTTTTTTCTACAGTGAACACATCCCACAATACAGTGCTGGATATAACACAACATATTCTGCTACACACACAGATAATTACTATGTGCTATCGTTTTTGCCTTTGAAAGTCAAAACTAAACAAAACCTATTGTAGTAACCTTCCTGACTTCCCTGTCCTGTCTGTGGCTCTCAGATCAAGGCTTACTGGTTTTTACTGAAAAACTCCTAACGAATGCAGGGTTTCCAAAAACTGTCACCAAGTTAACATACATTACACAAAGAGGAAGAAACAGTCTTTTTGGACTATTTTCAGCGGCGGATTAAGTCACATTTGGTGTCTAGCATCTCCCCTGCAAATGCTCCTGGAAACAAATGGCATTTTTGGAAAGTTAGTGAAGCTCTAAATTTAGTAAATGTCAGACATTTTGCACTGATAGCCTGAACGTATGTAGGCAATACCTGGAGGAGCTGTATTTTTAGAAAGAAAATGTTTAAAGGGGTCGGGCTGGGCATTAAACAAAGTTTATCTAGTCAGTTCCCTAATACAAAGTCTGTGTAATGTTACACTGAGCCCATGTGTGACCTGATGTAATGTACCCAGGTACCAGCCCTGGGCAGAGCACCTGGTACTGCCAGCACCACCTCCAATCCCCCACAAAACAGTCACACATGAGCTCAATAAGAGTATTTCCAGTGGGTGCAACCTCTTCTGGCTCAAACAAGTGAAAGGGCAATTCCATCCAATCTGATTCTCCCGACATGGCCCGGAGTTGATATGAGAAAAAAACTACAGTCTGAGCAGTCAGGATTTAAATCATGCTGCAGCAGAACAGCATTATGTGAACTACTAAGTGATGTTGTTAATGCCTCGAACGATCAATAACACTACACTTGTAAGATCTATTTACGGTACAGTATAGGATTCTGTTGATCATGATGTTTGATTAGAAAAACTGTTCTTGTTAGGACTACTTGAACAACCTATTGAATGGATTTATGACCATCTCAGGTAGAAGTGAGGCATATCAAGTGCTCTCAAAATTACTATATGTGACTAACAACCGTCTAACTCCTGGTCCTCTTTTATTCTTTATAAATAAAGAATTGTAAGAATTGTAAAATGTTATCCCTGTAACTCTTAAGTGTAATATTAATTGTGATATTGTGCACTAATGATAATATTTTATATGCCATGGGGTCCACTGTCTGCACACTGCTTTTCAGTAATCCCTTATCAAACAGACTCTGAGAAAACAATGACATTAAGAAGTGCATGGTCAACTGTACCTATCCACACTCTAATGAGTTTCCAAATTGGGATTGTTTGGTGTTATTACTACTTGGGAATCTGGATTGACACAAAACTCACACTCAAGTGAGTGACACATTTTTTTGGCTCTATTCGTTATTACAATGGATCTGAAATGAAACTTTCAAGATGTGTTTTATGTGTAGACTGTCAGCTTTTAAAAACCCTAACCCTAACCCTAACCCTACAGTGTAGGAATTCCAACCTAGACAAAGTGCAATATTGGGCTCAAAAATAACTAGACAACCAGCTGTTCCATAGTCAGGTATGTGTTACTACCCCATTCATTCATTTATAAGTAAATGTGTACAAGTTTTTAGTTGATTTCAAGAATGGCATTTGTATTTGGAATCCGCTGTTTTTAACCATTAATCAAAGTCCAAAGAGTTGTCACTGCCAGTGAACAAGCCATCATTACACTGAAACAACAACCAGAGAGCCTTTAAAACATTAGGTGTAGCCAAATCAAGGATTTTCTACATTCCTAAAAAGATAGAATGTACTGTAATGTAGTGGTGAGCAACACATCTTTACAGCAGTTGGTGAGATCAAGAATACCATAGAGGAGGTAAATGCATCTGTCTACAAGTCAACAATTAGGGTAGACTTCACCAGAGGAAATACAGAGGGTATACCACAAGCTGTAAGGGGCCTCAAAAACAGGATTACTTAATTTTGATTATTATTATTATGATTATTTAATTTATTATTAACCAGATTGGAGTTTATCAAAGACATGTTCAAAAGTTGACAAAATTAAAATGCGCATGAGTGATAAAAGAAAATAGTTTGAAGTAGGGAGAGAACTGCTCATGGTCTGAAGCTACAACCTCATCTGTGAATTAGGTTGGAGGCAGTGCTCTGACGTGGGCACGTATGGGGGCCAAACGCATCAAAACTCATTGGACAGTGCCTCACAATACAAATGCATACCGACCCAAAGAACGCTGGAAAAACCACCAAAGATGTTGTTTTGTAGAACCGAATCAATATAGACTGTATTTAGTGTTCATGATATTGAAGAAACGTGTCACCTAATTCAACTCATTAACATGTTTGTGGACAACAACTGAGCTCTATGGCGTAGAAAATAATTGTTGTTGCTGCCAAGGGTGGTACAACCAGTTATTAGGTTTAGGAGTTAACTACTTTTTCACATAGCACCATGCAGGTTTGGACAGATTTTTTTCCCTTAAGAAATAAAATCATAATTTAAAAGCTGGATTTTGTATTGACTTGGGACTTTGTGAAATATTAAACTTTACTATCGTTTTTTTACAGTACTGTAGGCTTTATTCATGAATGACAACTAGAAACAATAGCACTACTCTTGAATGAATCTTAATTTAAATATGTTTTGCCTTTTAAACATTTAAGAACTGACTGCCAACTAGTCAAAAAAAAAAGAGCCAGATACACACAGACAAAGTGAAACGAAATGAAAATGCATCTTCTTCTATGGAAGTCGGTGTAATAAGAGCTGTGGTATAGCCGTGATGTACATGCAGGTCAGGTCACAGTAACCAGTAACAACTAGTGATTAACCTGTGACTAAAGTCTGATATGACTGGATAAAACACAGGTGTACTGTATGTTAATGGAAGGTTACTACAGTGGCTTGCGAAAGTATCCGGCCCCCTTGAACTTTTCCACATTTTGTCACATTACAGCCACAAACATGAA
>JAUYWH010000005.1:22240806-22320101 GCA_034779795.1 Ctenopoma multispine | reverse complement strand
ATATTTGGAATCATGTATGACTTTCGTTCCACTTCTCACGTGTTCACCACTTTGTATTGGTCTTTCACGTGGAATTCGGTTACAGTTTGTGGCTGTAATGTGACAAAATGTGGAAAAGTTCAAGGGGGCCGGATACTTTCGCAAGCCACTGTATAGGAGTGAGGTGTCATTGTGTCTGGATGATAAGGAGCTCAGTAGCTCACACATGGAATGAAATGGGAGACATTAACTGTACACACTGAAGACATACAGTTGTGTGCTTCCCATTTCTGGTTCTTGAGAAATGGTATTTTCCAGCGTGGGCCATTCCTCTTGTTATAGTCTAATAACTCACATATTCATTGCAGTTTTAAAATGGAAAAACAAAACTCTTGACTTCATGTGGATTTCTGGCCACTGTTAGCACACTGCAGAGCGATTACTTATGAATGGCTCCCTGTTTTGTTTATCGAGCACGGGCACTCACATTCACACACGTAGGTGATGCAAAACACATTCCTGCTAATGGTTTTGCACTGTTCCACCGGTCTACTGGCAGCTGTAATGAGCTAAAAAGGGCCAGACCTAACCAGTTTAGCCAGCACACACTTTTATCCTTGTGACATTCGTGTCTCCCATAGGAACACTGCCAATACAGTATTGTCACTCTACTCTTAAAGTTAGGTTTACACAAAAATATCTACTTCCAGGGTCAATAAACTGCTACATGGCAGTGGTGAGCAGTAAGGACTATGTTAAACAAAGCAATGTTGATGTATCAATAAAATAACATGCACCACATAACTTGTGTTAATTTTGCTCATGTTGAATGTAGCATTGTCTGCCAAGCTGCCTGGGGTGTACCCTGACTCTCGCTCAATGACACCTTTTTACACATAACAGTTTAAACAGCTCGTCTACCCAAGCAGTTACATGCTGCTTTCACGTTAATGCACAGTAAAATAATAGTTAAGCAGTCACAAGATATTTTTACTTTTAATACTTTGTATTATTAATACTTTCGTATTCATTTTCCTGATTAAAATTGTCCATAAAATGTCAGACTTTTACTTATGGAGTATTTTTACAGTGTGGTATTAACACTATTACTAAAAGATGCTGAATATTTCTTACACAAGTGTATTGTACTGCTGTCATCGTGTCCACATTTAGCTTTAAAAACCTTTTTTCACTTTCAGCAATGCTGCGACTCTGACGGCGCTTTGGAGGAATCAGCTTCAGTGCGACTGCGAGCACAGAGAACCCCACTGCCTGTGAGCTGCTTGCTCATCGCTCTCTGCCTCCTTGTCGAGGTGGAGCATCTGTTTGTTCTGAGTCCATGAATGAGCTGTATTTATAAATGCAGATATGAGTATTCTAACCGTGGCTGAGAGCAATGCCAACACAGGCTTGACGCACAAGGACCCTGGCTAAATACCCACAATGGATATGACTTCTGCACAGGCTGTGATGGTGTGTTTGCATTTAAATCTTGAGAAGGCGGTGGAGTTGTGCTGGCATAGGGGCTGGTGCAACTAAAATCTGGAGGGGCGCAGCCCACACATGCACCCCCTACATCCTGACTTGAGGTAAACGTGGAAGCAAATGATTCAGTTTCAAAAGTATTTAGAGAAACTGTTCTAAAAAGGAAAGGAAATACATTGACCATGTTTTTGCAATTTAGTGATGAGTACAGTATGAAGAGCTGTTTTTTTCCTCACAGTTTAGTTTTATGTTTTGTTATAACTCTTTACAAGGAACTTTAATGTACCTTTGCTTGGGAACAGTATAGCTCTTCGCAGATGCATGTGCTCACATACCTAATACACATCTACGTGTTTCTGACATCATTGCCAGTGTCCACATGAGTGCAGAGGACAGCTAAAAGTTTGGGACACCAAAGCAGAGGCTCAGATATTCTGGTTCAAAAATAAAGCAGGTCCTACACTTTACTTATCTCATAATGCCACTTGGCAACATCTTTTATTAGTCTGCTCTGGGCCTGGTGCATGTCCACATCTTTGAAACTAAACATAAGGCTGCATCGCAGTCACCTGAGCAGCACTGTAACTGCACATTATGTGGACACCACATTGTGCCACTGTCACCTGCAGGTAGCAGTGTCTCAGCTGCTTGAATAAGATCATTTACAGCAGTTATCATCACACCACATTATGCGCGTTATTACCATCTAATGCTGCAGTTTGAACATAATTCAAGTGTTCAGTGTGGATTAAATTAACTAACTCAATACTTCATGTGTCACTGTTCTGAGCAGGCAGCAGCAGAAGCGCGTAGCCTGGGTTGCCATGTCTCGTAGTTAGAAGCCGAGCAGTGCACTTACCAGACCACACCAAACGCTCCATAGCCGATAGGCCTGTCAGGCTCTATGTCCAGCTGCTGCTGTAGGTGGTGTGAATGCTGCTGCTGATGGTGGTGGTGCTGGTGAGCTTTGACAGCGGCGGCGGCGGCTTGAACCTGCGCGGGCGCCGCGGCCGCCGCCGGCCCGGGGGCCTGTCCGGGGGCAGGGGAAGGGAAGTAGGGCTGCTGCTGGCCGGGGTTGAGCATCACCGCCGCGGCGGCGGCCGTGGACGTGTGCAGCTGCACCGTGTGCACGGCGGCGGCGGAGCCCGGGTGCTGCAGGTGATGCTGGCCCGCGTGGTGGTGGTGGTGGTGCTGCTGCTGCTGCATGTGGGGAGGCGGGAGGTGCTGGAGCTGGTGGTGGTGATGCGGGTGATGGGCGGCCACTGCCGAGGAGCCACCGTTATAAGCAGCCATCATTTTTGGAACATTTGCAGCCGCTGTGCCGCAAAGAGCCATCCAGTGACGCGGAGACGCCCCCTGTCAGAACCAGTTTCTAACAGTGATGCTAATGGCTACGACTCATGAAACTTCGAGACAACATAGAGGAAAGTAAACTGAGCTTTCAATGACCCAGCAGCAGCAGCGAACGTTACTTCTAATCTACGGGGCGAGAAGTCACTGTGGTGCGTCTTTTTATCATAATGCCAGTGAGGATCTGACCCACTTCCTCTAAATTAATTTGCTTGCTTGCACACTATTAGGCTGCTGTAGCCCGGGGCTGATAACGGAGAGCAGATCATGAGCATGCAGCTACAAAACCCGGTTCAGAGGCGCCACTAACACGGACAACTCAAAGAGACCCGCACCCCCCTCAGTAAATAAAAAAAAAGTCGGTGGCCCTAGATGCCCCTCATGATAGAGGTGGAGCCCCCTCCCTCCTGATGACAGTCCGCTTCCCCGTCTTGATACAACAGTGTGATCTGAAGCCTGTCACATGTGGGGCAGCGGGGCATTCATCTTTTAAAACAGTCCAAGTTTGCCACTCGCTCCGGTCCTACGCCGCCAAATCTCATCTATTCGTCCAACGTGAAGCCTCCTTTTCAGCACAGCTCCTCCGTAAACAAGGCTAATCTCCGGGCCGTAATTAACGCTGCTGATCCGGTGCAGAGGAGGTGTATCCCAGCCCAGGCCACAGTACAGCAGGCAGGCAGGCAGGCAGGCAGGCAGGCCCAGGCCTCGGCCGTCCACTCCACTCACATATTATTCCACCGACCCACCGAGCCGTGCGCCTGGAAGCAATCCCCCATCACTGCTTCAACCCGCGACTCAAAACACGAGCAAAACAAATCCTCACCAGGCAACTTCTTTCCCCCATCGACAGCACTGTGTGTGTTTGATTTGTTTCACTGTGTCCTCCTCCTGCGGCTCACGTCAACTGATCCTCGGAGAATAACAAACATGCGGGTACAAAGTTAAACCCTTTTAATGCGGGGATCAGTTCTCCCGCTGCCAGCAGCTAGAGAGAGAAGACGGCGGTAATGAACCTGACAGCCCGGAGCTAGCTGATAGGTGTCCGTGCGTCCGCATCAAAACAGCCGCGCTTCCTTCCGTTTCGTGTCGGCGCTGTCAGCGGGGAGGAACAGGAAGCCAGGTCGGTTAGCAGCTCTATACGTCGAGCCCACCGCGACGCTCCGCTACCGCTGACATAATCAAACTATCGGTCACAAGACAGCTGGGATGAGCAGCGGATCCAACATGGTGAACGAAACCGTGAGCTGCTCGGCGGTGAGATGATGCAGGACGGACAGCCAATCACCTTCCGCCCCGCAGTGACGCCACGGCGGCTGGGGGGATGCGCAGACGGCGGCGCGCGAGACAGTGCTGCTGTGAGGTGAGCGCGGGGCCGACTGCACGTGAGCGCGCAGTGAAGCTGAACACTGTGCAACAGTTAGCAGTTTATATAGAAAAACAAAGGATGAAACGCTTTATCTCTAAACGGGGGAGCAGAGCATTGTGGGATTGTTGTTTTTTCGTTCATATTATTTAATATGGTGGACAGGTTTACACACTCAACATTCAACCACTACAATATGGTGAACACCCTGTTTAGTAAATAGGGAGACGTCTGTCACTTAAGTAGTGCTGAGAAAATGGTGCAAAGTCCTTTCGTTTCCTGCTACTCCACACCCTTCTTTAAGCACATCATATGCAGTTCTGTATTGTTCTGTTGCTAATGTTTGAATTCAGACACAGTTTAAAAGTAACAAGGGCTCCATGACATGATCACTAAAATATAATAAATAAAATATTATTTTCAATATTATACAGTCAACAGTAATGTCAGCAATAAATATTGTTCTCGCCTGTGAAATATAATTCCTCAATGCGTGGCTTTCCCATTTCTTTCATCGGAGCATCCAAAAGGAGCACATGCATGTTGATTTCTACTATCTGAACTGACCAGACCACGGTCAGAGTCCTGATCCAATATAATGGTCTCACAGGCTGGATTCATTCAATCGGTGTGACAAAAGTGACACTAACTGTTGTTCAGAAATCACAGTAATTTTCATACACACACCTGCTTATTTGGGGGGGGCTCATAAATAAAGGAACAAATGACTGACAAGTAGTTGTATGATTTGCAGGACTACTTATTTACCACCCCTTGGCGTCTTGTTCCACCATTCCAGTTTACTCGGACCTATCTCTACAGTTTCATACCTCAGTTTTTATGTTGTTTTAGCAGTGTTCGGACCTCTCAAACACGGATGACCTACACACTAACCCCGAACGTAGCACATGGTGATCATGATAGACTCTCATACAACACAAAATATCAGATTCCTGGAGCTTGGATTGGGGAGTATTGCAATGCGAAAGACTCCACCGTGAGAAAGGTAGGATGTCTCCAGCAGACTGGCAGTCTGTGTCACGAGTCTGGAAGACTAAAAACCACAATTCAAGGCATGAACGTGTGCGTCGCAGGCTTGGTTTGAGAACACCATGCATTCATAACTACTTCAATTGATTTTAATCAACAAATCATTTGTTGTACCACTGACTTGACTTGCTGTTTCTTAGATTAACAATCATTTCTGTCTTTTAGGTCTTGATTAGCTTCCTGATGCAGTGAACTCCTTCATTCTCACTTCAGTGTTTCCAAACAAAAGTCCATGTTCAGGAGGTTGCTGCTCAGGTGTCCTCAACACGACTTGAAAGCTGCCTCATAATGGTGTGTTTCTGTCTCTGACAGGTTCCTGAGAGCGCAGTGAAGGCGCAGAGTGAGCAGTCGCACAGACACCATGAGGCAGCTTAAAGGCAAACCCAAGAAAGAAACGTCTAAGGACAAGAAGGAGCGTAAACAGGCCATGCAGGAGGCCCGGCAGCAGGTGGGCACCATAGTCCTGCCTACACTGGCTGTACTGGTGCTGCTCATTGTGGTCTTTGTCTACGTGGCCACCAGGCCTGGTGCTATTGAGTAGACGTTGTGGTTCTGCTAAAGAGACACAAACTCCCAAAGTGACAAACCGCCAGTGGCTATACCCAAAGGATTACCCCCATCCCGTAACAGCCGTCCCTCCGTAGTGACTGATTTGTCTCCAAAGTGCATTTGATTGCTTGAAGCAGGATACAAAGCCACAGACAAAAGACTGAATGAAGATGGATTTGTGTTAGTGTCTTACAAAATGATGCAATATCATCCATACCAAAGTCTTCTTATTTTAGTATTGTTTCTTTGTAATTGTTTGTGTCTCTTTTATCATTGCTTGTCTCTGTTGTTATTTAGTGTCTCTTTGGTAGTTATATGGTCTGATTGTGGCCATTTGGTGTCCATTTCTCCATGTCTTTGATAGTTGTTTGTAGTACTTTTGTATCTTTGCTTTGTGTTTGTGTGTGTTTGTGTGTGTGTGTGTGTGTGTGTTTGTAGGCTCATAGTTACTCTTGGCGTCGTGTGTGTGTGACTGAGCGGGACACGCTCACTTTATTGTGGAGGACACGGCCGGAAGTGGCCTTGTTGCCACTTGAGCGCATTGACAGCGGGCTTTTCCCCGCAGCTCTTCCACTGACTGCCACGTCGAGCTCCCAGAGAACCAGCAGCTTTCCAACTATTTCACTGTTCCCGGTGCCGCAGTAGACCGGACGTGTGCGGGAGAAACAGAGGAGGAACGGGCCAGAAACGAACTTCTCAGCACTCTAGCTGTAAGATAACTCACTAACTTGTCAGGCCGTCGGCTCTTACGTATTTCATGTGCGCTCTAACGTCAGTTAACTCACATTTCCTAAACTTAAAGCTAACGTTAAATAGCATGTGGAGCCGCTGGTTGTGAGAGGGGAACGTCTGAAAGAGAAAAAACTGTAACGACACTGACACAACTACACGACAGCTATAGTTAGCTCTGTGTGTGTGTGTGTGTGTGTGTGTGTGTGTGTCTCGGGGTGCTGTAACACACTGTGTCATCTTAGTTTGACAGCTGCTGGACCCCGGAACTGTTCAGAAAAGTTACGGTTCATTCTGGATTCTGTCCTGTGTGGAGCTTATAGTGTTCTGTCTTCATGAAGTGACAAATCTCAGCAACGATGAATTAATAAACGCAGCCGAGCATAGGCACATTGCTGGCACAAGTACTGCTGAATGGCTTTTTGTAAACTGAACTCGTGTCAGCTGGTGGTGGAGCTCAGGAAGTTATTCTGTGACCACCTCAGTGTGTCTTCCTGTGGACCTCTTCCTGATAATGTTGGACACTGTTTCAACGTCAGGTTGACACTTGATTGGAGCACAACACTTACCCAGTGATGGCCTCGATCCTCTCTCAGTGTTGATAGTCAAAGAAAGATGTTTTAGTAGGTTTACTTTAGCACTTAGTGGTCCTGACCAGTAGAAACACTGGCAGCCCTGATACACCAACGTCATCAGCATCTGACAGTGCGCACTTTCCGGTCCATTCAGGTCCACTGGGGTCCTCCTGGGTGTCATTTTGGAGAACAGAGCACAATATAGGGACATTGATTATGCTAATGATCTAATGGATGCACATACTGTATAGTTTAATGATTTGGACATGTGAAAACAAAAGTCCATGTTCAGGAGGTTGTTGCTCAGATGTCCACAACACGACTTGAAAGCTGCCTCATAATGGTGTGTTTCTGTCTCTGACAGGTTCCTGAGAGCGCAGTGAAGGCGCAGAGTGAGCAGTCGCACAGACACCATGAGGCAGCTTAAAGGCAAACCCAAGAAAGAAACGTCTAAGGACAAGAAGGAGCGTAAACAGGCCATGCAGGAGGCCCGGCAGCAGGTGGGCACCATAGTCCTGCCTACACTGGCTGTACTGGTGCTGCTCATTGTGGTCTTTGTCTACGTGGCCACCAGGCCTGGTGCTATTGAGTAGACGTTGTGGTTCTGCTAAAGAGACACAAACTCCCAAAGTGACAAACCGCCAGTGGCTATACCCAAAGGATTACCCCCATCCCGTAACAGCCGTCCCTCCGTAGTGACTGATTTGTCTCCAAAGTGCATTTGATTGCTTGAAGCAGGATACAAAGCCACAGACAAAAGACTGAATGAAGATGGATTTGTGTTAGTGTCTTACAAAATGATGCAATATCATCCATACCAAAGGATTTGTGCACAGCCAAGTTTGAGCAGAGGTGTTTTTTTTAAAGGGAAAAAAAAGTCTCAACAGATGTTAAAACCAGCATCTTTGTTGTAACTGGGTGCTGCTGTAAATATTTCAAGTCAGTGCAACATGTACGTGGTGTCAGACAGGCCCCACTCGTGGACAGCACACACACCTACAGTATGAATGTCAATGAAGAGTGAAGTGCAGTGTGTTCAAACACCTCAGACGTTCTCCATCTTAAGGTGAATGTTTCCATTAAGTTATTGACTACCACACCTTCCAATCTGTGCAGATGTAATAAGGTGCCTTAACAGATTTGTAACTGTATTATTTCAGTTCAATAAATGATTTTGTAAAACTAATTTGAAGTTTGTTTAGTGTAGAATTGATGTTGCATATTTGCTGTAGCAAATAATAAATAGTATTTCACTGTATAGTACGTAATTAATAGTAGTTCATTTTCTTCACGCTGAGCACACTCCTAAGCCCTCTGGTTCCCACAGAACAACACCCAAATATATACTTACTATTTGTAAAATTGCTTCATTGTTGTTTTTAACAAACAAAGAAAAATGCATTTGTTGGGGACTATTTCAAATGGTGGATTAATCCAACACTTATGAGTTTAATAGTTTCTGGGAAAAAACTTTGTGCCAAAGGAATTAGATACTTCAACCTTGGGGCACACAATACCAGTTAGAAAGAGAGACTCACTGTTCTTTTGAACCTGAACACAAAGAAACATCTAGAATATCACTAAACACATCCAGTTTTCTACATACTGCACATCATGTTATACACCATCTTCTATCGTCGCACATCTCTGTTAATCCTTTTTGATTTCTGTAAATCTACTGGTATCTGCTGTTGTCTACTTTTCTATTGTGTGCTAATGATCATGCTTTCTACCTGCGGCACACACTTGACCATCAGTTGATTATTACCAGACTGCACACATATGTTGGAGTAATAGTAAAGTGAATGCTGGCCATGATTGACATGTGTCAGAACTGTGCAGTCACCATGGCCCATGAACAGAATCCTAACTTCAGCATTTACTACCAGCTTTATTATTGTGTAATAAACTGATTATTCATTAATGTATTACAGTTATATATGTATTATAGCTATGTAGTTATAAATTGTATTTAATTAATACACATCTACCACAGGTACGAGATTTAAAAAAGATTGATCTTTGATGCAATAAACATGCATGTCAGTTCATACATAAACACGGATTGACATGCAATGCAAGTATGCGATGTATTAGATCGTCTCTAGTTACGTTGCAGATTATTAATACTGTACAACTATTGGGCTCTGAGTACGTCCAGAAATTGGGTGACATAAGCAGTCCTTTAACACCTCACCTGTACACACAGAACTACAGTAGCTCCACAGCAGCTGTTGGTGACAGGCTGCTCATGCAGGTAAGATCATTTAACATTTAGCTAATGCTGTGTTTTCTAAATAAATATCACTATGTTCGTGCTATCCAGTAATTTAACTTCTCTCAAACTGTTAACACATTTTTACTAAACGCTAAAAGATAGAAAAAAACTATCACTCATGGCAGTTAAAATAAAAAGTACTTAGTTTTTGTTGATTACAACTAGCAGAATCAAATGATTACATTTTTAGTAAAACTAATTTACATTTTCATCAAAAGACTAAAACTAATAATAGTCTTCATTGTGGACAGGTTGCTCCTGTGAGGTGCCAAGGGTCAGGGTATCAGCTTCTTGCCCAAGGACACCTCATCATGTAGCCTGCCGGGACTGGGAAAGAAATCAAATCAAAACTAAATCAAAACCAGGTCCCAAAATTAAGACAGCAAATGACCATCTTCATTACTTCAGAAATCCACAAAGCTGTAGCTAGAATTCAGAACACAGAGTTTATGTTCTCAGGGTTATTTCTATAAAATCTGCTGAGTTTTTAAGATTCTGATATTTTTAGATTAAATATATTTAAATGTTTAAACATCAACATTTTTAAACCACCAGCATTTATTCATAGTTCCCTCACACAAAATGGATGCCAATGTTGCTCTTTGTGTGCTAGATGTGTAAAGTGTCTGCAAACACATAAATTAAAACGATTTGTGCTTATTTCAGTGTACTGTTTACAGCCTGTCTTCAGCAGAACAAGCTGTAAGAACTCCTACAAAAAATGTAGGAAAGAAAAGAAACTGTAACTTGAGCAATGATAATAACTTTCTCCAGCTCTGTCTGAGGTTTCTCTGTTGTCATCCCATCTATTGAGTTTCATTTCCAAATTGTCAGCATGCTGAATTTCAGCGTTCTTTACTGCCTTTACCCTTTTCAGCAGGAGTCATTGTGTTAAAATTATTTTGTTCTTATTATTACTCGATTAATTAAGTCCGTGTTAAATGGATTCAGTCATTCGTGGACGCAATAAGACACTGAAAACACTGATGGACCTGTCCCATCGACGCATGCGCCTCAAACGAGCTAAGTGGTGGAAGTAAGGACAACCACGTTTCAAAATAAAGCATGAAATGAGGTGCTTAAATCGGTTGAGTAGAACATCTAATCGCAACACTACGTGGGTTTATCGCGGTGGGTCAATATGTTTAAACGCCGACATCGCGATTTTGTTAACATTACAGCACATACAAGATGCCTACAAATACGCAGCAACATATTAAGGCATAAAACTAACTTTTCACATAATCGTATGCATTTGCTTCTTTTGAAAGCGTTGTCAAGACCTTCCGTGTGCTTGTGTTTATCAAATGGACAAGCATTTCGTCACTAAGAGTCCTGACGCTGTAGATTGTAGGAGGAAGTGGTGTTTGTCGGTGCAGCCAGCTTGACCCTAGTCTCCAACACTCCCATCAGTTTCTCTGAAGAAGACTTCCGGTGGTGTGTCATGGCGGTGGCATGGTGAATCCTACAGAAAGGGAAAAATACTCGCCCCTGTGGTCCTCACCCATCGATTCAGGGCAGACTTTCATGCAGAAATAAGCGTGTCAGCTCTGGCCTCGCACCTTGGATTAACCAGCACAGCGCTGCGGTGTCCCTCCGCCCGGCCATGGCGGCTCACAAACCCGTGGAGTGGGTCCAGGCCGTGATTACTAGATTTGATGAGCAGGTAAGATGGGCTGATTCAGGGGATGGGTGTAGCAAGCTGTGGTAGTCCTCAGGGCCCAGCAGTCCAGCTAATGGTACATCTACACACAGCCGGTTGTTTTTATAAAAAAAACCCGACTCGGATGAGCGTTTTCTCGTCAGGAACAGTTTGTGCACTGATATGTGTCTGTACTGTTTGTCCCAGCTGTAAAACACCGAGGAGTAGGTCTTTCTAGCTAGCGCCGTTTCCACCGTCAATTAGCCCATTTCTCCCACATCTGAGCCGAGCTTTCTACAGAGAGACACGCTGCACTGTCATAACACACTGTAAAGTAACATCACAGGGCCCTTTTCAGCCAGCACACAAGCGTCTGTGTAACGTGTTAAAGTGACGCTAGCTAACGGGCTCTTTTATGGCAGCTAGCTGGCTAACATTAGCAGGCCTAGCTGTCTAATGTAAACAAATAAAATGTGACAGGGTTAGCACCATGGTTGAGTTACTAAACCCGTCTATCGAGCACAGGCCCAGGACCCCTAACCTTTCCAGGCCCCTTGACCAGAGCTTCTGTATTAAGTGACTATTTAATATTTTTTGTTCTGAAGTCAGTAAACGTAATTAAAATACACCAAACGACCTTAAAGTGACAACTAAGCCTAATCAACGAGTCTTAGGTCCGTATGTGCCTGCTAGCTAATTCCTAAACTACCACTGTCATGTTGTATGCTAGGCATGGTGAAGCATCATTTTCTGAGGGATCTATAACTATAAAAGACATACCCAGTGATTCTCATTTACATTACTGTTGTATAAATAGTGAAGTCATATACTAATCAATCAATCAATCAATCAATCATTTTTATTTCAAACAAACAAATATTTTTAACTTTCATCATCATTCATACATTCACAGTCCATTTTATTCGTTTGAAAAGGAGTAGGCTGAAGTTTTAACTTATATGACCCTACCCCTTTCATACATTGTATCACTTACTTATTATATATTATAATGTAATGTAAAGTCACATTGAGAAAAAAGGGTTTATTAAGGTAAAGTCTTTCCAGTTAGTTTGCATGGCCAAAATAAAGTGTGTTATTGTTAAAAAGGAAATCTGACAGCCAGTTTGTGTTGGAAGAAAGCAGTTTGTCATTTAAAAGTAATTTGGCTTTGTTCAGTCTCCAGAAGTATTTGCTCCCGGTGTGAGTTGCCACAGATCATGGATTGTAGCTGGGGTTTAGCGGCTCAGCATGGATTACTACAGTCAGAAGCAAGTGGCTTTGGGTGGTATACCCACTTCCTTGGTCATTGTTACCCTAAGTCCATCTTAAGCCTTCCGGTCAATTTATTTTGCGTTCTCTCTGCCTTATATTAAACTAAATATTTTGGTGCTAAATTATTATCTCCTTTTTAACTAGCCGAACATGATCTAGTGAAATAACTACTTTAATAACAATACAGTTAATACCTGAAATGGTGTGTGCATAACCTACTAATCATGTTCTATTTCATTTTTCTGCGTAATGCAACTTTACTGAGCACTCTTAGTTCTTTGTTGTAGAAGGTTTGTTTGTAGCTTTAAACCACCAGCAGGACTCTAGAACAGTATTTCACTGGACAAATATGAGCTTCTGTGCTGGATCCTGTTTAGTTTTATTTGGTTTTCTGAGGTTTACTTGCTTGCTGACTTTGTGATGCATTCAGAAAAGGTTCCAGTCCGTCAACAGAGTACTGCACACATACACTTAGCTGGTTTATGTAGATCTAAAGTGTTAAATTAACATAAAATCACACATTGTGAGTCAAATATGTACAGTATCCTAATCAGATTAACTTCTTATAAGGCTGAATAATCTAATTATGATATCATATTGATTGATTGTATTTGTTTCTTTGCTCACTCTCACTTATTTTCTCTGCGGATTTCATACCTATTATGATTCTTATGGGACAGGAGTTTACAGAACTCTTATTATTTGCATGGATTGGAAAACGATTAAATGTTCAACCCTATACAATAGAATACATGAATTAATCATTCATAAATATTAAGCATATATTCATAGAACCTTGTAGTCTTAAGAGAGTTTAAAGGCAAAATGTTTCATTCCCCTCAAATATGAGAGTAGTAAAATATTTTTGGGTTTATACAGACCTCTTTGAAAAAACTATAGTTAGGTACATATGAGGGCAAGAGTATAAAACCATTTCTAAAGTGTTTGAGTGTTCCTGGCAGCATAGTGGCCTTAATAGTTGTAAAATAGAAGAGATCTGAAACCATTGGGACTCTATCTAGAGTTGGCTGTCCAGCCAACCTAAGTAGCCAGGCGAGAAGGGCCTTTATCCATCAGGGAAGTGTCCCAGAACCCCAGTGGCAACTCTAACAGAGCTCCTCTGGAAAGAAAGTCCTCTGGAGAAACTACCGGAAGGCCTGCTTGGAGTTTCCAAATTACATTTTAAAAACTCATGAGAGCATGAGAAAGAATTTCCGCATTTTAGTTGGAAAACTCAAGATACCTTTTGTATCTCTTGTATTAAAGTTGCTTAATCCAATCGATGTTTGATGTTAAAAATCCTGACATGAATAATCTAATTAACAGTAGGAAAATAGTTTCTTCTTTTTTTTCTGTCGTCCTTTTGTTTCATTCACTCATCTATCACATCTGTCACTTTAATGTTTAATCCATCCAACCATTGTACTGGTTGTCAAGGACCAGGTCATGTTTGTTTAATTATATTTTTAGGAACTATTGTTAAAAATGCATTAGAATAGGTCATATTACCCCATAGTCACAGACTATTATACTTGGTATAAAAAGTGATTTAAATGTGGTATTGAAAAGGTTGTAAAGAGTCTTAAATTTAACAAAATCTGATTATTCAGTTAATCAAATTTGATTTGTTTAGTAACTTTCATACAGTGTTGTGCAATTTAAAGTGCCTTTACAGTATGGCTGGGTGATTAAAAACGGGCTAATTACTACAAAACAAATGTCCTCTGGCAGTGATAAACTGATGAGTAATTTCGGATCAATAGATGAACTGTATCTGGTCTTCACCTGGATCAGCTCTGCTGCATAGTAATCCTATTACAACAAAGCAGTGGGATTATGTAGCTGACAGAAAACAAGAAAAACACACACACTGTTTGCTGGAAAACGTAAAAACACAAGTAAAGTCATATGTCCAACCAATGAGGAAATTGTGGCGAAGTAATGCCCTGAAACCTGCTGGTGTTGCACTGCTTCTCTACTTCATATCAGGCTCTTTAGTGCAGCATCTTAATGCATAGTAGAGTAAAAATGAATGTACAGTAAGTGTGTGAACATTTTGGGCACATAGATAAGTGAAATTAAGTTAGCACGCTGAAGTTGGAAAAACTTTGATTCCCTAAGTTCTGGAAATTACAGTGTATAAAACATTCAGCTAGCAGCTTGTCATTTTTAGTCAGTGCTGAATGCTGTATTTACTGGTTATAATGATAATAACGTCTTGGTTAATTAAAGTGTTCCCAGTAGCCAGTGTCTGTACTCGGCCAAAGATTGTGGAGGAAGGTACTCCACTTTGTAACATTGCTGTGCAAACTTGAGTGTACTGAGTGTTTCTGTAGTTCCAGAAAATATTACAGAGTGAGACATCTTGACTTTCCTGTCATGTTTACTTCTGAATCTGCATTGTCCTAGTTATTATTTAATTCATAGCAACAATTTAACCTAATAAATATAATAACATAAGTGTATAAAAAATTTACAATCAGAGCTCATAGCATTCGGATTGGGTAACTCCTGACTATAAGGTGTGCCTGGTTATTAGCACACAGCTGTTATTTCAATGTGTCACACTATTTTATGATCATAAAAAAGGACTTTGATCGTGATCAGGGTGAAATAACTTGATTTAGACACCCCTAACAAACATGTTTCTTTCCTTCTTACAGTATTAAAAACCTATATCAATACTGTATTGTTTTGTGTAAACTTCAATACAAGGAGAAAATTGAAGGACCAAGCAGAAGTAAAGTACATTGCTCACAGGTACAATGAGAAACACAGATCCAAACTGGAGAAAACATTGCAGAAATGTGTCCCACTTCCTGTTTATGTTCTCACTGCCAACTCTGTCACAGCCAAATGATGTGCAATAAAGGATGTGAGTGTTCCTGACACAACTTTAGGAATGCGAACTCACTCACTGCTTAAATAAACTGATAAGCCTATTTAACTGATTTGCTGACTTACACCACTTTTATTATTTTCATCTACTAAATGTTAGAGCTATCCCAAAACTGGAGGCACCTTCGTAACTAGCCATATGATAGAGTTAAAATGTATGAAATGGTTCACATTTCTGCTCAGATAATTGGGTTTTAGTAATTGGTGATGTAACACTCTTGTTTTTGTTTCTTAAAACACAGATGACTTGCACTCTGTACTGTCCCTGAACACAGCACAGCAGAGCAGCAGCTAATAGATCTCTAACACTACCTCAGACACAGTGTTACTGGGATATTGTATCAAATTAGGGAGCATGAACATCCGCTGGTAGAGTGGTTATTCACTACTCGGGGGAGAGGGGGCGGTGGTGTTTCCTGTCATATATTGAAGTGACCTTTGGCAATACACTGAACCCAAGGTGTGCTCCCAGTGGGTCAGGCCAGCTTCATGGAGACTCTACCATTGGTGTGTGAATGAGAAGCAGTATAAAATACTTAAAGAACCATATAAATGCTGTACCATTTTCCATTTATCACTATGTGGGATACCCCACCACGGCTGGTGCTGGTCTTGGATCCTGGTCAGGGGCTGAATTATCATGACCAACAAGAACAACTACAATGTTGCTGTAAAGATAAAAATTTGATTTGTTTAATTGCAGTATGATTTATAAAAATGTAGTTGATGCTGTGAAAAAATATTGTATTTGCCCCTTTCATGATTAAAAAAAAAAACATTGTATATTTATCACACACACAAATGATTTAGATTATTAAAGAAAATTTAATAATACACCAAGATAACCTGAGTAATTAAATGATTATTTCATTTTTTTTAAAGAAATGGCTGTCCAAACCTACCTTTTAATTAGCACGTTATCGCAATATTGCCGATATCAAATCAACTTTATTTCTGTAGCACATTTAAAAACAACTAAAGTTGACCAAAGTACTGAAGCATTTACAAAAGCTTCAGCAATAACACATAAAAAGGAATAAATAAACAAATAAAGTCATGTTATTTAAATTAAACGTATATAAATTACAAATAGTAGAAAAGACAAAAAATAACAGACAGTTAAGAACACCCAAATGCTTTAGAAAAGAAATTAGTTTTTAATGCAGCCTTAAAAATATATATGGAAGATGAGTATTTTGATCGAGATTCAAGACTATTCCACAGCCTCGGGGCTGCTACGGCAAAAGCATGAACTCCCGTTCTTACTAGTCTTGATAAGGGAACAGTTAAAAGCAATTGATTTGAAGATCAAGACACCTCGTCCTATCATAAGGGCAGAGGAGTGACTAAATGTACTATTCCTTTAAAAGCTTTAAAAACATAGAAAAGAATCTTGAACGTAATACAATATTTAACCGGAAGCCAGTGCAGTGACATCAGGACGAGGGTGATGCGATTTCTTTTCTTTGTTCCAGTTAAAAAGTCTAGCCGCAGCATTTTGCACCAGCTGCAGTCTTGACAGAGCAGACTGCAAGAGTCAAGTTCTTCTTCTTAATTTCCGCTACTTTTCTGAGTTGAAAGAAGCAAGATTTGACTACAGAGTTGATGAGCTTGTCAAATGCTAGTTTTGAGTCAGAAGCAACCCCAAGATTTATGGCATGTTCACAAATATTTCATGACAGAGTACCCAAGTGACTGGCTATCCGTTCAGTGACACTAGGTGTACCAAAAAGAATAATCTCTGTCTTGTTATCATTTAACAGATGTTAAAAAGATATTTATTTGCCATCCACCATTCAACATCATGGAGACGTGCAACATTGTCTTTCCTGAATGAAAGTTGTCTGGGATTAGAGGGAGATACAGCTGGGTATCATCAGCATAGCAATAAAATAAGATGTTGTTTTCTAAAAACAGAGCCAACCGCGAGCATGTAACGGGTAAATTGCACCTAAAATTGAGCCTTGGTGTATGTAACACACATTCACATAATTACATTTTAGTTGTTTTGGGGCCCACGTGTTGTTGTATGGCCTAGAACAGGTATCACACTCTGAGTTTGTCTTCTGCTGAACTGTGCTGTGTTTCTGTTCTGTAGCCTTGACAAAATATTAACAGTATCACAGTAACACAATATCGGTCAACAGTAGCACAAATTACATCCTCCAAGATAATCATCCTATTGAATCAACACCTCTGAAACAGTTTGAACACATCCAGTGAACAAGGATTCATTCCAGGACTTTTAAATTGGACTGCTTATTGTCTATATATGACTGTCTAATTAGGTGTGCCTGATAAACTGGACAATGAGTGTATGTGTGACCTTTAGAGGAATGACTAGGCCTGACTGTGTGAAACAAAGAGCCCACTGACTGCCTGTGCAGCAGTGGACTGCACACAGAGGCATGGCCTGTTTTACATTGTGTGTTATGTGCATGTGATGGTGCAAGTCTGAATTCATGATGCACTGACTTCCTGTCCCAAGACTAAACATTAGGAGTCCAAGTTTATAGGCCTAGAATAGCTGATGACTGTTGGCAAATGTCCTTTCACCAGATTTTTGGTTAAATTACATTTATGATATAGGGTAAATAAATGAGCTATATATATTTGAATCCAGTTTGAGTCCATTAGACTCCATCTTGAAAATTCCAACCTGACCTTCGTTGCACAAGGTAACATGTCCTCTTTGGACTCTGTTCTGATTGGTGTCTGCCAGACGCTTGTTCCTTTGAGTTCAGACTAAGACGTTAGTAGTTAGTAGAATGAAATAGCTTAGAGCAGGGGTGTTATATACTGCCCTCGAGGGCCATTCTCCTGCTTGTTTTCCAGTTATCCTTGCCCTACCCACCGCTCATCACCTGGTTCAGGCGTATTCAGCCAATCAGAAGCTGTAAGTGCAGGGACTTCACAGTGGCGCGTAAAGATCAGAATTTGACACCCTTGACTTGGTGGCACCGCGTCCTGTCCTGTCCCATCAAATAATGTATAAAATCTTAGTTAATGCAGCTTTAAAACAAAACACCACATTGTCCAGTCCAGTCCAGTTCAATTTACACATTTCACAAGAGACACCAGAATGTCTTCATATTTACTGTAATTTCTCAAATGACAGCCAGCTTAAAGAACTAAAGTAATATTTAACCTTAAATTCAATACAATGTACATTTCAACAGATTTAAATCCCTCAAAAACAGTCATTACTCCACTGCAAACACTTCCTCTTTTCAACATACTCTGTTTTAGTCACTAATTATTTCCAAATTGCTTCTAGCTTTTTAAATTCTGTCAGTTAGACACAAAGCCCTGTGCAGGCATTTACATTTAAAGCCTTTGAAAAAGAATGTGATTGAGACCTTTATGTCAATATATAATTAACTGAAAGGTAGAGGTGACTGGAAATAACCAGTGTTTTTGCTAAACAAAATAAATTCTTCTGACATGACATGATAGTTAAAGCCCACTTCCACCTTCTTTCCTTGGCCTGGGGGTAAATGTCTTTGTGTGAATTGCATGTCTACAGCAGGGACAAAGAAGATTAAGCAAATTGGCCCACTGACATATCAAAAGTGCACACTGGTTGCCATTTTGGGGCGAGAAGGATGTTGTTGCCTCTTTCAGTCGTCACTAATTCTCAGCTCCGAACTTAAAAGGTTGCTGGTTCCTGGGAGAACCTCCTGCAGTAGAAACAGCTTTATTACACTGATGGATTTGGTACTTCACAAGTGTAAATTACTCTGAATGACACTGAATCTATCAAGACAGCAGATAAACATGACAGACTTGTTAACAGGAGCTCACCAAAAAGCACAAGGGCTTTTATTGAGATATTATTATTTATATTTATATTATTTGGGAGTGAAGGACGCTTTACTGTAAGGCCTGGTTCCATGGTTCTTTCCACAGATGAGGTAAATAAAAGGCACTATAACATCTGAGAAGTAACAGCAATATATTGAGTTTTCATTCCGCTTCTTTTCTCTCATTCTGTTGATGTGAATGCTACACAGTGTGGATGATTCAGGGTAATGACACACACAGTTTAATGCAGTGTAACGGTGAATTGACTGTGGTCCCCTGAGCTTAACAGTGTGTTGACTGCATCCTGCTCCTCTCTTGTCCTTCAGCTTCCCATTAAAGTTGGCCACCAGAACACCCACACTAAAGTCAGCACAGAGCACAACAAGGAATGTCTGATCAACATCTCCAAGTACAAGTTCTCCCTCGTCATCAGCGGCCTCACCAACATCCTCAAAAATGTCAACAACATGGTGAGTGGGCTTCCTCCTCTTCTGTTTGAGCAGATGCCAGAGTTGAATGGTTCCTCTTCATACTGGTAGTGAAGTGATACCTTCTTAGTCCTAGTAGTGAGGTGTAAACATTGTCTGTCACTAGCTAGCATATCTAGAAGCAGCTTTGACATTATAACGAGTAAACGCTGAGTGACTGATGTTTGCACTGTGATTGTCTTTGCAGCGGATATTTGGAGAAGCTTCTGAGAAGAACCTCTACCTCTCGCAGCTCATCATCCTGGACACACTGAATAAGTGCCTGGCGGGGGTGAGTCTCCCACATTCACCACACTGCTGTGATAGACAGATTTTAGAACTGATGTGATGCCATCTCTTTCAAGACCGGTGATCCATGCCTTTGTGTTGGCAGTCGCTTAGCTGCCGTTCTTGTGTGTTACCATGAAATCAAACCCAGAAATGATTGTGTCTGCTGCTGTGCTTGTGCTCACGGAGACACAAACCTCTGCTAATGTACTTGTCTCCCATCAATCATGTTCTTATTGTCTCTGGGAGGTTCATTTGAGAACTAACAGACGTGGATTACATTTGCAGTAAGAGTATGGTGGGTCTTTATCCTCTGACGGGAAAGCCAGCTACCTTTCTGTATACATGGTATCCAGAATTGGATATATTCCATATTCAGTCAGAACAGCTCATGGTATTGCTTTTTCTTCTATCTAATCTGTCCAAACATTGCTCAAGCCCGTGTGGACTTTATTACATGACCCATAGCTATGCGCAGTACTGCTAAAACGAATATTCCTGTGTCACAGTATGCAAAATGTACACTATTACACACAACTAAAGCTTTCTGATGTTTAATAATTAACTGTGTTACTGTTCTTGACAGCTTTGCCCAGACAGCAAACAACAACAAATCATATATGATTCTGCTAATAGCTGTAGATGATCAGTATTATGTATCTTCTAATATATAATCAGAATCAGATTCATTTACCTACTTACATGAAATTGTGTTGCTCAGGAAATGTGACTTTGGAGCACAAAAACACTATTAGAGCAGGGCTTCCCTAACGTTGCCTTCTTTATGGTGTGACATTTTCCTCACTGTCTCCCTCTTCAGCAATCTAAGGACTGCTTGCGTCTGGATGAGACCATGCTAGTCAAACAACTGCTGCCGGAGATCTGCCATTTCATCCACACATACCGTGAGGGCCACCAACACGCCGCTGAGCTCCGGGCCTCAGCCTCAGCTGTTCTCTTCTCTCTGAGCTGCAACAACTTCAACGCCGTCTTCAGCCGCATCTCCACCAGGTAGATCTTTTGCTGTACTCAGTCTGTGATCTTCTCAAGAGGAACTACAACTAGAATCTGCCACATCAGTCTGATTAACTACACTTCCCTTTTATGCTTATCCACCGCATTGACTTATGATGATACAGTTAAGTCCTGTACACTTGTATACAAAATGTCTTGATATTTTTGCTATTGGTTGGAGATAAAAAGCAATTTAAATATGACAACTTTAGATTACTCACATTTCTCTTCACTATTTTCTATTAAACCTATATGAAACTGGGACTCTTGAATTCTGTTCTATTACTTCTTGTTAGGTCAGTATGTTTCACTACTTGTCTAAGTAGCTTCTTTAGACCACAGATTTTTCCTCCAGGTTGGTTTCACATCATACCTGTCTTAAATAGGCTCGTTAGGTGGACAATGGAAGCGGAGGGCGTAAGTAGCTGTAATAATGACACCTATAAGAACCCCTCCTACCACTATTAAAGGTCACAGTATTGTTGACTGTGACCTTCCTGGTGGATGCGTGAAGTGGTCTTGATTTTTCTGGAGATAGATGAAAGTGTTGCATGGTAAATTGGAGACAGATTGTGTGTAAGGCCTCCACCTACGTATGTAGTGAAACTCTGTTTTGTTGGCTGCAATAAAATGAACATCCAGATTAGTGTAATGTAATGAAGTGTAATGTTTTTTTGTGTGTCATCAGGCTCCAGGAGCTGACAGTGTGCTCTGAGGATAATGTGGACGTCCATGACATAGAGCTGATGCAGTACATCAATGTGGACTGCTCCAAACTGAAAAGGCTTCTACAAGGTTTGCTTCTGATGCTTTTACAGGTTTACAACAGACTTAGAGCCACTGAAAGGACCCATACTTGTTCTGGTGGTTTCAGCTATACAGTATCACATTATGATAGACATAACTGCCACACATTTCAGATGCAGTTGTCTTAATATCGCACAGCTAGTCTTGTGGGTTGCCCACTGGTAATTCTACTAGATAGTAACAATCCTGGGGAAGATTTTTCATTGCTGGTGTTTTTATGCAGTTTTTCTGATGTGTGTTCGCTTTTCTTTCAGAAACTGTCCTGAAGTTTAGAGCTCTCAAAAAACCTGCACAACTCGCAGTCATCAACAGCTTAGAGAAGGTACTTGCTCAGTTCTGTTCCAAACTCTTGAGGAACAGACTGGACTGGATACTATTGCACAATGGTGTCCAGTGCCTACAGTTTTATCTGTTTATGTATTGTTGTTCCACTCCTACTTTTTTCACTCTCCAGGCTTTTTGGAACTGGGTGGAGAATTACCCTGATGAGTTCACCATGCTCTACCAGCGACCACAGGCAGATATGGCAGGTATGAATGGACCCAGTCATTGATAGTTAAACATATGTACATTATAGATGTCTCATGTGTTTATAGATAAATCTGTATTATGATATATTATTTTATTTTTGACCAAACCAGCAATAAACAGATAAATGGTGACCCTAAAGTACAGTATTAACAAAAGGTAGTCCTTGCCACCTCAGAATGCAGTTAAACAAATCTGGTGTGATAAACCACAAAGATGCTTTGCTGTAAACAGAAACTGCAGGGACTTATGATGATACAGTTATGTCTTGATATTTATATTTATATGAACATGGTTCATGGAAGCATGCAGATGAAAATAACAATGTCTAAACGGCGGCATTGGCAGTTATGTTCAGTGGAAGTAAACCCAAACAGATGGGATCAGCTTTCATGCTATAGTGGCCCTAGCAGGACACCTATTGTCTTTAAGAAGTGTCACACTGATGTTGCCGGGACACTGTGGCAGTCTGCTGCAGTGCCTTCATTTTACTTAAATTTTACTAGGATTTGATCAAATCCTGGTAATCCACAGGTAATCCTGTGGATCAGGAGGTAGAGCAATCGCCTGCCAATCAAGGGATCGGTGGTTTGATTCGCAGCTCCTCCTGTCATATGTCGTCAAGTGTCCTTGGGCAAGATACCGAACCCCAAATTGCCCCCGGTGTGTCAGGTCAAGCTGCATAGCAGCTCTGCTATTGGTTTGCGAGTGTGTGTGTGAATGGGTGAACGAGAAGCAGTGTAAAGTGCTTTGAGTACCAGTCTAGGTAGAAAAGTGCTGTATGAGTGCAGACCATTTACCATTTACAAACTACTTTGAAATAAAAGAGCAAATTAAGAGCCAATTTTAGTTTGAACACACTTCCTCACAAAAAAACGTATTCAAACCCAGTGTTTGACATTACAGCCCAAAAACCATTTACATGACCAGAAGCATCTTTTTTCTGATGATAATAAAGCATTGAAATAATTCTCCACCTTTGCTAACTGTTCAGACCAGTTCACACTTGAATTATGCATTAATCCAACACCAAATTAAATTTACAAAATTTAAACAGCTGATTTCCAAAATAAAATACTTGGGTCCAACCATTCTGAATATTTATTAAGTAACAGAGAGCAATAATAAGTAATGTAATTTTTCATACTTTGGCAATGCATCCTTGTTCCTGTTTCACCTAGTTCAGCAACATTACTCACCATCACTCTCCCCAGCACCTGTTAATTTCTTGGGCTGTGGCCTGTCCAGCTGGATTGCAGCAATAATGTAGCATCACAAGGTCATTTGTTCTGAAAGCTAATTTTTGTTTGTATGGTTAGCTTAATTTTAACTATTATCTTGGTTATATTGTATTACACTGTTTTTGTTTTTTTTTGCAGCGTTTACCCCTAAAAGACTCATTTCGAAGTGGGTATATGCTGTGACGACCTAATAAGAAGTGGTATACCGTATACCGTACCGGCTATAGACACAATATGCTTTGACTTATTGGGTTTATGTGTATTGGTGTGTGTCCAGAAGCAGCTGAGAAGCTTTTTGACCTGGTGGACAGCTTTGCGGAGAGCGCCAAGAGGAAGGCAGCTGTGTGGCCCCTGCAGATCATCCTGCTCATCCTCTGCCCAGAGATCTTACACACTATCTCCAAAGACACTGTGGAAGAGAGCAAGGCCAACAAGGTGTGTGGAAAGAACACACACACTCAGACACATACACAGAACAGAGACTGACTCCAGCACTTAAACACACCTTCCCATTCGTTTCTGCAGAAACTGTTTTTGGACAGTTTGCGGAAAGCTTTAGCGGGCCAGGGTGGCAGCAGACAGCTGATGGAGAGCGCTGCCATCGCCTGTGTCAAACTGTGTAAAGCCTCCACCTACATCAACTGGGAGGATCACTCCACCATCTTCCTCCTGGTCCAGTCCATCGTCATGGATCTCAAGGTTTGACCGGTTATCAGTTTTGTTTTGTTTCTCGTTTGTTTTCCTGCAGAGTGCTCTCAGAGGATGGGTGTTGCAGATAAAGATCAGGATAAGAGCCATGCTTTGAAATTTCCAAACGAATTAAGTGATGCACATGGGCCCAGAATAGGGTTTTTATTAGAGAACCATTGATAAAGAAGCAGCTATGTATCAGTTAATACATTAGGCTTCACAAACTCTGTAAATTGACTTTCTTAGATTGAAAATATTATCAGAATTAATTTCAGTATCATTTACAAAGTCTCGAAAAGCAGTGGGAATTATATGTATATGTCTTTCATGTGCATGATGAGCATAGTGTTGCCAGTATGCTCAGAGACCTGGACGTTTAGCTTGATTCAGCTTCAGAACAACATTTGAAAAACACACCTGATAATGTCACAGACTAGTTGACAGTTATATTCATCAGCAACTAATTTTAGTTGTAGATTTTAGTCAACTACATCAACTAATCATTGCAGCCCTAGTAGCTGTTGCAGTCACAGCATCTAGAAATTGTAATTATGTTTTGTTTAGTTTGATTCTTTGAGCTTAAACAGCAAAGTGATGTAACTGAAAGGATTTATTTACGTCACTCAGTCAGTCAGTTAGCGCTGGGCAGCGATTAATATTTTTATTAACATTTTTCTAACTTTTATTTCAAAAGTGCTGCTATATGAACAAAATTTCAATAATATTTAGTTTGCAAACACTTTCAGCAAATGAGATATAGCAGTATGTTTACTTTTACTCAGTTAAATATTTTTCGTAAATCTCAACTTAAACATTAATGTAATCAAATCAAATAGAAAACCAAAGATATTTGCCAGGACATTAATGTTTATCTAGTTTATTATAGGAAAAACTAGTTTCCCTCAAAGTCCACAACCATCTGTGTGTAACCACACTTCTGTACCTTGTTCTTTTGTTAAACTAACTAAACAGCCTCATGTTATTTATCTTATGTGATGTCTTATGTCGCGTTTACTATTCTCCTCTGATCTCTGTTGCATACACACACAGGTGACTAGCAGCGGACAGAGAGCGCATGTCGCAAAATTTGTCACATCAACCATCTGAAAAGTGTGGTTGAAAAACACAATTGTTAATTTGAATGCTGATCATGATTCCTTTAAATGTTTGTGTCGGTGTCCATTATTTGGGTGATTTGCTGCATCAGTGTGTATTGTATTTTAGTGACACATCAGACTGATGATTGGAAAATTCAACTTTGCAGTGGTTACGAATAACTGTGATTCTATCAACTCTGACGGTGTGGAAGAGATTTAAAATGAAAATGTCTGTATTTGTATTCATGTATTCAGACCCAGTGAACAACAAACTTTCACCATCATTATAATAATGATAAAACTGCGTTAACGCACGATAAAATTGATGTGATAATAATAGTTACACGTTAACATGCCCAGCCCTACTAAAATATCAAATAATAAAATACAGTGATCGACAAAGATTGTGAGTTGTCATGTGCTTTTCACTGACCTGAAGTGATCTCTCCTTCCCATCAGGCTTTGCTGTTCAACCCATCCAAATCCTTCTGGAGAGGGACTGGGAGCCAGAATGCAGACGTGGAGCTCATGATGGACTGCTTCGTCTCCTGTTTCCGCATCAATCCTCACAACAACCAGCACTTTAAGGTGAACTAACAATGAGTGGTCTCCCACAGTAAATTGCGCAAGAAAGGTAGATCCTGTTCCTCTGTGTAATTCTCACAAGTGTTTTCTCTTCATCCTCTAGGTCTGCTTGGCCTCTTCCTCCCCCTCCACCTTTCACTTCGTCCTGGTCAATTCGTTGCACAGAATAATCACTAACGTAAGTACTCAGAGCTGATGATACACTGCCCGGCCAACAAAAAAAGTTGCCACCTATGATCTGGGGTTGCTGCTGTTGGTCAGGTTTAGGTTCAGCAACAGTATGTGCTCTAAGAATGAGGTCAGCTGACTACCTGAATATACTGAATGACAAGGTTATTCCATCAATGGATTTTTTCTTCCCTGATGGCACGGGCATATTCCAAGATAACAATGCCAGAATTCATCGGGCTCAAATTGTGAAAGACTTTTTATTTGGCCGGGCAGTGTATAATGTATGTATTGGCTATATATTGTGTCCTTTACCATATCCTGTCCTGTGCTGTCTACTTTCAGTCTGATCTGGACTGGTGGCCTAAGATCGATGCAGTGTACTGCTACTCTGGAGAGCTTCGCTTTATGTTCTCTGACACCCTCAACCGGGTGGTCCAAGGTGCCAGCACCCACGCTCCACTACGTATGACACCGGTGAGACTGCAGCAATATGAAAAATGTCAACTTATACTCATGTAAAGTTTGAGCCTGAGGGAATAAAAGAATACAGACTAAAATATCCTGGAAGCACCCATTATAGATTTTATTTCCTTTGCTAACAACTTTGGTGTTAGGTTAGTTTAGGTTCTTTTTGTAATTTTGTCCATCATTTCTATCACTAACTGCTGAGATCAAAAACCACAGTGAAATCACTTCCTGAAGCCATAGTATGTGGTGGCCTGCTGGGACTGAATGAACGGAACTCATAGTTAGTAAACTTAGTTAAACACTGGACTTTCTGTTTGTAATATGGATGAGTCTCAGCGCAATGCTGCCACATCCTGTTAAGTGCCTGGATCTCAGCAATTTAGAGGTGAGGATGACAGTGTATGAAAATAAGAACCAAATTGTCCTTTAATCACTTCACTTATTCACAGTAGTAATATGTTACCAACTTTCTGTGACTTACATGTACAATATTTTATTCAAAGTGTATAATTCGTCCCACAGAGTCTGACGTTTAAAGGGAAGATGAGCACCAGCCTTAAGTTTAAAGAGAAAACGGACCTGGACACTCGAAGCAACAAGTGCCTCCTTCTTGCTCTGGTCAAACTTATCCATGCTGACCCCAAACTCATGCTACATGTGAGCATTTATCTCACCATCACTCAACAAGTTTATTACTTTTCTGGGACATTATGATTCATTTGTTCACATACTTTTGATATCTGTATTTACTGTAACTAAAATGACGTGTTGTTATTTGTTAGAACCCAGTGAAGCAAACACCAGAGATTCAGAGCAGCACAGCAGAGCTCATCACTGGCCTGGTGCAGCTAGTGCCTCTAACCAACACCACCCAGCTCTCACAAGAAGCCATGGAGGTCAGAGACCAAACCATCCAAACTACCAGTTATATTCAGCCTATTCGGGCATCAAAAATACGAGTCTGAAGTGGCTGTTGTTGTTCGGATGCGAATGAACATTATGAATAGTGTTATCTAGATTCACAAGTACAGAATCATACCACAAACTGTAAATTGTAACACTGCTTCTGACCACCCCCTGTCTTCTGTTCCCAGGCTCTGTTAGTTCTGCACCAGCCAGAGACCATAGAGCTGTGGAATCCTGATGCCCCCATAGAGACATTTTGGGACATCAGGTACTCCACCAGTGATCTCATCTTTCCATACAGAAATGTGATCAAATTCACAGTCATACCTGTAGTCGTCTCACATTTTAAAATAGCCGTCATTCTTAGTTTCTTAGAGCTCAGTCCACTCACGGCTGTATGATATTAACAGTGTTATAGAGTGGAGCATCTTCCCTAACAATCTTTGGCTGAGTACAGAAACCAGCTACAGAGACATGTTAACAAAGATGTTACTTACAGAGTTAATGTTCTTTAGAGGCAGTCAATTACATTTACAGGATACTGATTTCCCTCCATTTTTTTCCTCCTCCTTCAGTTCGCAGGTGCTGTTTCTGATCTGTCGTAAGCTGATTGGCCAGCAGTTGGTTAATGGGACAGAAGTTCTGAAATGGCTGAGGGAGATCCTCATATGCAGGAACAAGTTCCTGCTTAAGAACAAGGTGTGGTTCAGTTTGTCATCTGTAGCAACAACTTTGATGCAGCCAATTAGTCACACCTGAATTCGATTGTTGGTTTGTTGTGGCCCCCATTCTCTGTGAGAGATTCAGTTTGTGGACTGTTTGTTGGACCCTCAATACTTTCAGGAGTGTGCCACCATGGGGGGCGGGATTCCCATCTGCCGGCAGGCGCAGACCAAGCTCGAGGTGTGTCTGTACATGTTCCTGTGGAGTCCCGACACTGAGGCGGTGCTGGTGGCCATGTCATGCTTCCGCCACCTGTGCGAGGAGGCTGATATCCGCAGCGCCGCTGACGAGGTCCCCGTCCAGAACATCCTGCCCAACTATGCCACCTTCAGCGAACTGGCCTCTGTCAGCAACATGATGGGGACAGGTCTGTACTGTTGTCCCGCTTTTCAGCACTGCAGCCATAACACTGCTGATATTTGTAAGCTCAGCTGTTCTTCCTGTCTCACTGTAATGCGATGTGAGGGGAAACCAATTGAAGTCAAACCAGGGGACATCAAATCCAAGACATAAAAGGACATAAAACTGTCAATCCTGCCTCCAGAAGCCCCACACTGTGGATATTAGTTAATAGAGTGATGCTAGAGAAATAAAAACATATGGTGCATTGTTATGGTTCCTAGTGGTACCACTACGCAGAATGTACTTCTACAGCTTGAGGAGTTGAACTGTTTTTTTTCCAGTAAGAGTGTTTGTCTTCATTTCCACAGGCCGATCCACCTTACAGAAGAGGGTGATGGCTTTGTTAAGGAGGGTAGAGCACCCTACACCTGGAAACATTGAGGTAACAATAGATTTAAATTACCGTGGCTTTTATGTCTTCACTGATGATTGATGATCGATGATTTTCATGCATGTTATCAGCATTCATTTCATGCATTTCTCAAGTCTCGTTTAACACTTCAGATTAGCATTGCTCAGTTTTCTTCTACCTGTTGTTCATGGCCAGTTTTTATCTGATGCTTCCACCTTAGGCCTGGGAGGACACGTACAATAAATGGGACCAGGCCACCAAACAGATTCTCAACTTCCCAAAAAACAAGGCTGATGACGGGCAGGTAGGCATGACACAGAAGGCATCTCTCCTCTCTGTCTACCTTTTGAGTGACATTATTATTAGCGCTGCTCAGATTTAAGCAAAGCTTGTTGGATGTTTTCTTTATGTTTGAAGACATTACCCTGAGTGACCAGTTGGGGGTGCTGTTATATAAAGTCTAGAAAAGCATTAGTTTACTCATTACATGCCTTCACTTAATTGTGGATCCAATTTGAAATAAAACTGCCTCTGTCTACACTCAGTAACTAATGTTTTTGATTTATTCAGCCCACTGCTGCTTCACTTGGTTGTTAGCACTGATGTGGACACCTCATGGCAACACTACAGTACAGGGTTCATTTGAACTGTGAAACAGGATTTGCTTGCTGTTAATGAAGGCTTTTTAGAGTTTCATCCAAATCATGCTTTCCAAAATAAGAAGACAATATTTGTCCTAAACCTTCCAAATTAGTCAGATTACATGGATATATTCCAGAGCTGCAGCCTGTTTAGAACATACTTCTCCCTTCGAATACAGCTCAGCTGAGAAACACAAAGAGGGAATTTAATACTAAAACACTTTGGAAGATATCCACTTGGTTTGAGATCAAAAATGCGAACATGTGCTTTTTAGTGAAAAACTGTGCTGAATAATACACACACACCATCTTTGTGTCCCTCCGCAGCAGGAGTGGATCAACATGACGGGCTTCCTGTGTGCTCTGGGCGGTGTGTGTCTCCAGCAGCGCAGCACACCTGGCCCAGCCACCTACAGCCCGCCCATGGGCCCCATGAGCGAGCGTAAGCACTCCATGATTTCCATGGGCCCCTGTGAGGTGACCAACCCCTTGTCCTCAACCACCTCCTGCTCCTACTCGGCCTCCAGCGAGACGCCGGTCAGCCGTTTCTTGGATCGTCTGCTGGCACTGCTGGTTTGTGGCCACGACAGAGTGGGCCTCCACGTCCGCACTAACGTAAAAGACCTCCTGGGACTGGAGCTCAGCCCCGCCCTCTACCCCATGCTTTTCAACAAACTGAGGAACAGCATCGGCAAGTTCTTTGACACACAGGGACCGGTGAGTACAACTGTTGGACCCACAGACAAGCCTGTCCAACTCTGGTTTAAGAACAAGGGAACTAAGGAGTGTAGTAACCTGAAGACACTGGTGCAGGGCAGTGGTTTGTAAGTCTCTGATCCCGTGGTACTCCTGTTATATTTCTCCTGTTTCTAGGTTCCCATCAATGACACTAACACCCAGTTTGTGGAGCAGACCATAGCCATCATGAAGAATCTGTTAGATAACCACACAGAGGGCAGCTCTGAACACCTGGGACAAGCCAGCATTGAGACCATGATGCTCAACCTGGTCAGGTCAGTATCTTTCCTTTGGCTGAAGAACTGTCTGAGTGGAGTTTTGAACTTATGTCCAGTCTGCACCAGTCTCTGTTCAATCCACTGATATTTCATCAGTCATAATGACCCATAGTAGTTCCCAACAGCTTGGAATATCTCCAACAGCCTTGTTGCTGCTGCTAAAGTAGCCTGACTTGTTTAAATTAGCTAAGTGGCTAGGTTAGTTGGGCTAAGGTAGGCAATGAGTGCATTAGCGGTTTGTGGGTGTTCATTTCCAGCAGTGGGCTTTCAGACTGTCACACCCATGAGCATGAGTCAGAAGCTAGAACCAGCATGTCACGTAACTTTGTACCGACCCGTGTGCTGTTTGTTAGGTATGTGCGTATCCTGGGCAACGTGGTCCATGCGATCCAGATTAAAACCAAGCTGTGCCAGCTGGTGGAGGTGATGATGGAGAGAAGGGATGACCTCTCCTTCTGCCAGGAGATGAAGTTCAGGTCAGTGATGGTGAAGTCTACATGCATCACTCTGGATTTTTGACAGAGCCATATCTATGACTTCACATCAGCTACATGTGTTTACAGGGTGTTTACTAGATCTTAAATAAACATAACCAAAGTGTGAAAAATAATTACAGATACAAATTAATTTCACTCCTACTGTTGCTTTTAGGAACAAGATGGTGGAGTACCTGACAGACTGGGTGATGGGAACGTCCAACCAAGCTGCCGATGATGACATCAAGTGCTTGACAAGGTTCACCTCTACAACATGTGCACAGCTCAACTAATGCATTGTACGCAACTGAGAGAGCCCCCTGCTCACTATTTTTGGCTTTGTGTGTGTGTGTCTGTGTGTGTGTGTGCGCTGTGCAGAGACCTGGACCAGGCCAGTATGGAGGCAGTAGTGTCTCTGTTAGCTGGTCTTCCTCTGCAGCCAGAAGAAGGGGACGGAGTAGAACTGATGGAGGCCAAATCGCAGCTCTTCCTCAAGTAAGAAGACCCCTGGTGGCCATGTTGTTTTTGGGCACTTTCTTGTGTTGTTAATTTAATTTTAAATACATAAAATGGAATCTTCTTAGAGATTTAAATAAAAAAAAAAATTCCGCAAAACTTTTAATTCATTACTTTTAGAGTCAGTAGTTAGTGGTAAATTTCCTGCCTAGAGATAATAAATACATAAATTAATAATTGTTAATAATTGTGTGCTGTTGTTTATGGTGGTGTGCAGGTACTTCACGCTCTTCATGAACCTTCTGAACGACTGCAGCGAGGTGGAGGACGAGGGCCAGTCAGTGGGAGGACGGAAGAGAGGAATGTCCCGCCGCCTGGCATCCCTCCGCCACTGCACCGTCCTTGCAATGTCCAACCTGCTCAATGCTAACGTCGACAGCGGCCTCATGCACTCCATTGGTAAGTCATCAGGGACAATTCAGCCGATTAGCGAGGAGCTGGGCAGAGTTTTTCTCATGAGCGCCTGTGTGGATTTCTAACACTCCAGGTCTGGGTTACCACAAGGACCTGCAGACCCGAGCCACCTTCATGGAGGTCCTGACTAAGATCCTGCAGCAGGGGACGGAGTTTGACACGCTTGCGGAGACGGTGCTGGCTGACCGCTTCGAGAGGCTGGTGGAGCTGGTCACCATGATGGGAGACCAGGGAGAGCTTCCCATTGCTATGGCACTGGCTAATGTGGTCCCGGGGTCTCAGTGGGTGTGTACTGCTTGTGGATTGAGGATTGGTTTCTAACATTATGATGACAACAGGAGCAATACTTAATTATGACAAGTCAGCGTAGAGTATGTGCTCAGGCTAGTAGTATTTTCCTTACACACACATATGACAGGGCATATGCAATCTTTTTCTTCCAGCAGAGAGATGTAAATGTGGTTCTTGTTTTCCCAGGATGAACTAGCCCGAGTCCTGGTGACACTGTTTGACTCCCGGCACCTCCTCTACCAGCTGCTGTGGAACATGTTCTCTAAAGAGGTGGAGCTGGCTGACTCCATGCAGACTCTCTTCAGAGGAAACAGCCTGGCCAGCAAAATAATGACCTTCTGTTTCAAGGTAGAAACCACAGCACGGCTCCCGTCATGAAGAACAAGAAATGAGATGTCTGCTCAGTTCAACATGTTGGATGTATATTATTAAATGTATTTTATGTTTTTTTATGTCAGGTGTATGGGGCAGCCTACCTGCAGAAGCTACTGGAGCCATTATTAAGAGGGGTCATCACCACCCCTGAACACATCAGCTTTGAGGTGGACCCCACCAGGTGAGTGCCTGCATCCCACTTACAACAGGTAGTATTCATATTGTCAGGTAGAAATAATCTACACGAGCTCATTCTAGACTGGTGTTGTGCATTTCTCAACACATTATCATTATTAGACAGAAAATTAGACTACGGTGTCCCACAGACTGATGTTAATATAAAAACAAACAACAAAAAAAAAAAAAAATTGAAAACAGCAGTGATTCAAAACTCTAAACTAAGAGGAACCATGTATGAGCCAAAGCTGGCCCAGGTTGATGCCATGTTAGTGGTAGCAAGTGTACTGATGTACATTGGAACCTGTTTTTCCTGCTTAAATATGACATAAAACATCATCGAGTTTTGGCTTCCTACATTTAGATAAGGTTATGTTTTTTTTATTCTCTAGGGGAGAAATTCTGGTTCTACAGCAGTAGAGTAAAAATATATCAGCAAATCAAAACAAAAACATTAGGAGAAAAGCTCTTGTTTGACTAGAACGCAAGTCCTCACTGACAGGAGCTGCTTGTTTGTGTCATCAGGCTAGAACAAGGCGAGAACCTGGAGGAAAACCAGAGGAACCTGCTGCAGATCACAGAGCGGTTCTTCCAGGCCATCATCGGTTCATCCAGCGAGTTCCCCCCACAGCTCCGCAGTGTTTGCCACTGTCTCTACCAGGTAGACCCCCCAACCCTTTCTCCTCCTCAAACGCATACTCCACAACAGCCCCCAGCTGCTCACCTAGCCTCTCTGCCCTTACCTGTGTGTGCAGTGTCACTTACACATTTCAAGCACCTGCCTCTCTGCCACTCTGAGGTCTCCAGCTACTGCTCCACTCACTGCTCTCTACATCACACATGCCAGTGCGTAGCTGTACAAACCCTTCAGCTCCACACATTTCTATATAGGTGACGACTTTTCTGCTTGATCAAGTTCCATATGCTCTCTCTTAAATCTTTTTAAAACCCCTGAAGCACCCTGGGACACTAAAGCCTGTATGTTCTTCTGAAACAAGACCTTGTTATGTGACAGTTGATTGTTTAGTAAGCTCACTGTAGTTAACAAGTGCTGCTTTCCATTTGGGACAAAGACTGATATGTAAGCACAGGCAGCAGTGATACTACACACATAGGGCTGTGGTTATTAATAATAATGTAAGGATCATAGAATTATAGAATTTCAGCCATTATTTATATATTGCCCATTCTTTCCTAAAGACCAGCATGATATGGATTGTTTTGTCTGACCAACAGTCCAGACAAATGTCAGTCAAGACCCAGAAAACCAGTAAATATTCAGAATCCCAATGAGCAGCAGCTCTGTATAAAAACAGCAGGTGTGAAAGTGGTGGTCTGTGATCAGATGCCCAGATACAGAGCACCGGGTGGAGATGGAGCCTTACTGGCAATGCCAAAAACTATCAAAAGAAATAAATAAAGAATAGCTGCAGAGAGACAGGTTTGATGACGCACTGCAGCTAATCACCTGGCACACGTGTGATGTTGAAAACTGTGATCACACCTAATGCTTTGCATTATTATGAGACCCACATGATCCTCCTCTGTACCCCCCTCAAAAGAGGGGAGAAGACAATGTCCTGGAGAGTAATACTATAGAATGCAGATGCCTGCACAACAGACAGTAGAGACATGACGGGACCTGAGGAAACGCAACAGTCTCCAGTTGGATGTAAACTATCTTCCTTTTATCTTCTGTACATATCGCAAGAAGTTCAGGCAGATCATTAGGTCAAGTATGTCGTGTCTTACTCTCAACTACAGCAGCTCTCCTAGACGTGTAGAGTTAAAATAACCTTGTTTCAAACAGTTAAAAACTTTGATAGGGACTAACAATGGGCTAGGTGTGATCATAGCATGGGAAGATGACTAGCCTGTGTAAAGGCCAATTCATACTTTCCACATCTGCGTGCTCACTATATGTCTGTGAAGATTCTCAGTCATCCAGATTGTGATGTAACTTTCATCACCACCTAATTCCCTGACAGTCAGAGCTGCCTTTCTGTGGATGTCCACGCACAGTGTGAAAGTTTGCTTCTGCAATGCCAGTACAAAGACTGCACATGTCCCAGCCAAGTAACCGCTGTATGGAATATTTATTTTAACATCCTTGACACTGTCGGTTAGGCAAATCCAACAAAAAAGGAGTTCTTCTTGTCTCCTTTGCTAATGTGTGGGCTTGCCAGCATGTTTCATGGTGAGCATGTGTAGAACCTGTTTGCAGTTGTACCTTTAAATACATGTGTACATTGGCAAGCAAACGGAAAGTATGAATTGGTCTGAAATTCAGCACACACAGGGCATTGCTTCTGAACACTTTGAGTTTGACTTTCCTGTAGTTTCCACTCAAATGTGCAAGCAGCTTCGCACTGCTGTTGTTGCCGCTGCTGCCTTTGCTGCCACTACCACGCCCTCAACACACTGAACAGATGCTCCACAGCCGCCTGGTCAGACTGAACTATTCAGTTAACAGACTTGAAGGCATGAAGGTGTTGTACTTACTACTAATTCAGAATACTTCATACCCACGCCGATAACAGGTGCTCTGGGTTTTTGATTTTCCATTTGTTGACATCTTTGTTTTCTCATTCTCCATCCTGGATTTCCCTTTGCAAGTGTGTAGGCACACATACACACATACTCATACACGCTCACTCTAATACAGTCTGCTCCAGTCAAACCACACCAGCTCATGCATGGACACGCTTCAAGTCCCCTGAGCAGCGATGAAAACTTTACTATCTGCAGTTTACATTTTGCTGTGTTTAACTAGATGTGAATGTGTTTCCATCTCGAGTGGTTAGGGCTGTGCGTGTGTGTAGCTGGTGCTGTGACCATGATTGTGCTCATCTCTGTTCTGTAGGCTACTTGCCACTCTCTACTGAATAAAGCAACAGTAAAAGAAAAAAAGGAAAACAAAAAAGCAGTAAGTTTGGAGAATCTATTTTACCTCAGACACTTTCCCCCTGAAGCAAAAAAAGGCTTTTTTTGCATTTTATTCATTTGACTTTGATTTCTACATTTTTTTTTAATTGGTTTTAATTTGGTGTTTCTCTGAAAATGTTTTATTCTTTTCTCCATATTCAGCTTTATGTACAATCCTCTCTTAAAATCATTGTACTAATATCGGTGCCATTTGATGTATTTTCAATTAACAGTTCCCAGAAAACGGTGGCATTCTCTCCTTTCTTTTTCTTTCTGGACTCTCTGTTTGCACTGCAGGAGACATTTCCTCAGAACATTTCATCTGCACTCAAATCACCTCACACCAATCTTATTACTCATTTTAAGAAATCAGCCTTAATACAACCCCACACACACCTGCACGCCTCACCTGCCAAAGCTTACGTGGATTTATAAAAGACAAGAATGGTTTTAAGATGAAATATTCTGATAAACTGGCCTCCCTCAGTCTATCATGGGTTGGATTCCTTAGCTGTTTGAGATCAGATCTCGTCTCTTACTCACACTCCTGAAAGTGTGTGGCATATTAACATGATCACAGCCCCCATACATGCTCTGTGGTTATGAAGCCATAGTGTTGATATAAAACCTCAATTTCAAAAATGTGAATAAAACACAATGCAATGATGTGCAAATCATAAAATCTATTTTCGATTATATACAGGACAAAGACACACATTAGGTTTTAAGACTGAGAAATTTCAACATATTTCCAAAGTGTTGGGACAGGACCATGTTTAACACTTCACCTAGTTTTTAAACTGATGAGACCAATTGATTTAATTTTTAAAGCAAATTTTCCTCATTCTTGATTGATATGGGATTTCAGCTGCTCAGAAGTTCCTTTGTCATATCACCCAGAATCTCAGACCCAGACTACTCAGCTGTGCTGTTGTAATATGTGCAGGATGAGTCTTGCTGAAATAATTGAGACCTCTCCTGAGAAAGACGTCATCTGGATGGCAGCACATATCGCTCCAAAGCTTGCAAGTTGGAAAGTTCCTTTCACATTTTGATTCATCAGACCACAGGTCTGTTTTTTACTTCACCTCTGACCATCTTAAATGAGCTCAGGCCCAGAGAAAGCACCATCATTTCTGGATCATGTTGATATGTTTTTTCTTTGCATGGTAGAAGCTGAACTTGCATTTGTGCATGTAGCAGTGAACTGGCCTCACTGACAGTGGTTCAGACAGAATCATGTCTGTTTTGCAGGCCTGAAGATCATGACCACTCAGTACTGATTCTCTGAATTGTTATTTTCAAATTCTTTGGAGTATTAAAAAAAAAAAGCTAATTTCTCAATATTAACATTTCATAATTTGTCTCTTTGCTATTTTCAATCAAATGTGGGTTTTAAAATGGTTTGCATATCATTGCTGTCTGTTATTATATTTTCCACAATGTCCCCACTTTTCCCGTCACTAAAGATTATGAAAAATGAATGATGCACCTGCACATCACATAAATCATATGGCTAAGATCGCAGTATGGATAACGTTACTATAAACCATGTTAGTTTGTATTCAAATTTTGCCTTTACATTCACACCTGTCAGAGGAAACAGGGTTTAGTTTTTTACACAGATAAAAGGAAACACTTGTCAGCTTTCTATGTTCAGTTGCAAGAAAAAGTAAGTGAAGTTTCCAGTTTTTTTGCATTAATTCGTCATGAAATGTGAGAAAACACTGTATTTCTAAGCTGAAGCTGCAAGTTGAAGACAGCTGGGTGATGTAGCAGGACAACGACACTAAACACTGAAGTAAATCTACCACAGAATGGTCTCAGACAGACAAAATGCACCTTTGGGGGTGGCCCAGTCATACAGTAGTCCAGACCTCTGCCCAATGGCATCAAGAAAGCCATTCACACCAGATATCCTGAGATTATGTCTGATCTGAAGCAGTTCTATGTGGTAGAATGGTTCAAAGTTCCTCCTGGTCATCATAGGTCTAATCTACAGCTGCAGAAAGAGACTTTGGTGTAGATCAGACCACCTATCATGACCAATTTATGCAGAAAACCAGAACATTCATTAACTTTTTCTTGCCACTGTAAGCTTTGTGTATGTCAGTAGTCAGTATTTATTGATGGACAGCTGTTGTTAATGAATATATCGGTTGACCTACATATCACCCATGTTCCCACAGCTAGAAGAAGGACACTTAGACTAGACCTTAGACCTGTGGGACACAAGTCTTTAGCTACAGCTTTAGTCCTTCTCAAACATGTAAAACAGTATCAGTGTTGTACGTTTTTGAGTCAGTGTCTCACACCTACAGCACATTTACCTTGAACTGTTTGCTACACACTGTACAGCTGAACTGCAGCAGGCTCCACACATGCTTTGGAAATCTGTGTGTGTCCAAATACATAGTTTGGAGAATGTTACAATTTAACTGCTTTAAAATATTTCAAAAATCCCATCTGTGGATGATTTAACACAATGTATGGAGGCAGTGATGATGGGTTCAAACCGTACCACATTCTTCTTCTTATTGGATTTTAGCAAGGTTGTTGATAATCTAAGTAGGAGGAGACATTTTTGTCTAAATCCCAGAGTACAGAGTAGGTTTAGGTAAAACACGAGTAAATTTGACTGCATACAGTTTTGAGAAAGGACACACAGGCTAGTGGCAGGGTCTGTGGAGAAAGCACTGGGAAATGAGACTGTGAATGTAGCAGCTTGGATTCATAATACAAACGGATTCCAGTGGTGACCAGACATTGTCTGGTCAAACCTACTTTCCCCCAATTTATCTGTATTGTCACATTGTCCATACACTCGGTGTCTTTAACACTTGGCAGCATTGGCTCCTGATACCTTAGGAGTTTCACTAGAACAAGAAGTATGTATTTCCTCGTGTCCAGGCATGGCCGAATATTTTGGCAGTGGCGCAAATTTTGTTTCACAAACTTTGCAGCTACAGTTTTGTGTGTTTTTTTTGTCCACCTGTTCATGTAGTATATTGAAGAACAGTTGTAAGCATTTCATACGTTTGGCTGCCTTATCAGCTTAAAATTTGTAGCACTGCAAAAACCTTTGGCTGTGATTGAGAAATGTAATCTGTAGATGACGTAGGATCACAGATTAAGTTAAACAATTGTCGGATGCATTTCTACAGGATTCCAAACTTAAATGGCTCCACAAAAAATATCAGCCTAGATTTATCAATGTAATTATAATATCTAATAATGAATGACACAAAGTGTGGATGTGGGGATGCAGCAGTTTTATAGTTTAATGATAGTTTCATGGTGAGCTCACTGTGTATGTTGTGATGTGATGATGTACCATTACAGAAGTAGTACAAGTCTGCAAGATTACCACTGTACTATATCCTTATTCTGAAGGACAGAGCACAAGGAAGAGTTGATTAAATTAAATGTGGTGTAAGGAAGACAGGACAGCTACAGTTGATTTGTCTTTTTGCACACTGAAATGTGTTGAAATTTTAATTAAAAATTCACAAAATTGATATTTTGACAACATTGTCGATCTACACACAGCAGCGTCAGAGATCTGGTGGTTGTGGTGGTGGTGGTTCTTTTTGTATGATGAAAGGCACATGACTAAGCACATCTGATGGCTTAAGCACTAGAAGATAGTATAGTTAAAATGACATAATATTTAAGGCAATACGTTAAAGAATCGGTTGGGATTTGCCTCTTTGGGACTCAGACACCAGCTGTGGCTCATCACATATTCTTCATAGTTTATCAGCAGAGAAAACAAAGTTGTTCAGCTTTCTGAAACTAATGAAAATGTGCTGGAAAAGGATCTCCTGACAAAAGGGGAGTTTTGCATAGAGAGAATTCCAGTTCGTTGGACAGGGAATGTGTGGCTGTGTTTGCTTATGCATGCAGGTACAGTATGTGTCGTGCAGGTTAACGTCACTACTCCCTTTATCGGACATGAATCCCCATGTACCTGTCAACTCAACAATGTCTTACCAAACAGTTCAAATAATCCAAACCTAATACTCTACTGAGTGTTCGGTGTATACTGAACATACAGGTGAATGAAGAACGGGTTGAGCACAAATGTCCACAGAAGGTTAAGTTTCATTGCTGTCACTCTTAGGTAGGTTTCAACTGCAGGAACTTAACATAAGCATAACCAGGAGCTTTCCATAACATGAAACAGTGGGGCAAAAGTGAATGAATGATGAATCACATTGATCTTTACAGGCAAATAAGGCCGGCTGCTTTTAAAAGTAAAATATCACGCTCCTGCCACCATCTGTAGTTCTTCGGTAGTTCTGCCAGATGTTGAATTGAATGGGTGAATTAACCCGTTGATGTGGATGTGGTACAGAGGCATCTCCGGCATCTCAGGCATTAAGGTGATCAGGCTGCTTGGAAACAAGCTGCTTCTCCCCACATTTGAAATAAGCGTAATGAGTGTATTTTTATTTTTACTGATAGGAATTATGAACAAAAATACAAAAATGAGCTTAGATTGAAAGTTTTATTTTGGAGCTAAGTAGCAGTTAAACCTTAGAATGATGTGGCTCTCGGTTTTCATAATCCACATTAGGAATTTGTCCATTCATCACAGTACCTTCCAGAAATGTCTTGGACTGATTGGCGGCTTGATGAGGGATAGGCTGAACTGTGTCCGATTCTGGCTTTTGTGACGTTACATTGAAGCCCCTCTCAATGTGTCACACGCAGCCCTGCTTTGCCTCAAAGCGACATGTGACATGTGGGTTTCTGTGTTGTTTTTTTTTGTTTGTTTTGTTATGGATGGGATAGTTCATCCACTGCTTTGCAACAAAACTCATGGCTCTACATCCATCATCCGCCTTCAGTTTGTTTTTTCCTTTTGTGTGGTGATGTCCACTCATTCTTCACCTGCAAAGAAGAAATGGTTGGGTTTCTTGTCTTGCTCTTAATCTCTAGACTCTTTCTTGGGATGTAACTGGAGTCAGAACCTTTCTTGCTCCTGTTACAACCCAAAATGAACTGGGATTGTTTCTCTTCATGTCTTCCTCTACTGTTCCTCTTACTGAGCCCCGTACTTCACCTCACTCTTCTCTTTTACACATATTAATACAGTACATGTATATTTTGTTACTCTCACCATTCCTTTGTTCTTTAATGTACTGAAATCCATTTTCTATATTTTCTCCTTCCCTTTGCTCAATCCTGCTCCCCTACTGAACCCTTTCTTCGGTTCCAATCTGTTCTACATTTTCTTTTTTTCCCTCCTTCGTCTTCCCCTGCTCCCTCCATCCTCCTTCACACAGGTGGTGAGTCAGCGCTTCCCACAGAACAGCATTGGTGCGGTGGGCAGCGCCATGTTTCTGCGCTTTGTCAACCCAGCTATCGTATCACCGTACGAGGCCGGGATCTTGGACAAGAAGCCCCAGCCAAGGATAGAACGGGGACTCAAACTCATGTCAAAGGTAAGCCTGGTGTATATGATGGCTTCGTGATACCACTGACTGGTAAGAATCTTAGTGAGACTCTGAATACTCTTAAATACCCTGTTTCTGCTCTGTTACTCTATTTGAGGGGTACAGATAAATCCTCATCTACTGTTCATAGTAGAGGCTTATAGGAAACTGTGACAAACTGCTAAGCCAAACTATGTGCTAGTTGGAATGGAAATTCACTTTTGCCATTCATAGTGAAGAAAGTAAACAGTTGTTCACTTGAACAGTATAAATGAACAAAGAATCCAACCCTTGTTAATATCTCTGCATGATTGTGGCGACTTTAGTTCAGATAAAATGGAATTATTACAGTTCTTTTTATTTATAGTAATTATTACAGTATTACAGGATTTCAGTTTTAACTTATTTTTAAAGCTACAGTGGCCACTTACGGTCTGGCCCTGTGCTTAGATGAAAATTGAATTCAGTATACACAACCATTCAAGACTTTGCTTAGAAATGTCCTTTTTTATCATGAAAATAACAAAATTCTTATTTTGAATAAGAAATACAGCAAAATGAATAGAAAATAGTTATTGGGGGAGTATTAAATAACCATTTTCAATTGATATTAATAGCATCCTTCAAACATTTCTCTCTATTTGCACGTATTACAGCCTTGTAGACATTAGCCATTCTAGTTTTCAGTTCGTTGAAGTAATATGAGATTTCACCCCATTCGTCTGTGAGGTACCTCCCACAAATTGAATTGGATTGGCTTTAAGGTCATTACTTAATGTACCGTGTTGTTGTGCATTTTGTAAAAGAGACACAACTTGTTGATGGGTTACAGAAATAACACATAATCAAAACCTCTAACCTGGATACTTGTTTGCATCTCTTTTTATATGTAATAATACAGCAGCAAAATGCAACTATGACGTTTGTTATTAATACTGTATGCTCATTTATTTGTGTCTTTTCCTTCAGATTTTGCAGAGCATCGCCAATCACGTATTGTTTACGAAAGAAGAACACATGAGGCCTTTTAATGACTTTGTGAAGAGCAACTTTGATTCAGCCCGGAGGTAAGACACCAGAAGTATTAAACTGACTGTTTAGTCTGGGAACACAGAGATCCCCATCAGTCACTTATTCTTCATCCTGCTGTGGGTGTTTTGAGTCAAGTATCCACCTAAAAATCATTTTTGGTTACTTATTACTGGTATTATTATTGCTTTAAACCACATTTCATCTCTGTGGATAAATGTTCAGCAAGTCAAAAATTTTTTAAGTATTTAGGTGTGAGAAAATACATTATCTGATATGTCTATTGTTATAGAAAAAACTTGATACACCATAGTCAAGCACACTTGACTATGGTGAGAGAGAAATAAAAACCCATCAACAGATCTGGCTTTTGTAGATTTATTTCCTTGCAAAGAAAGGCTGACTGTCATACAGAGTGAGAGCTCTCTGTAGAGTGAAATAAAGCAATATAGATACTGTATATGGAGAACTAAATACAACAGAGAAACATTCTTCACAGAGCATCAAGGTTTCTAAGTTCTGCATGTAGGAGTATAACTTTATTTTACACATTATACTGGATGCAAGTCATGTTGTGTTTTTTAGTTTAACCTTAAGATGGCACTTTTGCCTCACTGGTACTTTGACACAGTGATGAAGTGTGTTTAATAACTGTCACAGTAACTTAAGTGCTGCTAAGAAGAGCTCCTAATTTTGGGCTTGAGTAGCTGTGGCCATAGCTGGTTTTCCAGAAACAAAAGTGCAGCCACTGAAAACTGTCAGAATAACACTGGAGTGTTCATGACCGTCCGTTTGCACTTAATCATATGACATTAGAGCAGTATGTCCAAAGTGAGCAAAATTATGATGCATACCTGTTGGTATGATGTGGTGGATATTTCTACCACATATAACATGAAGATAAATGTTAATATAGAAATATATATTATAATAGTAAATAAAAAAAGAGTGTGGACAATCTGTCTATATTTTCTATTTGTACTTTCTTTTTGATAATTTCTTACCAGCAATAAAGATTATTTTAGTGCTTTCACAAAAAAATCTCCTACGAAGATTAGTCTGTTGTAGAAGTCACGCTTTACAGTTAAACCCACATCCTGTGGACTATTTTTGGCAGACGATCTACAAAAATGATAACCTTACATGAAAATGGATGGCTGGTGTAGATCTACTTTCTGTAGGTTGAGTGTGTTCTCTTTCAACACAGGTTTTTCTTGGATATAGCATCTGACTCTCCGCCCAGTGACTCCGTCAACCACAGTCTGTCCTTTATCAGTGATGGTAATGTGCTGGCCCTCCATCGCTTGCTATGGAACAACCAGGAAAGGATTGGCCAGTACCTCTCCAGTAACAGGTCAGGTCTAAAACACAGCTCCAGCATCTTCTACTGTAGGATATCCTTAACTAAATTTAAATTTAAATCAATTTGTACGAAAACAATCAATTACTCTCTAATTTCCAGGGATCACAAGGCTGTAGGCAGGCGACCTTTTGACAAGATGGCGACTCTGCTGGCCTACCTGGGACCTCCTGAACACAAACCTGTGGCTGACACTCACTGGTCCAGTCTCAATCTCACCAGCTCTAAGTTTGAGGAGTTCATGACCAGGTAGGTTTCGAATTAACCTGTAACTTTATGTCCACCCATGAGCTTTTTTGTCAAGGTCCTCTTTCCATCATATCTCCCACAAGTCACGTCACATCATTTTTGCCAAGCTTCATCTTTTCTAATATTCAGCTATACAGCTCATAAGCAGATAGTCTTTATTTACCTCAGGGGGGAAAAGTGTTGCCACAGCATGTGTAGAGGCCATTTCAGTAGGTACATTATGCACTTAGAATATATCTTTGATTAACAGCTGTAACACTAATCTTACTTGAGTATGATGGCTGATTGGAGTGGCCTACGTGTAGGGTGCAGTGCGCCTTTAAAGCAAAACTCTTAGATTCCTAATGTTAGTAAGTTATCATAAATCTTTAACTTTCTCAGCAGATTACCTATTTGAGTTGTGTTGAAGCAGAGGCACCACTGCTTTGTATTCTCTCTTCTCGTCTATTCATTTGTTTCTAACTGCATCAGTCTTGCAATAAAGAACCAAATAAGGAGCCTCTCCCAATTACACTGTTTGTCACAGTTAAATGAAGATCTGTTTTAATTTCATACCACTGCTGGTTTCTAATGCCAACAGTGGCTTCCTGAGTTTAAGCCTGTTTCCTCTTTCGCTTCCTTTAAGCAGCAATCACCATCACTTCTGTCATCACACTGAATTCAGTGCCAATATGCTTTTTTACCAGCTGCTTTTCCGGTGTTCGCTACCCTTTAATCTTTTGAGACCATTTTCTCCTTCAGTCTTTTAGTTAAAGTTAAATTAAACATCTTTTTCAATTGAGGAAAGATTTACAGAATTTGGCTTGTTAATGGCTGGTTAGCGTTGTCTTTAAACAAAGCATTGACTTTAAAACAAGAATTTGTTGTACATACAGTCAGGCACATGCATAATGTGATAGTGGCACAATTTAAGTTTCGATCGGTTTGGCTTGGTATGTCACTGCTGTGAATTTGATATGAACATCAATCATTGTGAGTTATAATTAAAGGATTTTGACAAATATATTATATTTTAATATTTGAATCATATAAGAACTGCAACCTGCTTATTTTCTCATTAGTTCATTGGCAAGTAAGCAGCTGTTTGGGATTTACATTTAGAATGTGTTGTTACCAGTCAGTATGAAGTTAAACGTGTGCTATTGCCAGTGAAGCAAGCCATCATTAGGCTGACAAAATCATTAGAGACAAACCTGTCAGAGAGATAGAGGGAAAAAAAAAAAAAAAAAAAAGGTGCATGGCGAAGAAAAACCCCGTCCAGCGGGTTAGGCGTATCTTTGTTTGAGTCAGCAAGGAAGTGAATACTTCACCAAAGCAAACACAGAGGGTTTACCGCAAGACGTAAACCATTGGAAAGCCTCAAAAACAGGAAGACCACAAACGTGTGCAAAAAACGCCTGTGCAGTATTGAAATCTATTGAAACCTACAAACCCCTTAAAAAAGCACTAACTGTCCACACATTTACTGCTTCTCGAATGATTCACGCATAAAGTTTTATTAAAATTCTAATAAAAGTTCTAACACAAACACATTTTTGATAGAACAGCACCATGAAAAATCCTGTCAAATAAATGAATTTGTGACTGATCCTCTGATTTGCTCTTCAGGCACCAGGTCCATGAGAAGGAAGAGTTTAAAGCCTTAAAGACCCTCAACATCTTCTACCAGGCAGGAACTTCCAAGACTGGGAACCCAGTGTTCTACTATGTGGCCCGCAGGTAGGACCTGAATTGTCATGTTCCTTATTGCAACATGTTTTGGAATTATGATAACCTCTGTCCACTCAGATATTAACATTGTGTGACACAGTGGTCCTCTTTTTGTGATTCCTCACAAAAAGAGGACCCATTCCTCACAAAAAGAGGACACATCAAACTCTGTGTCAGCAGCTCCTCCCACATCCTTCTTTTTGTGATTCCTCACAAAAAGAACACGATCTTGTAATTTTCGTTTTATTTTTTTATGAGTTTACATTTGCCTATTAGTCTACCTTCAATAACATATTCTGTCCCCTGTTTGTTTTTAGACACGATTAAGTAGAGAGAGCAGGAAAAGAGAAAGGGAACAGAGCTGATGCTAAGCCTTTAAAATATATTTGCCAGATTGGTCTTGTCACCAGTCATTATGGTTGGTCATCTATGGAGTATGCTAAGTTTTCATGGAAATGGTTGTTGTCAGTAGATGTCACAATGACAACAGTGTGACAGCTGGACAATGTTCAAAGGGTCCACATAATATCAGGTTTTAGGTCAATATATCCATGTTAACACTTGTGCATTAAAGAATCATAGGTGACATGTTTTAGTACAAATGTTGGTAATGTGGTTGTGTTTTGTGATTGACTTTTACAGTTAATAATGCAATATGTGATGTTGTCACACTGTGTAACTGCCCTACACTTTGTGTTACAGTCAAATCTAGCTTTCAGTCTGATGTTGCGTGAATTCCTGCTGTGCTACGTCTCATAAGAATATCAACTTTGCTTATTCTTAAATTGACCCTGGTACCCAACACAGAAGCAGTGGAACCACTGTAATAGCTGGAATTAAGAACAAATCAGGGAATGTCTTCTGTTAATTCCCACTTATTTAATTTCACTGGTACTAATCAACAAAAATATAGACAAAAGTGTCGAGGGATTTTTTAAAACGTATGTAGAAAGCCTCACTTTCTGCTCATTAAGACATATTTAAGAAATCCTGTGTTACCAATGCCCTATGGTGGATCAGCACAATGCTTGTGAAGCATAGATCAGTGCAGGGGTATAAACTATTTCTAAAGATGTGAAAGTTCCCCGGAGGATTCAGTAATTGTGAAATGGAAGAAGTTTGGAACCCTTAGGACTATAACTAGTATTGGCTGATCAATAAAACTAAGAAGCCAGACTGGAAAACCCAACAGTCACTTAAACCAAGCTTCAGAAGTCCATCAATCAGTTTATTATGAGTGGTTTCAACAGAGGCCACTGCACTTTTCCTGGCAAACAACCGGCACTGCTGGTTAATCACCTGGTTACAGTCCTGCTCATGCTCCTCCTGAGGCTGGTGTGACATTTCGCTTTTCAGCAATGATAAAACTTAACACTGATTTTGTTTTATTTTGAAAATGCTTTTTTTTTTCTTCAGCTTGATCAGTACAAATGAGAATTTGATCGGTTTCAAATTAAATTCACAGCAAAGTGTGCAGAATGAGGAGAGGCTCAAATATTTTCTGAAGCCACTGTTAGTCTAGTCTAACAGTAAGACTGGAATTGATTTAGTTAAGAGTCTATTAATCACCAATTGACAACCTATACAGTGGAATCTTGGATTGCGAGCATAATTTGTTCCGCAAATGTGCTCGTAATCCAAAACACTCGTATATCAAAGAAAATTTCACCATAAAAAATAATGGAAACTCTGATGATTTGTTTCACAACACAAAAATATTTGTATAAAAATGATGTAAAACCAGTCAAACCAACATACACTTTCTTGACTGAAACACCCCGGCCAGCGCACTTTCACTACTTCTCTCATTAATGAAACCTGTTTCTGTAAATTTGCTGCGGTTATTGTGCACGTGTAAGTAAGCAGACATCCCTTACGCAGTACATAAGGATAGCAAACAATTTCATTTACTGTTCCGATCGATCCTGAATAATAATGACTAATTAATGAAGTGACTGATATTATGACACCTGCAGAAATACGCACAGAAGTTCTCACAATGGAGATGTTTCATATGGAGATTTTACTGAGCGATGTCTACAAACTCACAGGAAACAATTCTACGTACAGCTGGAAGCTACAAACTAAACTCTAGTGACTTATTAATATTAATTATTGTTCTGAAACAACTTGGATTACACTGGAATAAAGAGACATTGATGAGTCTGATTCATCTAATGCGCTGCAGAGAAAAGTTGTGATCACTTGAGACTCGGCATACAAAGCGTATTTTAGCGCATACTACTCGTATTGCAACACATCGCTCATTAAGTTAAAATTAATTAAAAAATTTTGCTCGTCTTGCAAAACACTCGCAGACCAAGTTACTCGCATTCCAGGGTTCCACTGTATTTTAATGTTTTAATGAAGTTTAACAGAATTTCAACATACAATGCGATATTTTGAAGGATGATTTGTTACACGCTGTGTAGCAGTTTGTGACAATCCCAGGTCTGTAAAAATCTGTGCAGTATTTGACCAATCATCAACATTCAGCTATGCAGGGCCTGCTCCAGTCGTTTTTAAACTTTGGAAAGTACTATCCCTTGACCCGGGAAGTTTTGGGGTGTACACCTATGACCCTGGGAACTGACCTACAGTCCTACATACCAGCGAAAGTGTAATAAAAGTCTGGAAAAGTGCTGAAAGATGGGTTAAAAGGAAGACTGTACATCACTCTGCACATCTTTTTTTATTTTTTAGCTAAATGGGGTCAAGGTCAACTATCCAACTCCAGAACAGACCATACGACAACTGCCTTTATTGCTGTCCGGTGTAATTACCACTGCAGCTGACAGCTCTGCCAGGAACCTTGCAGGAGGGTTTTATCAGTTTAAGTGACAGTACTAAATATATTGCCAACCCAGTTTTTAATGGACTGTTTGATTGCCTTATAGTTAAAAAAGCAGCACCAACATTCTGATTATGAAACAGTTAGAGCATACACACAATTCGGGCTGTAAAATTACCACCTGAATTTCACTAAGCAAATAGGCAAGAGCCTTCAATTGGTCAAATACTGCAATGATGGCCAGGTATATTCCAAGATGGCAAAGGGTTAATCTGTTTCAAATTGTCAAAGAGTGGTTCAGGAAGTATGAGACATAATTTTCATACATAAATTGGCCTTAACCATAATGACCCAAGGATTATCGGGAGTGTGTGATTTTTTTTTTTTTTGTGTGTGTAACATAAACATGGGGGAAAAAATGTGAATATGAAACCATTCGTGCCTTTGCTGATGTTTTGATGGACTGTCTTCCTCTGTCTTTACTACGTGATAGGATATGACCTGTTTGTTGTGCTTTGGTGTTTTTTTTTGTTTTTTTTTTTGCACTTTGTTTAGTTGCACACTCTGTTACATTATTGTACTGTTACACTGTCACCTGTTGAATTTGTGTCACACCTTTAGCTATTAACTGACTAAATTCCTAGTTCCCCTTTTAGTTATTTTATGTAACTAGCCCTTTATTAGTTTTCTATTTGTTGTGTGGACATTTTAGGCTTGTCACTGCTTGGTACCAGGATGCCTATAGTGGCTGAGGAATGTAATATATATTGTAAAATAAATAGCTGAGCATCACAGGTGTCACTATTATGAGTAAGCATAGCTCACAGTCTGCCTTGGCAGTCTGTCACTGCGCTAACCTTATGCTGAGAGTTAAGCGTTAATGTTAGCACACCAGTTAAATCATATATTCATTCTGAGATGTTTTTTCTTCAGTGTGTTTATAGTTTGCCTTCGTGTACAGAAATTTGAGAGACATTAGCATTTTGTACATGTAAGCTAGTGGAAACAATGATAAACTTTACGATAGTGACAGAAGGCAGTAACAGTCACAACATTGTCCAAAACACTACAGCAAATACTGAATCCTACCAGTCCAGGTGGTTTAGTTGGTGTTGAACATTGTTGTCATTACTAAAATTGTCAGGGTTACAGTTTTTTGAGTCTCAGCGAGGAATCCGTGACCTTTATTCCTTGAGTTAGACACCTTGGGCTTGTTTGGTGAAGACCGGGTGCGTGCTGTTGTGCTTGTGTGTGCGGAGAAACTGTCAAAACTTGGAGATGATGTCCAAACAAACACCACGGGGTCCCCAGATTCATTCACTCCTCTTTTGTCCTGATACATCCCATTCTCGAAAAGTGCAGATTTGACCTGGTAACTTGATGTAACCTCTGGAGTCCTTGCAGACCGTCCGTCGTGCCCGTTGCCTCTGCTGTTAACCCAGAATGGTGGCTCCGTGAACAGCGCAGAGTGCCACTCTCTCCCTGGTGTTGACAGATGGTTTTGCCCACAGATTGGTCTTGTATAACATGGGCAGCCTAAGACAGTTGCGCGGGTCTGCTCAGCCCATCTCAGGAGCCTTGTTATGTTTTCTTCTTCTTCACAAGCCCAGGGGTTGTCCCCAAGAGTCATCACCTCCAGCTTTGTCAGCTTATCAAAGACCCCCTCAGACAGCCAGGAGAAGCGGTTAGCATGCAAGTAGAACTGAACCAGTCTTGGCAGCCGATCCAGCGATCCCGGCAGAATCTGGACCAGAAAGTTATGTGACAAATCAATGATCTCCAGGTTGTGTGGCATGTTTGTGGGCACAGTCCAAAACCTGTTGTGACTGAGGTTAAGAGCTTGGAGACTGGGCAACGTGTTGTTGATGAAGACGACTTTCTCCAGCTCATTGTCCGACAGGTCCAGTACTTTCAGGTTCCAGTGATAAGCCGTGTCATTTTTGTCGAGCGATCGCAGATGGTTTCCTGCTGCTCGGATGTCCCACAAAGACCTCGGCAAGGCAGGGGGCATGCTCTCCAAGCGATTGTAGGACAGGTCCAGGGTTCGCAGGTGGGCATAGTGGCTCAGCTGGCTGTCCAGACCCTCAAAGCTGTTAGAAGAATACATTTAGAATATGTGCATGTAGCATCAACAAGTTGGCTGTTATTCTGACAGTGCTGATGTTTTGACTAGAGAGCAAAGAAAAGAATCTTCATTCAAACAATTCAACAGTTAATAAGCGTTCTGGGTGTAAATGAGTAAACCACAGAATAACTCAATAATGTCAGTTTCTCTGCATTTTCTACTATATGTTCATATGTTAATCAATAAAGATAGAACCAATTGTTCTAACTTTTTATACCTTCACTGTGCTTAACACAATACCAGATCTATGTCTGCTATCACAGACAGTTTTCTGTGAAAGTGCAACAGTATTGATGAGACCATCTAATTTAGTCTAATAGAGGCTCACATAGATGATTATCTGATCTAGCTATTTATTTTTCAATTATTTTCTCTGTGCTTTTACATTTTCAGCACACCACTATGTTATCAGCCTACATAATTAGGTAGCTGCTCGAACCAAAATGTAGCATCTGTTACCCTTTACATGCATGCAACACGACTGGAGCAGGCCTGTAACCAGATGACATTGCCAAGTTTACCTGTTAAAAGAGAGGTTGAGAAAGTGGATGTTGTGCTGCAGACCATGCGGTAGCTTGGTTAGGCCTCGTGAGGAACAGTCCACCGTGCGGTGTCCTCGGCTACAGGAGCACACAGAGGGACAAATGGACAGCACCCATCCTCCCAGCAGCCCACACAGCAGCAGGAGGAGCAGGCAGAGCAGAGCAGCACAACAGGCAGGCATGGTCAGGGCTCTACAGCATCAGGGAGAAGTGTTACATAAGTTACACGTCTTAAGGCAGATGTAGATATATAGACTGTGGAAATTTGGATTTCTGTTTTTTTTTTTTTTTTTTTTTAATGTTATGCCTAAATTGCTGGAGCGATTGCCATCAAATTTAGTTTAGCTTTCTCCATATGAGGAATCCTAATCATCTAGTTATCCAATGAAATATTGCAACATGCACTTTGTGAACTGATACAAAAGTCAGTCAAAAGACAGTCAACCTTTTCTGTGGTGTGAAGCATAACAGATACTCAGATCCAGGTTCCTAAACCAGAGCCCTAACCAACTTCTTAACATGTCCTTTGTATTCTGAACAAAACTCAGAATTCAGTCCTGCAGTAGCTGAGCTGTACAAATAACATAAGCCTGGAACTGTCATCTTATATTTGTAGCTTGCACTGACTGATTATTACTGAACTATCAGTTGAAGAACAGTGAACTGCTGCATGCATGTGAACTGCAGCAGAAATGGTTAAATCCAGACCATCCATCCATGTCAGGGCCAGTCCTGCTCTAAACTAGAACAGATAGGGTAGCTTTCTGCTCCTGAAGCATTTTATAAGGCTGTTAGTCATCCTGATTGCCAACCGGCTTGAAGCTCTGCCAGTGCGAGCAGAGCTCAGAGTGCTGCAGTGAGACTGAGTTTATACAGTGTATAACTGTGGGTCCACAACTGCAGTCATTCTGATCTAAAGACTGAGGGTCCATGTGTGTTTGTGTCCTCCAACACCAGACTGTAGGACATGTTTCCTTCTCTTTATGTTTAAGGTTCTGGATGCTCTGTTAGGTTGCTATGTGGGATTGTTTAAATGCTGTAATATGACTTTTCTCAGTTCTAGAAGGAAACATTTGCATAGTCACAGCATGGAGTCATTTCCTCATTAGCTATCACAACGTTAAACTAGTTTAATGGTTAAATGATTGTTACATGATTCAGAAGGAAACCGCTACTCCTGCCCATCAGGTGTATGTGGGTCGGATGTTTTTTTGTTTCTTTCCATCCGGAATTACTCACCTCATCGTGTCATCTCTCCTTTTCTCCTGTCTCCTCCTCCTGCTCCAGTTGTGTTGTTTTTTCTTTTTCCCTTGTGTTTTTTTTTTCTCTGCTGTCAGAAAGATGAGGGTCTCGCGCTCTTTTTTCTGCTCATTCTGAATTCCGTGCCTCGGCATGAATCATGTTGCCTGCTAGTGCCGTTGCCGCCTTGCTCACCGCTTTGCAGGCACCCGATGCAGCTGGAGGTCCGGCTTAGGAAAAGAGGCACAGAGGGTAGGGAAGGAGGGAGGGAGAGAGGCAGAGAAATGCAGCAGCGAGCCGGCCCACTCTGCTGCTGATGAGGCAGGAAAGAGCTGGAATGGTGTTTGTGTGCGCGCTGGCAACAGCATGCTTCACAGCAGCTCTCCCTCTTTCTTGCGCGCATGCATTTTGATACACAATCGAAGAAAAAAAGACTTTTAATTTGCCTGAACACACTCTGTTTGTGTTGCGTACCTACATTTTAGTGGTAACAGAGATTTATCAAACTCTGTTGCCCAGATTTCAACCAAAAGTGCTATTTGTGGTGTTGTTGTTGTTGTTGACAAATATAAACCTAAAATTACTGTTTAATGTTAAAAGTGTCTCTCTTTCCCTTACAATACATGTGTGAAAACAGTGTTTTCAAATTTTTCTTATAGTAATATATACAATCATCAGCTGAATCTGCAGTTATTTTAGTTTAGGACAAAAGTTGCCAAGGCCGAAGGTCTGCTGCTTGCTGGATGTGCCTGATGTTCCCCTTGTTGCTCCTTTCTCTCTGCATATTTTTTTCACCATCAGTGTGTTTTTCCTTTGATGGAAACTAAGAAGATGAACTTTAACATCTGTTGTTTTTTTCCACTTGAATTCCTACACCACATGTGATGTTATTACCTGAAAAGACTAATCATCTCAGATTATGTATTTGAATGACTTCTGTAGACACAATTAAAGTGATGAGAAAAAATTAGCTTGAACCCAAATTTATTGAAAATCCACAATTACAAGTTTCCAGCTTTTATTGAAAATTGATTATTATTATTATTATTTATTCTTGGAATATATTGTTAATGTTTTAATTCTTGTTGAAAACATTGTTTGGCAGTGGTATAGACCAGTTTTGTTTGTTAGCTGTCACTAACACCATCACTTAGATTTAGCTGAATACAATACACTTTTTTAAAATTACTCAAGTCATTGGAGGCAACCACTACATCTACAGCTGTGGAAGCTTTGACACGACATTGAAATACACATGACCAGAACCAGTTTAACTAATTGGTTAGCAATTAGAATTTTCCTTAGATGCAAAAAATTAACCAAACACAAATTAAAAATACACATTTGCATTTTAATAAAAGCATCAGGACCAGAGATATTACCACTTTTGATAGGTTATCAAAAAACTAGAATAAATGCATGTAGGCATTCTATTCATAAGTCATAGCCTAAAATATCACATTGCGTAAACACTGAAACCACGCTGAGCAGAGCAAATATATGAAGCCCTACGCTGCAAGTAGTAATAGTGAAAATGCTTAACACGACCAGTTATTCTAAAGGTCACTCTAACAGTTCACTTATAATGGCTTTGCTGTTGCATATGTTTTCTTGAATGAAAGTATATTTTGTATATGTAGTATATGGTGTTGTGTTGTCTTCTGACAAAGCTGTGTATGACCATGAAAATAGCCTGACAGTCAGCAATAGATGGAGCTGGAGAAAAGTGCTGAGCCTAGAGAAGATGGGGTGCACGTCTGAGTAGTTTCTGTTTTATGGTGGCGATGCTCATACTGGTCTGCACACCGGAGGAGCAAAACTCTGTCATAAGCAGACAGTCTGTGATGCTTTTATTACAATTATTCCACAAGCGTAGCAAAAAAAGTCAGGACTAACTTTAATTTAGAAGTCAGATGTTCCTCAAACTTCCTCATCAAATCCAAACCAATATGTACACAGTGCAAATGTATTTAGCCTGTGGTTTTCACTGCTATTAGTCATGTGAACTACTCTGCTGGACCCCGTATCTCCAGTAGCACACAGGAGCTGTGGTCTGGTGTGAAAAATGTAATTCAGCTAACATGCTGGCTACTAAAATTTTCATGCAGTTTGACCTGGAGTAAAGGCACCAGTAACCTGATTACTGGCTCTAACATTGGTCTGTGTATCAGATGTGTTTGAGAATCTTGATTTGCTACTTTTTGTTTCTCCTCTCTCCTTTTAATATTACAAGCTTTGTAAATTCTGCCACAGAGACCTATTTAAACATCACTTCTGTCGTCATGCTTTACACACACGTTGGCAAGTTGGATTCCTATGTCACAGTTGTTGCTGCCTAGGAACCAATGAAAGATGAGTTTTAGAAAGTGCATGTTTTCACTGTTGGGAGATTTGGGATTTACGTTCACTTCTGGTCATCATTTATTGGCACCAAAGCATTTTTCACTTCTTCTGTTACAGCAGGAGAATTTGCAGAATCTTGGCCGAGGTCTGCAATATCTGAGTTGCCATTTGTGGGGAGTGGGTTGTTAGTTTGTGAAGAGGTCCCTGAAACAGAATTTTCTCTCTCTGCAGCATTTTCTGAGCATGTTATTTCTGGGACATCTACAACAGTCCCATTGCTTTCTTTCACATCATTACTGTCCACCTCTTGACCAAATGTAATTCCTTGATGTTGATCCCCAAATGTAGTACCTGCCGTCATGTCTTGCAACTCCTCATCTGTTTCTGGGAGCAAGGACAACCGTCTGGAAAGCCTCTGAGGCAGGAAACTGGCCAGAGAAATGCGGTTAGAAGACCTTCGCGTTGCCTGGCCATTTTCAGCTGTACCCTCTAGAAATGGGGAAGGACCAGCCCAGTCTGTAGTAGTTACCTGTTGCTTCTGAATTTTCCGTTTTTTTATGAAGATGACCAGGAAGCCTAACATCATCACTATCAGGGCCCCCCCTATTAGCCCTGCCACTATTTTACCAGGGTTTGTTCCATCACTGGACATTGCTTTTGTTCCTGTTACATCTTGTTTTTTCTTTTCCACCGTAGTGTGGCTAAATGGTGACGTTTTCATGGCTGTTGAACCACGTGTGACTGGGCTGGGGCTGGGGCTGGGGCTGGAGCTGGAGCTGGAGCTGGAGCTGGAGCTGGAGCTGGAGCTGGAGCTGGAGCTGGAGCTGGAGCTGGAGCTGGAGATTGGCTTTGGGCTTTGGCTCAGTCTTGGTCTTGTAGAAATGTTGTTAGTAGGCTTGGTAGAGGCAGCTATAATAGAGATGAGCTTTGTAGATCTTGCTGGAAGTGTAGTAATTTTATCACTGGTGTGTTGGAAGGTCGAGGTCTTGGCTGTGTTTTGACTCTGTGTAGAACGGCTTAAAGGAATCATTGTAGCTGTGGTTGGGTTGCTGGTGTGGCTGGTTATCAGTGTTATTCCTGTTGTTCTGCCTTTTGTTTGTACTTCTGTTGTGAACTTGTTTGCCATTGAGTTGTTTGACTGAGAAATGGAATCGGTTGAAGTTTCTGCTGTTGGAGTGCTCTGTGGATTCAAAGGTATTGTTGGATTTTTGACTATTGGATTTGCATCAGCTGTGATGGATGGTGTAACGTTATGATCTGACACCTGATTGAATCGAGTGGATGCATTTTCTATTGTCATTTGGCCCACAGTGGAGTTTCCTTTTTCTCTGCCTTTCGTCCAATCAGTGGTGATGTGATTCTGGCCATTTGTCTGTGCGCTGCATGCCGTCACTGTCAGCATCCATATCAAAACAAGTATTTTGAAATGGGTGGTCATTCTTCTTTCTTCTGACTGTTTTTTGTAGCTAGAACAGAGGAAGTTACTCTATCAGAGATGCAAAGCATACTGTATGCTCTAAAGCAATCGTTATATGATGAGGAAATAGCTAAAGGAAGTTTGAGGAAAAAAGTGATGATTTTAAGTGCATCATTTTCTCAAAAGGCAAATCTAAGCATGTTTCGTGGGTACATTCTTGATATTTTTAAGGCACATTAGTTTAACCATTTCAGCCGGCTTACTTTCAGTCAAGAAAGTAAAGGTATGCTCTGGTAACACATTTTTTTTTATCTTCATTACTAATTCTCGATCACAAATACCTCTATGTCTCTGTTATTTGAGAATTTCACAAATAAGTTTCTATCTATCAGGTGTACACAAGCTGTCTGGATGTCTTAAGTCAGTTTTGAGTGAAAACTTTGTCCCATTATTGCGTCCAACATCAACCCAAAGCACTCAAAAAATAAAAGGTGCATTTAAGACTAGATTAATAATAAATGTACTTACCTGTGACTCTAGACAGATAATGTCTGTAGTGAAATAGTTGCAGGAGTTGATTCTGGGCAGCATGTGCCTTGAATGAAATCAGGAAATAAAGACATGGACGGCTCCGCTCCTCTGAAAGACTAATTCTTGCCTCACTTACAGGAAGTGTGACTTGTGAAACTGATGACAAACCCTCTGACTTCTCAGTCTGCTGTGCTAAACATAGTTTACACCATGGTACACCAATGCCTCAGTGCATTTAAATGTTTAATAAAATAATCCTTTTAAACTTTTAAATAAAAAAAAATATTATGATCATGCAGGTGAGACAAGATTATAAGTAAATACAGTATGTACTGTAGATACAGACTTGATGCCTAGTAAATTCAAGTTATACTGAGCCTATTTCCTATTGGTGGTAGAGATAACCATCAACAAGCATGACAACCAGAGCAGTGCATGCACATCCATATTCAGGATCCATGCAGCTGCTGCTGTATGTGTCAGATTTAGACATGCACAGTGAGTAACATATTTCTCCGTAATAACGATAAGAAGAGCATTATCATTTTTGCTTATGACACCTTCATTTAGTATACTTCATCAGACTCATCACCTTTTACAATGAATGCTTCAGAGCCCAAAATGAATAGTACTAATGATAAATATTGGTTAGAAACATAAGACACAAGTGACAAAAATCCATTTATTTTAACATGGTCTTTTTTTATGTACACAAGAATTACAAATGTAGTATTAGAAATTTTGAAATACATATAATACGTCATAGACAGCTAAACTGTAACAAAGATTAACAAGGACTGTTACCAGAAATTGTACCCAATTTTTTGGCTACACACAAGTTCCCTGGTTAAATATATGGGATCTTTGGATGTCCCCAATTTGTTTTATTTTGTAAATATTTTTCACACATACATTTTTCAGATCATCAAACAAATTTTAATATTACACAAAGATAACCTGTGTAAATACAAAAAAAAATGCAAATCTACAAATTTTTATGTATTTACTTGGGCTGTCTTAGTGTAATAAAATTAGTTTGATGATCAAAATAATTTTAATTTCAAAAATCGGAAGGGGGCAATTTTTTTTATCACAGCACCGTATGTTAAAGAAACTGGGCTATTATGTAGCATATAGTATATAAGATATTTAAAAGATATACTTAGAATAGAAATATTTCTTGTGTAACATGTATAACTCATTCACTTCAAAAATGGCTTAAGTTGGCCCAGAATACCTTTTTGTTTTGTTACACTTGACCAAAAGATTTGACCAAGTGAAGATGTACATTCAGTAGAACTATTTCTATCAAGTAGAAAATCTTTTGCCCTAATACTACTGTGTAATTCTATATAGATTATTTGTCAGTACTTATTTGAATTGTTTGTTTACAACAAGATCCACTGGGTATTGAACCTCTATATTTCTCCCAATCAAAACATCTGTAGCAAGTAATATTAATGAGTAGCTTTGGCTGCATTCTTAGATTTGTAAACTTGCTTAACTATTCTTTTCTGTATAAAGTATTAAAAACTATAATTTTCATATCTTAAATTTCAAGAATTCTAGTAAAATTTTAGTTAGTTTAAATAAAGTCAAAATAATATGAATGAAAAATGCCAGGGTAACTAATGTATATCCGTTGAACTGTTTGCTGTTTGTCTTGAGTGATGTGTGTGAGGCTGAAGGTGATGGAAATGGCTTTACCTCCTCACACAACAAGCGGCATGTCCTCTAGATCTCTTGGAACCACAAGACAGGAGTCCCTGGGAATGGAACTCTGCATCTGAATTGCCATTTCTTCAGGGTCAAAAACCATTGCTGTTGCTCCTTCCTGTTCCCCTTTCCCAACTTCCTTGTTTACGTCTCGCATTTCAGCTTGCCTTTCCTCCTCCATATTGCTCTCTTCTCTCACCTCCTCAAGCATGACGCTGGAGTCACAAGGCCCAACCAGTCCTCTGACCTCTGGTCGATCATTGTCCCAGTAGCTCGTACTGCTGACCAAATCCATGTTGGATCGGGAAGTTCGGGGTGCAGAAACCCGGCGCTGAATTTGGCACACCTGACATGCCAATACCACAGTGGCAATCAGGAGACAGACAATCAGCCCACCAGCCGAACCTATAGCAATCAGACCCATCTCATTGTCAATGAAGCAGCCGCCATATGTGATATTGGTCTCTGTATGAGGAGACGTGTGGTCAGTAGTAATGAGACTGGACTGTGTCGCAGTAACTGAAATGCCACCTTGGTCACCCATTGGCAAATTGGTTGGATACATGGTTGAAGTACCCCGGGTTTCATCAGTAGAACAGAGCAGAAGCTGGTTAAGCAGGAGGAACAGCCAAAGAGTAGTTCTTGTACCTTCCATTGTGCTCTAAAATAAAAAAGAATAAATTCAACTCAACTGTTCATATCTCTTACAGCCTGTCCCTCTAGCCCTGATGAAACTACTTCTTAAGTACTTGCATAGTTCCCCTGCTAAAAAATTAGACCAGGGTAATTTGTGGTGTAATTCGCTAGGAACAGGTTCCACTTTTAATATCATACAGAGAGATGCTGGATAATGTGATATTGAAAATACTTACTTATGGTAGCAGCCTTGTCAGAGTTATAGAGCGAGACACCTGCTGCAGATCGTCTTGAGATGCTCTGAACTCACTTCCTGGCCCCCTATAGTCTTTTTTTTATAGTCTGGTTTTTTCAGGGCACGTAACTGAAGAAACAATAGACGAAAGATTAAAAAAAGAAATGTAATTTCTCAGAAACCAAAATACCTTTCAGTGGTTTCACATGACATACCATGAACAATTCTCATGTACAAAACACTCCCCACACAGTAATGCATATTTGTACTTTAGAAGGCCTGAATTTTAATTTGCCCTTGTCCTCTTCTCTCTTTTCTTTAGGTTTAAAACAGGTCAGATCAATGGTGATCTGCTCATCTACCATGTCCTTCTCACTCTCAAACCCTACTATGCTAAACCCTACGAGATAGTAGTAGATTTAACACATGTAGGACCCAGCAATCGTTTCAAGACCGACTTTCTATCCAAATGGTTCGTGGTCTTCCCTGGCTTTGCCTATGAAAATGTTGCAGCTGTTTATGTCTACAACTGTAACACCTGGGTTAGGGAGTACACTAAGTACCATGAGCGGCTACTGACAGGCCTGAAGGGCAGCAAGCGGCTCCAGTTCATCGACTCTCCAGCTAAGCTAGCCGAGCACATTGAACCCGACCAACAAAAGCTGCCTGCAGCCACATTGACTCTAGAGGAAGACCTTAAGGTGTTCCACAATGCCCTCAAGCTGGCCCACAGAGACACAAAGGTCTCAATAAAGGTGAGAATGCCGGCATGGCAGTTGTACTAAAGAAGTTGTACTAAGAATGCTGAATAATTTGTAATAATAACAAGAGATTAGTGAGATTAGTAACAACATTAGAGAAATTTAAAAACAACTTGTGTTTTTTACACAATCATTTTATTTTATCAGGTGGGTTCGACAGCGGTTCAGGTGACCTCAGCTGAGCGGACCCGTGTCCTTGGCCAGCCTGTCTTCCTAAATGATGTCTACTACGCGTCTGAGATTGAAGAGATTTGCCTGGTGGATGAGAGCCAGTTTACCCTCACCATGGCCAACCAGGGCACACCGCTCACATTTATGCACCAGGAGTGTGACACCATCGTCCAGTCCATCATCCATATCAGGACACGCTGGGAACTATCACAGCCCGACTCCATTCCACAGCACACCAAGATCCGACCAAAAGATGTTCCCGGAACTCTGCTCAACATTGCTCTGCTCAACTTGGGCAGTTCGGACCCCAGCCTCAGGTCAGTCCTACGGGGTGTATCAAAGTTATTTTAGGAATAAGTCTTACCAGCTTTAAAGAAACAAGTGGAGCTGCAAAGGAAAGATGGTCTGACCCTTGTAATTGACATATCAAGGATTTCTGGGTAGTGGGTAATGGGTAGTTACTAGTGTTTTACATTACTTTTGTTTTTAGGTGCAATCATAATGACCCCTTGCAGTTTTAGGAATGTAGACGCTCAATCAAAAATTAAACATGTATACCTTTATATAGTGATGTTTTGGAGTTTTACATGCTTTGCACTGAAATTTGACTTTCATGTAAATCTACTGGGGGAGAAAGTCAACTGAATTTTAAAACATAAACACTGCCTTACTCTTGTAAAAACTGACTGCTCTTACTTGTATTTCCCACATCTAGGTCTGCAGCGTACAATCTTTTGTGTGCTTTGACCTGCACCTTCAACCTAAAGATAGAGGGCCAGCTGCTGGAGACATCAGGACTCTGCATCCCAGCCAACAACACCCTCTTCATAGTTTCCATCAGCAAGACTCTGGCAGCCAATGAGCCCCACCTGACACTGGAGTTTCTGGAGGAGTGCATCTCAGGCTTCAGCAAGTCCAGTAAGTCCACTCAACACAGCTGCTGGCAGACACACACATGCTCTCACATATATACCATCGTATAGGCGTGTCACTTTATAACTCAGACTCCCATGTCTGCAAAATGTCAACAATAACACAACCAAGGTCAAGATGTACTTCCACATTTTAAAAGCTTCCTAGTATCTATTAAGCTGATGTGGAAAATCAGTGGCTTCCCCATTAAATTATGAGTTTTGTTGCTTGAGAGTAAAAAAATAAAGTAAGTGTGAACTACTCTAAGCCATATAATAAAAATCTGCATTTACCTGTCAATGAGCATTGTTGTACTGGTGTTACAAAGTAAATTAGGTGCTAATAATTCCCACGTTTGGACTGCTGCAGGTATTGAGCTGAAGCATCTCTGTCTGGAGTACATGACACCCTGGCTGCTCAACCTGGTTCGCTTCTGTAAGCACAACGATGATGCCAAGCGCCAGCGTGTCACTGCTATTTTGGACAAACTTATCACCATGACCATCAATGAAAAGCAGATGTATCCCTCTATCCAAGCCAAGATCTGGGGCAGCCTGGGGCAGGTGAGTGTGACACGTCAGCAGTCTGATGAGCAAAAATGTGAGTTGGTGGATTTGATCTTTAACTTTCTCACTGTGTCTTCAGATAACAGACCTGTTGGATGTGGTGTTGGACAGCTTCATTAAGACCAGTGCCACAGGAGGCCTGGGCTCCATCAAAGCAGAGGTCATGGCTGATACTGCAGTGGCTCTGGCTTCAGGCAATGTGAAACTGGTCTCCAGCAAGGTGAGACTCTCCGCTGTGAGCTAATACATGCTAGAATAATGCAAGGATGTATGTTTTTAGGGTCGGTTGACACAATGCTACACAATACTTCCAGTTTGTGTTGCGCTACAGAGGGTTTTACTGCCATTTTTCAAATGCAATTGAGGAAGGAAACCAGAGCAGCAGCAACAACTAGTTCATATGCAGATATAGATCAAAATACAGAAATACATTATGCAACCTGTCAGACAGTCTCTGCAGGGCTGCTCGTCATGGTCTTTCGTAAGAAACTGTGTGTCTTTTGCATGTACTCTGGTTTCAGAATTGGACTATTTACAAAGTTAAAATAATTAAAGAAATATCAGATGCTCCTGCAGTTTCACATCTCATCAACTTCAGATTTAGCAGGACTGCACACAAAGTACCACCATTCTTATCTATTTGAGCATTCACAGTTTGCAAAGGCATTTCAGAAAACCTGCTCTGCTTTTCCATATTGTTAAAGTTAATCCAAATGTTGTGTTTTACAGCATTAATGCAAAGCTGATACAGTATTTTTACTAATTATACCTAATGACAAGATGGACAAATCAATGAATGAATGTTTTGTTAAAGGGTTAGTTGAGATGAAACTCAGCATTAAATTGATTTTGACTTACTTAGTTATGGAAGATATCAATCTGAAGCTGCGAATGTCTCCTCACTTAGATTATCCACAGAGACAAACTCATCCACTCACTATCCATCATCTGTTTGCTCTGGATCCAAATTCAGCCTGCTACCCAGATAAACAAACACAACATACACAAGCAGACACAAAAGAAGAGCCAGGCCCTGGCTCCTATTATGGCACACACAAGCACTGAATAGTGTCCATTGTGAAGACTGTTAACTAAGAAAAGTCAGTTAGTGTTAAAGCTGAAGTGTTGTTAATCTCAGTTATTTAGTGTAATTTAACCAAACTGTTGTATTAAATTAAAAAAAAATTCATATTAACAAGTGCACATATCTGTTGAAGGATACATGTGAGTTTGTGCTGGTGTTATCCACAGGGTTACTATCTGATGTCATGGCAGGACAGCCTACTGAGCACAATGGAGCCTTGTCTGCTGCTCTTGAACTCTTTGTCACCCAAGAGTTGAATAAATGCTATTTTCTAACTGGTTATAACCATGGCCATACTGTCCAATGTATTAGCTCCATTTCCAAAGAGACATGCACAGACAGGCAGTGCAAATTGGTTATTTTTATTATTAGGAATCCATCCAGAGCAGCTGAGCTGCTGAACTGGAGTCGGCTGGAGAAGATTTGAAAAACACACAACAGTGTCACCAACCAGTCGACAGTTCAATTTGGCACCAGCTAAATTGGTCGTCAATTTTAGTGGATGACATTGATTAATGGTTTCACCCCTACAGCATATACTGTGTTTTTATAATACAAATTAATCTAAAGACTGTGGCAGCTGCGGAGGGATGGGATGTCTGTAAAGTAGTTATCCAATAACCACAGGGTCAGTGGTTCAATTCCCAGTTCCTCACGGCCAAGTAGAGGTGTCCTTGGGCAAGACTCTGAACCCCAAGTTTCTCATTTTTTGTGTAAGTGTAATCAGATCTGCCAAGTGGCGAAAATGTGAAAAGCATGGCTGCTAGTGACAGAACCATAGATAATTATTACCTCAGAACCACTGAGCATTTTTTGATCCCTTTTTAGCTCATTGTTTTGCTTTTACTCTCTTCTATTTACTCATTTACTTATGATTTACTTACTCTCATTTCCAGTGCCATTAGGCAGCTTTTTTCATTGATAAAGTCACTGTCTACCACCTGCTTATCAGCAAGTAGCTGACAGACACAGATGGAGAGTAAAAGAGAGAATAGTAAAGCAAAAGAGCCAGATATTTCCACCAGGGGAGAGGAGATGATGGACTTGGATTCAACACACACCAACTGAATGAAATTGGAAAAGTTGTGTGTGAGGAATTTCTGATGCGTTTCGTAGATCATGTGGACAGAGTTGTTGCCACCTTGTTTTGGAGTGATACGGTGTGAGATTTGTCATGATGACTCTGTTAGTGGTGTAACTATTCTGAAATTTGCTCGGTAATTTAATAAATCCCAGAAATGTTTTCCCTGTTCTTTTCTTATTTACTTTTCTCACTGACCTAGAAAACTAAAACCAAGAAAGCTATATTTTTTGTGTGTTTTAGCCATCATCACTTTTATGAGTTCAGCTTTTGCTTCTGATAGTTTAATGTCGGTCTTCTCTTATTTATTTCCGGCAGGTTATTGGTCGGATGTGCAAGATCATAGACAAAACGTGCCTGTCACCAACACCCACGCTGGAGCAGCACCTCATGTGGGATGACATCGCCATCTTGGCACGCTACATGCTCATGCTGTCCTTCAACAACTCCCTGGATGTTGCAGCCCACTTACCCTACCTGTTCCATGTTGTGACCCTGCTTGTAGCCACCGGACCACTGTCCCTCAGGGCTTCCACCCACGGTTTGGTTATCAACATCATCCACTCCCTCTGCACCTGCTCACAGCTCAACTTCAGTGGTGAGGACTTATTTCAAATGTGTTTATGGCACAAATCTCTTTTTGTTATTTTCTATATAGCAATGGGGACCGCATACAAAAATAAAAGCGGTGTATCCTGTTTTTTGTTGTTGAATTATTCTAGAGGAGACAAAGCAGGTCCTGAGGCTGAGCCTGACTGAGTTCTCCCTTCCCAAGTTCTACCTGCTGTTCGGCATCAGCAAAGTCAAATCAGCTGCTGTCATCGCCTTCCGCTCCAGCTACAGAGACCGCTCCTTCTCACCAGGCTCCTACGAGAGGGAGACATTCGCCCTGTCGTCCCTGGAGACTGTCACTGAGGCCTTACTGGAGATCATGGAGGTCAGCAGAGAAAGTCAAACCTACTAGACATCAGTTTTTCACCCAGATCCATCACTTTCTCTCAGTATATTTATTCTGGATTGTTTTTTTTTTCTCAGGCTTGTATGAGGGACATCCCAGCCTGCAAGTGGTTAGACCAATGGACAGAGCTCGCACAAAAGTATAACCCCCACCCTCACCCCATACCAATTATTTTTTTGCTAAGAAAATGAATTTGCTCATACATGCTTCTATATGTTGTGCTCCAGGTTTGCATTCCAGTACAACCCATCTCTCCAGCCCAGAGCGCTGGTGGTGTTTGGCTGCATCAGTAAGAGAGTGAGCCACAGTCAGATCAAGCAGATCATTCGAATCCTCAGCAAAGCCAGCCCTCTGCTCAGCATAGACCGGGTGAGAGCACATTATTAATTTTTGCAAGTTTCCCTGGCAGACCTGTGCTCAGAAACAATAACCGGCACCCTGGACTCCTAATTATTAGTGTAGATTTCTTTTTCTTTCTTTTACAGTTTGATGGTTGTGGTTTAAAACCTCATTTTGGCTTTTCACTGCTGACTCTTTTCTTTGTGTCACAGGGTCTGGAGAGCTGTCTGAAGGGGCCAGACAATTACAACAGCCAAGTATTGATAGAGGCCACAGTCATTGCTCTGACCAAGCTGCAGCCTCTACTCAGCAAGGTAAACAACCATAGATGTACCTAAAACCTACAGCTGAATTCCTTATCTGTTGAATATCATCCAAAGTGAAAAATGTTATGTTTATAATGAAAAATGACGTTTTCTCATTATATTGAGATTTATTAAGTCATGGTGTTAAATTAAAAGGCAACTTTACATATAACAGACATACTGCTCTTCTGGGGCACAGTGAGTTACTGGGTTACAGTCATAACAAGCTCCTCCTGTGTGTTTGCAGGAGTCTCCCATGCACAAAGCCCTGTTCTGGGTGGCAGTCGCTGTGCTGCAGCTGGATGAAGTAAACTTGTACTCTGCCGGAACCGCCCTGCTGGAGCAGAACCTCCACACTCTCGACTCAATGCGCGTCTTCAATGACAAGGTGAAACACACGTACTAACACGCAGCGTACATCCCAGTAGGCACAGGTCCTCCTCTCACTTTTTTTATAGAATCGCAAACATTTCTAAACAGATCTGCGTCACAACTGTATTTGTGATAGGGATAAAACACAGCCTGGTATATTTCATAACCTGGGTGGTCTAAATATATTTAGCCTTGAGTGGCTGAGCTAAAATGACCCTTGGGACTGAAATTGAAGTGTGGATTACCAGTGAGGCACCAAAAAAGCCCTTTTACCACCATGTACAGAAATAATTTCAATTGAAAGTATCATCAGAGCTTATTTTGTAACTCGTTCAATACATGAAGAGACTTGTGAAAACTGGAAGGGGACACTAATGGTAATAGTGAATTTTTACACTTTCTGACATCACCCAGTACACCTTCCTCATCCACTTCTTCTTATAATCATTTGCTCCAGAGTCCAGAAGAAGTGTTCATGGAGATACGGCGCCCTTTAGAGTGGCACTGTAAGCAGATGGATCACTTTGTGGGCCTCAACTTCAGTGCCAACTTCAACTTTGCGCTGGTGGGCCACCTACTCAAAGGTAAAGCAGCTGCAAATACAGATCAGCATTCACTTGCAGTCACTCAGGAAACGAGTCCTTAGTTGGTGTAATGAGTGTATGAATGTGTGCCAAACAACATTTCAATTAGTGCCTTGTCCCTGACTGTCTGCTGTTTTCTCTCTTGTTTTCTAACTTGTGTCTCTAGGCTACAGACACCCATCAACCACCACAGTAGCACGGACAGTGAGAATTCTGCATACACTTTTGGCTCTCATCAGCAAACATCTGAAATGTGACAAGTTTGAGGTCAACACTCAGAGCGTGGCCTATCTGGCTGGTATGTAACACGTTGACTTTCATTTTGTGTGTACTTCCTTATGTGTAGACAGTTAGCTGTTCCTTGTTATTGTAGTTTGGTTCTTTTGGGTCACCTCCCCCACCTCCTTCTTGTCACAGCCCTGCTCACTGTATCTGAGGAGGTCCGGAGCCGCTGCAGCCTCAAACACAGGAAGTCACTACTGATTTCTGACTTGTCCATGGACCCAGTGCCTATGGACACCTACTCCAGTCACATTACTGATCCCAGCTGCAGGTGAGCAATTGATCAGAGGGAAAAACCAAGGGCTGTGTTTCTAAAGAGTTTGAGTGTGTATGAGTATGTTATGTTAGTGTTTGCTACAGAGATTTATATTGCTCAATACTTTTTTACAATGTTGATGTTATTATAAGCAAATCTACAGATAATAACAATACATTTCTTTTTTCCAAAGGAACACAATCTGCATTGTTCCAATTATTGTACAGATGCTAACTAACTAATTAATTACAGATCCACCTACATGTTAATGTATGAGGCCATCTTTGATATTACTTTAACAACTCTGTCATGCATTGAACCTGTAAGTCTGTAGTTCCTGCCTTGACCTCACTTGAGGATGCCAGTGTTGTCTCTCACAGCTGGACCAGTGTAGCACAGCATTCATCTTTGAATAAAAGCAAATATTGAAAGTTAACCTTCATGTATTTCTGAGGCTGCTGTCAAAGGAACGTTTCTGCTGTGGTTAGAGGGCTGAAACACAGCTTTATCCTCGACTGCCAAGCGCTGCCTCAAGTTTTATTTGCTGCTCAACAGTGGCTTTCTGTCGCTGCCCTTTAACACTATTATTTCTGACAGCAACCTTTCTTAACAATTCTGACCAAATTAATCTGTGCTCTGATTCACACATGCTCTGTAACAGTTTGATGATTTGCAGTTTTCACAAAATTCTGTGGGTTTTATGCCTTTTGCAAAAAAACACGGCTCTACTTCAAACTTATCTTCTCTCCCTTAAGCTTTTTTTCTTCCCCATTTTGCATGACCACAGTGACTTGCTTAATAATGTGGAACAGCGTCTTGTGCAGGTTGCCCGTTTTATTAAAATAATTTGAAACTGGTACCAGTTATCTCATTGTATAAGAAAGAATCATCACATCAAAAGCTCTGAGTGATTATTTTCCTCAAATCAGTTTGTTGGTCACTCTCATCAGTTTGATCACTTTACGATGCAGGCATTTGTAGTTAAATGAACCCTAATTCCTTCAGTTTTTATGTTTGACCAGTGATTACTTAGCATTGTGTAGATGATATAAACTAAAGAGAACAGTTGTTTTGTCCCTTTTCAGCAAAATCTTAAAAATCCTTCTATCCCTCCTGAACATTTCCTTCATTTTTTGCAACCTGGTCTGTGCTACTCTAAATCTCCTCTGTGCAGCATAAACGTTTCTTATAATCTGTACAGTTCCACAGCTGTTCCACCACCATATCTGCACTCCTGTCTCTTGATGTAGAACTCCAGAAAGTTCTTTTGTGCAGCTTTTGCTAGAGGACAGAATCTTAGCTGAGGCGAAACAGCTAATTGGGCTCATTACAAAGAGAACTCTGTGCTCTATTATAGTTTAAAGGTCTGAAGAATCACAATAACAATGGATTATCAATAGGTTATTCTGAGGATTTTTTTATTGTCTCATCTATTGTCCATGTTTTCTGTTTTAAATGACTTATCCTGTTGTCTTTGTGTTTCATGACCTTTGCCCATTCACCCTTCTCTCAGAACTCTGCGTGAGACTCAGCCTTGGGCATCACCTCAGGTTTCAGAGCGCTACCTTTCAGCCCATCACTACCCCACTGTTGGCCAGATCAGTCCGCGGACACGCAAGTCCATGAGCCTGGACATGGGTCAGCCCTCACAGGCCAATACCAAGAAGCTCTTAGGTAGGACTTATCTCGTAGCTCTGTACAGTACATGTTGATCTCTCCTTAGGAGGAACAGTAACAAAGACATTGTAATCCTGCAGACTCTTAATGTGTGTGTTTGTTTTTCAGGCACCAGGAAGAGTTTTGATCATCTCATATCAGATTCTAAAGCACCAAAGAGACCAGAGATGGAGTCGGGTATGACCACCCCTCCTAAGATGAGGCGTGTAGCAGAGAACGACTACGAGATAGGTGAGAGTACAGTTCTAGCATTTGCTTCTACTCCTGATATGATGGAGATATTTAATGTAATTCCTCCATGTTATAATTACAGAGACGCAAAGAATTGCAAACTCTCACCTGCGTAAAGTGTCTGTATCAGAGTCCAATGTTCTGCTGGATGAGGAGGTTCTCACTGACCCGAAGATCCAGGCTCTGCTGCTCACTGTGCTGGTGAGGAAAACCACTAGTTCAAACCAGAGGAACATGTCTAATTATAATCAAATGCTTTGCCTCTTAGCTTAGTTGTTTAATAGAGCGTTCTGCTTTGATTTCACAGGCCACTCAGGTCAAGTACACCACTGATGACTTTGACCAGCGAATTCTCTACGAGTACTTGGCTGAAGCTAGTGTTGTCTTCCCAAAGGTTTTCCCAGTTGTGTGAGTAGCCAGTTGTCCAACTGTCCCTGACGCATCCTTAAAAAAAGGTCATCATCCAGGCAAAGCTCTTGGGCCACCTGGTGGTACTCCCTGGGATATCTTTTCTTTCTGATGTTCTTATTTACCCACACGGATGTCCGTTTCTGAGTCTAGTATATTTGAGAACAGCCTCTTACTGTCAATTAGAACCAGAGCCAATGCCCCCCACAGGTCTATTTTAGTGGGTAGGGTGAGGATAGTGATTCAGTGGTCGCCTAGTTACAACAAAGAACTTGGCAAGGTGCTTTTTTTGCAAGTTCATGAACGTTTGTTTTTCCATGGCTTCTCAGTTATTTTTTGACCTGTCAAGACCTCTAGTCCGATGTAAAGCCATGACCCAGTACGTGGCTGAGATTAGCTAAATATCTTAGCTTTTTTACCTGTGAGTATGCAGAACCAAATATAAGCCCACGTCTTGTAAGAAACTGTAAGTTTAACCAACCGTCAGCTACATATTCTAAAAATACCTGTGCTATTACAATAGGAACAAGTCTCATTTCGTCAAAACCACATAAACTGTCAGCTCTAGTTCACACTCATAGAATGCTGTATTACCATTTATACAGACTGAACAGAAAGTGTGGGCTGTGTGTGTCTTGTCCTTAGCCACAACCTGCTGGACTCCAAGATCAACACCGTCCTGTCCATGTGCCAGGACACCAACCTCCTGAATCCTGTCCACGGCATCGTCCAGAGTGTGGTGTACCATGAGGAGTCACCCCCCCAGTACCAGCCCTCTTATTTACAAAGTAATACACACTTTTGTCATTTTGTACAGGACACACATGTTAACTTCACTGGCTGTACAGCATAATAGGACATTTCTTAAAAACCATGGCAGTCAAGCGAATTGGATAACATCTCTGTTCTCTTAAAGTCACCTCTTTTCCTCCTCTGCTTATTTCACAGGTTTTGGCTTTAATGGACTTTGGAGGTTTGCTGGACCCTTCTCTAAGGTATGAGTTATTCTTTCCACCGGTCATTTTTTTTCCTTTTTTTTCCCTCACACTTGGCTGCCAGACAGTAGAAAACCAGCTTACTAAGCAATTACACTACGCTTCTGCAAACCAGCCTGCCAGTTGGTGTGGTGATATATGAAGCACTGAACAGCAATAGCACAGAGGCTACACAGCAACGACTCTAGTAACTCTGCATCCAGCTCCCTCTGTTGCCTGGTGCAGAAAATTGCATGTATTTGAATTTGAATATTATTACATCTGTTATCATAGACAGGCACATTACACCCAGTGTAAGCAGAGTGTGTTTGAAATGTCAAATGTATTTGACATCATTTATTTTAAAGGAAGTTAAAGGCACACTTTTCAACCCGTTTTCCGGCCCTTCATGAAATCATTATTTATAATTCAGAAAGTAAGATTATTGATGCCACAGATAATGAAGAGGCTGTAAACTGTATAGCATGATGTGAAACTTTTGTTTCAAACAAACAGAGTTTCAGGCAGACTGAGAAAAGAGTGTCTGCAATTATCGATTTTTTAATTCTCTGAGCCATATGTCTGTTTTATTTGCCAAGTGTTCAGTGCATTGTTGTTTTTGGTCTCTTTGGGGGATTTGATAAGGATTACAAAACTATAGGAACTCGTCAGCTTTATCCTTTAATGTTGAGACTGGGCGTTTTATTGTAGTATTGAACTGATTTCAGATTGAATGTGGTGAAGCTAAAAGAATGGAAACATGTAAATCATTAGATTACACTGACTGAACACATTAGGTCGGCATTAATCTAACACTGATGTTAGATCTATTAGCCTAATAGTTGCCAACCCTGCAGCAAACCCAGATACCAGACTACGCCGAGTTGATTGTCAAGTTTCTGGAGGCGCTGATTGACAGCTACCTGCCGGCGGCTGACGAGGAGCGGGGGGAGGAGCAACTGAGGACGCCCACGTCCCCCTATCCCCCCACCAGCCAGAGCCAGCTCAGCATCACTGCCAATCTCAACCTCTCCAACTCCATGACCTCACTGGCCACCTCGCAGCACTCGCCAGGTCTCTCACAAACCACACGAACACAGACCCTCATGTGGCTACATGGAAACTGTTAGGCCCCAAACATGGTTTTCACAAATACACAACACATGAAATTGTTGTTTAGACAGCTGCTAGACCTGTGTCAGCACTACCACAGGGTTTCGGTGTCTTGTCCAAAGACACCTCGACCTGTAGCTTGCAAGACTGAGAATCAAACCGCTCACCCTTTGGTTGAAGCTGCTCTACCCACTGAGCTATCATGCTGCCCCGGCTACTGAACAATCTGAGCATTTCTATTATCCCAAACATGTCTTTAAGTCCAGCATTTTAATTGACCCTTCTCTGAATGAGGATCCTGAAGTATCCTAAGTAGGACTAGGTTCTGTACTAAATACTGACCCATTCATCAGACTTGTTTTCAGCAGATTAACGACCTAAACATAAAGGCTCAGTTATGTGTTGTGGTTTCATGCTGTAGAGTTTCTAATAGCCACGCACAAACTGCATCTTGCGTTCATATCACAACACATCGATGCATGAAATCAGTATCTGTGTTTGTTTGAACCGTGTTTGGGGCCTTAGTGGGCAAGAATAAAAATGTTGGTAAATAAATTGCATTTTCACTTTTTAGACCATGAGCCACCAGTTAGGAACCATTGAGTTTAGTGGAAGTTGAGAGTTGTTTAGATTTACTCATTAAAAGGTTGCAGACAGTTCATGATGACACATCCAGTATTTCTAACCTCCTCATGTGCCCCCCCCACCCCTTGTGGTCTTTCAGGTGTGGACAAAGAGAACGTCCAGCTGTCCCCCAGCTCTGCTCTGTCCAGTGGGGGTCGCACTCGCCACGGTTCAGCCAGTCAGGTCCAAAAGCAGCGCAGCGCCGGTAGCTTTAAGAGACCCAGCATTAAGAAGATCGTCTGATGAGCTAGAGAACACCACACTACCCACACCCCCACCCTCATCCACCTCCTCCTCTGCGTCCCACCTTCAGCCTGCCAGGCCTCATGCTGCACTTCACTTTTTATATTTCCTCCTTCTTCATGCTTGTTGCTTTGGCAGGAGAACAAGTGATTTTGTGTTGTGCACTAAAGAGGAATATTATCCGAGAGACAGCGTGTGGTGGTGGAGGAGCAGCTCCGGGTTCTCCTCTTAACACATGGACGGTGCTCAACGCCACTAAGGGACATCACACGTGAAGCTAAAGAAAAGGCAGATGGATGTTTGACACAGGGAGAATCCAGAAAAAAGAAATTCTGACTCTTATGGTTCAGTTTTGATCCATCACATGTTCCTTGGCGAAACGCTTGTGAGTCAGCGATGGACCAAATGACAGCAGCAGTGAAGGGGAGGGGATGGATCTATGAGACAGGACTTTGACTCTGGACCTCCCCTCCCCCTGTCCTGTACATATTTTACATAGACAGATTATGTATAACTAGTCCTTAGTGCTAATTTCAATGTCAACGTTTTCTCCATGGTGTGCCTTTGTCAGGGGTTTTCAATGTGTACAATTTGTAAAGTAAAAGTCAAACCTTGCTGGGGACAAAGAACAGGTACTAATTATGGAGGCGAGCGTCCATATCACCACACAAGTTCACGCGAGCTGCGCCATGAACAGCCTCCAATGATCGTCAAGTATACAATCATCCATATACCCTGTTGCCTGAAAGTATTTATCCTGTACAGCTAGATAGCGCTACACAAATCTTCTTTTCCAACACTTCACTGTATCTACATGAAGAGTGAAAAACACTAGGGGAAACGTAACCGTGTAAATAGTTCAAAGCTTTTGTGGTTTTTTTTGTGCATTTTGCTTTTATTTAGCTGTTGTTTTTTTTTTCATTAGTTTTTTTTAGTACGAACTGTAATTTCAGCAGCATAGCATTTTAAGTCATTTACACAGTGACAAGGAGAATTGTGTAATAGGCAATAATCCTCAACTCTTAAGCTCCTTTGTCAACTACAGATTTTATTTGCCAAGCAAGGGAGAATGCATCGCTCATCAGCTCGGTGCAATATGAAGCCAACTCCTTAGATGCCTGTCAGTAGAGAAATTGTGCTCTTATTGATGACCTCCAGTGACCATTTATTTAGAAATGAGGCAGTGGACACACACACACACACACACCTCAATTTGTTTCACTTCAACAGTCTGAGCTTGACCCACAATACAAAAGCATTTTGACACTTATCATTGAGGTTCACATTAATACTAAAAGAGCTTTTCTAGTTAAGAGTTAAAAACTTTTTTTTTTTCCTTTTTTTTTTAAACACAAGCCTTCTAGGTTTACAATTCAGCTCTGTGAGTCATTTAGGCAAGAACACCAGAACAAAGTGGACAGCTAGTGAGTGGTGTCAAACTACTTTTTCCAAAGTTAAACAGCAAACCTTGACACTAAGCCAGACTCTGAAACCTCAATTTGATGTGTGATCACAGTCGGACAATGTTTCATCTAAAAAGTTGAGGCTTGGTTTCAGCTGTCGCTCGTAGCTGCGTTTGAGTCTTGACAAAAAACGCTGCTCTGCGCACACAGTGTCGAAGGTTCGATGGAGAACATTTCACATTTGAAAGCTTAAAGATCTGGTTTTGGAGGTCTGTCCATCAACCGCTGCCTCCAGGGCGCCAACTCTTTGACATTGTACAGGACGCTGGTCATCACACCACTGACCTAGCTAATGTCCGATGGAATTCCTCAGTGGAAGAGATGACTGGATTTTTACATTTCAGAGCTGCAGTAATGATAAACTTTATTGGCTTTTTTTTACCTCTTAAACATCACTTTTAGATTATTGGTCTCACAAATACAGCTGTAGCCGTGAAGTGACTGGCAACCAGTGGCTGTCTGGCCTCTGACAGATTTGAAACACTACAGTTTGCTGTGGGAATGATCCCGCATTTTATAGTAAACCAATTTTAAAAGTGTAAAGCAGCCGCGCCTGTGTCCGCAACTCGGCCTGGGTTGGCTCGTCTGAACGCTCCTATCCTGCCTTAACATTTATGCATGGCAAGAGTTGAGTATTGTTGCACAACTCTGACTTTTGTTTTTGTACGAGCGGCATATCCACTCGTCTTCTGCTCAGAGAAGGTGTTTGCGTCACTGTACGGATACATTTGTGAATCGGTCCATAGCTGAATTATATTTTCTTGTATTGCTGTCGTTTTAAGGGACATGTTATGTTCTTTTTGTCCGCACAGTCATTCAGTCAACCCAGGATCAGTAGATAAACAGCATGGACAGTTTCATTACAGACAGTCTTAGAAACAGTGTTTTGAACAACATAAAGCAGTATGGAAAGCACGTAGAAAACCTGACTTTTTTTTTAGCCCTTTGTCTCTGGCATGCTGCTGCAACCAGATATGATGTTGTTAAGTTGATCAGTGGTGCAGTGGAACCAATTTTGTTTCACTGCTATTAAGTTACAACATTGCTTCAGAAGAGTTACAGGTCACTTAATAATCACACTCAGAACCAGAATGGAATTTTACTGATGGGAAAAACGGTGCAATGGTGCATTGTCCAACACTGTCTCCAGTAAAGTGTTGGAGAACTGGTTTATTTACAACTGTCTCATAAAAATAGCCCTAAACCTAGATCAGTCACATTTGGACTTTTATCACCTTGAAGCTGTTTTAATCACATTTTCTAACACCCATGATGTTAGCAGCAGTTGCCAAAAAGGTGCAGAAGGATTTTTGTGTCTACAGCCCGGCCTGCTGAAACTGTAAAGGTACCAGTTTCTTCTGATTTGATTGTGAACGGAAACACCTCTTCATGTAAGTCACTGCAGTGTCTCTCAGTCCACCTTCTCTTAAAGGTACACTCCTTAATTTCCTTCAAAAATGTATTCACAAACTGGATCATAGAACCATTTATCTTTAAGAAAACGCAAACAGGAACAATCTGAAGGGAAGCTTCTTCTTTTTTAAAGGGCCATTTTAGCAGATCGCCATCCTTTGCCGGTTTTAGTTCGACGTGTGTGTGTGTGTGTGTGTGTGTGTGTGTGTGTGTGTGAGAGAGAGAGAGAATGGAAACACTGAGGATTATCTGTCCATAACCTCTTTAACAAGTGGTTGACTTGCACTAATTTAAAAACAGTCATGGGTTTGTAAGATGAAAAACCTCAAAATGTGGCATGTTTTATTTGATGTTATGCAAAACCTAATGTCTGTAGTGTATTAGTCTGAGTTTTGTTTTTAATGCAGTATGTGTGACAATTGTAAATACTTTGTGTACAATTTGAGATGGTATATTTACTACACTGTACATACATGTGATATTGTATCATTTTGTTTTTGTAAAGCAGTTAGTTTCTGTATAATAATATACAAATTTAACTATTCCAGTGTTAGTAATAAAACGTTTTGCTCTCCACAATGTTTGAATCTGTGTGATAAGAGAAACGAGCAACAAAAAGTCATGACTGATTTATTAATTCTTTTTTATTAAGGTTAAATATTTTTAATGGAGTTTCATTTTATTTTTTCAAACACCAGATTGCATGATTCAACATATACCGATCAGCTTGTGATAGACATGGGTAAGCAAGGGATTTCTGACCGGTGTGCGCCTATTAAAGTCACCAGGTGATTGTAATGTTTTAGCTGAGCGGTGAACTTTAGTCAGTCAGTTCTATAAGTACTCTGCAATTCTTTTGGACAGTGACACAGTTTTCAGAAGTTTGGCTCTGCACCCCCACCACAATGAATTTAATTGTTAAAATCAAACATTTAAGATGTTGCCAGGTTCACAACAGGTGCCAGCGAAAGGCAGCTCAAGCTCAAGAGATCAGAGACTGACTGACTGTACTGACTTGTATATGTTTCTGTGATTACAAAGCAGCTTCATCTGGATGCCAAGTTGATCCTTACATAACCTTAAAAAAGGATCAGGAATGGTCTTTGTGGAAGGAGATCAGCCAAGAAACCATTTTTTTTGTTTCTCTGCATCATAGCATTGCTGAAAAACAAATCCTATAGTAGCCTAAGACTTTTGCACAGCACTGTACTTGTACCTCCTAGAAGGTTTTCTCAATATGTAAGTTTTCTCTTTACCAAGGAGAGAATTCTTCTATCATGCAACAGAGAAGTTTCCTTTTTGGTGCTGCTGAGCTTGGAAGAGCACGTACAAATGTCATGTTCTGCAATGGCCTCATTCCAACTGAGCTGCATTTCAGTTGCTGTAGAACAGGACAGAATCCCCTAAGAATGAACTTTGTCTCTGCTAAAGGCATAGGATCAAACTGTCTGACTTCCAAACATCGTACATTTAAAACTTAGCCTATTGTCTCTGAGAACAAGATCCAATTTTGGTACGCAGAAAAATGTTTGAAGTTCCAGATTTAAGAAAACTACTATGATCCAACTTTACAAAAGAACATTTGAATCCCTTTTTACATGTGAAATGCCAAAGTAAAAACACTGAAAACTGTTTTTTGTATATACTGCTTAAGGTAGTTGTCACCTTTAATCTTGACTCAACTATGCAAAACAACTTTTCATTTTATATTTGAAAGTTTTCAACTATTTATATCATTAATTACAACCTTACACCTTCAGGGAGCTGGAAAACAGCCCAATAGAAACCTGTTCAGTGTTAGTAAAGCAGACCAGATCGTATCTAAGGTGAGTTTCATACGTGTTGTATTAGCAAGAAATACTTGTTTTAGTTAAACAAAGATCCGCGCCACTGGTTTGTAGTCAGTTATTTAAAACTAATTACAGTTTACTGCAGCTAAAAAACATTTGTTCGGTAGAAAATGAAATATTTCTTTAGGCGCAGCAGACCTGGTGTGGTTGCCCTAATCATGCACTTATGAAGGGTAGTAATTATGTTAATAACAATAGTGTGTATGAATGTTCCCAGACATGAATGTTTACAGTGACAGGTGTGTGTGTGTGTGTGTGTGTGTGTGAGAGACATCATGTTTTGTACCTAAATATGCAAAACAGCTGTGTGGATGTGTTTCATTAATGCACATAAATATCTTTATCACATGTAATAGTAATAATTTGTTAAACCACATGAAAAAAATGACAAAATACAACTCGGTATCCACCCAGGTTACTGATATGTGGATTATACTGTAATACAGATGACTTTTTTTGGATATGTATATTTTATTGTGTTCTTCAAGTTTTACTGTGAGCTATTTTTTGGTTAATGAACAGGGAATTCCTGTATGTGTAATTCAGTGATAAATTGAGCCACATGCTCTGATGTTGTTCATCAGTTGGTCATGGGTGTGGGACTCTAGGAGAGGGCATGCATGTAACATTTGCACCCATTTAGAGTCACACAATTAAGTTTGACTGAAGATAGGCTGATGTTAACGTTTGCACTGTATGACATTACTGCTGAGGAAACAGGGGAGAAGAGACAGTATGAGAGTGTATGACATGAAGCAAACATCCCCAGTCATGTCTATACCCAAGAAGCTGTGATACTGCAGCATGCACTGCAATCATTTGGCCACCAGAGTGTGCTATCTAGACAACATCTTGTTATTTCTGTCTATCTTCTGTAGCAAGGTGGTAATTTTTTACAATATATTTTCCACAGAGTTTTAAAAAGCTCTTAAAACTGGTGCATGCTAATGTATGTGTTTGTCATTTGGTTGTTTGAGAAAAATGGAAAAATACATTCCTTCCATACTTCCAGGACACACTGACTTTCCACATTCAAGAATGGGATGGGCTGCGCTACAGAAATTCATGAAGTATTCATTAACAACTCACAGATAATTCCTTACATAATTAAGTAATTACTCATATTTTCATGTACTGTATTGTTTTAAAATTTTATGTTGTAAAGTGTGAACAGCTTAACATTGTCTGTTTAAAAATGTTAGTCATAGAACCGTGTCAGTAAGTCCTGACTCCAAATGGTGATCACTACTGACACTGATTAGCATACAGTTTGCAGGTAGCATTTGTGTCATATGCCTTTTAAAAGGTATTATACTTGTAAGTATTGTATCATATCATATATCATGATAAATAATCCACACATCTTTTGTCAAATAACATATCCATAGACCTTGAACAACTAACTAGGCCAACTAACCAAACTGAAAAGTCCAAAATCAAAAGAAATCAACTGGACTGAGACTGTAGGATGTCTACTTTTTTTTTTATATGTATACAGTACAGGCCAAAAGTTTGGACGCACCTTCTCATTCAATGTGTTTTGGGGTGAAATGGACCGCAGAGTGAAGGCAAAGGGGCCAACAAGTACTAAACACCTCTAGGAACTCCTTCAAGACTGTTGGAAAACCATTTCAGGTGACTACCTCTTGAAGCTCATGGAGAAAATGCCAAGAGTGTGCAAAGCAGTAATCAGAGCAAAGGGTGGCTATTTTGAAGAAACTAGAATAGAAAAGATGTTTTCAGTTTGTTAAGTACATAACTCCACATGTGTTCATTCATAGTTTTGATGCCATTTTCATGACCAATGTAAATGGTCATGAAAATAGAGAAAACACATTGAATTGACTGTGTCCAAAACTAAATATATATATATATATATATATATATATACATATATATGTAGTTTTATAGTTTTGTATATATATATATATATATATATATACAGAATATATATTTATTTATATACAGTACTGTGCAGAAAATCTTAGGTGACCATGCTATTATAATTAATATATATATATATATATATTTTATTTTTTGTCTTTTTGTTAAAATACATCTAGAAGATATAGAACATATGTACTAATCCAATAGTGGACTTTTGCACAGTACTGTATATTTTAATAACAGTATAAATGAGTCCATGAGTTTAGTCTGAAACTTAAGTCATAGCAACTGGACTTCTTTCTTTAAGGAAGAGACATTTCGTTCTGCATCCACAGAACTTTTTCGATCTGAGGAAAGTTGGCTAGTGACCACAAATTTCTCCTCCAGGTTGGTTTCACCTCACACCTACCTTGAATAGGCTTGTTAAGTGAAACAAAGGCAGGGGGGGATGTGGGTAGATGTAACAGCCCCACCCCTGGCAGCTCTTCCTGGATGAAAAAGGTGGCTCACAGAAAATCTTAAACCAGTCAAGATGACTCAATGAACACTGATGACATTGACTGTACAAACTGGGGTTAATTTATGTGACCAATTTAATCTGGCAAATCAAGTTTCATTTTATGATAATGTTTTATGTCACACAAAGACAAATCATGAACTGCCAGCTCAGTTTGGTTACGTTCCATCCCCTCCCTACACATTAATTATCAGCTTCACATACTTGTTCCATTGTAATTTAGCTGCACTGTAACCTGTAACTAGAAAGTTCCTGGGGAAACTTTGAAGGTGCCTGCCACCTTGCGCCCGTGAACCTTAAACCCATCACGCCAATG
>JAUYWH010000005.1:22158375-22240706 GCA_034779795.1 Ctenopoma multispine | reverse complement strand
GGATTTGAACTCAATGCGAGCAGCTACCGGGAGCCAGTGGAGAGAGGTGAGAAGAGGTGTGACGTGGGTGTATTTCGACTGGTTGAAAATGAGGCGGGCTGCCGCGTTATGGACCATCTGGAGGGGTTTGATGGTGAGTGCAGAAGCTCCAGCCAGGAGAGTTACAATAGTCTAGTTTAGAGATGACCATTGCCTGGACGAGGAGCTGTGCGGCCCGTTGGTAGAGGAAAGGTCTAGTCTTCCGAATGTTGAAGAGGGTGAATCTGCAGGACCGGAAGATCGCAGCTACATGATCATTCAGACTCAGTTTATCATCACTCCAAACCCCAAGGCCTCTATTTTTTCACATACACACAAATAAAATCTTCACCCAACTTAACCCCAAACAACTAATCAAGCACACATACCCACAATACAAAACATAATTCCTTAGATAAAGAAAATATATTATATTTAATGAACAAAACAATATAAATATAAGGCAATAGGGTCCAATGAAAATGTAAGAAAGTAACCTTTTCACAGTCCTGTTCTTCAATGCTGACTGCCTCCTTAAAGCTGGTGTCAGGCACATTAGATATAAAACAGAGAGAATTATGGTCCGAGCCATTCATTAATAACATTATGTCTTTTGTTCTGGTTACTGTACTCCTTGTAGCCTGAGAGTGGGTGGAGTGGGTCCATGGGTGGAGTTTGGTGAGAAGTGAAGGAATATGAGAAATTGAGTCCACTTTGCTGTTGACAAAGGCATAATAAATACAGGTTTGTATTACATTTAAAATGATGGTTCACAGAGAAGTGGTGGTGTTTGCTATTCCCCTAACTTGTGGCACTGTGTCAACCAGGTTTAACACATCTCTGATCACATAGAACAGACAGCTTTTCAACCTGCTTACTAGTGTACGGACTCTCTGTGCTGTAGACGTTTTTGTCTTTTCATTTGTGGACTTACAATCCCTGGTGGCTCACATACTACCAATAATAATAATAATACCAATACTGTGTTATCAGCTCTGATTTCAACCTATAAGCTGTTAAGATGTTTTTGGGCATGGCTAATTAGAGTCTCTTGCCATCTTGGTCTGAGTCAAATGTCAGCCTAATTCAAAGGAACATATTTACTGGGCATACATAAATCTTCTGTTTGGTCTTTCAGCTGGAAAATCATTACACCTGATGCTGGTAAGTCTATTATGAAAATACCTGTAGGTCAAACTCTCTTGTTGTCATTTTATTGTAAAACAGATAATATGCTATATTGATCTTGTTTATATGTATTGGATGTTACATTCCTACTGAGAGAGATGAGAAAATCATTCTGAGATTTACAATGTTTTGAAGATGGACCTGACTGTATGACAATATATTTCATAATTAAGCAATCAGATAATGTGCTGGAGGTGAATGTTGATAGCATCTGAATAAAACAAAATTTCATGTGCTGATTTTATTGGTTTTGCAGGGCAATAATCACACAAAATAATAAACTGTTGATGTTAATGCCGAGGACAACATTGGCATTTTTTGTCTGTTAGAATGTTTTTAACACTTTCCTGATTGAAACTTCCACTTTGTTGCAGCGTTTAGTTTACAAATTAAGTTAGTAGTAGTATATTCATAACATAAAAAGGAATCACATTTCAATTGAGTCATATTTTATGACTAAACGGATGTTGACACAGCCTATATATACTATATACCCCCTGCCTTAATACTGCAGCATAATATAACAATTAAAAGGACAAAAACACAGAGGAGGTACACAGGTAAATTTATTTTTTTCAGGAAGTTTAGCCTAGAATCACTTGCCCCTTACAAATCAGTGGAAGCTGATCCACCTACAAAAGCCTTTGTGCCAACAAATTCATGAGCAAATTACTTAAAACGCCCTGTGATGTGGTTGACTTGAACCTTTGTTTATCTGACTAAGGTACAAAGAACGAGACTTACCTAATCCAGCATAATTGAATTTAAATTTAAGTTGAAATTTGAAATATACAAATTTAGACTTCCATGTCCTTCCACCATCTAAAAGCATCAATGTTAGGTGAACTGTTGACCCTAAACGTGAATGTGAGTGTGAATTGTTTTCTGTCTCTATATGTCAGTCCTTTGATAAACTGGTGACCTGTTCAGGGTGTACCCAGTCTCTTGCCCAATTGGCTCCAGTACACTCCAGAGGTTTAAGACAGGATGATATTATTGTATATTAAGATTAACCCAGATACAGCTTTGTGGATTTTTTATGATGTCACAGGAGCCTCTCACCTCCACCTAAAAACCTAATATTACTTTTTGGGTCATGCATAAATTTATATAGTAATTACCTGTTGAGCTTTAATCACCAAATCCAACACCAAGTAACTCCAGGTTGATTGCAGTACATTAAAATCATGAGATATCATTAGATTGATAACCTCCATGTCAGGATTGGTGTGTCTATTGATACTAATCTTACTAACATTAATATTCATACTAATGTTGGCTGTCTGACTGTGAGTCACTCACAAGAAAAGCATTTACAAGTCTATAATGAAGAGCAGTATAACATAACTTAGATAAGCAAAATTGTAGATTACATAAGTGAATGTGTTCTACAGAGCTAGTTCATACAATTATTACAACAATCTCATTGATAATAGCTGCTCAGAGTTAATACAGCTGAAAAGCAATCTGAAGTTCATTCATCCATGGGGTCGCGGAGGTGTTGGAGCCTATCCCAGCTGACATTTCGGGCAAGAGGCGGGGTACACCCTGGACAGGTCCATCGCAGGGCAGACAAACAACCATACACGCTCACATTCACACCTACGGACAATTCAGAGTTGCTAATTAACCCATTGGTGCATGGTGGGAGGAAACCGGAGTACCACAGGGAGAACATGCAAACTCCACACAGGAAGGCATCGGGTCGACCCTGGGAATCGGACCCGGGTCCTTCTAGCTGTGACAGCGGCGACAGTGCTAACCACTACACCATCACCTTGCCGCCCGCAATCTGAAGTGATTCCAAACATTTGCTGGCCCAATCTTCTTAAATATGATATAATATGATATATTTAGTTTAGGATGTTTGGCGGGGCAGAACAAGCAATTTCAGCAATTACTCTGGATTCTTTATACATTTTTTAGGCATGTTAGAGACTACTATTATTTAAGAACCAATACGAACTGGGACGAGAAATGAGAAACGAGAAAAGTAGTAATTTGGTGCATGGTGCTGAGACACAGTCAGAAAGTTTTTGGTCAAAAGAATATTTATTCTTACCATACAGAGACACTTCAACTGAAGGATTTCTAAAATCACTCTCTCTAACTGCAGTATGAGTTTTGTCCAAAGAGTGGTGCTAGTGCTCCATCTCTCTTTTAAACAGCCACTGCAGAGCATCATGTCTCACTGTTCTGTTTCTATAGAGTTTTTGAAGTTGACGTCACGCAATCCCAGAATTCATCAGTCGAATTAAAATGATGGTAGAATTAATTATATTTGACTGATTCAACTGTAATGAAAAATTTCATGACACTTGTGTGATAACTACCACCCAAAAAATGGTGGATGATTGCTATCATAAAGGCATTATTTCACGTAGGAGGTGGAGTCATCTATCTATGAAACCTGTGGTTAATTTTCCTTAAATTAAAGATTAATATTACTTACTGACAGTGAAGACTTCTGAAGCTCTGTAGCCCCAGTTTATGCATGTCTCATATTGTTAGCAAGTTACAGAAATGACCCACCAATAACCAGTCAGTCAATATATAGTGACATAAAAATCGCAATTTGACAACACTCACCAAAGTTTTTTAAATATTTCGGGACTTCTTTGACTTTTCTAATCATGCAAAAAAATAAATAAAATTAAAAAACCTGCTTGACAAAGCCTATTTTAATTAATTATTCATGTGATTCAACTTCTAAGACTGTCTGATTCGTTTAAAATCACCAGCAGTGCTCTCACAGTCCAAGCGCTAGGTAGAAGTTATATTCAGCCCCTTTGTACACCTGTACAATTCACACCCAACCAGCAGACTAGATTGTTTAACTACAGTATCCAGTGAAAAAAAAGAGTCATGTGGCAATTGGTAAAATATATCTAGAATTTGGGTGAGTGTTGCCAAAGAACCTTACACATATAGAAAATATCTCCATGTATTGAATATTTATTTATTTATTTATTTTGGTTTACCTCTGTTTGTTTCTGTGATGCCAATGCCAGGCAATAGAGGCACAAGTTAGGGCTATAGATTTATTAAGCTGTACAGTACAGAACATTGCAAGGGTTAGAAATTAAATTAATTTAATTTATTCAGTTTTGAAACATATGATTTAGTATAATAGAAATGTAAGGTACATAGTAAACTCTGTTAGCTTGAAATCCATATATAATGACATTCATCTTTATTTATGATGTTCCTGCCTACATGGTGACACAAACAGAACCAGTCGTGTAACAATTGGAACTCCTCCTCCTTATCCTTGTTCAATAGCCTAGTGAAAATTTAAGTTTCCAGTGGAATGTAAAGCTACATTTAACAGTATATTTTATTTACAGTATTTTGAGAAAGTAAATGTCACAATTCTTACAATATATTAATTTCTGATTTCACAGCAACAAGGCAGAAGTCATCATCATACTTGAGAAAAGAGAGGAAACAAGTTAAACAGATATGTGTTTTTTAGTCACTTGTTACTGGGTTTATTGACTATGAGAATAAGAAAACCATTATTGCTTTCTGTTCACCTCAATATGTACTTAAGGTCGGATCGCTGCAATTCAACAGTAAACCTTGCACATCTGTGTTTACACAGGAGCAGGTGGATAGACACTGACTGTTTATTGCCAAATAGCTTGTCACTCCCTGTCCTACATGAAATGGTAGGGATGGTGGCTGGTAGTCGGCAGTGGGGTTGAGGTTGATGAACGGTGGTTTCTGTTGGTCTGACCCACTTCATTTCATCCTAGACTGCCGAGGTGGCAGCTGAGCCAGAGTTAATGACAGGGCTTTGTTTGGTGCTGGGGCTCTTGCAAAGATTAGCCTAAGCTAGACAATAGCTAGGGTCAGAGGACCACAGAGACCAGGGTAAAAGGCCTAATGAATGAGTATAGAGGTAGCGGGCCAGTATGGTCTACAGGCACAGATGGTTCTACCTCGGCCAAGGTCAGTTTGTCTGGTTTTTTTTGACAGCAGACAGCAGAAATTTTACTGAAGAGTTGTTGAGTTGGATCTCTGTTTAACAATGTTTTAGGGCTGAGGTCTTCTGAAGTTCAAGAGGGTCCAATCAGAAAGAATCAATCAATGGGTTTCAATTAATTTAAAGAAAAATAAACTAAGAAAAGTTAGGCCTTACTGTATGTTACTTATTAACAATGGCAGTAGCATGATGTACCGAGTAAGGAGCATTTTGCAAATGTTTCTCCTCAATTAGTGTGAAGTACAATCTGATTTATATGAAGAGTACAATGGAAAACTATCGAACTGGATTCCACTGAAAGTAGTTTGCATTGGGGAACTGGATCAAATCTCAGTTACTTCATAACCCAGTGGATCTCATGCATAGGGATCATTCAGAAATTACGGTGTTGCTGCATACCTGAACAAGTTTTGGGCATAATGTACCTGTTTTGACTCTGACCATCACAGGAAAGTTTTTTCAAGTCCTGTGTCCATACAACGTGTTGTGGGTTTACAGACCTCTAAAACATATGTTTAAGCATAACACCCTATAGTACAATTCATTTACCACTCCAAAGATACACTGGCAAGTATATTTGCAGAAGTGTACAAGCTTCAGTAGGCTTTAAACAAAGCACAGAGACCCCATTATTGTAAAAGACATATTTAATGTGTGTTACCATGTGTTATTAACACATAGTAAGTTGTTCTATACAGTATGTGACAATTATCATAATATTCATTTAAGAAAACATTTTAATCACCCCTTGGTGCTTGGTGTGTCTCAAATGGTGAAAACCCTTCTTAGACTCCAAGCACTTTATTCTTGCTTTAAAAAAAAAATCTATGGTCCTGACATTCCTTCCATGTTTACATTCATGCAGTTAAATCAACACTCATAATATTTCTGTGCATGAAATTTGACTGTAATGCCTTCAAGCTTGACTACACTGTCTTCTGCTTTGTTCGACTCTGTAGCTCTTCATTTAAACACATTTCCTATCACTCCAGTAACCGTTGTGACCCAGACATATGCGACTTTGGCTTATCCAGCTGTGACACTGACCCTATATCTTTATATTGACCCAGTGTTTCTCATGAACTTTAACCTTGTGGGTCAAGTCTGTAGCGTCTGGACCTCATCCTCCTCACCCTGGCCCCTATTTCCACCCTTCACATGGTCTAGATGGATTACACTCTGCTCAGGATGTTTACAGGATTACACTATTGTCTCAAAAGAGAGAATTCGCAAGGCTCCAGATCTGAGAAGCAGCACTGACTACAGAAATATTTGTGTGTGTGTGTTTTAAATCAAGCCCTAGATTGACAGTGCTTTATGATAAGTTATTTTTCATGTTATTCCAAATCATTTCACTGAATATAGCAGCACAATGCAGATCTTGGGGGGAACTTTCTATCTCTGTCTGTCTGTACTGCAGCTTGCTGAACCTACATAATGTCCTGATAGTGTGCTGGAGAGAATCTGGGTCAGCATGGGGAGCGTGAGATAGCACAGGCATAAGGCTGACTTGCTAAAGAAATACGTCACACAATGCTGTACAAAGCCTAGAGAAAACAATACTGCTCTGTTGCTTTAAAACAGCCAATTCCACATACCCAGCATACCTGTCAAATGTATCTGCTTCATTTTTGGCAGTATGGTCCTGTGTACTGTTGAAATCTTATTCAAATACAGACTAGAAGCTGATTGGATGCCACATATGTGCAAATAATATTTTTATCTCGCTCAGGCAGAAGTGATGCAGAAAATTGTTCACATGAGCACATTTCAAAATTGACGTGCATTTGATTGCCTTGCCATTTTGACTGACACTGTTGTGGATTAAATATTACATCACTGAAGTCTAGACAGCCATGTGTACAACTGAATTACTTGGATTGGAAATATGTTGCAAACCAACAATATTGGAGATTGTGACAGGAATTTTTTTTTTATCGTTCAGAAAAAATATTTAGAAATATTTAAAAATGACTCCATTACACTACGCAGTTATTTTTACGCAGCTTTTCAATCTGTTATTTTTTAAAGTGTAAGATTTTGTGGGGCTCACTCATTGGAGCCAAGTGGACTTTGCTCTAAGCATCAGTCTTGTTCCCTGCTGTACAGGGAGGTATAGGAAGAGGGGAGGGGGAAGGGGAGGGGGAGGGTGAGGGTGAAGCAAGAACAAGAGAGGAAGTGAGTGTTCATTACAAAGTGTGCCTCTTGGTTGTGGGCATGCCCAGTAGAGTTTGCCTTGCAGCCTGAAATCCAGCCTCTAAATTTGAACAGGAGGGAGACGAGGTGACTGAGCAGACTTTTGTTGCTGTTCTCTCTCTCTCTGCCTCTCTCCTTGTCTCTCTCTCTCTCCAAAATGTTATTTTTCTTCTTGTCTCTCGGTAGCCAGTGTGTGGAGAGATTTTCTGCTATAGAAGAGTAAGAGGAGGTGCAGATTTCAGCTAGTGCAAAATACAACAAGGGAAATTAAAGAAAACAAGAAGAAGAAGAGGAGGGAAAAAAGGCAACACAGGAGGACTTCACCCCCATCTCCCTCTTCCTCTCCGTCATTCCCTTCTTTGCCAACGACTTTTACCGCAGAAATAGCAGAGGGACCAACTTCAAAAGGAAGTCAGGAGGGAGCTGGAGAGCGAAATCTGATAAGAAAAGATGAGAGGCTGACCGGCGCTGTATTTGCTATGCTGTCCAGGTCAGTGCCCAGGAAAGACCAAACAGCTGCTCACAATTTATCTTTTACTTTACTTTTCTGCTTCCAAACTCCTGTGTAGTTTGTGTGCATACAGTCCTTTTACATCTACTTGTTTTGTGAATTTAAAAAGTAGTGTACATACTGGTGGGGAATTGTGAAACAACACTCAGTCTAAATGACAGGCTGAACATGGGCTCATGTTAGCACTCTCCTCTGCTCAGCGATACATATGGGGCCTGTTTAGATGATCAGCTCAGATGTTCACATGCATATGTGTGGCCGGAAAACAAACTTGCCAAATCATGGGAGGAATCATAGACACAGGCTGGGTTTTCACTCTCAATCTATCTATCTATACAGTATATATATCATTTTGTTGAAACTATTTTAGAGAACTGTTGATTTCACTTAAATAAACTGACAACTCAGTTTAGTATTACTTGTGGAATATGTGGACATAGACATTATAAATGTTGTGTTAGTATTACATTACTGCCTCCTGCTCTTTCGACCCTCACTGCCTCTTTTTTCTTGGTAATAAGCAGCACTTTAACTTGTTTACAGTAGTACAGGCTGTTGTTGTCATCTTTGGCATACCAGACATACTGTAGCTGAACCTCCCTTCTTGATCTTTATGCTTCTAATAGTTACAGTGGGTGTCTCAGCTTTCATACACTTATGTTAAACTATACTCGCAGTAGTAAATATTTTACTGTATAGAAAATACTGTATTTATGTCATTTAGTTGAGTTCCATTTCATAATTTAGGATTCATTGATAATTTACAGGGAATATGTTAATGTAAAACATTATATATATACATATATATATATATATATATAAATATATATATATATATATATATATATATATATATATATATATATATTACAAATTTTCAGAATGATTAATTAAAAAAAACATGAGTTCTGTCTTTAGAAAGACTATAGATTTTTCTATCTAACTTGCGGCTGAAAAAAACATTCTATGTAAATGAATAAGTGAATGTGTTTTCATTTGTTTTGCATTTCTCAGTTTTGCATACAAGTGGGTTTTCATGATCAGAATGAACAACTAAGATGCAGATTTTCAAAATGTCACCTACTCACTTAAAATCACTTTAAAAAAAAATCACATTTATTTATCATCATTTATTTAGGTAGTTCCACTTCACGGACTAAACACATCACAAATTACTTTATACCACTGATACATTTTTGGGTAAATTTTTCAGTATTTGTTATTTTTAGTTTTGAGTTGTCAAATAAATCAAAACAAATTTTATGACAAATTATATATTCTGTTTAAGAGGCTTGACAGTTTGAATAATAAACAACATCGTCTGTACTTAAACCCTTTAACAGGGAAAAACTTGAATAAACAATAAACTCAGGAAGAGCAAAAGACGAGGATACTTATCCATGATGAACAGACGTGCAATGATGTTGTGTAGAGAATAGAGCAACCTATCTGTACATTGGAAGCAATCAAAGGAACCTCCCAAGCTTCCATTTTCAATCTATCTCTCACAAGTCAAATGGAAGTGCAGCATAAAATTTATGAAGTACCAATTTTAAGTTAATAGCTGCTTATTTTTACCTAGGTTAAACTAAACCACAATGGTGAGGTTTCCAGAGTTTTTCAGCTCTGGAAGCCTTTCATTCATCTTCAGTCATCAGCGGGACATTGTTTTCTAAATAAATACATAAAAATGTACCAAATCAGTTCATGTGGTGTGTCCAAAGTAGGTATATTCAGGAACATCAGTCTTTTGCAGTAGTATTGTGGCTCCATATGGGGAAATTCAGTCATTGGACCTACCTGAGACCGTGCTGTAAAAAAACTCTGAATGTGGTTTGTGCATCACAAAGGAGGAAGAAAGTAGGAGCTAGGAGGAGTTTAGGATGTATGGGTGGATTAGAAAGCAAAATGTCAGATTTTAGTGTGAAGCCTATTTTAAATCCATGGACTTTCCCACAGTGTTAACTACACGTTTATTGTTGTATTCACGACGATGAAGGTCCTGGAAGTACTTATGTTAAGCCCAAACCACAAACTTTTTACTAAATCTATCCTTGTAATTTTTGTGCCTAACTTAATCTAGTTGTTTTTGTGCTTCAGCCTCAACAAACAGTTTTTGATTCCACGTTCATAATTGTGTGTTTATAGTTGCTTCCATGATATCGGGGGTCCAGTCAGCCTCCCACCAATATTTTAACTACTGCAAGAATTGCCTGCTGCCATAGGGGCGCTATTTCACGAGACATTCGTCTGGGTTGGATCAGTTTTGGAAGTTCTTGAGCCGATTATATCAGAACCATCAGGAGTACATTTATTTAACAGTCCAGATGACTCCCTTCTTCCTGGAAGACTGGTTTCCCATGCTTCTGGGGTCCCACCCCCAGTAGCACTGTTGAGGGTCCATGATCCATCACACAGCAGGCAGCCATGTTTTCTGAAAGGGCTGTGAACTTAGTGCCTCTCTCAGCCTGTCTGCCTGAATGTCAACCCCATTTTTCTTTTCTTGTGTCTCCTTTCTGTGGTTTTCGCCTTCCCAGGACTGCTGCTGTATTGAAATAATTGGGCTGCATTCAGTGCAACCAGGTTGTCAGTGCAACTTTTGAATAGAGATATCAAGGCTGGTGCCACAATTTCCATCTGATCTCCCTTTCACAGCTCCCTCCTCTGGCTCTGCACACTTCCATCAAAGGTTGCGATGGGTCATCATCGTGACTCCTGCCGCTCAGTATAATGGCACAGCATCCATGGTACATTATCTACAGTGGGTCAGTTGGTCTGGAGCTCTATCTATAGACTATTCTTTCCTGCTTCGTTGTCTCGGGGATCTCTGCATCCTGTCTGTTCAACATGGCACACATTCAAAATGGCAACCCGAAGGGGCTTTTATTCCTCCAGCACTTTTCTCTCTCTTCTTTCTGCCTGTGCTGAGTTATTCAGAGTTTAATGAGGGAGGGAACATAAAGGGAAGCTTAAGCATTGCTGGATGATGGAGAGACTGGCTTTTTGTTTCTGTTAGAGGAACCACACAGTGAGTGTTCATGTGAAATTAGTTTTCTTTTTAACCAGAGAGGAAGGTGATTGAGATGTCTGAGAAAGAGCCGGGGAGTCTGGAGAAGAAGGGGTCATTAAAGTGTCAGAGGAACCGCAGCTCTTCAAATATTGTTCTGCATATAGATACAGTCCAGGCTGCAGATAGTTAAGTTAGAAAACAATGTTTTGGCGATGTATGGAGGTAAAATCTGCAGCTAGGTTTTATGACCATCAAAGATGAATGCACTGATTTCACCATAGGCATCAAATAATAATGTGCCTCTACACTTTCAGTGCTGTGTATCATTTTAATGACTGCACAAGATTATCTCCTTACATAACAGAGTGTGGGCGGTTTGGAGACAGCTCCTGACAGAGTAGGGCAGCATGAGACTGGACCAGAGGAAGTGCCCGTCTGATGCAGGATGACGGGGCTGTTGTTGTGATTTTCAGCACAGGTCAGAGTCCATACTATGTATCAGCTGTCAGGGAGTGTGTTTGGTTTACTTGCTGCACAGGCATCAGCAGAGACGCAGGGTTTTTCTGTGTGACATCAGAAATGACATTCTAGAATATGAGGTAGACGAGACGAGCCAGTGTACACACGACTTCTCTCTCTCTTACTCTCTCTCACATACAGTACTCTTTCTACACCTTTAAAACTTGTGTCATTGAGGTCAGTGCTGGTCTGTGTCTATGGAGCTGTTTGTTACTTTGCCCCCAAGCAGCTCTACCAGCCGGCTGCTGTAGACATGAGAGTCCTAGTAAATAGACATATTGACAGTACACAGGGAGAGTTTTTGACAGGTGAGACAGGGTTTTTAGGGGAAACAAATTATCATGACACCTCTCTACATCACTCTTCAGGATGTCTTTTTGTACAGAAGTTAAAATTAAGGTGAATAAGCCTTTGCAACAGAAATAGCAATTCAAATTTAAACTTTGTCTTTGTTTCAAAAAGTCAGTGTTTAAAAAACCTATGAGAGAGCTGTAAATAATTGTTAATAATATATATATTAATAATAACGTACTAAAAAGCACATAAATGTGAGAATGTTCTTAAAACATGGGTATGTGCAGTTTATGTAACATGTAACATTTATGTATTAAATGTAACAACATTTAAAAACAACAAAGGTTTAGTTCATTTTGCTCCTTATGTACTGCAAGTGTGCAATCAAATATAAAGTGAAAACAGTTTAATAGTACTAATAAAGTTTTAATAAAAGTTACCAAGGTACCTAATCATAATATATTTGTCCACACACTGGACACTGTAAAGCGGCCAACTCACAAAGAGTTAGTTATAACTCTTTGTTTGTTTGTTTGTTTGTGACTTGCTTTCACTTAATTTATTAAAAAAATATATTGCTTCATAACATAACCATCCCACGATTCTGTTCACTATGTGTTTAGTTTAGTTGCATAGTAAGGTCATTTTAGGAGACAGGATTGCCAATGCTAAATTAAATACAGTACACAATTCAATACACAATAATTTTAATAATACTTACTCCTACTCCCCATTTGAAATGTTATTTTAGTTTCTCCCCCCCCCCTTCACTTGACAAACATTTAAAGCAAAAGAAGAGTCACCATTTAATAGTATAAAATTTGTGAAGGAAGGCATCTCCCATCCTACACCACCTGAAATATAAGAGGATTTATGTGTACCCAAAATTAATATTACATTGTCTTTCCTTACACTTGTTGTGACGGCTGTGCATGGGGTTGGTGTTGCTGTCAGATAATGTAAGCAAAGGTGGTGGAAGTGAGTTATGGGATGTTTATCATGAAGCTGATGACTGTGTGAATTAAATCAGCATAATCCCACAAATCTACCACACTGAACTAGTTTCTCTGTTTTGGTCACGCTCACAAAAAGTGAAGGGGACATATACAGAATAAAGACATTCCGGTCAATTAGAATTTGATCACTTAGGCTTTTAAATTGATAAACTTAAAACCAAATGTAACATAGTACTAATGTTTGCTGATGATGGACCTCTGTATGCCTGTGTAGATATTCCATTTAAAAAACAGTTGTGTCAATAGTCATTTACAACATTAAGTATGTCAACACTTAACAATTTAATATTGAAAAATCAGCTTTTCCTTGAAAAACAAGGATAGAAAACACACAAACAGTGGTGTATTTTTTTCATTTACTGAGCTCTGTGTGTTTCTCGAAGATGCCTGGTTTAACTCCAACATAATAAATTATTCAGTGAACTCCAAACACAGAACACAGGACAAAAAACCTTCTCTGCCTTTACCTGTCTATGCATCACATTTTTGTTTTCTTCCATTTTGTTTCTAACAATAAGTATTGTGTTAAATGTCAATGCTATTTATAGCTACTTATTTTATATTAAAATACGATACAAACTTTTATTTTATATTTTATAATTAAAATGAGGCTACAAATCAACAGAGGAAAACTGTGGTCAGGGGCCCATCCAATACATGATTATTGGAACACTACAATGGAAAAGAAGAGAGAAATACAGGAAAATGGCAGATCAATAGCCCTCAGCGGTAAAACCTGTCTTTTACAATACAGTGAAACCAGTAAAATCATAGTTACTGTAAGGTGTGCTCTTTATTGGCTCCTTTATGGGCACTCTTGTAAGGTTGTGCCCTGGTTCAAGCCCTATGTAAAACCTGTGTATTTAGTCCAGTTCAGTTTGCATTGTTATAAAATGTTTGTCTGTAACTACAACTTCGTAAGATTTAGACTTTTAGAGATTTAGTGTGTGAGATTCAATCTGGGCAGTACAGTAGTACAGTACATCAGCTAACATGTTTTAATAGCATTTCTTCATGGATCTTTTTAAACTAATCATACCAAGTCAGCAACACTGACTGACTGCTGGCTGGTTCAGTGTTTAAAGGATAAGGATATAAATAAATGAATGGTATGGACTAAAGGACAGATCCAAAACAGTTACGTGGTAACCACAGAAAGCTGTGCAGGTTGCTCACCTGGACTGACAACCACAACACAGAGACATCTTACTGCTTTCCACAAACCTTCTTGTGGTTACTTGAAATCAAGAACATTCTGGTTTAGTACCAGCCAACTGCAGCCTTTCATTGCATTTTCTCCTATAGTAGCTTGAGTTTTCCCCAGGATCCTGCTTGGTTGTTTTTGAACTGTCTCTGTGTGCCTGTATGAATGGTCCTCTCTCTATATGACACCAGACTGTGCCCCAATTTTTAGCCAGAGTCAGGTAGAATTGACTCTACATGTTAAGTTGTACAAATATAGTTGTACAGCATAATAAAGCTTCTTGCCAAAAATCCCATGATATCAGCTATAGGCATGATTATTGGGAAACTGCAGGACAACATCTTGCAGCTCAATCCAGGGATCAGCAATTTTGTCTGGTTGAATGATCTCATATTTATCATAACATCGTCTTTTTGAATGTAACAGTTGTTATTTCCGTATTTGTCGGTACCAATATTAAGATTTATAGAAATAATCCTAATCTGACAGAATTTACAATACAACTACATTCTCTCAAAACTAATCAAATTAATAACTAAATAATATTATTGTTAATTACATACAAAAATAAAGGCTTGATTAGCCAAAGAAAAGTACCTCTATGAGTAGTCTCATTTAAAAAAGTTTTTTTATAGCACTTTGAAATTACCTTTGACACTGTGGGCCTATACACACTCACAAGAAGAGACAAAATAAAGAAAGCAACCCCATGTTGCAGATCGATGGTGAAATAGAGTGGTAGCAGGTTGATGGCTGACCACCTTAGCTTAGCTGACCTGGATATGAAGAAAATATTCTTTCTCCCTTGGTGCCAGAGGATCCATCATTTTTTTCTTCAAGAGTACTTTTACTGTTGTACTTTTAGGGGTTGTACTTTATTACTTTAATTACAGTAGAAAACTTCAAGTGTTCTTCTTTGTAGTGTTTTTTTGGGCAGGTACTTAAACTTGTAAAACCCAAATTTTATGAAAAACCTCAATTTACTTCTCTATGCCTTGCTCAACCACCTGTCACACAGCTTCAAGATTGCATGTGGCTGTTTAAATTGTCAAGAGATTGTCAGGAGTGAGAGAGCTGCTTGTTTGTCATCTCTGATAAACGTTTGTGTATATAATACATGTGGAAGATACTGTCTGGTATATTTTGTTGAAAGAGCATGAGAGAGCATGTTTATGTTACAGATATAATTACTTAAAATGATGTGTTTGGACACACACAGGCCATTTCTCTGGAGCTAAGTTTGTTTATAGTCTTTATCAAAGAAGCTTTATCGAATGTTAGCAGCTGTGGACAGATGCCGATCAAATTTTCTGTGTGGTTTAAAAAAAGCTGACACTTCACACCCAACTAGCTGGTCTATTTCTGGTCTAATTAAAATATCCATATGTACAAGTTATTATGCCACTGTGCAAATGGATTTCTATAGGAAATCTGTCTGTCCGAGATTACAGTCAGAGCAAAAGTCCATACACAGCCCTTGCTCTCCCCTCCTTTCCTCCTCCTGCTTTGGAGCATGTGGTCATTATTGCCCTCCAGACTGCTTTTATCATGTCTATAAATCTCTGCTGACTCAGACGCAGTGTAATGAGCCGACCTGCAAGGCTGTCAACCTGCGACTCTCACCCCCATCGAGAGAGAGAACAGTGGGATGTGAAAACAAGGAAAGCTGGGGAGAGACAAACAGAGACACAGAGAAGGAGAGAATTATAAAGAGACAGGGCACAAGGCAGTTATACACACAGATTGCCGCCACCCACAGTGTGATCTCAGCAGCCTCCCTCCAGGTCAGAAATTATATTCTACTTAGCAGCTTGACTCTGAGGAAGGAAGACTCAGTGAGGTCAGTTAGCAAATGGCCATCTTTCAAATAAAAGTTTTCGGTACTTGAAAAAATCCCCTCAACCACTTCCAGAACTGATTCACCTTGTTGCCAGTTCCTGATTGTTTTTTACATTTACTGCTCACAATATATAATCTCTTGAGGCAGGGGAATGGATGTGTTTGATTAAAAAGAAATACAATAAAAACAGAGTAGTGTTTAGTATTAGCATGACAGCCCCTACAAAGGGAACAAGAATTGGAAGATTTGATAAATCCCATCCATCATGGATGCTGTTCATATAGCTGTCCTGTAACTGATATCTGCACATGTATGTTTTGTCTCAGATCAACACAAAGACACTATTTCCTACTCAAAGTTTCCAAGAAAGGAAAACCAAATGTCAATTTATATGGTAATAGGGGTCAGGAGATGAGGAGGTTCTCACGTTCAATGCGAAACTTGGCCCTTTGTGTAGCCGTGGCTCAAGCTGGCACGACAAAGGCCAAAGGTTAAATTGAATTCAGCTGAAATTCCCCTGTGAGTCTGTCCCTGGGCTGGCCTGTGCTACACTGGACTGGCTCTGGCATAGGGTGCAAAACACACCTCTCTGTTTAGTCAGTGTTCCTGGATGTTAGAGGAAGTTGGGTTGGTAAACCGCAGGCTAAGCTAGAGATGAACGGTGCTATGCCATCTCATACTATCATTCATGTTTGACTGGCATGTAGTTTTAAGTTTGGCCTTTTGGCAATTATTTAACAATGCCAGAAATAACCATCAATCTAGAAAAGTATTAGATCATTCAGCAAAACCCCAGATTATGTTTTTCTTTCCACAGTATCTAGAGTATGTTATGCTTTAGTTAGGGGAAATATCATGATTATGGAAAACAACAAATAAAGATTAGGCAACCAAAACACAGCTGGTTTGATAACTTGGTTAAAGTTGGTCAAAGATTGTGGTTACAGTTAAACATGTATGTAGATGTAGATTAATTCAACACTGCACCTTTGCTGAACTTTTTAACCATTTTCACTGTAGTAGTTTTGCTTGTTAGTATGTGAAGATTTGTTTTTAACACTAAACACAAAAAGTAGGTGAGACTCAAGCAAATATATTGCTGCTAACTCACTTACAGAATATGTTACCACACTGTACCAGCTTGACTCTCCTTACATTGGACAGAAGTGGACAGTACCTTATACCAGGCACATTTTTGGTATGACCTCCGTCAGCGTTCCAGCTAATGGAGGCAAAACCTGAAGAGAAAGATTACTATTACATCAGGTAGTAATGGTTAGGCAACAAAAACACTTGGTTATCATTAGTGGTTGTGACTAAGAATGCTTAAATCAAATTGGCAATATTTAGAAATTTTGACCTGACCATAGTGGAACAGAACATATCTGATGTCTGTATCATAACAAACTGAATAATCAATAAACCTAATTCCACATATTGTCTTCTTAAAATTTGAAATGGTTTATAAATATCAAGGGTCACTCATTTGAAGACAGAAATGCTCATATTCTGGACAGGGAGGACAACTAGTTCAAATAAGGTGTGAGGGAAGCTGTTTACTGCAAGACTGAACAACCCTCACTGAACGGAGGAGGAAGCCTAAGGTATAATTTATCACCAATTACAATGCAGTTCTTACAACACTACCCAGGCAGTTTCACAGTCATTCACAGGATGTCTCAGGTGGAGACAGTGATACACATGAAAGCCAGGGCGAACAACAACCCACAGGTGACCATCAAGTGCTAACAACTTGATGACTCCACAGGGCTTATGAACCTGCTAGGCCAACCAGCGAGTGAGAACTTATCAAGTCTCATGGACGGAAGGTGAAATATCTTGAAGAAACAAATCCAGTTGCCACTGAGCAGCAATTTAAGAATAGGTTTACCTATGGTCTTGCTATATGATCTGTTGACATGTCCTTTGTGAACATAATTCATGGGGTATGGTGCTGATTGAAAAGCAGCCTACTGAAACTCTAATTAGCATTTTCCACCACATTGTATCCCTGCTGGTAACACACACAGGAGGATGTGTGAGGTCTGGGCTAGCCCAGGGCTTTGACCCATTGCTGAGTAACATTTATGATTGACACCTAGTATAACACTACTCCCTTTACTGCTTCATGGACTTGCTTATAGAAATTGCCAAAGGTTCAGGAAAGAGTTGAAATTGTGGGTACCTGCTGATTAGAATAATACTTCACGAGTTTCATTCATGCAGATTAGAACTTGAAAGTGCTAGTCAATTTAATGTCTGAAGATCTGGTAAACATGAATGTTTACAGTTAACAGTTTTTCATGCCCTGCAATCAAAGAATTATGTCACAGTTATGCATTTCTATTTATATAGCATTATATTATTTTCAGCAATGACTTAAAAAGAGAAATTACATGTGAAATCTTGAGCTTATTTATTGTGCAGGCATAATCTAATACTGAAGGTTGTGGATAGATAACTTAGTAATTTTGGAAACGACCTTGTTATGCTGTGGATATTTTTTTAATAGTCTCCATTCTGTGTGTAGAACCATGAGTAACAGTGAGAGAATTTTCCCTTCAGAAAGATGTGAATTTATCCTCTTTTCAAAGTGTGCCCTTGAGGCCTCCCAGATTTATCACATTTATAAAACATACAAACATTCATTCAGTAGTACACTTTGTTTTTGCAATGTGAAGTGACAAAGGAATTTAGGTTTATAACTGAAAGGGAAATGTAGCTTGCCAGGAAATGAAAATGGTTCAACCATAACAAACTTTTACTTTCATTTCAGAGAAAGTTAAAAGTCTTGACTGAGGTGCACACATTTCATAAGCAGTTACTCCACTCGGCTATGCCACATTTTCCTGTTCAGTGTTCTGTTTCAGAAAAGGCAAAAAATTTGAGGTGTATTTTTCAAACTGCTTTCAACATCCACCCACAGCAGTAAAAAAAGGAAATAGGAGATTGTTGTTTCCAGCTAAACTAATGTTGAAGGCCTTGGAGAGAGCAGCAACATGCCCTCAGTCTGTCTAAAAAAAGAGACAAAAAGACCAAAGCGTGTTGGAAAAGGTGTCTTGCATCATAATTCAATCATATTTGTTTGTCTTGTTAGCAAGTGGAATTATAGTCTAGGTAGAATCCGCCAAGCCTTTCAAAGAGTTTCCGCAGACACACACACATTATACATTAGGTATCAGGTATGGAGTGTCAAAGGTGTGCGTGGTTCAAATAAAAATCCTATTCACAGCAGGAGCTTGTGTTTTCTAGAGGAGAAGCTCAAGGCATTGGCTATTCTAATGTATTTACACTTGTACAGTAGTGTAGTTGTAGACGCAGTATGGAAGCAATTACAAGACAATCTCATTTGGCTCCTGGTGGAAAGAAAAGCAAACAGGCAAGTGTTGTTGAATATAGTCAATCTATCATGAATCCAAAAAGATGGTGTAGGTGGAAAGCTGTGCAGGCTGGGGAGGGCCAAGGCCAGATCCCGTAAAATTTATAACCCGATAATGTTTATTTAAACCCATCATAATTGATTATTTTCCACCCTATTCCCCACCCTATATAAGTTCTTTCAGTGACCATGTTAGCATGCCAAATGACTAATTTACACATCCAGCACATACAGGGCAACAATATGATTTTGAATTTGTGTTTTCTGTTCAGACAAATGTTAATTCAGTTTTTAGGTTGTGTTTAAAAATTTCACATGACATAATCATTTGGAAAATGTGTATCCTAAAATCCTGCGTGATAAAAGAAAAATATGATATGTTGACAATTTAAACTTAAACTTTAAATCACACCGTGCCTCTTAAAAGAATACACTCCATAAACTGGCAAGTATTTGTTGTCATATTTGAACCATGAAACATTAAACCTCTGGAGGTTTAAACCTCTGAAGTATGTAACAAAACGAGATAAAGAATGTTGCTGAATCTGATTGCTTCATTCAAGTTGATGTTCCCAACATGTGCTGTAACTATTTCATGTGATCCCCCAATCCCTGGTCAGTTCTGCAGTAAATATACGGTAATCCTCAGAGATATGGTGACTGTTCTATAAGGGCCAAGCATCACAGACCATGTTTATTTTGTCATGAGGCATGCGAGAGGTGCATGTGAGCTTGAATTAATGTTCTCTCTCTTACACTGCTCCAACTCACCCTCCCCAATCCTCCCAATCTATCAGTCAGCAGGACTCAGGTTTGACAGCCCAGAAAGGCTGTTTTCGGTTTGTAATGTTTTGTCCAAGGAACTTCCCTTTTGATTTTTACAGTTGTAGGCTTTTGTAGTTTCGTACTGAAAGTATTAAACCATATGGTTTGTTCCAATGGTTTTAATTGATTTCATTTTTTCAATATAGTGATGTGATAATAGTGATGATATTATTATAATTTCTAGCAAGAAAATCTATTTCTACTTGAGTAGATCTGTTTTCCACTACTACACATGCTACTACCATTCAGAAGCAAATATTACTACCTCTTCACTCTCTCTCTATCCAGTATATACAGTATATATTACTTTCTTTTGCTTGCTTTGCTGCTTGTGTGTTTCATGTGTAGGCCTGCCTGGTCAGACAGATGATTGATGGTTGGGAATTAATAACAGAAAAAATGTGAGAAACCAGTGCAGCAAGAGGAAGTGGAATGAGAGAAGATAGGTGACTGAAAGTGCAGTAAATTAAAGCAGAGCTAGAAAGGGGGGATAAGTAGGCTATCCCCAGGACGACTCTATTTCATAGTGTAAAAATGACTGCTTCTCACCATAACCTATCGCCTGGTGTGACAGATAATTATTTTGCAGGCCAAAAAACCTCCCCAGAGCTTTGCTGCCAACCAGGTATACCTGCATGTCTCTCTGGGGAAGCCATCTGTGCTCAGCACTCTCAGATAAGTGAGAGGGGATTCTGGGGTAGCCATGCTGTGATGTGAGGGGCCTGCCTGGAGCTTAGATCCTTGAGACTGGGGCTCTGCCACCTAGACTTTGTACATAATGACAAAAAAGAGAATAAAGGGTTTAGGAGGGCGTGGCAGTCAGCAGGAGGTATTTAGGAGAGGTTAGATGGAGGTGGCCGATATAAGGGTTTGCTGATTCAGTACAGTTGCTAAGTACTATCTCTAAAATGCAGATTGCCTAAAGATTATGTTTGTTAACAAAATTATGTTTTCTTTTTTGTTGTTTTTCACATTACCTGAAAAAAGCATTCAATGGAAATCACTTTTAGTTATTCTTACATTAATGGACCTGCTGAATTTTAGATTTCACCTAAATCTAAAGACAATCTGACACACTGTGTAATTTCTGTGCAGTGACTCTGGACGAGAGAATATTAATACATGTATAAGCAATAAGAAAACACTGTTGCTCATTTACTACACTTTGTTTTGCTACAACAACCCCACTCTACTCATACAACTGAGATGTCAGTTGAATATGAAAGAACAATAGACAGTGTATTGAAGTTAACAAATTATATGTTTTAGTGATCAGACCCCTTCAATGTGATGCATCTTCAGTAAGCAGAGGTCACCGAAGATAGAAAACACGTAGAATCCACTTGGGTTCTAAAATGGGCGGCATGAAATGTCAGATGGACGTTGGAACTTTTAAGTAGCTACACCTGGATCATTTTGCAACATACAGTATGTAAGTTGGCCTTGGGAAGGAGGTGGGTTGTAATACTGTAATACTGTGACATTCAGAGAGGGCACATTGCGAGCTGTAGTGACCACAGGTTAGCAAAGGATATTTACAATATCAAGTTTAAAAGGTAATCACAAAACTATTAGCAAAATTCTAGTGGGACTAACTGAAGCATTTTCAAGTGCTATACAGAACAAAACCTTTTTTTTTCAACTATGAGTGTATACTGTAGTAAGGATGAAAGTGAAAGAGGACACTTGCTGTTAGATATTTGGAGTAGTGGAAAGAAATATAATGAGCCTGGAACTACACAAATATGGAGCTCTACAAAAAACAAATACAAAATGTTAACCTTGTGTTATTATGATTGACAGAAAGCTGTGAATCAGAGTGAGGCAGGTAACTGTTCATGCACCAACTTGCTATCAGTCAGTCAGGTCACTCAAGCAGCCAGTCAGTGTTTCATCTGTTCACTCAGTGCATTATTCAACCACCCAAGCAGTCAGCTAGTTAATCACAGAGCAGCCAAGGAAAGCATAAATAATACATAGTGTACAACTGAAGACTTTAGAAGTATCAGGCTCCTCAGTTTCTCTTGGGACTTGACGACTCATTCTGTCTCTTTCTCTCATTTTTTTCTTTCGGACAACTTATTCTCACTGCACAGCTTTGTTCTGTGTATCTCCAGTCTCCTTATTCTGCACCATTTCACTGTACTTTCTGTAGGTTAAAGTAGCAGTTTTTAGTGTAACATTTGTTAATTTGTTTAGTTAAATCTTGTTGATTTAACCATAAATACTACTTTTTACTATATATCAATTCAATAACATGCATTTCTGTTCTCATATAGATGTCATATCATAGTTTTTTTTCTTAAAGTTCATTGGGTTCATTCTGTCCTTGGCCATTTCTATTTATTTAACCACCTTCAGCCCCCTCTTGACTATCTGCCTGTTTTACACACACTTCCTCTTGACTTCCTCTCTCTGCTGAGCCGTTAGACAACACTGACTGGTATATAAGTGCACCAGCAGAACGTGTGGTATACTGTGGCAACTATACATAGCAGCCTATGAGTTATAGCTCTGTGGGAGAATGTGGGGCTGAAACGTGTCCAAAAAATGGCAATGGCGGTGGTTTCTGTCAGAGTTTTACTAGAGCAGTTGACACTGCACTTGGTGTATGTGTGAGTGTGTGCATGTATTGTATGGAGCGTAACCAGTGACCAGAAGATCCAAAGAACCCAGTGTTTATGGGTGGTGTCCCTTGCTTATTGTGTTTCGTGTTTATGTTTACATCCTTCTTGTTCCCATCCCCCATGTGACTGTGCCGATTCAGAGAGACAAGGCACAGGTGAAAACATGTCTTTCCACCTAAGTTTGAAGCAATACAGTGTATCGTATAGTTTTTTAAATCAGCTAAACACGTAGTGTCAATTATTTAACCAACTTACTGTGTCTGCTTGCTGCAAGATGTCTATGTAGTAAGATGACTTTACTGTGTTGTTTTTGTGCCGTTATCGTTTCAAGTAGTCCCATTTTTGTGAATGTGACATCTCAATAACGTCTTGAGGAATTTTTTTTCAAATTTGGCATAAATAATACAAAATACAAATACTTGTAGTTAATGAACAACTGATTCCAGTTTTGTGGTCAAAGGTCAGCTGAAGTTTATGAAGTCTTGTCAATGTGATATCTCTCTCTGTGATATCTTGAGGGAACTATATTTGCACTCAAAGATGAACTGATTAGAGTTTGGTTGTTAAAGGTCAAGGTTACTGTGACCTCACCTTCCGTATTACTTTTTGTTAACATTTTTTCATGCCTTAAAAGAATGTCTTCAAGTTTGGCACAAATGTCCAATGATGAAATGATTAGATTTAGTCACTTTTAGGTCACTGTGGCCTCATGTATGTCGCATTCTTGTGAGTGCTATTACACCTGGCACAAATGTGTCTAATGCATAAACTTAGTAAAATTTGAGTCTGACAGAAATGCATGTAAAGTACAGCCTCACTGGTTGTCGTAGTAATTCTAAAAAAAAATTCTAAAAAAGTAATTCTAGTCTTCTAGCCTTCCCATTTTACATTACTGGTAAATGTTCACTACTTTAAGGTCTTAAATTACAGCTAGACCGATTCCCAAAGGTTGCATTTTGCATCTTTAATTATGGTTCTTATTTGTATATTGCTGTTCATTTATAATCCTATGAGAATGTAATGTTTCTTTGGTTTGGCTTCAATTTGACTCCTTCTGACAATACAGTATGACATTATTGTTTGTTAAATGTTGCTGGACATCTCTGAATAATACACAATTTACCTCATATACTTCTCTAACCTATTTTGCATATGAACTCAGCTGTACAAACACACTTTTGACCTCATGCTGTTGCACTTGTGGAACTGGAAGTAAGCACATGGATCAGAAAGGCAGAATGGGAGAGAGAGACCTTTTGATGATGTAACTGGGTGGTAAAGCAGGAAGAACAGTCTTGAAGCCAGTGACTACACATCATCACCTGACTCTCCTCTCCCTCCTCCCCTGCTGTTCTCAGTTCCATTACAAACTGGGACTGAATTGGACTGAACTGGACACAGCAGGAGTGGGAAAAGTAAAACTAATTCTAATTAATATAAAATGTGAAATTAATAATCATCAAGTTGGTTGTTTGTGATTCGTACTTTAAAAAGAAAACAAAAAAACAACAAAAAACTGCTTTTACATAAAAAATGTGATACCACTGGAATACCGTGTGAAATTTTGGAAAAAACATGACGCACAGACACATAAAGAGAGGGACAGGGAGAGACTTGGACAAAAGGTGAGCGCTGGTCTATTCCTTTCTATTCATCTATCCCTCACTTAATCCGGCCAGTGTCTGGTGAAAACAGACAAAAGAACACTGCCTGTCATGTAGAAAGAGCACAGAGAAAGGTCTTGGCTCTCTGGAGTGGAGGTGGGGGGTGGAGGGCTGAAGGGGTGGCTGGCCAGTCTCAGGGTTGGAAAGGCATTGTTTGGCTCTGGGCTCACTCCTGATCTGACGCATACTTTTCCCATCTCCTTCTTCTCAGATTTCCTCATCCTTTTCTGTCAAATTATTCCTCAGACCTGTGTCTTTTTCCAGAGGGAGGTTTGGGCATGTCACATGTTTGCCCTGTTTATTGTTGGGGCTGCTCAGTGTTGTACCACGCTCTGTCAGATTTATCTATCTTTAGAATGGAAATCACTCAGTCAAACTACATGAATGCATATGAAGTAATTAGAACCAGGTTCATCTCAGTTACAACAACATAATGCTGCTTATGCATTGATACTTCAGTAGCAATCTAATAATGTTTTAATAGTAATCATATATGATATTGGGCTTTTACCTATGTTGGATTTTAAATTCAGAACTTTTATCATATTTTTGTGCTTTGTATTGTACTACATGTTTTATGTTAAAGACATATTTCCTACACTGTGCAATATTTCACTTTTGGAAGTAACTAACCTTTAACAACCAAACACTTCGGAGTGTTCTGTCAGTATTTTAGAAAGTGTCACATCACCACACTATTATCAGTTCTCTAAACTCCATTAAATATACTGTCAAAAATACATTATTTTTATGTGTGTTTATAAGACACATTACCTCATAATTAAGCCTTTCTCATAACCAGGAGAAAATACCTCATAACAACAAGATCCTGTTATTTTAGGTCAGTTTTTCATCTAGAAAAGATTAAAAAAAACTGTCATACATATTTATGTAACTGTAGAATATAAATATCTCTTAATTCACATAGTTATTGAAATATTACTGAGGAGATGACCACATTGTCGCGTAAATATGAAATAAATGTTAAGAAAGAAAGAAATGAACGAAAAGCTCTTATCTTTAAAAAGATATAGTCCCCGGATGCCACTTTTACTTTGACATGGTTACAATAATATGACTTCCTGCTGTCTCTGTGCATTTGTGCAGCAGCCTTCCAATTTGCAAGGTTTTGGGAGCTCTTTTTCAAATGTCTGCTGTCATACGAACTTTGAGTCTCAGTCTCTGAGACTCATCTATGAATTGACCAGAATGCAGAAACCAGAACTGAATGATTGGCACAGCATTAAACCTGAATGTGCTGGCATACACTGACAGCATTCAGAAATAAAATAGGATGCCTGCTGTCTCTTAACTGGGCTACAACACACGGATTAAAGACTGAAGACTTCAGATTTTATTCAAGTCAGATTCTCCCATATATCCCTATATCTTCCTATATTTTGCTCTTTTGCAAAGAGTGTTACTATGCAGGAGTCTGGGGACAAATTGATTATTCAGCCTAGAGCCCAGACAGCCAATTGTCTCCTGCTTTGCTTTGATTTGCTGAAATGTCACTATGACTGATGCCAGCGGTGATAATTTCCTCAATGGCACAGTAAACACTAAATATTTACTGAAGCTGAATAATCACAGGCTAAATCTGATTCAAATGGTAATACTGCAGTGTGGAAAATCACTGGCATTCACACTTTGTGGCATACGACTAGAAAAAACATTACTTTACATTTGGTAGTTTCCTTAATCCATTTGTTTTAGTCTGGAAGGAAGTCTGGTTTGTGCATTGTATCTTTAAACTGAGAAAAGTGGGTTTTAAACAGCTTTGGTTATTTTATTGCTTATATCTAACAAGCTAAAGCAAAACTGTCACAAAATAGCACCCTTTACATGAGTTACTTTATATTGCAGAAATGTAATATTTCCCTTGAATCAAATGGGTTTTATGGTATATAGACTTTTCAGTGAGTGTGTGCCGTCACTGCATGCACTGTAGTTTCTCTAATGTACCAGCAGATGGGGAAAGGAAATGCGTTTATGGGATGAATGGAAGCAATGAAAGTGTGTGCTGGGCCTCCCAGTCTCTACTCTCCAGTCTGCTGTTGTCTGATGAGACAAATTGTTTGTCGGTGCAGTTGTCATGTGTATACAATTTTACTATTTAAAATTCTCTTACTTTTAGTATTTTCATAATTCAGCAGCTGTTGTTGATAATGATTAACTAATGACTTCAGTAAAGGAAAAGCAGGGAAGTAATATATTTGCATTTACTGTCAGCATTAGAAAACTATTGTTAAATAGTTAAAATTAAGTACATTTTGATACACTAAATATTGTAAATTTAGTTCCTCTACAGATATTGTTGTAATAAAAATAAAATCTAAAACCTACAGATAAATTTCTTGCTGACTTCATTTTAAAACTGAACACAATATAAATGAATTAAAATCTTATTTAGATAACAATTAAATAAATAACAAAAAAGATATTGCAGTTAAATGGTTTTTCAGCTTCTTATTATTTTGATTGAATGTTTTTACAATAAAGAGTGGCATCTGAATTGCTTTGAAATGTTATTTAATAAAAGTAAATCTCGATTACATCTCAGGATATACAAAAAATACTTCCTGGTCTTTTTTTCCCTTTATCAATATTAAAACATAGTTAATAATTTTTATATTCCAGATTTATTAAACCCCTACAAATGTTTAAAAATGATGTGCATGATTAATGCAGGTGAAATCGGGCCCAAACTGTGTGATACAGCACTTTCAGATTTCGTCCCTTCGACGTCGTGTGTGGATGAGGTTGATTTAAATAGCACTGGATGGAGGAAGGGTGGGTGAGAAGGGGGGAATCAAGTTACTCCAGTGCTTTAGAAACAGCGCTATATGGATAAGCAACACACAAACTCTCTCTCTTGCGTTCTTGCTTTCTCTCTCACACACACACACTCCCGCCCTGAAAGTGTCTCTGGGAGATGATTTCCTTCCCTGAGTGTCGTCCTCCTCGCAACCCCCCAGCCCTAGCTGCTACGCAGTGTAAACACAGTGTTCCAGAGGAATGTTGGACTCTCTGACCTCCACAGCAGTTCACTCAGTTCAGCCTGGCCGCGCTGTGCTCCGGCATCAGCAGCAGCAGCAGCCCCCACCTCTCCTTTGCCTTCCCCCTCCAGAGCCCCTTCACTCCACTTTCTCTATTTCCCCCCACCTCGTTCCTTGTCCTTGTCTCGCCTCTCCTCCTCTTCTTCCTCCTCCTCTTTTTTCTTTCCTGTTTTCATCCCAGCACCCCTTCCCCCCCCCATCCTTCCCCCCTCTTTTTTCCTTCCCCTTGTTCTCTCATTTCATTATTTTTTCTGTACTTCCTCACTACTCCCCTTGTTTCTGTCTTTCCCCATTTTACCTTGCAGTGATTTCACAGCACAGCAGTGGATTGTGTCTCTTGTCGGGTTCAGTCCAAGGACTATACTGGTATCAGAATGAAAACTGGCATGATTTAAACTGAAAACTTGCATCAGTGGTGCAAACAATAGGTAACGTAAAGATAATATATAGACTGACCACTGCACGGAAGCAAATGGACTGAATACTTTAGTTATGTGCCAAATGCACACATCAGATCAGACACCACTGTGTGCAAAACTCTCACATAAACCGGTCAGCCACAACATTAAAGCCAGCTGGTGGTTATAACATCATAGTGGATGGGGATCAGCATGAGCAAAATTTAATGCTGACCATGATCGACAGGTGTCAGAAGACAGAGTGCATCGCTGGGTTTTGGGGCTGTGAAGTTGCAGAGCTGTCAGAGTGTGCCCACACTGACCCCAGTCCAGTGCAGTGTTAACACCTGATTGGTGTAGAAAAAGTAAAAGTGTTCTTTATGCAGTAGAACTGCTTCTAATACCTCAGTTACATTTAATCATCAGATTAGTGTGCAGTAAGCAGTGGTGGAATAGTGCAGTACACATATTATTGCCCTGAATTCAAATAGGGTTATCTACAAATTAAGTATTAGCACAAATTACTTGAATTACCCAAACTAAGCAAATAGTATGTTAGCAGTAAAATACTCCTTATGCAGAATTATTACGTATAAATGAATTTGATGTTATTGGATTGGATAATTACTGATGCATGATTACATTTCTTTAATGCTGCAGCTGGTAGCACTGAACTTAGTTTAGCACCTTATGCACTGCGAGAATGATCTTTCAGTGTGAATATTTATAATTTAAATTTAGTGACATCTGTATATAAAGTTGCAGTCAGTGGAAATACCTGAGTAAAGTATGAGAACCTGCAAGTGAACTGTAGTTAAGTACAGTAGTAGGATAATACACTATATCACCAATTGGGATATCTTTACCTAGTTTCATTTTGGCCTTTGCCCACATGGTGAGTTTTGGACATTCCATTTTGTTTTCTAAGGTTAAATGAATCACACTTTCACATTTCACACCATTTCACACTTTTTTTTACTGTTACTTCTTTTTTGACTCATGACCACTGATTATAAAATCTGAAGAGTTATCTTTGGCCTAAACTAATCAGGCCAGAGTTTATAGTCTACGTTCAAATAGTAGGATGCAAAAATTACCAAAAATGTCTCCTGATTAAAAAAATTTAAATCTGCCTATTTCTGAAGATAAAAAATGCTAAGAAAGAAACATGACTCCCACATACTGAGTCAGTAATGTTACACTTTTCCATCCTCCTTCCTCGTCATCATCTGCTTTATCAATCCAGCTTAATTCTCTCTTGTGATTTTTGGTCCATTAATATTAACCTTGAAGTGGGAGTTTACATGCGTAAGTCATTCAGAAGAAGCGTGACCCTGTCTGTGTGCTGCCTTCTCCTTCCTTCCATCTTCTCAGTGATTTTCAGACCAATCACTCTGGACTGCTTTTATTTGCTTACATAAATCCCACATGCAGCGTAATCAACCAGTTGCTACATATGTAATTACGTATTCATTTACATTTAAATTGTAATCCTCGTGCTGTAGCTGCAAGCACAGGAGCATCATCAATTATTCATTGTTGCATACAGATAATGAAAACAATGCTGGTGGAGGAACATGTGGCTGCTCTGTGAATATTATGTGCTGACACGAAAGAGGAACTTGGCTGACCTCTGCTGGGCTCTGACAGGCAGTGTAGAGCGTGCAGATGTTGATCTGTTAATGACTTGAGCAACCTGTAAGTATTCACAAGGCTTCGTTAGATTTGTCTTAAGCAAAAAAATGGCTTAAAAGCCTAAGCATTACAGAGTCAGTGCTTCGTCCTTCTGTTGACAGAACACTCTGGAGCATGCATGCATCTGTGTGTGTGTGAAGAACACTTTGAACACTTTGTTGTAAAACAACAAAGTGCTTAATTATTTGTGTGTAAATGTGAATTATTTTGTCTACGGATAACAAACTATTCATGGTCATTCATGTATGAACAAGTATATTGGTTACACTGCAGCAGTCAGGACAATGGTAGCAAAAGATTAAGTCTATAAAGAATTATATGAAAATATATTTTTTCATTTCCTAAGTGGGATTTTGCACGCATAACTTCTTCAGAATCTGGACTGAGAGTCTTTACTGAGAAAGGAAAAGAAGAATTATGGAGACAGAGCAAGTGAGTGAGTGACTGAATGAGTGAGAGAGGGAAGCAGATGGCTGGAAATATAGCCTGCTAAATTATTCATCTAGGCTGGAGTCTGGAGATGGATCGGAGCTGGCACAGGCACTTTTATTAGGATTCTGAGAGCTGAGGGGAGAGTGGGTCAAAACACCATGATTGCCTTTTGAGATGAAGAAAAGTAATTGCATCAGGTCTGGTAACAGCTATTTGCTGGGGTCTTCAATTAAACTGAACAATAAGGACAGATATCCGCATGGACCAAATCTATTGACTGTTGGAGAAACTTTAGTTTCAAATGTGTTTGTTTGATCTGCAGAATTTCCCCCTCAACCCAGTATCTGTAGACTGCAAAAATTAAGAAACAACAACAAAAAGCTTCACTAAATGTACAAGACATGACATAAATCAAACATACTGGGTAAGCATAGTCACACTTTTCAATCCTCCTCCACACACTTATCTACGTCATTAACCCAACTTAACTTTCTCTGTTGTCTTAGCCATGATTTTGATTTTTGCAACTGCATTTATTATTATCGTAAAACCAATACTTTGTGCTTAAATGTAATAAAAAGGTGAATAAAAATATCTAAATTGTAATTTGACCAACACCTTATGAGGTGATTCAGAATGCTGCATCTGAGATGCTGTCGACAGTTTGAGTTTCAGAACAAATTGAAATCTTAACAGTGAAATAAAAAAAGAAAATGGCTCAAAGTTGAAACAACTTGGCTGGTAAGCATATGTAGTGTAAGTTTGTAAGTAACTACAATAAAGCAGAAAGTGTTCATCTAAAGAGGGTGTAACATTGTTAAAAATGTTTTTAAAACATTTGCACTGAAAACCTTTATTTGCCCTGATGTGTGTGTTGTTTGTGTGCTTTGTTTTCCCTCTGTTCAACATGTAGAGACAGAAAATAAGCTCTTGCTACGTTCTCTTTTTCCATTTAGCTTTGTGCATTAATATATGACTCTCCCAGATTCATAGACACACACACACACACACACACACACACACACAGATGCATGCATGCTCCAGAGTGGAGGGCTCCGGGGAAATAGAGCAGAGTGGAAGCTATGTGCCTTTGCCAAGCAAGAGCTGTCTGGTGTCATGGCAACTGGTGTAGATTACCCCACCCTCCATCAGTTAGAGAGGAGAGGAGAGGAGAGGAGAGGAGAGGAGAGGAGAGGAGAGGAGAGGAGAGGAGAGGAGAGGAGAGAGGGATGAGCACGAACACATATACAAATATATGCAGCATATAAATGCACAAAGATGCACATGGAATTATTACATAACTTCCAAAATAATCTGTTTGCAATGATTTGATATTCAAAATAATCCTTTTACATGTGGACAAGTAGAGAGAGTAAATACGATGTATATAAATATATATTTTTGTGTGCATTAGCAATAGGGTCTGCAGTTACAGCAGTAAACACAAAACAAGACAAGACAAGAAGAGCACAAGGAGGTAGAGAGAAAGCAAATGATGAGGGAGGGAGAGGCGAACAAAGATGAGAGTGGTGCAGTGAGAGGTTAAGATGTGTGGAGAGGCCATAAACACACAGTATAGTAGTGCTAAATACATCTGCGGGATATACTGTTATTAAAAGCTGTAAGGTTATCCAATGAGCAGCTTTCCTGTGTGGGGGAGGACAGTTTGCAAACATGTTTGATGCTGCCAGGGACCTATTGAAGTGAATTTAGCAGGAGACATTATTCTGTGTGTATGTAACGTGCTGCAGCCTGAGAGGAGAGGAGTGATGCTGGACAGGAGCAGGGCAGAGGCAGTGATGCATGCACGAGCTGACAACAAAGAAGAGAGCAAAGAAGAGAGGAGAGGGGTGAGGTGGGTGAGGTCGGTACGAGGGTTATAGAAGGGTAGTAGCAGATTTTTGTAGGAAAAAAAAAAGACAGATAGGGTGTGGAAGAGCTAAATGGTACCAATGTGAGGAGAGGAGGAAAAGAGGGTGGAGAAAGAGAGACAGGGAGAGAGAGAAAGGAAGGAGGCAGAGGAAAAAGAAGGTGGGGGGGAGCGAACTGAGGTCGTCTGAGGATACTGAATCCTAAATTGACTGCAGCACAGCCATCATCCACAGTTACATCACTGCTAAGCTCAAACTCATGATGAACCTCTCTCTCCCTCCACCTCTTTGTCTCTGCCAGCCTTAAAGCGGGATGTAGCTTGTACATTTTCCAAACAAGGCACCGCAACGTGTTTCCTCCACATTAAAGCAGCTTGTCATTAGAAATGCAGCATAGTATTGCCGCTGTGCCCACGGTGCAGTAAATTATCAAACTGAACACAAAGTTACTCTGCAGGAAAGGACGTATTCATTTGATGTCAGCAGGTCTGCAGTATTCAATCTTATTGTCATGTTATTCTTTTTCTTAACTTCACTTAAGGCCAGACCTGCAGAGCCAATTAGCATTATGATTTGGTTGTGATGACTGGTCAAACCTTGTTGGTTCGAGTCTGTTCCAGTCTGGGTCATTCAGTACTTACAGTCATTGGAGAAGAAACTGTGTGCTCACAGACAGATGACCTCATAACTGAAATACAGCTGTAAGTGAAGGTAGCTTTGTTTTACAGTTATTTTACCTGTAAAACATAGTTTCCCTATGTAGGCTCTATACTCTATGTGTTGTCTACGCCTCTCTATTCAGGGTCTCACCTAAAAATCTGCTCTTTGTCAGAATTTTTTTACTGCACAAATTACATTATTTTTAAAGCATAAACCTCCAGTGAGCATTTATGACCACCTAACTGGAAGGTTATTCCGTTCTTTCTCTGACTTTTGAGACTGTCTATCTCCAGAACACCTAGTTGTTACCAACTAGTCTTTCTGTCATTGGGTGTGTGCTTCTTCCAAATGGTCAAAGACTTGAAGTCTGTGACAGTTAGTGGAAACAGTCTTTAAGTGTGAACTGTCCAGTCTTTGAAAGTCTTAGCTAGTCTCCAGGTGTGTCCACGGATTTAGGCTGTGAAATCAGCTCTTTATTAGCAGCACAACTCTCACTGTACCTTCACACTGTGACAAATGAGGCTGTCCAGTACAACTGTAGCCTGCACTGTTGGGGGTTCACAGGGCTTTTGAAGGGCACTTTGAAAGCATAGTGTATAGATGAGTACTAATCTGCCATCGTCACGTGTAGCTAATTTGGGGATTTGAAGCAGCAACCTCAGTCATGAATTCACAGGGCTCTCTCTGTAATCTTTGAATTATTCTTCTTCAAGCATTATTTCCCTTTGAATAGTTGGCTCTCTTTTCTTTAAGCTCAAAGAGGCATGTCTCTGATTTGCTTTCAGTAGTAAAGGCTGCACCAGTGTTCTCTCTTGAAACTAATTTCAGTACCTAAACTCAGGCTATGTGTTGATGACCTGTTCCCCAAACGTAAATCCACGTAATTCACCACACGAAGGATATTAGAATAATTTTTATGTAACTTAATGTGAGATAGGGATTGTTGTGTTGCTGACAATCAAGCTTGATGCCATAGCTTTGTGAGTGTAGAAACACCGCAATTACTAATGCAATTGATAAAGAAGTTTAACTGTACATCTGTGTTATGTGGAAGTTAATACATTCACAATGTATTCAAATGGGAATGTGGTCAACTCGTACACACTACCTTAGAGAGTGAACTGGCTTCAACTGTGATCAGATTTTCACCAGGTGTAAGTAGGAATTCATCTTATTGTAATTTCCCATTACCAAATTATATTTTAAAACCAAGAAAGCAAGAGTAACGTTACAGTCCAGTATGTCATTTGGGTACAGACCTTTAGCAATGCATAATCCTAGGCAAATATTTAAGACATTGGTTAGAACAGCAATGTTTAGTCAATTATTTAATCGATCAAAAGAAAATTCATCTTTTCAAAGAAGCAAAATTTGCTGCTTTTCCAGGCCCCTCCCACTTTGTTGTTCAAAGCACCTGCTCTCTCTCATTGTTATTTTCCATGAGTGAAAAATCTTTAGTGATTCCAACAGGTTTCAATGTTAGATCAACACTACTGTGATTTAAAGAAGGTACATGAAACATCCAGTTGAAAATTAAAAGTGGAAATGGTACATTTGGCTATGATCCATTGATGTGCAAACTATTAGTATTCATCTCAACTCCATTGGGCCTAATCTCTATACTTGGTGATATTAACCTGATTTATTGTTTCCTGTCCTCAGGAGCTGCCGGGACAACAGACTGGAACCTACAGATGAGACCTGCCACTAATGTGTAAGTCGTGATACCTCACATTGTGTATATTGGGTAGGCAGGCAAATCTTTCTGAAAACTAGTCCATCCCATGTAACTGAGTAAGGTTTATTGTTGAGTCCAGTGTCAGTGTACAGCAGTAATACAACATCCAGTCCTGTCCAGAAATACTGGAATGACAAAGCTAATTTGTTAATATAAAAAATAATTGATGCTTTATTGATACCCTTGGGAAATTCTCTGTGGACAGGCGCCAAGGGTTCGGGGTTTAGTGTCTTGTCCAGGGACACTTTGACATCTGGCCAGGAATCAGGAGGTGAACCACCAACATTGGGGGTCATAGACAATTAACAATTGCCAACTGCCCTACTTACTGCTTCACCGTTGCTTTACATCGAAAACATCTGCGTTAAAGATCAAAAGATGGATATAAATCAAAAGCTCAGAATTTCAGCTTTTATTTGATGCTATTTACACTTCAACACATTATACAATAAAGAAGATAGCAACAGTTTTAGCAAACAACGGTATTAGAACAGATAGTTGGTTTCTTCCTTTTACTGCAGCATGCTCTGCCGTTATTATGTGTTTTTTTGTCATTAAAGATTAGCAAGGCTGTTGCAGAACCAACCGTGGCAGCCCAAGCCATGACACTACATTCACCATGCTTCATAGATGAGCTTGTATGGTTTGGATCAAGAGCAGAGTATTTCTTTTTCCACACTGTAACCTTCCTATCCTGTTGGCAGAAGTTAATGTTGGTCTTATCAGTCCATAAAACTTTGTTCCAGAACTCGTCAAAGTACTTTGCAAATTCTGAACTAGCCTTCTGATTATTTCTGTCGATATGGGGTTTGCTTCTTATAGCACAGCCTCTTTCTTTGTGTAGACATTTTAAATGGTTGCATAGTCTATGCCCTATGTACAGTACCTATGATTAATTTTCCCTCTTTTATCAAATAAAAATTACTTCCTTTTCTCCCAAGACAGTTATTTGGTTTTAATGTTGATCTACCTTTTTTAACAATAAATACAATCTTTACAGGTAAAATCCAAGGCTAAAACCAAGAGTAGTCATTTAGAGCTTGCTAGACCTATTATTGGAAAATCTGTTTCACAGGAAACACATGGGTAACAAGAAACACTTGATACAAAAAACTGCTATGTTCATATGTTGTTTAACATATGAACATATACATAGCATCAAATGAAAGCTGAAATTCTGAACTTTCATCTCATATTCATCAGTTGGTATTAAACCCATATATCTTTGATGTGCTGCAAAAACAAATTAGCCTTGCGGTTCAAGTACTTTTGGACTGTATGTGAAGCAAGTCAGAGAATACGGATTTGATTTGATTTTATATTATTTAAAAATCAATGCATAAGTAGTTTGGTTGGGATTCCCTCAGATCAGTGAGTCAATTACCAACAAGGAGACACAGAGTTTAAAAAACTGAGAGGCCAGCTCAAGGCCTGCATGCCGGTTTGCATGCTCTCCCTGTGGCAGTGTGGGTTTCTTCTGGGTTCCTCCCACAATCCAAAGAAATGCAGTTAGGTTTATGTGACTCTAAACTGTAGGCGTGAATGGTTGTTCCAGCCCTGTGATAGACTGGCAATATGTCTGTCACACAAAGTATTTGTTCATTGTGCTAAAATGGACGACACTATGTTGTAGACAATCTCGCAGTATTAAGTTTCGAATCTTGGTTTCAAGTACATAATTTTTTTTTTGCACTCACAGTATTTAAGGATTGTAAAATCTATTTTTCATCGAGATGCATGTAGAAGGAAGCACACATAAATTAATATTTTACAATAAGAGGCTCATACATTATAAGTGATTGTTATAGTACATCACCTAAATAAATTACTTTCAAGGAACATTTTGTACTCCACAGAGCTGGAGTGGGCCTGTCCCATGAGTCCCTTCTCCTCTCTTTGCCAACTGATCATCCTCTTTGACATTCTGTCCATATACTATATGTCATTTTCATTAACTGGGTATAAGAGTGGATTTTGACAGAATTGAAGAGGTGACTGCTCTTAATGCCATGTCCCTGTGCCCTTTCTGTCTCACTTTCCGCCTCCGACCGTGTGATGCAGCTGTTAGCATTCTGTGGTCATCACCCTATAAATACAACAGCTGACTGATAGACTCTGCAGCAGCTGCATGCTCTCCCGTTGCACACAGGCACATCATGTATACACAGACGCAAATGTTCAAAAACACATGTGGTGTTTGGCGTTAGACTCATTTCAATGGGAATTTATCGGATATCATCCCAGATCATAATATTGAATGTATAATTATCTGTCATTGTCACTTGGTTTATTGGTACTGTTCCTTTCCCTCTGACACTTTTAACTGTTTGGTAATTGATATCTTATGTTAATATCTGTCTGTTTCATATCTTTTGGGATTACAGTTATCAGATGTGTCATTCTACATTTTTTATTGTTGTATTGTTGCATGTGATAACAAATTGCCATTGGGAAAAATATTTACAGCAAGCAATGTTGACATTTTTGACACAGATCAATAATAATAGTAAAATGACTAGATTGACTAATATCTGATATATATACTGTATATATACAGACATGATACAAATACAAGGCTTTAGCACTATAAACATTTTGAAATAAAATAACCATGATAAGAAACGATTCAAAGTATTTCCCTCCTTTGTCTAACACACGTGACAGCAGAGAGTGACAGTGACAGTGTAACAATGGTGTAGTTTTTGAGCATCCCAGACTGATCCTCCATATTCAGCACTGCAGCAGCTGCACAGACATAAGGGGAGGCACCATTACAACAAACCGAAGCCTGTTAATAGACCTACGATGTGGGGGGCCTGTCGGCACTGCACGGTACTTGCAAGAGGCTAGAGGAAATGGGGTCAGGGGTTAGGAAAGAAGACAATATGTGGAACGAGTGTTTGAGACAGGAGGAGCTGGGTGCGAAGGCAGTGAAGGAGTGAATACTGAAAACCTATGTAGGTACAAGATCAAAGCTGATCAAAGCTGCGTCCATCTACAGAATTTTATATACAAAAGGGTTATTTTTATCTATTAATGCTGTGTGCACCTTAGCCAGGCTTATAGACTATAATAGTAGTCAACCCCAAAAAGATCCATGAAGAAAACTGCACCAAAGGCAAGTTGTCATTAATGAGCAGCTGTGATGAAAAGGACACTAATTCACACTTTCATCTAGTGTCAAAACCCACATTATCTCCTGCAGTGATTATGATGACCCAGCCACACACTGACCCACAAGAATAACAGACATACTGACATAAAGATGTGAAACGTGAAAATGCAACATGACTAAACGTAATAAAAGCCCATCTTATGTCTGGTGTCAGGGTCAGTGTGACTTTTTTAAATAGAACTAGAGGGGACCCCTAAGAACCTCAAGTTAATTCACTGCAATGAACACGGTGATCCCTGCTGCCTTGGTCAGTCTCACACATCATCATGCTGCTAGTGTATCCAAATCCTCCAAAAAATGCAATGTTTCCTCCTGCTTTTGAAAGATTTAGGAAAAAGTACAATGACAAGTATTTTTGTATAAAAATTGCGCTTTATGTTTGTAGTCTGTTAATGAATATTATATACAAGCAAATAGTACCCGTTGTGGGTAATATTTGTAGCTCATTCCAGAATTTAGCATCACCCTGGTTCCCTTGACATAAAAACATCAGGATCTTTCCATTGGTTTTTGAATTACTGCAGAAACAAGGTCTGTGACAAAGTAGTTTATGATACTCACATGTTTTCTTCAAGATGATCTTCAAATATAAAGTGCTGTCACCAGGAGTAAAAAAAAGGCTGTAAATATGGTTGCATGATTCAAACATCACCACTACATTTATTTTACAGTAGTTACTAGTAATTTTCTGAAGGTTTAAATTCTAATAACAATAATATAGTAAGTTAATAAATACTGATGTATCAATATGGATTAAACACATCATAACATAAAGTGTTTAAAATTAGTCTCATCTTCACTGCAGTTTTTGTTCTGTAGATAATGTTGGGACTCATTTATGAAGAGTTCTTAAGAAGAAATATACGCAGTTTTGCAGATGCTGACATTTATCAATGTTTTCTTATTTGGAATTTGTTCTTAGAAATACTGAAAAATAAATTTCAGTGCTAACGCATTTTGCAAAATAACATTTTTTTAATATTTTCACTGATTGTATAGTTGTTATATAATGTTATAGAATTTAAATTACAGTCATATTTTTATCATTAATATTTTAATACAAATATTTCTATTATTTTACAAAGCATTATAGTCTTCTGAAATGTATAAAAACTTCGCTAATACTTTAGTCCACATGGTAAGACATTGCCATGAAACGTGACGTGTCCAGACTCTCTCCTGACACTGCTTCCACTGCTGACACTACTAAATATGAGGCTTGTTTGCTGTTCACCTAATGCAGCTCTCTCTCTGCTTCAGAACTCTGATGAGTCCAGTGAGGCTGGTGATGCACCATCTTCAGTTTGTCCTTCTTCATGTCTGTGAACAAAGATGGTACAAAGAAAATCTGCCTCTTTAAAAACATGTCATGAATCAAAAGTAGATTTTTCTTAAGAACATATCGGTGAACAAGACCATTGATCTTTGACATTTATAGTCATCGTTGGAGTACCTTTACTTTTGTACTTTGAAAAAAAGGAATGTGTTTATGTACTTTTATCACATCTGTTGACAGGGGTGATGGGTGGTGCTTAATTATTATCATTGTCAATATCATAAGATGATATCATATGATGATATTTTTGTTATTTGGAAGGAAACACGTTTTGGTAATAATACACATGTTTAGTATTGATCAGAAAATTTGTTAGGTGGGGTATGACAGGATCCTATGCTGTTTCCTGTCCACTTTACTGCAGTTTCATGCATCTGCCAGCCTCTGCATCTCTGTGTGTATTCATATGTTATCTGAGCATCTTCCTGACCTTCAAAGTGTATTCCCATGCATTCTTGCCACACCCATAGTCCCGTTGTGAGAATTGAATTGTTTGCAGATCAAAAGGATAGTTATGGGTGTGGCCTGCAGACATTTTAAAAAACGACGTGAATTTCGAGGAAAATATGCACGGCCTCTATATGCGTGTATGTGTTTCTGTCTTTTCCCTGCTGGTTCCCGGCAGTCTGAAGGTCATGCCATCCCCATGCTCAGCTTCATGGAGAGTTGCCAATGCTGATGGCTGCTGCTGCTGCTGTTGCACTGTGTCTAGCACATGATTTCCCCACTGCAGGGCATTGATTGAGTGGCCCAGCTTTGCCTCACCTGCTGAAACCAGCCAATACCAATGCAGCAGATGCTCTAGCCAGCCAATACCAAAGCAGGGAAAGGTTTGGAGAGGCTGGAGACAAACTGGTAGCCAGCAGACTAGTGTTGTTTTTTGATTTTGGTAAAAAGGGGGAGAAAAAGTATCATAAAGGAGGAGCAGAAGAAAGCGTGATGAGATGGAGGGTTAAGCAAGGAGGGGGTAGGTGGGTAGACGGGCAGAAAAAATGATGGAAAGAATGAAGGGTAATGAAGCACAATGAGATGGATGATGAAGGAGAGACCAACAATGGCATGAAGGAGAGATGTATTGAACAAGAGAGATGGGAAGAAAAATTTGGGAGAAAAAAAATGCTTATGAAACAGAAACAGGGATGAGAGACTTGGGGGAAATGGGTGAAGAGACTATCTGTTTTCACACACACACACACACACAAATATTTGGAGCCTTTTCAGGGTGCTTTAATGAAGCTGTCAAAATGAAAAATGAGCTAGTCAAATCTAATATCATGAGAAGTTAAAAAGCAAACTTTTCATGCAGAGCTGCAGAGGAGAGTGGATTCTGTGCTGATGAGCAAAGAGACGTAGCTGTGCTGACTTGAAAAGGAATGAAGTTATCCCTTTGACTACCCAGAAATAAGTACAAATTCATTCAATATGGTTATTGTTTGACACTGTTTTGTCTAAAGGTAAAGATACAGGCAATACAGGGATAGATGGGCTAACAGATCAAGTATTTTATGTGGTGGTGCAATAAAATATTTGCAGAATATGAATCAGATATTTGCTTTGCAGTTTGACATTTTAATAGAATAAACATAACAGAAAATAATAGATGTCCATCAATTAAAAATATTTGTACTGAAATAGTTGTTAATTGTAATTTAAATTGTTAATGCAAACTGTTGTACTACAGGAGTAGTACCAACTCACGGTGGTAATGACAAATAAATAGACAGAACTGTTAATGATAGCATCAACTCCAATAACAGTGTTTTTACTTATGTAGTACAGGCCCGGATTGGCTAATCGGGAGAAGCGGGAGAGTTCCCGGTGGGCCGGTCCGTTTTTTGGCTGCGAAAAAAGCTGCCTTTCCTAGCTGCCTGCACTCACAGCAGTCTGTGAAGATTCTCAGTCATCCAGGTAAAGTAGTCTGAGGATTGAGTCATGGCAACTGGACTTCTTTCTTCCAGAAGCAGTCGCACTTTTTATTTATTTATTTTCTACCATAGCCTCACTCTTTTTATTCATTATTTTACTGCAGGTCCACTGTTTTTAATAATTTTCTCGCAGCCCCATGGGCAGAATGCAGGTTAAGGTTAATGATGACGTAATTATCATTCGACTCCCCCGACACCTTGGTCAACAGCAAAATCAGTTGTCAAGAGATATGCGAGAGATGAAAAATGGATAATAAAAAGCGCAAAGGTGGCGCTGAAAAGGCCAGAATTAAAAAAAGAAAGCTCTAGAAACTGACGCGGCTAAATGTACTAAGCTGAGTAAATTTGTAGTTAAAACCAGCGGCAGTACAACAACACGTAAAGACGATGAAACGACCGGTAAGCTAGCTTAACGTTAAGCTAGTTTGAGCAGTGCAAAACAACGATGTCTGCAAACCACTGTTCATTTTTATGTATCAAACTTTTTCTTGTACTGTAGCTCTTCAGCTGCAGCAGCCTCTAGTCCAGTTTGCTGTTAACAGTGAAGAGCCAGGTTTGGATATTCATGAGCACTAATTCTTACAGAAAATAGATTCTGATACGGTTAAATATTACATTGTGTTAACCGTTCAAATAAATCTTCACTGTGAAGCAACACTTAGGCTACTGTATTTGCACTGAATTGGAAATTAAGTTATTTTAATATAGTCAGTCGTGAACTAAAGAGGGCCGGTCTACGGCTCAAAACTCCAGGGTTGAAAAGGAGTCCCACTCCCGTCCCTGATGTAGCATGTAACTGACTAACGTTACGCTCACACTACAAACGACAAATGACAGAGAAAAAATCTCTTGGTCTTGGTTTCCTGATTATTTACTGTGTGTGTTCAACATTTCATGTAACGTAAACGACTTGTAAGGATAAATCTCAGGTTTTTCTTTCTGGTTTGTGCGGAGGTGGATAGACAATACTGCATAGCATGTAAATAAACAGCCGTATCTCCTAAAAATGGCATTCGTACAGGACGAAACTGCATTCCCAATTCCATTTTTTTACAGAACATATTTGCGACCCGATTACGATTTTGTAGAACGTAATGATCATTATGTCCACAGTTAACGTAAATGACAAGTCACAAATATGTTGATACTAAACGTATAAATGAAATGTTCACAGGTAATGTATTTTTATCCGCCAAAATATCTGATCCACATCCGGTTTTCTCTTGGCTAAAATATCTGACGTTACATTTCAACATCCAGACGTGAGTTTAGTGATAGTGTTTTATGGTTGTGATCAGACACCACAGTGGGTTAGTGTCAGAGAAAGACTGTGGACTGGTTAATGGATGAAATGTCACTTCACACAGTCGCTTCACAAACACAACGTAAAAATGACACCAAAACATCTTTTTTCTAAACCTAACCTCACTGTTTTTCTTGCCTAAACCCAACCTCAGTGGGGACTTTGGTCTCAAACTCTGGTCTCCTGCATGTCAGTCTTCTACAGTAAATGCCTGCCATCCTCCTAGAAAATCCTTGAACTTTAATAAATGTTACACGTCTTTCACTCATTCACAAAAATACGTTTCAGTACAACGTAAAAATATGTTAGATAAAAATGTAATCGGATCGCAAATACATCCTGGAATACAGTTTCGTCCTATACGAACGGAATTCTTAGTAGACAGGGTTGAAATAAATGTGGTATATGTTATGCCAGTCACTTGTTGTTGGTTAACGTTTTTGGTTTCTGACTGGGTATGGTCAAACTATTAAATTAGCCACCACCTTCTCCAGTGCGTGAATACTCACAGAAAAGATTGTGAACACACTGATCAAATGTTGGTAGGTAAAAATCCCTGGGTCGAATAATGACCACTGAAATCATATTTATTTACATTTAGGCCAGTTTGGATTGAATTGACCAAATAGCAATCATTTCTAGGTCCAGGTAGATTATGTTTATGTTTGATGAATATACCAGCGTTTGGTGTGAGTATTGCTCTTTGGATTTCATTCCAGTACCTCATAACAGTCAGGGTATTGTTGGCTATAGCATGGAGGTCTGTGATGCAGGCCCAGACTATCACTAACCCACCACCAACCCATTTATATCTGATTATCTTACAGGCAGCATAACTTTCACTACGCTGTCTCCAGACTCTTTCTTACCTGTCACATGTTCTCCATGTGAACCTCTCACCATCATGGAGTCTGTTCCCAACAGTGACATGCACAAAAACCTGCACACCAGTAGCCTGGCATACCAGGCTACTGGTGTGCAGTGGTGCCTACAGGTTCTGTAGGGCTTGCGAAGTTCTCCTTATGTTCCTTCTTGCACAGAGGAGCAGATACTGGTCCTGCTGCTGGGTTGTTGCACTTCTACTTTCATATCTAGCTGTGCTGGTGTACCAACTGGTCCCCTGGTACTTTCTCCCTACTGTAGAAACTTTTATTTAAAATTTCAAACTATAGGTCATAGCTTCTAAGGTAAGGTAATTTTATAATCTCACATAGAAGCTAATTTTTACTTTCTTTTTTCAGTATTTGATTTGTTTGTTTTAGGCTACTGTAGAAACATAGCAGAGGAACATGGGGGCCTCTGTGAAAGGGAGCCCACTCCCTATCTAGTTGTGAAAGTCTCATTTCAAGCCAATGGTTCCCAAACTCGGCCCTCAGGCGCTTGCTGGCCTACCCACTGCTGATTACGTGGATCAGGTTTACCTTCCAGCTTCTGACTGATTGAATACACTTGATCCAGGTAATCAGTAGTGGGTAGGAAAACAAGCAGGGCAGGGGTGCCAATGACGAGGTTTGGGAACCACTGTTCTATTTATTAGTGTGTAACTACACACTACATAATTAGAACGTAATTATGAATACTATAATGCATTTTTTGTTGATCAGCCTAAAATATGTGACCCTGCAGACATACAAGCACAAACTAAGCCACATTTTTTCTCTAATCGTAACCAAAGTGCTTTCGTTGTGATCATACAGTACTAAAAAATATATATTTTAATAAATGATGAATGTGCTTGCAATTTAATACACCATACATTCCTGAATCTTTAGGCATTATATCAGTGCAATATGAGTTCATGTGAGAAATGCAAAGCTGCCATACTGATATGCTGTCACAGAAAAACATTTCTATCGTAACAGTTCATGTTCACCTCCTGACAGAACCTGCTGTGAAGTGACACAGTGCATTCACTGGATGCATATACAGGATGATATTCAATGTTTCTAAACTCCAATGAGACAAAACAGATGGATGAGAAAGATGCAACTTTCAGGACTTCAACCTTGAACCTGCAGCTTGTTTCTGTTCTGCTTGGATGCAATGAACACCCGTGTTTTTTGGTGTGTGTGTGTGTGCTGCATAGAACAAAGGATGCTTTTGTACAGGCCCGTGGCTGCAGTGTCTCCTCTACAAACACTTTTCTGCATGTATTTTCATGTATGTTCATGTGCTGCTGCCCACATGTGTGTTTTCTCACTCATTGTTTACTAAGAGAGGCGTGAGCTTCAGTTCAGTGTGTTTGTGTCCCTGTGGAGGACAGCTTTCGCCCTGGGCTGGGCTGACTTTAGGCCTGCGTTTTCTCAGACCCCACTCGCCTTTCTCTCCTCTGGCTATGATCTACTAGACTTCTGCTGCAACTAATGGTAATCCTCCTGACAGCTCCTTAAAACAGCTACACAAGGGTTGTCATGCAGGCAGCATTTCCAGTTTCTCATAGTGGAAGATGCACAAAGAAAGGCTTGTTATGAGCTGACAGATCAAAAGTTTAGTGTAAAATACACATTGTCTCCTGAACAACAAAGAATAAATGTCACTACTACTTCCATCTAAATGGACTGGATCAATTTTAAGCTGCAGATTTGTACATTGTGGGCATGGAAAAAATGCCTATATAAAATACTAGATAAAAATGTAAATCATTATAATCACAGTTGTAAATTGATGTGTAGTAGTGTTGCAAAGCTGAAGAAGTTATTCTAGATGGCCATAGTTCCAAAAGTAAATGATTCACTTTCTGCATTTTCTGCCTCTACAATGGCAGGTGATTTGATGAGTTGAACACTTAAGTAAGTCATCTCATAGACACGGATCAATTTTGATATGATTTATTTTTCAACAAACTGCAGCGAATCACAGCTACAGCTCAGATTTACACCTAAACTAGCTACTGTACTACTACTACACAGCAGTAGAAGGTATAGCTTTTCATACACAATTTTAAACTTCATTTGGTCTTAGTGTAAAACTATAGTGTATCATGGTACCTTGTGTTTACAATATGTTGAAGAGCAACAAGCATTATGTTGAAGGAAGGTATTTCGAACTTCTCCTACTGGCTTAATGTATATTAGTTCAAAGCATTTGTGTAACACATTTCAGTGATAAGGCAATTTAAAATGCTTTACACTCATTGGCCACTTTATTAGGTTCACTTGTACAATCTAATACAGAAGCTATGCCATTAAGTCTACTTTTACAAGGTTATAATTTTTCTTTTATGTAAATAGGGTCTACAAATATGTAGAATAGTATGACTGAGAAAAACTAAAACTAAGAAATTATAACCTTGTAAAAGTTGAATAAATTGCAGAGTTGCTTTATTGGGTTATAGCAGTGTATATGTAAGCCATATCAAACTATACTGATGTTATAAATAAACAGTTAAATAGTTTTCTTGTGAGCATTTCCTGTGGTGATTAGATATGGTATTTTATGGTAATGCTTATCATGAGCTGCTAATAAATCCTCTAAAGGACTTGTCAGAGAAGCTTCACCTTGCATTATGGTATTTCATGGGCACTTAATTGTGTATAAGGAATTTGATACTAACAGCTGCAGTCAAGTGCCATAAGCCACGGGCGGTTGTGTGTGTTACAGGCCCTCTCATATTTTACCTCTCCCTATCCACATGTATACACTGTAAGGGAATTTCTGCTGAAGGGACCCAATGTTTACAACACTTGACACTGAATTCAATCTTTTTTTAACATTGGTGCTGACATCTGGTGCTGAAAACTATAAGCTACCGTCCATATGCTCAGCACATGTAACTTATAGTAGCTCAGTTGCACATACCTTACAGAGACATACACCTACAACAACGCAGCATCTAGAATATGCACACACAATTTACTATGTAATTCCATCGCCTGCGTCTGCCCATCCCTGTGTCCTGTGTTTGTTTGTGTTGTATCTAGTTCCCAGTGCCATATGCTATCCGTGGCTATTGGTATCACACTCTGCAGCAGGCCCCAGTAGCCTGCTGTTCTCAGGGCCCAGCTCCTCTCGTCTAAACAAAGAGTGGACTGACAAACACAGTGATGTATTAAGGGTTCACGATTCAAGTTTCAGAGCCTCGAGACTCAAATACTGTTTTACTGATCCAACTTCCACAAAGCTTTGCGCCTACATCACAGGACAGAGCCCTGATACAGCCATCAGCTATCAGGGAAAAAGCTTATTTTGAAATCAGTGTGCAGTGCTCTGCTCCTGTGTTGCATTACCAATAAATTGATGTAATGCTGGTGGATGTGTCTTCTAAAACTATTTCCATTCCTTGCAGGAAAACTACAAGCATATTTTTAACATTATATATTGCACTAGATATCTCAGTTCCTTAGTTTTTGTATAATTTAGAGGATCACGTGCATTCAGTGAACTCCTGAGTGTATCCAGCATACTGTATATCCTGCAGCATGATGGTCTTACTGTGTTTGAGATATGTACAGCAGCTGGCTTATCTATACTTGAACCTCCCTGCAGTAATTTAATATTAATTTCTTATAGACTTGGCAGGCTTGTAAGAGACATTTTAATTGTTAGAATTGAGGCAACATTGTAGGAGTCACTGTAGTAAATGTAATGTCTTAAAATTCCACAGTAATGCTGAAAATAACACTCAAGCTAGAACTGAGAGGAAACATTCCAGGCTCCTAAAAAATATGTTTGTATACAACTAAACCTGCAATCACGAATATGTTTTTGTGGAAAACATAATTATAACTAGATTATGTTTTCAAGAAACACGAACATATTAACAAAAAGCAAAAGTTTGCATTTGTTGACCTTAACATTAAATCAAAAACAATTTTTTTCTTCCTAAATATTCAATCTTGCTGTTGTTGTAGTTTGTTGAAGATGTGGCTTTTCTTCACGAACAATGTCTTTCCATCCATCCATCCATTTTCTTAACCGCTTGCCCTCGTAAGGGTCGCAGGGGATGCTGGAGCGGGGTACACCCTAGACAGGTCGCCAGTCCCTCGCAGGGCCGACCAAACAATCTCTTTATTAAACACAATTAAAATCTTTCTCCAACTTTTACCAAAGTGCTTTTCTTGCTTTAACCCAACTTGAGACTGGACTCCAGACTTAAGCAAGACCGGCGATTTGTCACTCCTCTACATTAGAAACCCTCCACTCACCTCTACCACCTCCTTGTGACATACTGTCTCCTAATAAACGTTTCAGTTCTTTCAAAAATGATCATGGTATGATTATGTTTGTGTATGTAGTTTAGGTATTAGGTATTAATAATGGACTAATGTAATCATTGTTTGACACATTACTGCCTGTTTTTATTTTTGGACATATAACCAAAAGTTTTAACACAGATCAAACTTAGAGCCAACATGACTATGTTAACAGTAGCACACAAGTGTTGGAGTGATTTGGTAACAATAGAATAGAATAGAATAGAATAGTATTAAACCCATTTATGAACCTCCAAATCCAAGTACAATCACACTCCTGAGCTATAAAACCACATGTAAAACTCTCTGTAAAACTCATTCACTATAGATTGGAATGTATGTTTCAGTGTTGAGGTCAACGGTTTCCAGACAAGGTAACTATGATACAATAAACTCATAGTAAACTAATGGTTTATGGACAGATGGAAGAAATCATGTCAGTGTTTACAAGCTGCTTGCACATACAACATGTCTCATCCTCAGTCCAGTCACATTTCTTTCAGTACAGTTCCTGTTATCTGTGTTGTTGAATGGTAAGAACTTTCTCATCTTCACTGTAACTGTGCTGATGTATGAAGATGGATCATACATTTTAAGAAGAACAGAATCTAAGTCGGCATCTATGTCAGTGTTGACACCAAGCAAAAATTTCTTCTTCTTTTGTGTAAATTTGCCTGTAAATAGATATTTTAATAATTGCAAAATACATTTTAATTCATTTCACTGAATTGTGTTAACTGTCAGTCAAGTTGGCAGCAACAACAAACTTGAAAACTCGTATCGTTGGCATTTTTGCCATAATGAGATACTTTAAAGCAGACATGGAGACGGGAAATGAGCAGGGGGAGAGCGGGAATGACATGCAACAAAGCAAGATACCCCACGAGAAGGCCATGCTGTTATGTGACATTATCATTATCATTACTATTATCATTATTATTCGTCAGTGGGATGTGTGTTACGGATTCCATCTACAACAACCATTTTGACAACCCAAGATTTCACAGAATTCCACACTTTCATCGTGCTTCTGAAATTTTACAAACTTGCTTGAGTTTGCAGACACGGGTAGAAAATCCACCGCAGTAAATGCTTTGCCTTAATTTTGTGACATGGCCCATGTTTTAAATTTGCAAACATGCTGCTTTCTGGAGCTAAAGAGGTCAATTTCACTGCCAGACACTGTGAACAGTGAAACCATCTACATCTTGGAACTTACTTTTATTGGACTTTGTGATGAGGTGACTCTGTTTTTTATATATATCCTTGGCAATCATATGATGTCCTGAAACCAACCTGTAATAATTTAACACACTGTACTTATTTAGAAGAAAAATACACTCCCTCACTCTGCTGTCCTAGAAACTTTATTTTAACTGCTGTTGTGTATTCTGTTTGAAGCCGGGGCTTAACAGCTTCATTTGTGAAGTGTCTCAATTAGGCGGAATATTTCTGCCGACATATCTCAACACCCAGACAGTCTCACTAGAACATGAAAGCCCAGGCTTAAGGAAGTCATCACACACCTCGGCAGAGAGAGACAGACAGACACACACACACACACACTCATGTATGCACACACACACACACATGCAAGCACTAAAAATAGAGGCAGCTATCCTACTAACGCTGGTTAATGCTGCTCACCCCAGACAGCTGGATTTGCATATCTTTAAAGGGCCTTTTTTCTCCTCTCTCCTTCCCTTCTCTGCATTTCTTCTTTTTCTTTTTACATCTTTCGATTTATAAAACTCTGGTTTCTTATGGAAATTCTCAAGAGGGCTTGTTGGGAAAGAGCTTTTTTTATCAGCGGGATGACATCATTTTCAAGTACACATTGCAAAGCAAAAAATAAATAAATTACATAGCTGTGGATAAGGTTTGGTTAGGTTTAGGAACAGGGAGATTTACTATTAATCATTCATTGATTAATTAGCAGTAATAATTTACCATAAAATGCAATGTACTGTATTTTGATGTAGTACTGAGCACAGCCACTAGGCAGTGCCTCTTACTATTTAATGCGACGGAGTTACATGTCTCTGATCTTGTCTATTAACTGTTTTTTATATTATAGAAATGCGCACATCCCGTTGACATGACACAAAGAATTTGTGTCACCAAAGCATTCTATAGTCCCCGTTTCGCTTTCTAACTCTATCTAATGAAAACAACTTCAACACGTTAACATAGGTCAGGAGTGTCAGACACGTGAGATACACTAGCTCAGGTGCTAACATTCAAGCTGTACTTTCATTAAGAACAAAAGACATTTGTTTTATTTTATTTTGTATGACTTGGTGTTTACCTAAACTATTTAAATTCCAAATTTACTGATTCTTTGCAAACATAGTTTACTTCGGTACATTACAAGGTTAAACACAATTTTATTACTATAACCTGAATTATTATTTTTGTACTGTACACAATTACATTTCTACATGTATTTCTTGTTATATTCTTTACTACCTTACTGTGGTCTGTAAAACAACAGTGTCCTGTGTGTCTTTTGTCGACTGATCCAATCACTCCAACCGTCTCCCTCTGTAGATTTGTGGCTCTAAAATTAAAGAGTCTCACACAACATTTGAATAAGATATCATTGAGACTCAGATAGAAAGAGAGAATAGAAATACAAAGATTTATCATCAAAATCATCAAATGTAACATTTTATGAGACATGCAGCTCTGTTTTATCAGACACATACAGAAAAATGAAGAGTCGCAAAGTCTAAACTATGAGACAGTGAGGAAAACAAATATCTCATCAGGATATTTGAGTGCTTTTATGACATAACAGTGACACGCACAGTGTATCAGAGTTGTTTATTCTTTCTTTATTACAGTTTAAAATGTTTGATTTTGAAAAAATATTGGGATGACATACAGTATGTTGGACAACAATCTTTTTTACTATATGAAGACTAAAAATCTTCATTAAAATTTGTTATTTCATCATTTAAACAGTTTAATATTGTTTAGTGTTTTAAATTACTTTTTTAATTAAAGACAACTAAACGATATGGATTCAGTCCTGCTTCAATCACACTTGACTAATATTTGAATAACCCCCTGAATTTCTCTGTTGCCACTTATATTACTGTTAGATCAGATATTTCCAGTGAACAGTGCGACTGCAGAAAACAAGAAAAAGCAGGCTGAAAATAAAATTATTCTGAAAAGTATTTTCAAATTTGTAAATGCATTTTTCTGCATTCCTCATTTATTAAGTTTTAGTGGCGGTAAATGATAAATCTCTATTTTAATGTTTGTTTGAATGTTCTGGATTTATTAGTCTAAAGCCTAACAGAGCCAATTTGAACTTGTTTTGTGATAGTAGAAGTAACTCAGCACCCACTTCCTTAAAGGTCCTCCAAATATAAGCAGTCCGTCCTGATAGAATAAAAAGTTGTATCCAGGATACTTGTTCAGATTTTAAATAAAGTTTCTTGTGGATGGGTCAGTCCCAAGAAAATCTGTTTTACTGTCAGCTGGTGTTTGTGGCAGCAGGTGTCACTAGAATGGATCTGTTCAGATTTCCCTAAAATGCTCTGTTTACACTGAGTCATAGGAAAGCTCTAGTATAGAAAAGAACAAAAAAATACTGTGGAAACAATGTCTCAATATTAATAAGTTTAATAATTTTGACCAAACTAATATTTATTCTTATTCAATTCTTTCTTTTGGGTTTTGGCCTCAGCTCATTTCATTCATGATCCAGAAAGGATCGTGATTTTCAGTAAAAAGAAAAATCTGATCTTGGATGGTAGTTCAGAATTTAGAATTTTTGAGTTACTATTTAGATAGTTGTCTCAGAACTTGATGGAGACCAGACTAGACCTAAAAGAAGAGAAAAACACTATATTGTACTTAATATTTGTCACATGGCCAGAATCAAGTCGCCAAATGAACACTGATGTTGCCCTGGCTGGATGTGTTAATTGGTAATCATTTACAAATATGTTAATCATATTAAAATTAAAATGATTATATGTCACTGTGGTTTTCTTTATATTTCAATGTTCCTTACTGGCTAAAAAACAACAGCAGAGTCCAGATTAATGGCAAGGCCAAAAACCACTAGCAGCAACAATAGAAACTAATAACTTAGCAAAGCAGCAATAATACCTATTCATATTTATAGGTTTTATAATACAGTATAGTATACATTTCTTAAATTTTCTTTTATACACTGCCAGTCAAAACTTTGGACACACATAGAAATGACCATGTTTGTGAAAGAAAAGCCGATTTCATAACATCAAATTGTCTAGAATAAATGTGTAGACATTGTTCATATTGTAAATGACTATTGCAGCTGGAAAAAACTTTTTTTAAAGGAATATTTACATAAACATACATAAATTCTGCAAACATTAGTACTGTCTTCCAATAACATGTTATGTTTGCTAATGTAAATGTATTAATTTAAAAGGAGAACTGATCATTAGAAAACCATGTGCAATGATGGTAACACAACTGAAGACAGGTATCTTTTCATGAAGAACATGATAATTCCTATGTGCTTGACTGGTAGTATACATATTTCTCCCAACTGAAGAAGAATAATTACTGCATTATATAATTATAACTCAAACAATCTCACAAGGAGTCCAGTTTCCTTTATGCTGAATAAGACCCCAAATGCTTGCTGTTGCTGCAGACATAACAACTTACTGGATGAGTCTTTCTTTAATGTGAGTCAACGGATACATGACATTCCAAACTCAGCAATCCGCATTTTCCCTTTTTCTGTCATTTTTCAAACTACAGTTCAAGACTGACTGAACACATTTAACGTGAGACCTGCCAGGAGAATGATATTGTTGCTCCCTTTAGAATCGTTAGGGTCCTCTAACAGATGAGTAACTGCACACAGTGTAGTCATATTTTACTAGTCTGGCTCAGCTATGACAGGTGTGTAACTGAAGATGAATATATAATTCAGATACTAACAGACATTTGTGGTCTGACTAGATATAACCAATATACAAATTTTTCTTATATATATTTGTTTATATACACATTGTTTTTATATGCTTTGTCTACAAAAATAGTTCATTTTTAGAATGCCTTAATGCTAACTTAAAGCAGCGAGAACTATTACCATTAGGATAATAGTGAAGCATGTTCCTGATTGGGCCCCAATGGTATAAAAACCCACCTATTCTCTATGATGACATTTTATAAGTCTTCCAAAGGGGACATCCATCCAGTCATCTATCCATCCAGCCATCCATCCATTATGTTCACTGCTTATCCTGTTAAGGCTTGTGGGCTTGCTGCATCCAAAGATGGGTTACACCCTGGACGAGTCACTAGTACATCTTAGTCAAAAAGTCAAAGGCAGGATCAAACATCATATCTTGTGTGACTTTTACTATTTGCTGCCTCCATCATGCATCAGTTTACCTCAGCTTAATGTTCGTCTGAATTGGATTTAAATAAAGCCACCCCCCACTACATTCTTTAAAGTTTGTCCGTCAAAGATAGCCTGTCTTTTCTTTTGGCCTCTGGGTGTCCTGTATGTTTGAGGTTGCTTCTGTCTGTCTGTCTGCGGTCAGTCTGTCTGTCACCTCTGACTTTCCCTCACTGTCTCACAACAGTCATCCAAGCTACAGCCGATCAGCCAGTGGAAGAACGCTGGGCTTGGTGCCAGCCAGCCAGGGCGCCAGTTGGGCAGTCCATCAGTAGCATTAAAGACATGTTATCCACTCGACTGTATCCACCTGGCTTAGAGCCCTGATCCCTTGTCCGAGTTCCCCCCTACTCAATCATGGGCCATGTGTAAAGTGCACAGATTCTCCCTCTTTGCCTTATCAGCATGGCACCCAGGCATCCAGCCTGCTGTAGGTCTTTTAAAACACTACAGAAATACATGAGGAAGGTGCTGGAAATGACACTGTGATCTCCAGCCAAACTGCCTTGCTGATCAGGTCATTGTCTTTAAAGGGACAAGGCCCAGAGAAAGCAGAGAACTGACCTCATCTGATATTTTTTCTTCGAGAATACAAAGTCAGCAACATTCATTTAGCTCTCTTGTTATATAAAATGGATGAAGACTTAAAAGGAGTGTTTATTTTTTGTTATACTTAGATACCAGATAATGGGCTTGGTACTTTTTTCATCCCAGCTAAATATATTGCAGTTGCTCTTTTGATTCTAAATATACAGAATTCGTACTGTGTCTTGTCCTCATTCTATCTGCTTTAATATAACAGTCACTGCGTTATGGATCTACAGATATTATTGCAGTTGAATGGTGAGTTCTGAAGCACTTGTACAAGCACCATGATATTCACACTAAATTTGCCAAATTAGTTCCATTATTCAGTGGGCGTTTGCCTGTTGGAGGTCAGGTTAGAAAGAAGGCTCAGATGCAGTATACTTCACACTTATTTGTAAGAATTGCAAATGCAGGAGTCGAGCTCGTAAAAATTCATAAGGATAAAAGGGAAAAAAAGTCTAAAAGCAGGCAATTATTAATCATCATTAAACGTCAAAGCAAACTGATCCAAAAAAATAAAAATTGTCTGTATAAAATCCACTAATCGCATTTCTGCAAAGCAAGTGGGTGTGGAATGAGTGGATCTGAAATGACAGAGAGTTAGCGTTTCTGCAAGCAATTTGAAAATTTAATGAAAGAGCCATGACATTACCACAATCACAATACCATTAACCTTTTAATTGTTTGTGTTTGCTTTGGAAAAATTCACTAGTGACTGATCTGTGCAGTCATGAGTATGTGATTGTCAGTCATTTCATTGTGAGCTAGAGTTAGCATAACATAAACCCAAGTACAACACTTGGAAAATAGAAGGTTTTTTTAGTTTTAATCAGTATTCACTTAACCATCACAGTGAGTGCAGATCTTTGCCCAAAAGTGGCCTGTAATGTCAAAACCGGTAAAAAGACACATGTAATGATCTGGTTTTATGTCTAAACATAATATAACATTTAACAGAGAACTTAGTGTGAACTGTATGCTAATTAATTGAAGGTAGGCAGATAGGTTTAACATGGATCTCAGTGTGATCAATGTTCTCAGGTAACTGTTCCACAGGTGACTGTAGAAAATGCTTGTTCCTGATAATAAAGTCTCTTCTAAAAGCAGACACAATTAATTTATGTTTGCTGTAGCATGAAGACAGGTAAAACCCAAGGCTACAACTAAGAGTAGTTATTTAGGGCTGGATATTCGCATCCTACATTAAAATCTGGGTCATCTAGTACAAAATGTGTTTTGATTGAGGATCGCAATTCCAATACTTTAAGAATAGACTGTATTTATAAATGGACGTTTAGTCATTTGTGTTGGCATGTTTCTTTCTATCCAAAAAAACATTTGCCAAAAACATTTTATGATTTTTTGCATTTTTGTACAAACTGCCATTTGAAACTGACCTGATATATTAAAAAACTAACCAAGCAGCTCTTTACACTTTTAAAATTCAACACCATCGCTCTGGACCAAATTTAAATTAGAGGAGGACTAGCGAGTACACAGAAAAAACTGTAGGTAATTGAGGCTGTAATTACTTCTGGGGTGGGAGTAAAAAATTACCCGTACACAAGCTAAAAATCATTGTAATTATCCTACCTTACCTAGAGAAATAATTCCAGTGCCTAAATTTGAATTTTAAAGTATTTTTTGGCTTCACACCTTTGCCATCTTTTGAACCTTGTGTGTACAGGCTCATCATTTCAGCACACAGCAGGCCCTATCCAAATTCCCTCTTAATGAATAAGCAATACATTCTTAATAATACACCTGGTTGCCTCATCCACAGCGGTAGTAAAATGAAGACCAGACCCTTTTCTGTAATTAAAGAATTGAATAGTTTCTCTAGTGTCATTATGGGAGGCAGCTGAAAAAGCTGTGATTTTAGAGTGGACGTCGGTTGAACCTATTGAAAATTGATCGAACCAATAGACCGAAGTGAATAGTGAGCTGGAACTTGTCCAGCGACCGAAGGTCAAGTGCTTTTAAACAGCTTACATGAGTTTTAGTTCTGAAAGAAATCATGTTAAAAATCTTGACCTTTCTTAACCATCCAAAACTTATTTTTGTACGTTTCTTGTCCCAAGTCCAAACTGTGGGTTTTTATATGTGGCGTCTTCATTGGGGCCCCTAACCGCAATTGTTTGTGTTCACTGCAGAAACCATGGAAGGCTCTGTTTCTGCAGGCTGAAGGCCTTCAAGGGGATACACACAAGGTAAAGCAATTACTGTTAACATTTTGAATGGCTGTACATCTCAAACTCTTTTGCTTTTTGATGTGGACTGACACTTGCATTGCTGCATTGACAGCTTGAACATGATCCACCAACATGTAGGAGTTCAACCTTGGAAGTAAAGTATTCATTGATTTTGAATACTGCCTTATACAAACATCAGTGGCTTTCTTCCTTCAGTTGAACCACCCACACATCTTTCCAATTGGAGCCTGGTTCACAAAGATTTGCAAGACTGGTCTGTAGAGTCAAACTAGTCTTATAAAAATAATGATTAACATTAAGGCCTTCTAGTCACATCAAAATCCCGCCTGACAGCTCACAGTCAGCAAGAATTGCCGACAACTGACAAAAAGGAGCAATTTGTGGTTTGCAATAGTGTGCACTATAATTAATGGGGTGCAATTTAAAGAGGCTGCAGTAGCCCCTTGGAACTTTTTATTTGTTACTGTTCTACTCATTACCGGGTTTATGCAGCACAATGTCTACATTCATTATATGTATAGATAGAAGAGAAGAGGGAGAATCTGAAATTGTCATTGCTGGACTGACCACTCTTACGAAAGAGTTTATTCATAAGTGTGTAATTAGTATTTTTCTTTTAAATAGAACTAGTGTGTATGCTTTCAGTTTAGGTATCTTTGGCTTATACTGACAAGAAAAGTGTGAGTCTATTTGGCCCGTACTTAATCTTTTGATCAAAACATGCTATACTTAAGTAAAGTATTCTTGCCTTTAAGGAAGAAAATGTTGATTTGTAAGGCACATGAATCTTTATATGATGTTTTAAAATAGATAAATTGCAGATGCCACTCCTCTCTTGGGTCTGTTCTTCTGAGGCATTATTGCTCTCCCTTTTTTAGCCTTCATCTCAATCAACTGCTGCTGACAGAGCCTTTCTTAGCTGTTAATAGGCAGTTCCCTCACAATACATACATACACAATACTATAAAGCAAAGTCCTTTGTAATGTTCTGTGTTCTTTAAAAAAAAAAAAAAAAATGGGATGAACTTGTAATAGTGTAATAGTGTATCTATTTAATGATACATGTTTAGTATAATTACAGGACTAAACTAGAATAAATAGCCATTTAGTGAACAAAATTATGAATGCTAAACACAAGCTGCCAATGCTGCATGTAGATTCAGCTACTGACACATTTCATATGTTCCAAAAACATACAGTTCTAGAAATAGGCAGATTGTGGCCAGGAGGGGGCACCCTCCATAGATTTTCAGTGTGTGTAACCCTGCGTGACTGGAACAATGTATAGCAGAATAATTCAGCAGCATATCTGCGTTGCTGAATTTTCAAACATAATGAGTAGTCCATCATAACTCTCCTGCAGGTGGCAGTATAGGTATTATACGTCAGGTCATCACAAGGCACACGTGCATCGGTTTTCGCAACAATCATAGTTTTAGAGTTACAACTCTATGAACGCAAACTCTGCCTGTAACGCCCCCAATAGCAAATCTCTAAGAAACTGCACGTCCTCACAGTACCATTGTGCACTTGTATCCCAATTTCTGTTTAATTATGACACTGTTTAAATGTTATGCCTTAAAAATAGACCCCATCCACTTGATATTTAATGGCCAATAGCACAAAAATTTTTAAATATTAAATAAATAATAAAAAATAAGGAAGGTCGCAGTTTCAATGATACAATTTTTTTTGAGAAGCTTAAAATAGACAATGTGATGAAAAATGGAGTAAGAAGTGTCTTCTAAATGGTGGACTAAAGTGGGCATTCGCGATTGAAAAAAAATTCAGTATCATCCAAGGAAAGAACAATAAATTGTTCTTGTGGGACGTACAGGAATTACAAGCCTTGTCAATAAACCTAACTGTTCTCATGGTGGGGCTGTTGTCATCATATTTTTGTATTTGAAGCATTTTATCATGCGTTAGCTGTATATGAAGCTTATGCTACAATGCTTGTGTAAGAGTTTTGTAGAACAAATAAATAATATAACTATACAAAAAAAAAACTACTGAACTAACTAAACTAAACTGAAGACTGTAGACATTATTATGTTATATTTTCAGCTTTATTTTGATCATATCTATGTATTTTTGTTTTTGATATTTAATATTTTTTTCTTAACACTATATCATCAGACTGTTTACTGGGTGGGGGGTGGGGTGGGGGGCGGTACAGTTAAGGTTTATATAAATATATTTAGTCAAAATTTATAAAAAATATAAAAAATTTCAGCTGTACTGACTAGAGCTCATTCTGCCACGTTTTTAATTTAAACTTTTTACTTTTAACCTGCTAGGTAGAAAATATTAACTAAAAAAATGATGTTGTTGATGTTGTAGCTGTGTGTGTGTGTGTGTGGTCCAATGTCGCTGTACAGTACATTTCTTACCTTGTGTCATTCTCTGAGTATAAACACAGAGGCAGTGTACAGTGGGGGGCATTAAGAGTCCACACCCTTAGCGAATAGACACATTTTAAACATGAAACCATCCATGCAGACTCTGGATAGAGAACTGAGAGATAGAGGACTGAAAGAAGTAGAAATAATAAAAAGGAGATAGGAGATATGTATTTCAAATATTGCATTTAGCATTTAAGTGAGTCTGTGTAATGACATAAACACATTGCCCTCTAACCAATGAGAAGCTGAATTGAGAAACATTCAAAAACATTTCTGCTCATTGCTGTATGACTAGTAGTAGTTGCTAACATTAGCAAACTTCAGGCAAGTATCATTACAGCGACTGAATGAATCTTATCCCTATGTGTTACTGCTACAGCAGGTCTTGTGGAATACAAGAAACTTTATTAATGCTAAAATACAGGTTCAGACACAACGTTGTTTGCACATGTTGCATATATCTGCAAAATGTGCCAACATCTTTTGGTATTAGGTCTTTAAATAAATGATTTGCAGGGTTTGACTGCAATAGTAAAGGCAACCTAAACCATTAAAAGCACCCAGTTAATGCTGTAATAACAGTAAAATGTTAGTCATGAAGCATTAATTTCACATAGAACTAAACAGCAATAACGTGTGTAGGCAAAAGAAGTGACTTTATTTTCTGAATGAATGATTCTCCATTAATGAACTGCAGTGGAAACAGGAGGTGGTTGGGGAGGATATAAGATTTGTGCCGTGAGTTAACACCATGTACTCGATTAACAAATTTGTCAATGTCCTTACACTAAAATCATATTGACTAGAATAGAATAATGGCAACTTAGACTCTCCATGTGTTTAGTCATCGTGGACAGAGAAGATATTGATGATTTGTGTGAGAACGCCACTGTTTCTGCTGCCTTGGACATTTTAAAAAATTTTTATATCTTATATCAAATATCAATCCTACTCTCAGTTCATCAGTATCATGCACATATGCCTGTCATCGGTGCTGTGTTGACCTTTACCATCATTCATTTGTCAGTTGTTCTCGGGTGCTGGATATTGAGTACATTACTATTCCTTTGATGTTAATATCTTTTTATGTAAGGAAGTTAATGTGTTCAGCAACGCATGAGGGCATTCTTCCTCCAGATTTCCTCACCAGATACCTCTCAGTGGTATTGTCTGCCCTGGAGTGCTGCAGCAGGTTCAGAGGAAGAAATAATTTTTCTTCCTGAAGGCTTAAAGAGCTTGAGGAAGTCATAGACAGCACCATGCCCCCTCCTCCTCCTTCCTGTCTCTTCTTCTCTCACTGTTATCATCTGTCTATGAAATAAAGTGCATCACAATGTTCCCCTATGGCCAACTGCACCAGAGACCTTAATGTGCTTTGCATGATAAACGGCTCACAGTTGGAGAACACGTGCCATACAGTTGCTCTTAACTAATAAACTGTGTTTCTATTATGGTATGAAGGACTGATATTGTCCCTTTATCAAAAAGTGTGTATCATCTAGTCATTCCTGCTTTGCTAAAAACTGTGGTCAGCCATTTGTACGCAATACTGATGCCAAAACAGTCTGGTTGGCTTCTTGCACCTCTCATTTTAGAGTGTATGTCCATGGAGAGAATATCAAGGAACAGCTATGAGTGAGCAGTGGATTTGTTTCACTAAATTAAAGACATCTTTCTAATACAAGTCCGCAACAACTCATAATTCTGTAGGTTTGGCAACTCTTCAGAGTAACCTCTGAAATCTTACCCAGGATTCATTTATGCTTTAGCAGTAGCAGTTGCTAAACAGACAAATCTGCCAATACTGAATCCATTCATTCTTGCACAATCATTTTCTAAACTGAACAGCCAATCAGATTGGCCTCTCTTACCAATCGGTCTGTCGATAAGTTAACATGCTGAAACATCTGAAAAACTGCCGAAAGGCATTTGACCAAAGCAGAAGATGCTGGACACACCAAAAACACAAGGTTGACAGCTCACTGGCTCATTGATGGCTCGATATTGGCCAGCAGTTGACCATTGGTCTCGTGTGTCACAGCTCTAAAAAAATTGTGTTTACAGTTTAGAGTTGCGTATATTAAATGTATACTTTTAGGGAAAGTCTTTTCTAATACATGAACATCCTACATGCCTGTCCTCTACACAACCTTTCCACTTCACTACAAAGGCACTCTACTTCCAGGATTTGCATTGAAAGCCAGATGGTAAACCAGAAGTGGGTGCACTAATGACGGTGCTAATAATCTGTCATTGCACAGAAAAAAAGAGACATAAACACTGATGAATGTTTAAAACAGGCCGACAGCTTTTACCATTTTCCTTTGCTTTATCGTACCACTAAAACTGACAAATCTGAAGTGTTTTTTTGAAGATATTGTGTTGTCTGATAGATTGTGTCTTGGCTCATTGAACCCATGGTTTCATAGTTACCATAGTTACCATATTGCATAGTGTCACAATGAAAATAAAATGTTTTGATCCTTTAAAGAAGGAATTTTCTAGAATTATTTGGAATAAATATATTCAAATATACTGTATATAGACCAGTCAGGTGCTATAAGTTTCCTAAAGCTACAGTATATTTCTCAGGGAGTCCTCACCTCTATTGCTCCTAATTTTTTCCTCGCCTATCTCTTTCTGCCCTCTGCCATGGCTTTTTTCAATTCCTCTGCCTTCCTGCTCTACCACATTTTACAGTTTGCCCTCCTCTTTCAATCTCTGTCTCTCGACCTCTCAATTCCTGTGTTCTGTTCCCTTTGCTATTGCTATTCTGACTTCTCATCGCTTCATATACCCATATTTCTATACGCAATACAGCTTCCTACTCTGCTCATACTGGAGCTGCTGCTGAGGCATCTTCTAAAATTCTTGGCATGTTTTTTTCTCTGGGCCAGGCGTCCTCCGACTGGCTGTCTCCATTTGCAATCCAGAAGCATAAATTACTCTGTGTCCTCATGCAACCTATTCGCATAGTTATATTCTAGGGCACTGGACTTTACCATAACCTGCTAAATTCTATGCAGCAACAGGATGCATAGATTAATACAAAATAAACAGCCATCTAAGTGTTGTTTTGGTTCCTTCTCCTTTGTTTTCATTAGCGAAGGTCACCTTCTTTTCTGTAGTAGCAGCTTCCTAGCCAATCCTGATTCTCTCTGCTATTCACATGCAGGGAGGTTTTTCTGGCGAGAATTTATTTAAATATCCCACTGTATTACTGATACACCAAGGAGGCCATGCACAGGGGCTGTGCTCATTAGGATGGAAATGACAATTAATATTGGACCATTAACAGTTTAACAACATCGTTGTGTTCATATGCAGAACATTTTGTTGCATGCCATAAATCTTCCCTAAAATCATGTGGTAGGCTGTAGAGCAAATTATTTAAGCAGCCATAAGTTCCTGTCTGAACACTGAAACTATTTCACTCTACACCTTCCTTATGATGGAACTGGAGGAGTGCTCAATAATGTAGGAAACTTTCCAAAACCGACAACTCTGCACTTCACACAGTGTGCACAGATGAGATAGTAAGCACACAGTAAATCAGCTAAAGTCATTTCAGTCCCCTACTGCCTTCTGCAGGTTGAATAGGAAGTTCAATGTCAGTTTGAAAAAGTAACTATGTTAACTGAACTTGAGAATAATTCAATAAATCATGTGTAATACTGTGAAGTTGGATCAGTTGTTCCGTTACATGGACAGTCTTTACACAAAGAGTTTCCTTTTACATTTCTGGGGTTAAGAAGCTCTTACAGTTCACCTAAAACTGTTGAATCCATTTTGTACCTAAGTTAGTAAAAAGACAACATGTGAGGCTGCACCCAGTGACAGGGATACAGACTGAAGTCACAACTAAGTTTGAACTTCTTATGAAACTTTTTATGTCAGCAACATGAACCACAGAAACTGTCAGAATGTTAACACAATTTGAACAAAACATATTGCGTCCTCCATCTCTATGACAACAGATTTTACTTTTTTTTTGCTTCACTATGCAGTGGCCATTTTGAATATAGCTATAATTGCTTCTTGTCTTCAGACATGGTCTGATCGACATTGCTTTGCAATGTGACAAATAATGGAAGACATAAAATATAATGAGTGGTAATCAAGCACTCTCTCTCTCTCTCTCTCTCTGGCTCTCTCTCTTTGTAGCCCACTAAACCCAACCATTTTGTGTTGTTACACCTGTAGAAACCCAGCTAGTAGGTGCATTTGGAGGTACCAACACAGTTTATGTTACACCACACACCACCTTGCACTAGTAATTGCACTTGCACCATTAAACATAGAATACAAAAATACAACGTCTTTAGCATGTTGATCCAAAAACAATTAAGGCTAGTGTGGTAAGTTAGGGAGAGTAGCAGATTCAAGATTCAAAAAACGTAATTAATCCCAGAGGGAATTTATTTGTCATGTCAGAGCAGCTTTCAGTTCAAGAAGTAAGGAAGAAGAACCATAACGAGAAAGGATTAACAACACACACACAAATACTAAAAAATACAATGTATAAAAAAAGGTGTCATTTATCAGACTGTAATGTAGTGGAAATAAGAACAAAATGATTGATAAATGATAAATAAACTATCATTTGATTAAATCAATATGATTACGAGTTTTCCTCCTCTCTCACTTTTACAGAAAGGAGAGGAGTTGTACAGGTTGATGGCCACAGGCAGAAATGATCTCCTGTGGCATTCAGTGGAGCACTTGATGTTAATCAGTCTCTGGCTGAATGTGCTCCTCTGTCCAGCCAGGACAGTGTGAAGGGGGTGGGAGTGATTGTCCAGGATTGAGAGGAGTTTGGTCATTATCCTCCTCTCAGATACAACGTGTAGAGTCCAGCTCCACACCCAGAACTAAACCAGCCCTCCTGATTAATTTGTTCAGTCTGTTAGTGTCTGCGACCTTCAGGCTGCTGCCCCAGCAAACCACAGCAAAGTAGATGACACTGGCCACCACAGACTCATAAAACATCTGCAGCATGGTGCTGCAGACATTAAAATTAAAGGAGCCGAGAGAACTTCTGAAGATGACAAAACTCTGAGTTGTACATGAAGTCTGAGGTGTACAGAGTAAAAAGGAAGCAGTCACATTCTTATAAGGTCATCCTAAAATGTTGTCCCAGGCTATCTTTCGTTGACATTACATGACCAGCCATCTTTAAAACCTCAGTGCAAAGTAGGACCACTGTTTTTGAGCCAGGACCAAAGATATTGCCACATGTGGTGATTTTTTAGCTAGAACAGCCAAATATCACAGTGTACAATTGCCAACATGATAATCAGCAAAATGACATGATGGCATCTTTTCTTTTTATTATATAGGACGCATTTAATGTGAAATGAGTCATCATCCTTGTGATAGACTGGCGATCTGTCCGGGGTGTTTCCTGCCACTCGCCTAGTGACAGCTGGCATAGGCTTCAGCATTCCTGCAACCTTTACAAAGACAAGTGGTTAAGATATTGGATGAATGGATGGATGGATGGATGGATGGATGGATGGATGGATGGATGAAGAGTCATGCAGGTGGAACTTTTTAGCAACTAACAACAAATACTAGAACCAAAAAAAAAACATTTTAATACATTTGCATCCAAGCTCACAGGAGTTGAATATTACAGAGTTCCAGCGACTTCTAGCTTGATACCGTGCATTTTCATTGCAGCGCCTTGCCCCTGCCTGCTCTCGTCTGTTTTCTTAATGCAGTTCATCTTGAGAAAGACTATTAATTGACAATAGCCGTATCCCCCTCTTCCACAGTGCATGGCGCAGCAAAGCTATTTTTTATTTTATTGAGCCCCCTATGTTGCCTATGCCAAGGGGCAGCTCTGGTGCCATGTCTAGTGTGTAAAGAACACCAAATCTCTTCATATGTGGCTGATATACAGTAGCTCAGCTGAGTATCAACCCATTCAGGAAGTAGTTTGTTTCCCTATTTGGAGAGGAACTGTTTTCTAGCATAATCATACACATGTGTGCTATGATTTGCTGCCAATACACTGTATTTTCCTAACCTTAGCCACAACATAGCTAGCATATGCTGAAATTGTAGTTTGAAAACTTTGGGTATAAGGGCCTAGTTAACATGACAACCTTGCATTACCTGCATTGACTGGTTGTACACATCGTTAGAAATTAATGCTACGCAAAATGCAATGGAGTATAGTAATCTCAAGTGTTGCCATGTTTTCCAGTCATGTTGGAAAAAACAATGTTTTCATCTTCTTCTTGAAATATAAATTCACAAAGAACAAATTACACTCTGAGCCAGGAATGATAAGGCCCTACTCCGCCCCCTAGTGGCTGCCTTCTAAATCCTCCAAGTAAACTGTCCATGAAGTATGCAATGATGTATGTGAACAATTACAACGATGATGATGTCAATGTCTACGCATATGTGTTGGTAAAAAGAAAGTATATCCCAAGCCCAATGGGGGAAAAAAAGGAAAGCAAAGCACAGTCCTTGAAACTAAGCTGGGACTTTACAGAATCGTTAGATTTTAATGTTCTTGTCTGGAAATGGCAGAATGGTATAAAATGGAGACTGCAGGCACTCTGCTGATGACAATAGATAATTTTTGCATGTACATGCACTTAACTTCCTGAGAGTCCTGAGAATGTTTGGATGCAGGAATTGCCAATGTCCTCAAGAACACCAGTACAGATAGGAATAGTGGTCACCATCTTAAATGCAAGAATTGCCTCCTTTTCTTTTGTTTTCATTTCTTAAAGGCTTTCTTTATTTTGGCCTTGAAATAACCCACATCTCTCCTTACTGATGATCAGACATTTCTCTTTGTGTTCCTGTCTTTCGGTCAATGTCAGACTCCTTGGCTGCTGGCTGTCTGGAATTTTTGTCAGCATGCTTGTAGCTCAAATGTCACATTGTATTTTCTGATGAATGCCAATGCCACTTTTTGTTCATGGTATTTTTCTATTTTCTACCAGGAGATGGATTTAAGATGCTAAAGCAAATTCACTGCTACACCTGGTTTTTCAATTTGTTTTTGGTATGGTGCCTTTACAGTCTCCTAGGCTGTAAAGCAATACGTATATCTTGTCTTAAATCAATGCTGAACAGCACATATTTTCTCTCTTGAATTCATTTCACAACTTGCAGAAGCAGCAGCAGCAGCTTCTGCAGCAGCAGCACTGGAGCAGTGCATGAGTTGTGGGAGTGGAGCTGGGGGTTGGCAACATCTGAAATCGACTGGCAGAGTAATGAAAGCCTGCCAGATTGTCAGCTCACAGCGGCTGTCCTTCATAAGGGACTGATAATTGAAAACAACAAAAAGAGAGAAAGAGGAATGAGGAAGACAGAGAAGGGTAGAAAAATGCAGGATTAATTCAAACACTCCAAAATCCTGCGAAATTTACTAAGATTTACAAAGCAGCCATCAGTGCATCTACATACACCTGGTTACCATAATCAGGGTAGGGGATTAGAGAAACCTGATTTCCCCAGGTACATTTATCTCAGAGAACTTTTTATTTCCCCTTTTATTCTTAATTTTCTTATTTTTCCCAAAATAATAAAATGAAATGAAATAATTATATTAAATTAAAATATAAAATTATCTAGTTTATGCTATGAAAGCCTTGATCCCTGCTTCAAGTGCTATACCAAACAGTAAACTCTGTGTATTGTGTATCCCCATGAACTGTTGGAAAACTTAATTTGCACTCCCCACCAAACCTTGCCCCACAGCTTCTTTGATCCATATAATAATCAAAGTATTACAGCATTGAAGCACCAAATCTTTTATTTTTTTTACATTATAAAAAGAGCTGTTAATGCTTCCTGTGACAGGCATGCTCAAGCACAAAATGAAGGCAGACGAAGGTTTAGTTCTGCAGTATGTTTTATCTTTATTGTGAATTTACCTCTTCTTTTAAGATTTATTTGAATGATTAAATAAAACTGCAAGTGTATAAAGTTTCAAACTCATGACAAGATAAACATTGGGGGGATGTCCAAGTGAAGATGCTGAGAGCAGCAGATAAGGTGGTTTCCTCCACACTCAAAAAACTCACTCACCTACAAAGTCATTTTTCCAGTGTTCTAGCTGTAATCTCTGCTGTCTAAAAACACCTGCAGCGTGAACTCTCTGCCGCCTTTTCCGTTGATCAGTGACGTTTGTTCTGCAAACTACTGGGGCTTATAGAAAATGGTGTAATTTAATGACTGCAATAAAACTACATAATGTATTTAGTTTTTCCAGAAAAACTACTCGCGGAACAACCTATCTCTGGTCCAGGATCCGGCTACTGCAGCACTCCTCAACAAGGCCAATGGTTATTATTTGTATTGAAATCTTAATGGGATTTTTAAAATGGGTTTTCGGGAGTTCTGAGGTCACTTCTTTCACTTCTTCTCCCCCAAAAAGTCCTCACCACAATAACGATGAAACTCCACAATTCAGTACTTCATAGGTAATATACACGTTTTCAGAAAAACTGTATGTTTTCATCGTGTTTAGAACAAATGCAGGGTTTTAATTTACTGGCTTTAAAACAATTGCCAAACACCATATTTGCAGCACAGATTGTTTTTTATTACTGTATGCACAAAATTGTCATAGATTCTACCCAAATTAAATATTCTTTCTTGCTCTCTCAGCAGAGTAGGTTTTGATTTACCTCTCTAGCTTTCACTAAGCTTATCTGGAACTGGCAAGTAAGCTGCAGTGCTGTCCAATGAGCTGCAAACACACACTCTCCACTTTCTTATCTCTGTTGGCCTGTGACATCTGACTGTACTGAGAGAAGCACAAATGCACTCCTTCCTTGCATCCAGATTTTATATCGGCCTATATGGCGTTATAATTGTAATTTGTTCACATTTCCTAAAAGTCAGAGCATGTAAGATGCAACCTAAATGACCTGCCCTGATTCAGGGAAATAAAAAGGGATGGGACAGATAGCAGACAACAGCAGTAATGGCACTTGGGTTTCAGCGGCAAGACCAGCTGTGCCTGATCCAAAGGGGCACCAGCAGTGATTCAGGCAGAGCAGGGTCAGTTGAGGACACAAACACAGAGTGGGAGGGGTGGCAGTGGCGATGGCAGTGGTGGTAGTGGTGGTGGCGGAGACGAGAGGAAGAAGAAAACAGAACGGCAAACAAGATGAGAAATGGGAGAAGGAGGGGGTTTGGAAGAGAGGACAGGGGTATGTACAGAAAGGAAACTAAAGGCAACAAGAAAGGCAAAGAAAATACTAGAATCGACCTCCAATATAAGGAATATGACCTTGATTACTTTTATTAAATGAAGACTAAAATGACTATTTGACACATAGTTTTTTTTTGTTAGCCAATCCCTAGTCAACATAGTAATTATGTTAAAAGCAGAAGAGAAAGTCACATTAAATAGTATTAAGAGCAACAAAGTCTGCGTAAAACACAGGACATTGTCACAGGAGACTGCTGGTTGTTTTTGTGAATTCCTTTACTTGAGAAATTTAACTGCATGTTTATTATTGTAATTACTATGACAAAGCTCCTTTAATCCTTATGAAAAAATCCAAAATACAACAGGTCAGTCTAAACAGCAATATTTGTGGTTTGTCCCTACCCTCTCATATGACCCATACAAGCATTCGTTGAAAGAGCGCCCCCATGACGCCCTTTGGGCATCTTTGGCAACATAACAGCGGCTAGCGTAACGCACTCCTAAACTGTCTAAAATAATGAGTTACAGCTGCACAAATATAAAACTAGTTTCCTGCAGGAAAGTCCTGAACTTGGCCCATAACTTGTCCTGCTGTGACTTTGTGCTCCCAAATACTATGGGTCTGTGTCATGTTAACTACAGCCATTAGACATAGCCCACCTGCCATATGTCTTTGGTGTCTCATTTTAAGTTGCAAGTGAAAAAAATTTTATACAGTCACACTTACAAGAGGACAGTCTCTGTCTTTATCGCACTTGATTATTATATTATACCTACAAAAGCATTGATTTCTACAAGATTGTTTTTATTTACACATAAATACTGAAGAGTTTAGCATTCACATAATCTGTTTCATCTGATAACCGGCCCTACAGATCACCACATCTAAATAAATACTGCAAAATCCTGATTGATGCAAATTAGTATGTGATAACTACCTTTCTCCAACTGAGGTCTGAATACAAATGCAGGTGCAAATGCAAATTCAGAAATCGTAACGTAATATAGCAAAACTGTTATGATTATGCAGTAAATTTAGTGTTCAAGTAGGCACCCATCACTCACGGTAAGAACATAGTTGGTTTAAGAACCTTTAACGAGTGCCAATAAGCAGATGTAGCCACACAAGTTATGTCTAATCCCAGTGTTTAGAGTCAGTGCAGAAATCATTGCATCCACCTCAACTTGCTGCATGCATACTGTAAATGCCAGTGGCAATACATTTTCTGGCCATGAAATTGGTCAGCTTGTAAGGAACTGAATACATAGCCTGTGTGGGTGGTAGACAGGTGGATCATATCCTAATGAAATAAGCGTACTACTTATTGATGAAGTCTTGGGTTAATCAGGAGCACTCTCTCATTCCACTTCCAATCAAGCCTCCTTGAATTCCATTTTGCCTTTTCCCCGTACAACAGAAAGATTCCCAAGACTGGAGCCAAACAGGTAAATGTTAAAACCCTTATGACTAAAACGTTGTCAGGGGGAGATTTTAAGGCTAAGCCAACAGATGCTGATTAGTGGTTTTGGCAGAGACTCTTTTCTTTTCCTCTGAGATGACTGGCAAAGAATAAATTAGTGACCATGTAATAAATTAGTCATTTTCTAGTGAAAGAATGTTAAGGAGCTTGGCATCTCATCAAAGATTAGGTAAACAATTGATAAATTCATTATTTGCTGGTCCCAGGAAAGTGCCCTTCTGCTTTAATGGTTTAGTTCTGTGAGTGTTTTCTCGTCATAGCAGAAGTAGCATCCTTACAACACATATGTTCACAGCTTGTTTGTTCAATTTGATTCTTTCTCCATTCTTAACCACAGTTTTTTTTTTTTGTTGAACTTGGGTCTGTGAAGTGACAGTCCACGTGGTACGCCCACCATTCATCTCAACCACCTCCCTGAGCTTTCCGTTAGTAAAAAGTGCTTCATTCACGAAGACAATATGTTGCCCTTGAACATAAACCATCCAGTTCAACAGAAAAAATCTATAATTGCAGTTTAGTTGCATGAGCAGTTTTAATTTTCAGTACAAAATGGCTAAGAAAGCTGTTAGTTCAGAGCCCGTCACAAAAGCTGATGACTACTATTGATGTTTGGGGTTGTGCAAAGTATGAACATGATCACTTTAACCAGCTATGTATACTGGAAATTAAGAAAATAAAAATACGAAGTAATTTGGAAGAATAAAGAAAAAAAACAAACAAGCTCCATATGTGTACACTGCTAAAAACTTGTTTTCTAATTATCTGCATTATAGACGACTCTGTACTCTGAGTCTACTTGGGGGTCCACAGCATAAAAATGTTTGTTCAAATCTGAAAAAAAAATCAAATGAGGTGAAGTATAGCTCTACTCTTCAATGTTGCAAGAACTACGACTGACTAGTCTGTTGCAGGGCCGTCATTTTTTGTGAAATGGATAAGGGAAAGATTAGGAGATACTTTTGGCAGACAGGCCGTGGATGAATAGAAAGAGAAAAAGGGGAAATTTAGAGAGTTTGAGAAAGAAAGAGGCAGAGCAAATGAAACTGGACATTGAAGAGCCATGGGGAGACTGAATGAAAGAAAAGGGGCCAAAAAGGGAGGGAGAGGTAAGCGATAGAGAGAAGGTCAAATGTGTCTGGGAAAGTTTTTGAGTTAAGGTGCATTGTAGGAGACCAGACAGTGTGTCTGGGGGGTCTGAGGTGTGTATTAATGCCAGCGATTGGAGGAGGGCTGCCGCAGTTGTGCGTGAGTGGAATATCAGATGGAGGGAGAAGAGAAAGGAGAGAGGAGACAAGATGGAAAGGGTACAGACGCTGAATTTTGGTGAGGGGTGATAGTCTGTGCCTGAGGAAACTAAAAGATGAGCTTCGTGGTGCATGACGTACCCATAAACTCCAACAAAAAATGCAAAACAGCACATGTATGGAGAACTTATTCGCATTGTGTTTGGTTTACAACTCAGCAATTTAAATGAAAAGTTAATTTATCCTGAAGTCTTGTAGTATGAGGACAACTCAGTGGTTCAGATAATCATGCCTAATGTTTCAACTTTTTATTGGAAGTAGAAAATAGCCAACCTGAAGAGAGCAGCTCCAGTGAGAGCAGTGAGCTGCAGTTACAGCCCAACCTCGTAAAACTCACGTCTGGGCTCATCAGGTGCTTCAGAATCCATAACCCATCATCTATCAAACAAAACCAGACAACTTTAATTTCTGTAGGAGAAGCAATTTGAAGGGATTATTAAGACTGCAGCAAACACATCCTATGAACCCCAGTCTCAAGCTGAAGGCCTGAAACAGTAGAATTTAATTACGGCAAGATTATTTTGGATTTACTTAAAGTTTAAGGCATTATTGAATTAAGAAAATGTTATGCTATTTATCTGTGTGCTAGATGTAAAACTAAAATCAATACCTCAAGGCCAGGGTCAGTGAAGAATAAAAAAAGAGATTGTTATACCACAAAAAAATAAATCAAGTGAGGCGTCGCCTTTTGTCCCTCATGCAGAGTGCAGGACATGTTGATCGGTTGTTTTCCTGGTTTGGTGATTGTATACTTACTTAGAGACTTTGTTGGTAGCCCCAAACTGAGTGAGACGGATTGAATCACTTTGGAAACTTTTTAAGTGACTAGTCACATTCAGTTGAAACACCAGAAAATGTTGTACAGTATGTTCTCATAGAACATTAGCACAGCTGCATTTAGCATTCACCAACTGGCTCTTTAAATTCCAAGATGGTATGAAAGTGGCTATTGAATTACTCAAAACAGATTGTTAAACATGTCCCAAGTGATAAATGACTGTAATGTATATCCAAAAGCTCAATGTTTACACATTATCACTAAGAGTTTACAACATTCACAAAGCTCTGCGGTCCAGTTCCAATTTTGTGGTTCCTTTTGAGCCCCTCAATGTTTAATTGTTTTAGAGAATTGAAAATTCAAAACACACTATTCTTTTCTGCTTTGTTCCCATTGTGCACAAAGATTCACTTGGTACATGTATGTACCAAACTCTTAGTACATTTAAATGTTCAAAGACTTACTCACCTATAAGCTTGTTTCTAAATGTACTATATGGAAGTTGCCAAGATGTCATTAAGTGACATACTGCACAGAGTTTGCAGGAGCTAGTATGCAACAAAGTTTAGAATTTTTTTAGGTAAGGTGTCTTGTGTATTAGTGAATGTGTAGCAGCTACAAGGTGAGTGACAAAGGTTGTTACAGGTCTGGTTTAATAATTATAATAAATATTTCAGTAATTCCCTTAGAGAAATTCTTTGTGGACATGCTGCCCCTTTGAGGCACCAAGGGTTTAGGGTTCAGAGTCTTGTCCAGGGACACTTTGACGTGTGGCCAGGAATTAGGGGGGAAACCAGGAAGTGAACCACGAAACCTGGGTTTTGTAGAGTACTGCTGACTACCCTATCTACTGCTCCACAGGTAGCGGACATACCCATCACAGATAATTCTCTTCTAAACAGGAGCGAGACTGAGACAGGCAGCATATCTCTGCAGAATTTAATACAGGCACTTTTAAGCCAGGTTAATACCAGGAATACTGGTATCTTGAACTAATACTCACAGATCAGTACCATTATGGGAGTTCTTTTTTACCTGAGACTACTAGCACAATACGGACTAATTATATATAGATCATTGTGGTGACATCTGTGTTAGTTATGTCAAATGTTACCCGATGAAGACAAAAATGTTACAGCTGTACTTGCTACAGCTATTGATTGTGTAATATACAGTATTATGAAACAGGTCACATTTATCCAAGTCCAAGATTGTGGTGGCCAAACCTGACCCGAGCTCAACAAGCAGATAATTAAGGTGTATTTTAAACAATATAGAATTTGATGCTGGTGATATGATATATGTAGAGGTTTATTCCAGATTTGCTTGACAAATTCTCAAAGGGGAAAATTATTAGTCAAATGTGTTGTTATCTACAGACTGTGGAAGAAAAACAGCAGTATGTAAAGATGGATCAGATTTTAACACTTTATGTAGTGACAAGAGGTTAATCCATAAATGATACATCAGCATTTTACTAATATATAATGATTTAATTTAAAAACATTATCCTGCAAAAGGTAATAAGTAGGGATGTTCCATATTGGCTTTTTTACCGATATCCGATATACCTATATAGTCTAACTCTAAATTTCCGATACCAATACAAACTGATACCAATATGTGCGGGGTGATGAAGCAATCTGATGATGTCATCAAGTGCACGCCAATAGACGTCTAGTTCAAGATTGGCTCAGAAATGCAGAAGCCACAGGATATATTGCAAGGTCTGCCAAACAAACAAAGATATCTCAAAAACTATACCACGGATTTGTCATATTTTGACATTTTGCATAGTATGTAAATGTTGCATCATTAAAACAGTAAAAACCGATACCGATATTACATTATAATGCAAATATCGCCCGATATTATCGGCCTACCGATAATATCTACTCTAGTAATAAGTAACTAATGATGTTAAAATGTACTAGAGTAAAAGTACAATATTTTCTCTGGAAAATGGAAATACTCCAGTAAAATACAAGTATGTTAAAATTGTACTTAAGCACAGTACCTGAGTAAAGGTACTTAGTTACTTACCACTTTTTTTTATATTGTTTGTACATACCTGCCACTGCACTCGCTCTATTGTTGTAATTTGTGAGCAGGACTTAATAGGTTTAAAACAACAGTAAGAGTTGTTAACAGTTTGGGTTTTTTAAATATTTTACAGAATGTGTAGTATATTTCAGAAAATCTGATTCCAATGATAATTGGTGTGAATAACATGGAAGTAGTTTGTAGAATGACATAATGATGTGTAGATGTGATACGACCAGATATGGCTGTGGTTTTGTAAAGATTTGGTGTAGTCAAAATAAGAGTAAGAATGCAGCTGAGTCTTCAGTCTCTGCCCATTACCACAAAGAGACACATACTGTAATTACCCAGATGACTAGATACTGTACATTTTATTTTTGGGCAATGTTTTGTACACAGTTCAATACCCAAAATTCCTATGAAGTGAGCACGCAGCATGCCTTTGCCAAAGCAGCCAGTCTGTGATGCTTCATACCAAAGAATACCACAGAGATGAGAGAGAAAAAGAGCTCCTTTTATTTTGTGAGTCTAGCTTTGTAAGGATGATAGCGACTGTGAGCAGACGTCTCATGTTACACATTAAAGTTTGACTTGAGTTTTTGGAATAATCCCTTCCTTTCTATTCCGTTTTCCACTAATTTGGGAAAACAGGGTAAACTTCCAGCGCCTCAGTGGCATATGTGTATCTTTCCTCCTCCAGCTTACATTAAAGCTGCCTCTCTGTCTTTGTATCACTTGACACCCACTTATGTCCCGCAAGGGAACAGAGTTCATGCGCTGTCACTGGAATTTGGGGAATCGCACAATGTACCTGTTAATTCTGAGACTAAAAAAACAAATCCGGCATTTCTGGTTTGCAGAAATGTCGGCCATTCTCACGGTCCCATTACTGGAGCTGGATGTTATCAACAGATATCAGTGACAAGGGAGAGTCTTTACAGTATTATGATACAGTAAAATCTGGAGCCGCTCCTGAGCTGTGAAAGGCAGGCATATGGAGAAATGGTCTGTATCTGTGCTTTGGTAAACCAGAGCCAAGTCCCAAAATGACTCCTTCTTTTCTATTCGCAGCTGAGGCTAACTAAAGATTGGTATTTGTTTTTGGTGCAGGGAAGCTTTCCAAGAAATGTGCGTGTGTGTGTGTATGTGTGTGTGTATGTGTGAGCACTTCTGTTACTGCATGCATGAGTGTGTATGTGCAAGCCAGTCAGTCTGCTTCTGGCTGTGTGGGACGCTCCAGGAGACGAGGATACAAGTGTGTGTGTGTGTGTGTGTGTGTGTGTGTGTGTGTGTGTGTGTGTGTGTGTGTGTGTGTGTGTGTGTGTGTGTGCGTGCGTGCGTGCGTGCGCGTGCGTGTGAGTGTGTGTGTGTGTGTCTGTGTGTGTGTGTGTGTGTGTGTGTGTGTGTACCCAAGTGTTTATGTGTCGGAGTAAGAGGGGCGTTTTGGGAAGAGAAGGACCGAGTGAGTAGTAGCTATACCTGGACTGTCCCTCTTGCATTTGGGGAGAGGGGAGGATGGAGGGGTGCAAAAAGGGAGAGGAGGAGAAGGGAAGGGGAGAGGTTTAGGGGTGACAGGAGGACGGCTTCATGGCTGCATTTTCCCTTCGCTGAATTTCCACACTCAGTCGAGCTGGTGAGAGAGTCAAGTTTGCAGAGAGTGAGAAAAATCAAGCCAATTTTTTTTTTTTTTTTTTTTTTTTCCGGGCTGGGATTTTAGGTCTTACAGATGTTGCATGTCATTTGCTTGTAGTGGAGGGAAGCAGAGACAGAAACATTACCTCTTGCTTAATAGTTATTAATACGAGTAGCGTACAGTCAATTGTAAAAACACTCAAAACTAGCCTGATTTTCTGTTATTGTTTACCTCCTCCCTTCCTTCTCTTCCCCCTTAACAGTTTCTCTTCCCTTTGCTTTTTTTTTTCTTTTGTCTCACTCTTTCCTCCACCCTCTCCTCGAGCTGCCTTTCGGGGTGGTTGTGTTACTGTAGTTACATGCTTTTTTTTTTTTTTGGTTTGGTTTTGGATGGGCCACAGTGGACATGACTGCCTATACCTTCTGCCAAGCACCGTAGGCCCTGCAGAGTAGAGAAAAGAAACACTTGGAACCTAAACATAAAGGCAAATGGGTAAGTCATCATGCTACCAGTGTGCTCCGTGCTTTGTTTCTTTTTCCACTTCTTCCCTTTGCTTTGTTTTCAGCAGCTTTAACATTTAGCATGTGGTAGCCTGTTGCTCTGTACTGTATTTCATACCTGTGTTAAACCTTACTCTACCTGTTGGCAAGCTGGGGCTATATGTTTACACTGTGTGTTATTATGGAGTGCTAAAGGCATGCCACTTCCTCACCTCTCACTTCTTCACCTCTGTAGAACTCCTCCTCCCTTCTACACACACATACAGTACCACACCACCTCTGTTGCTGGGTAGATTTGGGTAGCGCCGCTGGGTTTGGCCACTGGCGCTTGTTCAGCGCCGAACAATGCAGGTGGTGGCCTTTAGCTGGTCTTAGTTTTGTCATTGCTTTCTAAGTGTTCCTCACACACACACACGCTGGTGTAGCAGTGGCAGCTTGGGTTTGCAGGGCGCGGCAGATCCCGCTGACCTCTTTGTTCGGCCAATCTCAAAGTGTCTTTCAGCTCACTGGCAAAGACCCACTGACATACTTTAAGCAACCTGGCAACAGCTTCAAAGTCAGACATCTCATTTAAATTCAGGCAGAGGGAAGAGAAGGAGAAAGAGAACTTGAGACGGAGAGTGAAAGTTGAAATTGGACCACTCACTCTCTTTTGATTTTGATCTTTGAGTTTTATAAGTTGCACTTTGTTGCATGCTTTGCACAGCACAACAATTCAGGTTAAACAGGATTATAACTTAATTTTTTTTAAATTAGCTGTTTTGTGCTTTTAAAATTTGATTTAAAATAGGTGGAAATTGCCAGCTCCTACCTTCAGTGGCAGAGTTCAACTTAAGCAGTGTAGGCAGTTCTCAGTTGAATGCTTTTTTTTACTATTATTAGCAGTTGTATCACAGACAGGAGCAGTTTTTATCATGATTGTACGTATTTTAATTAATTGGTTTGTGTAATCCTACTATAATCAAATATAATAATAAATTAAATATCCATGCTGTTATTTTGCATACTGTCAATTTATTTTTTGAAAAGATAAACTATTGAATTGATTTCATTTTTATTTTATCTTAATTGAACAAAACAAAACATAAAATTTAATGAACTTACACTAAACATCATCACTGAGCACCGAACTCGTTTAAGGTCATTTACTGTCAGAATTATTTCAAGGCAGTTAACAGAATTCTTGCAGCATTTACTGTACACTCAGCCATCTTTATGTTTTAAGTAATGAAGTCAACGTCCTACACACTGATTCATAAGAGCAATTTATTTTAAACATTTGATTTTTCTTAATTTGCTCGCAGCCACGTGCCTCTTAAAATGCCACTTGAATTTTTATGCCTGTTAATCACTGAAATGATTGTCTCGCAGCAAGGAAATAGAGTAATACACAAGTGTCGGCATGGTGATAAATCTGTAAGCAAATCATAAAGTACAATATGAAGTACTCAGAAACAACACAGCACGAGAGATGAGGACTTGGTGGTGTTGTTACTGAAATTGTTTCTGTGAAAGTCATGATTTTACTTCCGTGAATGACTTGATTAGTTTTCAAATATAGATTTTTGTGTTTTTATTGCTAAAATGAAAAAAAAAAAAGAAATCTGGCAGTTGCTTTATTATGAGCCGTGTTAGTATTTTTTTCACTTCAAAAAAAGCTAAGTTTAAACTTTTCAACTGCTAGTTATAATACATCATCATCACTGGTGGTAATTAATTACATCTTATTTTCAGAAATAAGTGGTGGTGATGTTTTTTAAGCTTCAAATCCAACTTCGTCTCTGGCAACCTCTGGAGAGACTTGTTGCACACACACACACACACACACACACACACACACACACACACACACACACACACACACACACATACATACAACACAAAAAGTCTTTAAATATAAAGGGGCTTATTTCTTGTGACTCATTGTGCTGATGGATGTATGAAGTCATCTGCTCGCAGCCCCAAACCCGTAGATCCGAACTTGTGTTAACTGACACCACAAGCTTGTATCTACAGGTCTGCGTCTGTGCAGCTCTAACAACCCGAGCAGCATCGGCCAAATACAGCACGGGCTGCTCACCACCTCCCGCCGATTGCATTAACCGTTTGTGTGTCACAGTGACTGTACCAGCTTTATTCTGCTTGTTCCCAAGAAAGCTTTTTCAATCAGTTTGGGCTTCCCAGTCAAACTTTGAAACCAACAGAACACATCTTGCTCAAAAAGTAGTTTAGTAGTGTTCAAAAGTAATTTGATTTTGAGGTGTTAAATGAAGACCAACAAGGAGTCTGCTCAAAGGGAATACCTAATTCTAGCTACCGTTTCCTTGTATTGATCGCTGTTGTTAGTTTGCAGCAAGTTCACAGGGGACGCAACTATGCATCAGTAAGCAATTAGCTACAGTGTTAGTTAGCTTCAGTGTTAATGAGGTAGACATCGGCCCAATTAGAGAATACATATGACTGACAGTCGTAACGCTCGTTTTCTCACTAGCAGCAATTAACTTCTACATGTTAACAGTTTAATGTGCAGCTGGAGGGGAGTCAGTGACATGAAGAGTGTGGATAAGACGTGTTTATCTGCTATGTGTATAGAGACTGTATCCGAGACACAAAGCTCTTAAAAAGTTTTGATCACAAGCAAGTTTAACACATAAACTTCTAAACTTAATCATTTTTTGAACCATAAATGGCTTCCTTTACTGTTTTTTTACACCATTCCTACACTTTTTTCTAATTCACAGACTTCCTGATTGATGTGTTCCTGATGTCCAGGTCTGCTTGCTCCCAGGTTGAGGTAGTAGGTTGTATAGTTGAGAATTACACCCCAGGAGATAACTGTACAACCTTCTAGCTTTCCCTGAGGTATGCATGGCACTCTGCACAATTGATTGGTACAAAAAATTTTGAATTAAAAAAATTAAGTTCGTCTGAATGTTTCATGTCAGCGTTTCAGTTTATAGTGTGCAATACTGGTGCTGATATTTTTATTACAAGTATTAAATATGACCTTTTTTCATGCCATTGATATTTGAAAAGACATACTTTGAGGGAAAATGCCTCCTCATAGTTAAGGCTGCAACAAATGTTTGCTTTCACTATCAATCTTTTTCACATTTAATCTTCTAATCATTACTAAAAAATTTATAGATTATAATAATAGACAAAATGCCCACCACATTTATACAGAGCCAGATGTCGCTTTGTGCATGACTTGTTTTGTCCAACCAATGGTCTGAAACCAGAAGATATTTGATTTACAAACACAGAAATCCAGAGGAAAGCTGCAGAATTGACGTTTGTGAGACATTTGTGCTGTTTTTGCCTAAAGATTTTACTTAAATAACAAATTGCTTCTAATTCACTTTCATATGATTAATTAACTAAGTATTTCAGTTAATTTTCACGTGTTTGTATTTGTATTGTTGTGATGCCTGTGTAATAGAAGCAGACAGCTGTGCTTGTTGATGTCTTATTATGCTAAAAAGTCCAATATGTTATCTCTCAGTATTTCTTTTGTATGTTTACTTGTATGATGTGCGTTTATGTATGTATGTGTGTGTGTGTGTGTGTGTGTGTGTGTGTGTGTGACTTGAAAGCAGTGCATATTTTGCTTGGCTGATTTGATTTCAGCGACAGTGGTGTGTGTGTGTGTGTGTGTGCAGGTGGGGATCAGAAAGTGCTGCGCTGCTGCAGAGCTGATATCACTGAGACGTGACAGCATGCTGGAAGCACCAGTTCATTTCCACTCTGAGATGACATTTTATTATTTGCTGCATGATGACCTCGTTAATGCCTGTGGCCATGCAGAAGACGTCTGTCTGCCTTAGTCCAGCTGCTTCTGTCTTGTTGTTCCTGTGGTCACAGACAGTGGCTGTGAAGGATATTAGACACAAAAAGAAAAAGAGTTTTAAGATTGGAACGTGAGCCACGGCGAACAGCATCCAAGCCCATTTACAAGCAGTGAAATCAGTTGTCACAGTGAACAATTATTGTCACAATATTTCCAATCAGCAGATAGAGGCTGCATGGAAACTACTGCTGTCAAAACATATGACATGTGAAATATTGTGACACTAAGGAAGGAAAAGGAAATCTACTGGAAATGAACTATTACAGAAAACCAGAAAACATGGCAGCTGCTGCAACATTTCTTTCCTCTTCATCTTCTCTCTGTCACCAGCTGACATTTCACTACCAAAGACCATTTATTCTAAATTTGTATGAGAATTGAGTTTTTGGTGTGAATCGGCCAGCGGACATAAGGGGTACTACCTCAGCTGCATATACAGCTCTTAACACTCCTAGTGCAGCAGAAGCATGTCTGTATCAGGTGGTACGATATATACTGAGATTATTAGAGTTAATGGGGGCAAGAGACTGCCCCCTGTTGGTCAAGTGTGTGAAGTTACCAGCTGTGGGAGTGATTTGGTGGCTATAGATTTTAGATTATAATGTATGTGTGTCTCAGAGTGATTGTGTTTTCTTGTGATTGTATGCATACACAAAACTTCTTCCCTTTACTTCTTCACTTTGTACATTTTACACGTTTTCATATTGTGCTGTAAATGTTACTGTTCGGCATATATTGGCATATATCATTAATAAGAAGTTTGATTAGTTTCTTTTTTTATGTTAAAAATGTTTTGAGGTGAGCAGAACTAACACAAAAGAAGAGGAGATCATCTCATCAGTGGAGATGACCAAAAGGCAGATCAAATTATTTTTAATATTTTTATAAAGTGACATAATAAAGGTGGTGCAGATAGTGGCTTGTTTTAACCTGAGCAGATGCAATGCAGATGGAGGGCTGGTTCATTCCGCTAAGTACCTGCTTTTTGCTTCGATGAAGATAGGGTTCAATGTTGATTTCAAGGTGCACTAAGTCAGAGTGGTAACTAAGTGGTAACTATTAGTTGGACTGGGGACTAGGGACAACAGCTGTGCTATCGAGCAGGTTCTGTGGCATTCAGAGAAGACTGCGCTGATGCCAGTGGTGCCACAGCAACTTATTCAAACCAGATACAATGTAGTCCTGTAACTTGTTCAAAGGTCATTTTATATGTATGGTAGGTTGGTGATTAGGAATTATGCTGTCTGCCATTTGTCCCTGCAGATTTGACCTCATGTTCACCCAACTGAAGATAATACTTACCCTACAGTTCATTCATTCACTAATTATTCAAATTGCTTATCCTTTAAGGGTCGCAGGGGTGCTGGAACCAATCCCAGTGGTCGTTGGGCAAAAGGCAGGGTACACCCTGAACAGGTTGCCGGTCTATCACAAAGCTCACTTATATAGATAGATAAATACAGAGACAATTTTACAGTCATCAATTAACCTAACGGCATGTCTTTGGCTTGTGGGAGGAAACTGGAGTATCCAGTAGAAAACCCATGCAAGCATGGTGAGAACATGCAAACACTGTCCTTACTATGCAGAGAGCTTCTCTCACAATTAAGATTTGAACATCAAATGAATGTGAGAAAGAAAATGTGAGAAGGGTTGAGTCGATCTAAAAAGGACAGTCCAGGTGCGCTTCCTAGAGACTGGCGGAAGGTGGGGACAAAAACTTAATGTGATGGCTTAATGGCTGAAAAGATGGACAGCAGCTGGAGAGCAGACATGTTGGCTGAAGACACCAACTCATGGTGCAGAAATGTATTCACATGATGTGGGGGGAAAGAAAATGGAGAGGGCTGGAAACAACTTGCAGGAGGATTCATGGTTCACTTTGCACAGTTGTAAATTATACAGTATTTTATCTATTTTACTGCAACTGTCCTTCCTCTTACTACACCCACACTACAGCTTTTTTTCTGTGAAACCTTGTAGAAGTGGACAGGAAGTTTGATGATTCTTGAGCAACCACTGGGGAGCAGACTGATGGCTAGCAGGTCCAATGCCAGCGGAAAACAGGCAATAAGACCATGGCCAAGGCAGAAAATAAAACGTCCCTCACAGCTTTGTAAAATTATTACATAGTTCATCTTCAAAGAATTACTTTAATAATTACTTTACTGAATAATGGGACATACTGTATGTCTGCTGTCACTGTCCCTAATATACAGAGAAGCAAAATGTTTTCTGCTCGAGCCGTTTGGTGAGTCTATGGAGAGATATCAAATTATTGAACTTCTCCGAATACACAGCTGCTGTAAACTCTGTGACAAACAATTGTGTCTCATTTTAGCTCATTGGAGCTTTCTTAACATCAGCTCAACAACTGTTTATATCCTTCCCTGTTCTAAACCTGTTGGACTTTACTGACCAACTCTCCTTGGGACACGTGTTTTCTAACCACAGTGGGATTTTACTAATAATGATCATAACTGCAGAACTATTACAGAAAGTTTATAAATCATTTTTTATTTCATCATCACTGTTGCCATAGAAATGACCCCACTGACCTCTGCCACGCCTTCTCCTTCGTCAGATGTAACAGTTGCCAATTAATCACTCAAGACAACTGCGCTGCTGCTTCAGCCAACCAGCAAGCAAATCCTGGTCATCAGTCTATCGTGCCCAGTCTACACACGCGCGCGCGCGGTGCTGTATGCTTATTTGCAATACTGCTGCTGTTTTCTCAGATGCGTGGGCTAGCGTGACAGTTCTGGGTCTCTCTTGATGTACTACTTGGCTCACTTGGGCTTATTCCTGGCCATTACCAGCACATAACACATACTTAAAGAGAGCAAAATGGGATCAATAAATCAGTGGCTATGAGCTGCCATTTGACTGTATGCAAAGTTTATTATTCCACATGTGGATGTTGATTTGGTTTAAAATTAATTTAAGTATTTATATTTCATAGCCATAAAAACCCTCCTCTCATGTACAGACTTAACTCTCCTTCAGTGTGCACATGTAAGTGTGCAGGCCTGTGTGAGCCCTCAATGAGCCCACCTTCAATAGCAGGCTAATATTAGCACCTCACTGAAGACAGCAGACTGTTCATCACGGGTCCTCACTTTATTAACTGTCTCGGGCCCTCAGACCTTCACCAGCAGACACTAATCAAGACGCAGCCAATCGGAGGAGACCACTGACACCTGCAGCATACATTGGGTCAACAAGTTTAATAAAATAATAAAAGCTAATAATAACTTTTTCTTAACATATTGTGCTTTTTTATTAAAACATATACATTAATTATTTTTGCTACATAGTATCATCATCTTATGGTAATTGTTGACCTTGATTGTTTCAAACCTTACAACTTGATGAAGGTCTAAATGTTTAAATGTTGTTAACAAGGTGATAACAAGTGATGGACAGCGTGGAGAACTTTCCCCTTTTGATCTCACCGGGGAGATTTTCAAATTGCTAGCATCTGTAAATCTGCACACGCAGAGGAGCGTGCTGCAGATCCAGATGCACGTCCGGCTACTGCAGCTGTATAGAGATAGAGAAACAGCACACAATGCACCGCGTCTGCCAGACAGCAGTCAAAAGAGGATTGGAGATTAGCCTGGGTGCAGACACAGTCGGTCGATCAGTCAGTCAAGGAGGGAGGGAGCGAAAGAAAAGCAAGAGGGCACTGTGGTCTCAGGGATTTTTCTTTTTTTTTCTTTCCCCTTCCCAGTCTCTGTGAGCCCCGTCACTGATTTGAGCCCAGTCAGTCGTATGTCGTCTCTCTCCTTTTCCTCTCTCTCTCTCTCTCTCTCTCTCTCTCTCTCTCTCTCTCTCTCTCTCTCTCTCTCTCTCTCTCTCTCTCTC
>JAUYWH010000005.1:22131446-22158214 GCA_034779795.1 Ctenopoma multispine | reverse complement strand
GAAAGAAAGAAAGAAAGAAAGAAAGAAAGAAAGAAAGAAAGAAAGAAAGAAAGAAAGAAAGAAAGAAAAAGAAAAAAGACTGGATTTTTGCTTTTTTGCATGCAAGCAGAGGAGAACAGAGGATTTGCTTTATGGGTGAAAAAAGGACAGCGGCAAGGTGGAAAAATCAAGGAAAGGAGGACTACTTTCTCCCTCCCTCCACCCCCCCTCCACCCTACCCACCCACAACCACCTCACCTCTCTCTCCCTCATCTGATACAGAGGAAAAATGGGCCTTTGGCTGTAAGCGATTGCAAATTAATGGATGATATTTCTATATCCACCTTTTTAATTGTTTTTTTCCCTCCTGCCTATCAACACGGTAAGGAAAAAGTATTTGGGGTGTGTGCATGTGTGTGAGGCGGGGGGTGGTGGGGGGCATGTTTTTTTTCTACCTTCCCTCCTGTCTAACTCTGCGTGTGATTGAATGAGAGAAAACAATGCAAAGGGCGAGAAAAAAGAGAGAGACAGAGAGCAGTGTGAGACAAGAGATCAGCAGGCATTCGTTTTGTCCTCTAACTTGGATTTATGTGTGTGTGTGTGTGTGTGTGTGTGTGTGTGTGTGTGCGTGCGTGCGTGCGTGCGTGCGTGCGTGCGTGCGTGCGTGCGTGCGTGCGTGCGTGCATTTTTTTCCCCACTCTCACCAACCTGCCTCGGACCTGCAGGTTTGGATACAGTGTAAGTCGATGGTGCAAGAAAAAGACGAATGAGTGTGTCACCGTTTTGCGGGCAAAGCATGCATGTGTGTTTATGTGCGTGCGTGTACCTCCCCACACACACACACACACACATACACACACCCCCACCTCCCACCCTCGGCTCCTCTCATCCCTTCGGTGAGGCAGCACACTGGTATGCTTCACTGGCACTGTGGCCCTGTGGCTGTAAGCACTTCTATGGCTCGATGCCTACTCCTTTATTTTCCCTCTCTCTCACTCTCTCTCTTTCTGTATATCTCTCACTCGCTCACTCACCTACCTGTTCTATCTAACCTATAGGTATCATTTTCCTTTCAGCGTTTTGTTTTCTGGGAAGAGGAATCGCCTCACTGAGTCTCTCTCTCTTTCTCTTGCGCGCGCCGCTCTCCTCCCCAGACTCCTCACTCTCGCTCTGCATGTGTGCGTGTGCTTGATATACAGCTGGATATACAGCTCCGAATGTTGCTTTCTGAGAGAGAAAAGCAATGAGAATAAGAAAGAGCGACTGTGCACATGGTTCATTCCAGTTCAGTCGTACCACCCATCCTCATGCCTCTCTTTCTTGTCTCAGTCCATCGCTCCTCCTGCCGTTCATTGCGCCTGACTTTGAGCAGACGGAGCAGCCTCTTCTTCATGGCGTGAGCATAACTAGAGTCTTGTTGGCATGCTGTAAGCTTAAAATCTGAGCTTTCCGTTTCTCTCTTTCTTCCATCTATTTTTTCTTCCCCTTCCAGAGCAGGCAGCAAGCTAAGAAGAACAACAAATGAGGAGGCATCCTGGATCCAAAAGGGAGGGTGAGCAGGTACCAACAAATGCTCTTCCTCTTCGCTTCCTTTTCAGCTCCCAGTCTGGTTCCTAAGCTTTAACATAGCGGGAAGGAGCTGTAGAGATTTGTTACACGGCTCGTCTTTCTGTTTTTTTTCAGCACAGCCTCCCCGTTGGATTCAGGGAATGTGCGCTATTAATGCTTGAGCATCCATTGAAGCTTTTTTTGAAGAGAGCAAGACGTGACAGTCAGACAAGCATGCAAGTCATCATGTGCAATGGATTGTTTGACGTTGTGTGCAGTCCCAGCATCAGATTTCACTGCTGTTGTCGATGCAAGGCTATTGTCTCGTACAGCCGCAGCAATAATTAGAAATCATCTGCTGATTTGGTCCCCCCCTCTTCAAGCTGCACAGCAGCAGGCTCTGTACCTGATGGCAGGAGGCATTTTTCAAAATGCTATATTGTTCAGCTGAAGTGGGGGAGGGGGCGAGGGAGAAAGACTGTCGAGGGGGAGCCTGGCCAGTGTTGTGTCTGAATGTGGCTTGCACTTGTGTGTTCGAGAATACACGCGAGGTTAGAGAAGGTTGATATGAGCATGCTGGAGTTATACATAAATAGGAGTGTATGTCTGATTGATGTGTGGCTGTGACAGGCAGACTTGATCCATGTCATGGACGCTTAAACGCTCCAAGTCCTCGTTTGACTTAAAGACGAGTTCAGTGCATGGGAACCGTCTAGTTCAGGAACATGCAAGACTTGATGAACAAAAAGGATCATTCGAAATCAGGTACTTCAGGTAGAGGAGTCCATGTGAAGACGTGTCTCTCTCCGTCCCTGAGACCCTAACTTGTGACGTTGTGCTTTCATGTCCACGGGTTAGGCTCTTGGGAGCTGGGAGGGACACACAGCCGGCACAGTCTTCCTGCATGTTCCTGACCGACACAATGGGAATCAGATGAGATGGAGGAGGGCCCATTGGCGCAGTGAGCTAAGGCGTTCACTCCCATTGCCACACTTTTCACTTTGGCTCACACCCATGCTGTATGTTGCATGTCACCGGGGCTTTTGTTGTATCCTTCTGCTGCACTGTGTTCTGCACACAATAAAAATGTGGGTCAAGCAGATCCCATAGATAGACACAGACTTGTACATGCTGGTGAAATCTCTAAGGGTTATTGGGACAGGGATGTAGAGGCTCGAAAGATTCATGTGACAAAGTTCAGGCATGATGAGCAGAGGCTTCTAGATGGACGACAGGAATCGAACATCTTTTAGCAGCACAGGCCTGAGTGTATCAGTATAGGCCACTGGAGTGACATGGACACTAATTATTTGGCTTTGATATTTGCCAGAATTTAAGCCAACAGTCATTATTGTTCACCCTTAATGTGATGCTGCCTGTCTGGTCATTTTGAAAGCACTTAATGTCGTTTCATGCTAATGTAGCCTTGTGATCCTATTTCACACATGAATGCAGGCACATCAATGTCTTTAATTCTGCTATTCAATGGACACATGCCCTAAATTATGTCATAAATGACCTGCACCTCAGAGAGTTAACATTAATACTGGCAAGTATGGAATACACAAGATTTTAAGATAATTTAGCAATCCAGAAGCACTGGCTTTTAAAACAGCCGCTGATAGAACTGGATAGTACTAACCAGTATGGTCTGGAAATTGCTAAGTAACCAGTTAGCATCAGTAGCTTATGCTAAGGTGTGCTAAGGGAACAGTGCTAAGTAAAGAAGCGTCTGTGTTTGCACTGTATGTTTTGTGACTTGAGAGCAGCACAGAGTAATGTTGAGAGCGTGATGATGACAGCTCTGTACATTACGTGCTTGACCTCAGCGAACCCTTCTGCAACTGTGTTAAAGCTCATGCGAACACAAAGGTAAAGCTGGCAGAGAACGCCCTCGAAGGCCAGCGAGTGATGTCCACTGAAAATGACCCACAGCACCTCTTTCATCCCGGCTGGTATCCACACTGCACAAGTGCTTCTGAATATGTTGATTTGACTGTCTGGTGTCTAGCTGCAACCAGACTGGCAGCCACACGTCATCATCAATTGCAACACAGATCCCGCCCAACTGACTTTGCTAACGTGACCGACCAAAATGTTACTACAAGGTAGCACATGGTCGCTTTAAGGGGCACGCCTTCATTTTTTTCTATAGGCTTTTAGGATCTTTTCTCTGCTGGCTGGTTGTTTGAGCATTAGTCATACATCATCCTCTCTTGCACCTTGCAGTGTGTTCATCTAGGCCTCTGGTCACCTGAGATCTACTTGAAGAATAAGTAGCAGCAGTGATTCATCGATATTTGACTTAGTCCCACTCTAGCCATATTTTAATGGATGGCCTAAAATAAAGCCATTCAAAATCTGACGTGTTCTTTACTGATCTCTAATGTGCTTAATGTGCCGTCTCTACCTGCTGATGTTGCAGCACTGCTCTCGTTCACAGCATTGATGTTACAGTGGACAGTTTACAGCATTCCACTACATATGGGTTTTTGGATTAAGATCAAAAAACGACTGAGACATGAAGATGGTTCCTTCCCTTTATCTAAATCAGTGCTAAACCCCATGCACTCAAGGATTTTAATACTGCAGCAAGTGTTAATGGTTCTCTATACTAGACGGTAGCTGTGTTAGTGGTTGTGGACGAAGCTTCAACTTGAGCTGAAACGCTCATATAGCCACAGAATCTATTTAATAATTGTGTATTACTAAGATACTATGTTTTACTATGTAAAGCTAAGATATTTATACGTTGACTGCGGTCAGCACAGACTCTGACCTGGCACTGTGTATTCTGACACTTGTCGGTCATGGCCAGCTGCAATTTTTCCACGCATAAACCACATACACACATTAACACCACCATGTGGATTTGCTTTTCAGTTTTAACATTCAAGTTTCAAATGAAGAAGGGGTCGTTTGGTGCAGTTAACTCAGCTGATAATAGTTGGATGTCATGAGCTGATATGTTCAAGCTTCATTGCGTCTGGATGTAGTAACTCCCATCACGTGGGAGATGCTTTGTCCTCTTGTTAACGAACTAATATGGATTTTAACTTGAACGCCCCCCCACCCTCACCCCCGTGCTGCTAATCTGCCGTTTCAGCGATTCTCTTATGTAACACCTCTGTGAGCTCCTTCTCACTCTTTGTCTCTTTTTCTACCATCTCTTTGCCTAAAAATGTTTTTTTTGTTATTTGTCCAGCTCAGCGAACAAACACTAACCTGGAGCAAGTTAGTGTCTAGCCGGTAAGCTCGAAACAAGGCTGCAGGCTTTCTCTCTATTGTTTGCCTGCTCCACAAACACACACACATATACACACATTCCAGTACACTGTGTCCCCATGGCTGAGGCAGACATGGAGGATAGACAGACATATTCTGTCATAATCGGCTTCATCACCCAGATGTTGATTGATTTTTTTTATTTTTTATAAAAAGGACACTGACAGGATGCGGATGATGCGATTTCCATCAGAGAAGCAAGTGAGCTAAATGATGTTGTGATCTAACGTTTCACACAGATGGGGTGAGAACATTGGTGTTGATTCTTTCACTCAAACCAGGTGCACCAGCAAGTAGAACCTGTGATAGAGACAGTGAGTGAGAAGGAGCTCCTCGTGCATCAAGAGTCCTGAGAAAAAAATTTTTGGTTTCAGTTTTAGTCTCTGCAGGAAATGCAGCTTTTGTGTCTCCAAACACTGGCATGTGTTGCAGATGAATGGCAGCAGTGGATGATTTAAACGTGTTCAACAGGGCAGCTCAGGTGGCTGGTGCATTACTGCATGTTGCTGCAGGGTCACACCCAAATTACGTCAAGAAAATGCTCAATTTTCAATCCAAAGTATTATTATTGATCAGAAAGAGCGATCTAAATATTGGGAAAAGGCACAGAACGAGTCCACAGCAGCTGATGAGCTGCGGCTGCGGTTCCTGTGTTGAGTTTACAGTCACCGTTCTGCAGTTTGATTGTTTTTTTTTTATGCCACTCCCTTCAGAGCGCAGGCTGCTCTCGGCTACAGGCGGGACGAGCACGTTTCTTAATAATCAGATCTGGTGTGTGTGGCTGCATGTGTGCGTGTGTTAAGCGGTTTTTCACACTGCAGTGTGTACCACCACCCCTTCCTTCCTTTCGCTCAGTAAACGAGGACCCACCCGGCCCCTCCCGCACTGGGTAACGTCCACTGTCTGTGGCAGCTGGAAAACCGTGGAGGTCATTTGTGGAATAGCTGCACACCTGGGGCCTATTTCCTCACCACATAGCTGAAATTACTGAAACTGAGCTTCTCAGTGCTGGAGCTTGGTCGACTTTAAGAGAATGAGGGTCTGGGGTAGATCCATTGCTTTTATTGTTTTGTCTTGTTGAATTATTTTACTCCATCTGTGTAATGGCTGCCAAACTGTACTCAGTTTGACCTGCAGTCCAGAGAGTTATAATGAGCTGGTGGGGTGAACGGGTCCATTTTCAGCACGATTTGTCTGCATGTGTGTATAAAAATGTGCACGTCCTTTATATCTCCGGCTAACACCGGTTTAAATGGAGCTTGTGTACTGTGCAGTCACATCACACCTGCAGATTAACCAGACTACACCTTCATCAATGTCAGAGAGACTAATGACACCAGTGGTGTTTTAGCAGTCTCACACACACACTCACATGGATTTAACACTGCACCTTTTCTCATTAAATCACCTAGTCATCAAAACACACGTATTGATGAGCAGAGGCTAAGGCAAAGGCCCGTCTCCTCTTCGTCTCCACGCAGCAGCAGCAGGCCTTGGTATCGGTTGTGTCCCGTGCCAGGTCGTGTTGGATTTAAAGACAGGCTGGAAATCCCGCTGCTGAATCAACATTTAACACTTTGCTGTCCCAGAAAACAGCTTTTTCTTTCATTTTCTTTTTGTTTTGTTTTGGGGGTTTTTAAAGAAAATTACTTGAACATGTGGTTAAAGTTTGGGATTATTTTCTGCCTGTGTGTGTGTGACTTGGATTTTCAACTTGGTTTTATTTTGTTTTCAAACTGATCTGGTGAAGACTGTGAAGGCCGGAGTCAGTACTGTGTTTGATCATGATGGGCGTGCCGCACAGAAACATCTCACTGAATTTGAGACTTTGACTATTTGAGTCCTGTAAGAAGATTTGAAATCATTTACAGATGTGCTCTGTGTTTTGGAGGCCCGTGGAACAGCAAAGGAGTCTTTATGAAATTATGGAAATTGCTGATTACAACCTAACTTTATTTTCATCATTTGGTATTTGTCTTTAGAGCTGAAAATATTCAAACTGAAACTTTGCTGCTTGTTAAACTGGTAGCTTCAAGGTTCAGGGTTTGGATAAAAAAAAAAAAAACTTTATCAACATCACTTTGGACCAAGAGAAATGACCACTTTAGCTTTTTTTTAAATTTTCTGACAAAACTAATTATTGATTAATTCAGGAAATAATGGGCTGATACTCAATTGATACTTCAATTACAAATTACATTTGAGTTACTTTGTAAATGGAACAAATGGCGCATAAATACACAGTATTTAGTAGAATAACATACAGAAGAACAGATGTACAGCAAACTGTAACATTACATATTACTAAATACTACAGTGTTGCCTTCTGATAACATAAGTCAGTATTTTTGACTAAATATGGTTCACAATTATTTGTAACTATTTTTATATTTTTATGTTTGGCTTATTTGTATCTTTATTTGTCTTGCCCTTCAGTATATACAGGAGAACACAGTACTGTGTATACAATTAACTATTAGTTCAGTGTGCAAAGTGTCCTTGAGGTGATGACTTTTTTTCTGCTTGTGTTTTAGCAGGACATCGTAAAATCTGTGACCTGCTAACAACCTCACATCAGGAGAACCATCTTTTCATTTACTCCACTTTTTTTTTATCTAATTGTGACTGTGAATGTTGCATCTTGTCTGTGATTTAAATATCAAAGATAAAATGATTTTATACTGCTCATGTTCTGCACAGTAAATTGTAAACTGAAATAGATTTTTTTGTTTGTTTGTTTTAATGATGAGGTATTTTAGAACGACATTACCGATGATTGCACATTTTTAATACTTCATGAAAAACACAGGAAGCAGTGATGTGAGAGACGCCTGCGTTTAAACCTACATGTGTCTAAATAAAGTCTAATTTATTTTTCAGCTGTCAAAGCTTAATTTTTTTGAGTGGTGATATTGCTGACATCATATTTATCTTTCATTTTTAGTAGTGTTTTCATATCATTTTTAAACACCTCTGTGATTCAGTGGTTGCACAGATTTGTTCATATGATTGGAAGTTGGATTCATGTATATATTTTTAGAGTTATTAGTTAAAGTGGTTAAAACATTCTCTACATTGCAATAATACTGTACTATAGTAATGTTTCTGTAGTTGGATTACGCAGATATGCATAACTGTTTTAATAGTTTTTTGTCCAAACCAACAATCAGTTGTAAAAAAGTAAAAAACATTTTCTGGTATTTTGTCCAAATCATGTCCAAACCTTGCTAACTTGCTAAAACCTGCTAAAACCTGACTCATAATTCAGTACAGACTCAGAGCTGCTGCTGCAGCTGCTGCTGGACAGTAAAGACAAAAAAGACGAAAGCTCGGGGTGCAGGATACTTTCAGGAGAAACAACAACAAGAGGTAATAAACGACGAAAAAGCATAGAAGACATCATCTATGAGACTACCTGTAATCTGTTTCTGCAGATTTTCCAGCTGTTGCCACTGCACCAGCACAGGTCAGCTACCTGTTAACCACCGACAGCACGTTACCAGTGATGTAAATTAATATTAGGTGTGCGTTTTACATTTGTTCACACTCACTTCTGTGATCTGCTGATGTGCTGTGAGGTTTGTCTTTCTCTTCTGTTAAAGTCTGTTACACCAGGTTAGGACACGTCTGTGAATGATCTGTGAACATGAAATGGATACGACAACCACACTGAAGGAAGCGTCAACTGTGCACATATATGTGTGATACAGGATATTGTACTATTATCTGCAGGATATAATGATTATTGTGACGTATACCCACAAAGAGATTGTATCTTGTCTTTGTCTGTTAAATGTTAATAAAGCATGTATTTCAAATGTCTCTTTTCATTTTATCACTCTGTATGTTTAGGAAGTAACAATAAAAATATGACTATCCACTATATATAGCAAATCTTTTCTAGTTAAGACTTTTGGTCAAGTACAGTATGCACCTGGGTCCTCGGCCCGAGTCTGGCTCATATACATCACATCTGGACTGATTCTGTTGTCCTGCAGTGTTGACTCACAGCCAATTTTCTCTGTGTGTGCCATAATTATCCCAGATCCCGACGTAGCGTCAGGCAGTCATGCAGTACGTGGGCCGGACTTGGGGTTGAAGTTCTAGGTGGGTACCTGAGCTAGAAAACATAAATATGTGTCCTAAATATTTAATTTTGCCATCCCACCATTGTTGGAAACACTGGCCTGTGTGAAGAAGGGTGATGGCAGCGGAGCCAGCGATCTTGTGTCTGGATGCTCTGTTGTAGAGGAGTCTGCTGAAGTCAGCTCAGTGAGGGTTTATCAGCAGTTCGGCAGGCGAGACGCTCTGCAGACTTTAGCAGGGTGGGTAACGGCTGCTCTGCAGTTGAGAACTGACAGTAACTATGCGGAGAAATGAATAACACATCCCCCATCTTCATCCCCATGGAGTCAGTGCATTGGTTAAATATGCTGAGTTGGCTCACAGTCTGGGAAGACCCTACATTATGCAATGTGACAATACACATACTATCACTATAGTTTTTATTATTACATAGATTATACATTATTCTATGTCATTCTCCATTCTAACTCTTTATTTGCATTAAACTAAGACTCTTATGCAGACCACAAGTAGAGTCTTAGCATTAGGTTATAGAGACAAATTCCCATGAGGTTTTAGGTATTAAATATCTCCCTCAGTGATTCACCATATTTCCAAGAATTATTTGAACACCTCAGGAGTTCCTGTCTGGAACTGATTGGTCATTTTTGCTTTGGACAGGTTGGGAACAGACGCATAGAGCTGCTGCAGCAAAACACGACACGTACAGGGGTTTGAGATTTCATAATAGTGAGAAAACAATATAGTCAGGTCCCTTCTTCAAAACTCGACATGTCCTCTAGTTGTGTTGTACCACGGACAGTTAGAGATACTGTCAAAGAAGAAGAGTAAGAGTTTGTTTCTACACACCAGCATGTAATTCATGGATAAATGGATCCTGTTAAACACAGGAGATTGTCTATGAGCATACGTTGACTTTACTAGCTGCACTTTGTGTTTTCTGTATTATACCTGATTAACTAATAAATGTAAAATAAAGTTTGTAGAAGAAACAAATGATCAAAAATTGTGTGTGTTCAGTGTTTCATCACAGGCTAAAGTAATAACCCTGATTTGTATTTATGTCAACGTGCAGGTTGCAGGATATTACATGTAGAATCTTAGAGGTAGAGAGAGTTTTTTCCCTTTTTAAAATGGTAAAATGAACCCCAGAATTAATTAACAAACACAAATCATTTTGGTTTTGATGTGCTGAGAGTTACAAGGTAAGTTTATATGTAAATATAAATCCTTTGAATTCACCATTCTGACATATTCGGATGTTCAAAAAACCATAAATTGTAAGTACAATATTAATTCAAATGCAACAGTGCAGATTATGACAAATCTGCGTACAGGATATTGATATTATCTCATAATAATACTACTATTAATAATAATATGTACAAAACAGAGTTTATATGTTCGAATCATTCTTCCTCTCTGTCTGTCTAACTCTCCCTCACTCTGCCTGTAAATCCACGCTGAGATTTTGGCTCAGACACGCTGGAGCTCTCTGCAGCCGAAAGTAGGCCAAAAGCCATCGGAGGACAGAGCTGAGAGAGAGAAAGAGGGAGAGACAGAGCGAGCAAGGGAGGAAGAGAGAGGCGAGTGAGGGAGAGTAAATAACAGAGGACACGAACAAGGATATGAGTGAAATCATTTTTTATCTGTTTATTTTTGTACATCATTTTTGGCAAATCAGCTTTGAGATTACGCAGCAGATTTAAAGTTCTTTCTTGCCACCAATGATACATTTTCTGAGGCTGTTGGTGATATTTTTAGCTTTGAAACTGAAATGTTTGTTTTCCTTAATTGTGGCATTTTGATACAGAGCAGAAACAGACAATAACACAACTGATATAAAAACAATATAAATGAAATTCCTTTGGATAGTTTAAGTCGGGAATATTACTCCTAAAACTGGTCCAACATCTGCACAAATACAAATGCAATAGTTGTTCTAAAATGTAAATGCTTTGAATCTGATTCTGAATCTGTGGGTCTCAGTTCATCCTTGTGCCTTTCAGAAGATTTCACCTTATTCTTATTTTCACATTTCCTGATCTTGAGGTTAGATTCTCAAACTTTTCTTTAAGCTAAAACATAGCTCTGAGGCATTTTGTTAATCAGCGAAGAATCTCTGGCTGTGTTAACACCACACAATTTTATCTGCAGACAACATTATCACTTAACATAAATATTTATTTCGATTTTACATCAACTCTTAAATTATGGATGTTTTCCCCTTTCATTGCATTTAGGTCATATGAAATGTATAAACATTAATAAAGTCATCCTTTGAACTTTTCTTAGTCTTTCAGAAGTATTCAACACAAGCATTGTGAAATGAACACAAATGTTAAACCTTGCTCACTTCACGATTAATGAGACTGGTCTTCCATGTTCACAAAGCTTTTAAATTATGACATGTCTGTAGAGACTAAAGTCTTCATTGCGTGATTGGATGCATTTTTATTTACAACATAATTATTGTCATCATCAACCCAAAACTTAAATCCTGTATTCAAGGTAGAGAGAAACTGAGAAACAGTTACCACAACTTTAACTTTGTTGTAAATCAATTAATACAGAAGTTTTAGTTTAAATTATATACAAAATAAATCTGATGTAATTACCAACATTTTTAAGTCAAGACAACTCATAGATTAATGTTTTCAATTTACAGCATTTACCTAAACCTTTAAATGGCTATCTTTACCTTACCAACATACATTTAATAAAAAAAAAGTTGCCTGTTTTGTTAGGACAATGTAGCATGTGATTTTTGACTCTCAACCACTGACTTTTTACTTTTACTTGTATACAAGGATTATCACAAAAAGTTTAGCCCTTTTATACAATAATTCATTATGGAACTGTTTATCCTGAGGCATTTGTGTAACTATTTCATATTATCTGAAATATTTAGGGGAAAACCTACATTTTAAATGTTACTTATTGGTATAAATATAAAGTTCAACGTAGTCACGTCTTTTTTTTTTGAGGCCAACCTGGTAGATTTTTATTTACTTAAATCCAAATCATGAGGTGCTTCGAGAGATGGGTGCTCTCTCACACAAGACCCATCGTCACGCTCATTTCAGACAGTGAGGAAACAGCTTTTTCACCAGCCACACGGTGAAAAAGTCTGTACTCACTGAGGATGCTGAACAGTTGTTGTTGTTTCATATCTGAAGTATCAGTACTGGCCTCAGTTGGATCCTGATGCTGTCATGTGATTTGAGGAGAGGCAGCTACACCCCATTACCTTCATTTGACTTCACAGATCACTCTTTGCTCCCAAAGGTAAACAGGAGGTCGGACCTCTCTGTCCATCCTCTCTCTGTTCCTCTCTCTCTGTCTCTTCCTCCCTCCCTGAAGTCAGATCCCATCATAATAAATAACGGTTGAGGATAATAGCCTGCAGTTGCCATAGAAACCAAAAGGCAGATCTTTGCGCTACTCTTGTTTTCTCTCCCTCTTTCTGTGTCTCTCTCCCTGCTGGAGAAATGACAGTCGAGTATGAACTCCGTGGCCTCGCCTCCCTCGTCTCTCTCCTCCCCTCTCCCTCTCTCTTTTCTCACCCTCTTCCAGCTTTCTTCCCCTCCCACTGTGATCTTCCTCATTTTTTTACCCTCACACACTCCTTTCCCCATTTTTTTATCTTTCACTCTGCACTGCCCCCCCCCCATCTCTTTCCCTTCCTCCTATTCTCTGTACCACCTCATCCCCCACGCTGCTTCTCTTCCAATCTCAGCTCGCTGAGCCTCTGAGTGCTGCACACGCAAAAAAGCAGGGTCATGTTGAGTTTATGCTTGTGTTTGCGTGCTGTTTGCTGCCATCACATCTGAGGAATTGGGGCTGGTCAGAAACACAAGTGATTATATGACAACGAAACAAAGAATGGACAAGGGGGGGGGAAAAAGCCCCCCCAACCCACTCTACCCTCACACATTTCCATCTTCTCGACCCCCCCAACCCTCCAGCTGCTGATGCTATTGTCCTGTGGACGTTTCTTCTGCTGGTTCCTCCATCCAGAACAGCCTGATGGGGTCCATGTCACTTTTAAGTTTCAGGGGGAACTTTGAATGTTCTTTCCAGCACCACATAATGTATCATCAAAGCTGGGATTAAAAGGTTTTTTTTTCTTTTTTTTGTGGAGGAACAGCTTTGGCTGCTGGAAGATTTAAGCTTATTAGCTTAAAGAGCAGAGGAAGGGCGTTCTATGGCAGACTTCAAAGATGGTTTAATCTGGCTTCTTCTAACTACGCCGCCGTAGCTCAGGGTTTTCTGTTTGTCAGTATGTCTAGACAGCTGAGATGGCTCTTCCTGCATGTTAACATCCTTTCCACTGGCTATCACACTTGAGGTGCTTTAGAGAAGTGTGATGTGTCTGATGTTTGTCATCATTTTGTAAGACAAACTGTAACTTTTCAGCTTATTGCATAACTGGCTGTGATTTCAGGTACAACAGTGGATTTGAAAGGCAAAGGGAATAGAGGCAGCTTCTTTTGTCCCCCTAGTGCACTTTTACTCAATTCTAATGCTTATTTTCTGTCTTTTGATTTCAAATAGCATCAAATCCACACAGTTGAATAAAAGCTCTGTTGTATCCTATCCCGTCATTAAGGCAGCGCTGTTTTCACTTCCCATATTTACTTCTGATTACCACAAAGAGCAGATGTTGGCATGATTAATAGCCGTCATTATGGATTTGAAATGCATTTGCAGTCAATCCCTGATAATACACAGCCCTGATTCATCTGTGCTTAGCAGGAGACTTTTAATGACCATGTTTCATGATTTATTGAGAGAGTTTTACTTTGGATTAGTGTGAAGATTAATTAGCAGTTTCTTTGCAAACATATGTGCATGTGGTTTACCGTCCCTAGAAAAAGGTGACAGGAAACAACAGGAGTTAAGAAATGTGTACTTTGGTACTTAGACTATGACGTGTCTTTATACTGTACATCAGTTTGGTGTGATTTAAAGTTACAGTAAGTTTTTTTATTTTTTTTAGAGATACTTAAAGGACAATCACAACAATTCAATTCAATTCAACACAATCAACATAATCACTGTTGCCAATGTTAATACAGAATCCAGAACTATGGTTTCTGTAGTAGGCTACGAGATGCACCTAGAATCATTAAGCTAATCAGTTGTGGTCAGTGTATAGTTTGGTCTATAGGCCACAAAAATACTCAACATGATCATTTTGATGGGATGTGTTTGGTTGGTGGCATTAAATGTTGTAAACTGGGAGTCGAGATGAAGTCATTTCATGTGAATGTGGATAAGAGAAACTAATGCTTGAGGAAATGTTTGTACGGATCAGACTAGAAATGTTAAAATGTGTCATTTGTCATTGAATGTACACTTTCCATGTTGGGACGTTCATTGCCCTATTTTGTAATGAATATATTACATCACATCCACAGCAGTGAAACTTGGCTGATGGTGGTGATTTAGCTGAGGTTTAACTCGTGTTTAGTAATACCATCCTTTCTCTCTCCAGTCATCAGTCAAGAAGCTTGAGGCTTTTGCCTGCATTTGAAGCTGCACTTGTTCATGTTACTTTTAATCCTCACATGAACATATGTAACTATATTTAACTCATGTTAATGTGTGAATTTCCAGGGTGCATTCACTTGGGCCAGTTTGGGACAGGCTAAGCGGCACTATATTTTCACCCCTATTGTGAATCATGCATAGTACATAGTGCTTTAGCCTCATACTGTATGTGTGAGAGAAAATGTCACACAAACAGAGGTTACTAAAACACAAACTGACTTGTACTGCTATGCTACACTAGTAAACATCAGAACACTACCAGTATATCATTTAAGTTCACTTCTCTTTCTTTCTTCTAATTTTTTTTAAATTAAGCTCACAAGGGAATGAGGCCTGCCCTCCCTTCCGCAAAAGAAGAGAACCAAACTTACAGAACCCTTCCCCTTTTCTTACCCACCACCTCATAGTAACTTTCTAACTGACCGTAAGGCACACACTACAGTGACTATGAATATGAATAAGTGAATACAAATTTGATCATGGAGTATTTAACATTATAATGGAGGGCAGAGGTTGAACATAAATATGCAGGAATCCGTTTAGAAGCTGTGATATTACCCTGCGACTACACAGAAGATGTATGAGCACTTTGTTAGCAGAGCAGCAGAGACGTTCAGGTACAGCACTACGTGTTTGGTCGCTTGGTGTCTTGTGAGCACTTTGCAGCTTAATTAAAAAATGAGTAGGGTGACATGCTGATTGATTTGGGGTTTTTAAATGTATTGGCCAGGACTATATACTGGGGGCGCTTGGTTGGTGAAGTGTGACAACCTAAAGATTACCTACTATTACTATAGATTTAATGAAAAGATGCTTGGGATTCAGTATTATATAACTGTTTTCAATTGCTATATTTTTTCACCATTCTATTTTGATATAGGATTTCAGTTGCTCAACAGTTTGGAGCAACTGTTGAGCCTTTGTCATCTTTTTCACTTCATAATACACCAAATGTTTTCAGTGAGTGAAAACATTTGCTGCACTGCAGGGAGGTCAGTGTAGCACCAGGACTCTTTTACTACTGAGCCATGCTGTTGTAACATGTACAGAATGTAGTTTGACATTGTGTGGGTGGTGGAGCCTTCACAGATGCATAACTTACCCCTACTGTGTGCCCTAATGCACCATGGTACCATAATGGATGCTGGCTTTTGAAATGTGTGCCGATGACAAGTAGGATGGTCCCTCTCGTCCTAGGACATCCATGATTTCCAAAAAGAAAGCCTTGTTCACTTTCACAACACTGACATTAATTCAGGTGACAAAATCAGTTTATTAACCGCAAGGTCTTAAAATTCAAAATCTGATCTGGTTTATTCATCATATTTATATTCAGAAATATTAATAATAGTACTTTATACATTATTAATTTACATTTGAAAATGATTGTGGACAGGCAGCTACACTTGAGGCACCAAGGGTTCAGGGCCTTGTCCAGGGACGCTTGAACATGGGGCCAGGAGGAACTGGGACTCAAATCCCTTGCCCTGTGGTTCATGGACGACTTCTTAACTAACTGACACACCTCAAAGGTCGACAGGATCTAACCGCAAATGACATCCTGTATTTTTCTTCACTTCAGCCAGGTTGGCTTTCACACACGTTCAAAGTTGAGTTACAAGCTGCAGTCAAATCATTTTTTACATATTCTCAGGTTGAGTCCTAAGCTCCCGGTCCAGTATCCAGGAAAACGTCGGTTCAATTTCATTTTACCTTGAAGTCAACTAATGAGATTTCGTCAACAATGCAGAACGCGTTTAGGTTGACAGAGGGCAAATATAAAAGCAGTCAGCTAATTCACATGGAGTGGAGTTTTATGTGAATGTACAATATGTACAGTATCGGTGTTTGACATCTGAGCTTTGACCTTGTCTCTTGCCACAAGGAAGAACCAAGCTCAGCACAGCTGGGAGGGGGAGTGACCGCCTTGATCGAGAGGGGGGGTTTCATTAGCTGCAGATCTTTTTAACATTGTTCCTTAATGTGTGTGTGTGTGTGTGTGTGTGTGTGTGTGTGTGTGTGTGTGTGTGTGTGTGGCAATTGGTCTCCTTTGATCTTGCCCTCTCCCTTGTCCTATTTCAAAAGAATCCTTTAAGAAAGAAGTGTGTGTGATGGAAGGGAAGGAAAAAAGGTAGGGGGAGGAAAAAGAAGAGGAGGAGGGTGAGGACCACTGAAGTGTGAAGAGTGGGCAACTTTCTCCCACTGTCTTTCATTGCGCTCTTACTCTAAGAATGCTATTATGTAGGGGAAGGAGCACACATTTCTCTGTCTCTCTCTCTCTCTCTCTCTCTCTCTCTTCTCGGTTTCTTAATATAGGAAGCTGGTTCCCACAGGTTGAACAATACATTAGCCAAGCGGAGCAGCATTGTCTGAGGGGAGGATTTGGTGCAACTGAAACTATACAACCATACAGGATCTGCTTATGGAAGCACTACAGCACAGACAGAAGAACCACTGATACGGTGCTCACAAGGTCAATACTCACTCTACGTGTTGAATTACTGACATGGTCCAAGAAAGTAGTGAAATTGTACAAATAAAATGAGAGTCTGTGAGTGAAAATGGTTTCTTCAATACTTTTTGACCAAAACTTTTTAATTAAAGTTGAATTTGTCCTTTTTACATGCTCTTTATTTCAAAGATGGGAGGGGGTCAAATCCCCAGGAGCAGCATGTGAAGGGATCCCCTGCTGGCTGCAGTGAATGGAGAGGTGCATACCTTGCTGACTGCCATTTGTGCAGCAGCCCGTGGTAGAAGAAAGAACAGAGAATAAGAGAATCACAGGAACTAGAAAGCGAGGGAGGGAGAGGGAGGGAGGGAGCAGAAAAAAGCATGTTCTTCAACTTGGCTGATAGCATCTGTAATTTCCTCTCCCAGTATTCCTCTCTATGTATCAGCCTGCTGGCTTATTACCGACCGGCACAGCCTCGCCTCTGACCTGGCTGTTGTGAGCCAGAGTGTGAAAATAAGAGAGAGAGAGAAACAGAGAGATGAAAATTGCATTTCTTCTCAAAGGTCTTTGTAAAGAGAGTATGCTACACGGGATCTCAAACCCACCAATATGACCTCTTCAACCTCCTTGGAGGCACCAGAAGGTCTTTCATTATAAACCTTATGCCGATGCATAGCCTAATATTAAATAGAAGCCCACAGATCTTACACTAATATACAATTTACATTGTTATGTTGTATAATGTTGTATATAATATACATGGTTTCACACTTAAGTTTACAAAGATATAAAGAGTTCTGTGGGGGGGGGGGGGGTATTCCATTTTACAATGCATGAAGCTTTTGTAAAATGAGTCATACTCTCTCATCTTGAGAAAACACTGAGTTGAAGGAGAGTTTCTTCAGGATCACTGTGAGACTTGAAATATGAACCAGATCCATGACTTTGAAGGCTTATCAGACACCACAACACTGCCAAACAATGGTAGAAATACATTTCCATCAGAGAGGGAAGTAACATTACATTTACACAATTTACATGATTTAATCTATCATAATTTATCTGTACTTTTTGTGATATTTTTAACCAATCTTTTCACTAAATAATAATTATAGTAAAGATAAAGATATACTTTATTGATATCCATGGGAAATGCACCAATGTTTATTGGTGTCTTGTCCAAGGACACCTTGACATGTGCCTAGGAGGTGAACAACTGTGCTTGCAATTCAATGCTACAGAGATTAACTGGACCAAAAAGGTTGCTCCCACAAAAACTAAGTCATGTTCAGCTGAGACTGAAGTTAAAAGAAAACAAAGAATGGATACAATAAACTTCGTGACAGCTTTGTTTTTCAGTGTATCCTTAAGCTTTGTTTGCACAAACTGTGGCTGCTTTGCTTTCAAATCTGCATCCAACCTGTGCAAGTAAGTTCATTAATGGCAGCCAGCGAGAGTCAAATATATCTGTGATAATAACCAGTGGCTTTTGATGCTGGTTCATGGTGTTATGAAACTAAATATAATGTTAAATGTGGTCAGGCTCCCACGAGATTGCTCATGGATTGACACTAGAATCATGCTGATACCTTAAAAATAACTGTCTGCATGGTCCCTGATTGGTAAAAGTAAGACAAACTTTGTAGGAACTTGAACTTAACAGGAAACATTTTTGAAAGACTGATTTAAAAGTCATCTCACTCAGGAGAAAATAAGAGTGGTATCATTCCAGCTCTGACTGACTGCTGCGGAGTCGAGGAATTTCATCTCCGTGAACTTGTAAACACCTTCAGGGTCACTGAGGTCACGTGTGTTGTTGACCCACCCGGCCATCAAGTGTTCCTTGTCCTTAAAATATAGATGGATTGCTGAGTCTTACCCTAAGAAGCTAGCTTCCTTGGTTTGTGCCATGCGCTTGTGAAGCAGTTGATTTGTCTATGCATTCCTCCCTGCATTGAACTGCATATAATATGTTTGAATTCTGTGGGTTTTTAAAATGCAACATTGGGTCTTGGATTTTTGTAGCTATCTTCGGTCCTTGAAGGTTTAGAAATACAAGTACACACATTCAGAGAGGCTCAAACCCACTTTTCTTTTTCATACATTTTCATCTGTCCCCTATTTCTTCTTTATTTCTTCTGGAGGGGGCCTGGCACTCCTGTGGCCTTGCAGCTGCATTTTGGCCCGCCTTAGCGGTTCTCAAGGGGCAAATTAAAGCCTATTATATCTTTGAGGGAGGGCTACATTCGGACTCTCCGATTAAACAGATCAGCCACACACAATCACAGGCTACTACAATATGAATAAACTCTCAACCAGATAGCCCTAAAAGGCTTTTTTCCCCAGACTGATGAATCTACATATGTCCAAACAACCATAATTAAAGATGATATGTGAAAGAATAAAATGTTGTTACTGAGTTTTTAGCTACAAGCTGCAGGTAGTTCACATTCAACTTGAGGCATCAAAGCAATTATCCCATGTCTGAAAGGGCTGCATTGACTGAACATCATCATTCTAGAGGCATGACAAGTTTTCCTCTAACAGTTAACCTGAATTTCTCCTATTCAAGATTAATAACCGCATTATTCTATGTGACACCATAATTATTCATAGAGGGAATCTTTGAGTTGTTCTCTTCTTAAAGCAATTACCTGATGCTGTAGTGCGCTACAGTCCATTAATATGCATTAGATAATTATTTAATTTTGATAAATTCTCATATTTTATTACCCAAGGTAAGTCACATCAAGTTTCTGGCCCATGAAAATTCTGTAATTTTGTGTGTGAAAAGAAATACAAAATATAATGAATTACCCACAGCCATTCCTATGTACAAATGGCTTTTATCAGTTGTCATTGGAATTGTATTTTAAGGATATTGTATATTATATTGAATATGATATTGTAAATTTCTGCCAAAATAAATTATTCCAAGAAAATAGTAGCTAAAAGCTAAACTACAACATATTATATGTAACTTTATTCAAGGTTTTTAGAGGTTTAGAGTTTACTGCACTGTTAATCAGTTTGAACATTTTACTTGTACTTGCACACATCTGTGCAAATTCCCAAGTTTACAAATTTAAGACCTAGAATTTTTATGAATTACTTTTGTATAAGTTGAGAATAGAAGCCCATTTTCTCAACTAGAATAAAAAAATCCTTGATCCAAAATTATGAGGTACAAAATAAATAAATATACAATGTCAAAATGACTATGAATCAAATTTTTTTATTGCATTCAATTTATTTATATTTTTATCAAAATGTTAGCTGAATAAGTTAAAAAATAGAAAATGCTGTCTTGCAATTTTGATGTTTTATCTCAAAATTGTCTTTTACCTTTGTTGACAATCAAACTTATCTTCCATGGAATCAAATCATACTGACATTTTTAAATGCAATATTTCTAAATATAATAATTTTAATATCTAATATTGCAAATTTTCATAATTTTCTAATATTACACTACATAAGCTTTTGGTAGCTCTATAACGACACAGGATTTAGCTGTGTTTCAGATACAAGTCTCATCTATGGAGGTATTAAAGCTGAAAAGAAAACATGATGAGAAAAAAGCTTTCTCAGAAGCTAAGAGAGAAAATGATTCCATTTCCCCAAAAAGGCAATTGTTACAAAAAGACTTCTGAGACACAAACTCCAGAGATGCAGTTGGCAGCATCAAAGGTGAGAATTCACAGTACAGTGGCAAACCTTCTTCAAATCAAAAATAAAAAAACCCTTGTATTGCTGCCACAGATTAGCAGGAGGTCAACTTGAATGTACAGTAACAATGTGGAGAAGTCAGTTGAGTTGAGGGAATCTGTTTAATGGAGTAATGAGACTAAACAAGACGTATTTGGACCCATAGATCAGAGGTATGTCTGTTACAAGAAAGGCAAACCCTATGGAAGAACAAGAACATCATCCCAAAAGTCTAGCTTGAGAGTAGGTCCATCTTTTGTGGGAGTATTTTGCTGCTGCAAGAGCTGACAAACTTGTGATGAATTTGGCATGGATTTGTTTAAATATCAGGTCATGTTGAAGAAGAACGTGATGTCGTCAGTCTCTAAACACAAGCTTGGTTATCACTGGACCAGCAGGACAATAATTCCAAGACTTCCTAATATTTACAATATATTCATACACTACAAAAATAATTCAATTAAAAGTTGTGGTATTGACCTCAACCATATCACTCAGTTTTGGTGTACAGTATAACACAACAGAATGACCAATATAAAAAAGATTACATGCTGTTAATGAACAACGGAAATAAAAACACACAAATTGCAAATGCTGCCGCTGGTTTTGCAGAATCATTCCAGTTCACATTAAGTTAAAATCAATTCACATAATATTTAAAGGCTCTATAGGGCTCCTGTGAGTGCAATGGCAGCACAAATCCAAATGCAGTTTTAATGCAATTTTCCTGTATATATAAGTCTGTATATATATTTTTTCACATATCTTCCTGTTTGCCAAATTTTCTGGCACCAGACAAACATTTAGCAACAGTGTGGGAAAACAGGCATGGCTTAGACTGTGTTTATGCTAATTAGGTAGAGCAGTGCCTTTGCGATAGAACCTACTGAAAGCCCCTTTCATCACAGACACAGGGCAATTTTCATGGCTTTTCTTGACAGCAGTGCACACACATACACAAACCTTTCCAAAATCCAGTACACCTGTCAGTTATATCAAGTGCAGTCTAGTTCACTTTGCCACAATTTTTCCCCTGTATTGCAATTTTCTAATTATGAACCCAAAAATAAATTGCAACAATGACCTTTAAAGGATTTAAAATAAAGAAAGGTGCCTTTTACCATGGTCCCTTTCAAAATTACAGTAAATATGTTTATGTTGTTTCATTTAGTTTAAATTTTAAGTTCAGTTTATTTATATAGCACCAAATCACAACAAATGTCAGCGTAGTCAATGCACTTAACATTGTAAGGTTTAAGGCCTTAGGGAGGAGTTGTCTCAAACCTGCCTTTTTAAGGCAGGTTTGAGACAACAATTTGTCACATACCGCACACCCCCACCCCCTCTTAACTCTCACTGGGACAGCGGAAGAGGTAATCAATGGTGACATTCATCTTTCCTGGGACATGATGGACCTCAAACCTAAAGGGCTGCATAGCCAAATACCAGCAGGTTGTTCTGCTGTTTGTGTCTTTCATCCTCTCCAACCATGTCAGTGCTTTATGGTCTGTTACCAGGACAAACTTCCTCCCTAAAAGATAATGCTTCAGGAAATCCATGCTTATGAAAGCTACTGGATGACGATCCTCTGTTAAGCCTTGGAGGAGAACTGCACCCAGGCCATGATCTGACGCATCAGTTTGTAGAATGAATGGCTGCTCAAAATCAGGGAAATGCAATACAGTATCACTGATAGTGCTTGCTGAATGTCCTTGAAAGCCTCCTTAGCCTCCTCTGTCCAGAACAGCTGGTTAGGCCCCTTTGGACTGGTCATAGCTGTAAGTAAAGCAGCTCTGGCAGAATAGCTTGGTATAAACCTGTGGTACCAACCTGACATAGCCAGAAATTATTTATTATTTTGTTTGTGGTAAAGTTACAGGATTGAATGGCCTGTACCTTCTGAACCTGGGGCTTGACAACACCATTCCTGATGACATGGCCAAAGTATCCAACCTCAGCTCTTGCATTGGTATACTTAGCAGGAGCTGGAGCGCAATTTAGCTCAAAAGGCATTACTGTGAACTGAAAAAGACCCCATGGAGTCCGAAAAGTAGTCAGCTCACAGGACTGCTATGCCAGGGGGACCTGCCAATATCCTCTAGAAAGGTCAATGGTGGTGAGATACTTTACTCCCCCAAGGCGGTCTATGAGGTCATCAATACAATGTGTTGGGTAGGAGTCAAACTTTGACATTGTATTCAGATATCTAAAGTCAATACAATATCTCAGGGTGCTATTCTTCTTAGGGACTAAAACACTTTGTGAAACTTCAATAATTCCCATGGAAAGCACTAAATCAATTTCTCTCCTTAGTGGACCAAGTAGGCATTCAGGAATGCGATAACTCATATGTCTAACTTCAGCATTTTCTTTCACATCTGTCCGTACAGAGGGTTCTCACCTGTAGCTGCTCCACTTCAGACAAATTGCCATTGCGCATGACAGCAGGTTTCTGTTCAGACCAAGGTATCCACTCCTTCAACAGGGTGATGTGAAAGGGTGATCTGAAGAACCCTTGTGACACGACCATCACCTGGAGTAGAGATTTCATATGAGGTACAGTCCAATTTTCTAATTACCTCAAAACTCCTCTCTCAAGCAGTTTGATTATACCAAGTCTTCTGTTGATCCTGTGCAGCTGCCATGTTTTCCTGGGCAAGTGTGGTAATTTTCACCAACTTTTCTCTCTTCTGTAATACATAAGATACAACATTAACAGATTCTGAACTCCTCTGGTCTCTCTCCCAGAAAAAACAGTGGAGGCTTGTGGCACTCTACACACAAACAAGACATAAGGGAGCCACTGATACTTATCCGAGCCAGTCTCATTCACAAACGAAAAAAATATATATATAGATATATATAGATATATATATCTATATATATATATATATATAGTTCTTCGATACGTATTAAGACTAACAGCAAAACAACTAGTAGCTCAATGTTCCAACATTCGCAAGAAACAACTGCTATCACAACTAGAGATTGATGCAGTACAACACGAATGCTACGGCAAGGGGGAGCCAGGACAACAGGTCAGGGGGGAGATATCATCATCCCCACACTCCGAGATTGGGTACCAAGCCCCAAGAACAACAAGCCCTTATAGGCTGAATACAAGAGCAGCTGATATGAGAACTAACATCAGGCTAAGCTGGAAACCTGGACCCTCTGACACCGTTTACCAAGAATGAGTTAAGTAACTTAAGGAAGTCTACTAGAAGATGTGAATGCAGAACTACAGACAATCCCTACCATGATTATCACTGACACCAATCAGCTGATCTACACCACAGCAACAGTGATCCTTCAGGAGATTTGCTATAAGATGAACAACAGCCACAAGGAGCAGTACCCTCCATGGAAAAGAAGCTATCAGAACTACAGAAAGGTGTGATGAAAAATGGATACTTAAGTACAACAAGTTGTCCATAGCTAAGGCCTTAGAAACTGCCAAGCAAAGGCTCACAGCCTTGGCTACCCGTCTGAAGAGGTACACCAGAGATATAGAAGCCAGGAGAGTAAACCGGGCCTTCTACACTGAACCATCCAAGGTGTACTCTCAGTGGCAGGGTAATAGCATGAGGATGGATCCACCTAGGCTGGAGACTGAGCAATACTGTTAGAGCATATGGGAGAAAAAGGGAACACATAACGACAATGCACAGTGGCTTGTGGATCTGAGAGCAGACCACAACAGGCTCCCTGAACAAGCCCCAGTAACTATCACATTGGCAGACATCCAAGAAAGAGTCTCAAGAAAAAGAACTGAACAGCACCAGGCCCTGACATGATCCCCACCTACTGGCTGAAGAAGTTAACTGCACTCCATGAGCGCCTGGCAGTACAGATGAACCAGCTGCTAATGGATGGGACCCACCTGAAATGGCTGACCGAAGGCAGGACAGTCCTGATACTGAAGGACCCCCAGAAGGGACTGGTCCCATGCGACTACCGGCCAATAACCTGCCTCTGCACAACATGGAAGCTCCTATCAGGCATCGTAGTGGCTAAGATGAGTAGGCACATGGATCAATACATGAGCGGGCCCAAAAAGGAATTAGTATACATACTAGAGGACCAAAACACCAGCTACTGGTAGACAGAGTAGTCACCCAAGACTGTAAGACTAGACATACCAACCTGAGCACCACCTGGATTGACTACAAGAAAGCCTATGAATCAATGCCTCACACATGGATCCTAGAGTGCTTGGAACTGTACAAGATCAACAGGACTCTAAGCGCCTTCATCAGAATATCAATGGGACTGTGGAAAACAAATCTAGAGGCCAACTTCAACCCGATTTCACAGGTTACCAACAAGCGCGGGATCAAGCTGTATGCCAAGAGTGAACGAGACATTGATTCACTGATCCACACCACTAGGATCTACAGCAATGACAATGGGAATGTCATTCGGACTGGATAAGCATATTCGGATAGTAACAAAGAGGGGGAAAGTAGTCAGAACTGAGGGGATAATACTTGGAGAAGGCAACATAGCAGACATTGAGGATAGCTACAAGTACCTTGGAATCCCGCAGCCAAATGGGAACCATGGAGAGGCCACAAGGAAAGCAGCAACCACCAAATACCTGCAACAAGTAAGGCAAGTCCTGAGAAGTCAGCTCAATGGAAAGAACAAGATCTGGTGAATCAATAGCTATGTCTTACAAGTCATCAAATACCCTGCTGGCATAATAAGCTGTCCAAAAGAGGAGATGGAAGCCACTGACATTAAGACAAGGAAGCTCCTCACAATGCATGGAGGGTTTCACCCCAAATCTAGCACACTGAGACTATACACTAAGCAGAAAGAAGGAAGCCGAGGCATAGTAAGCGTCAGAGCCACTATCCAGAATGAAACATCAAAGATCCATGAATACATCAGGAAGATGGACCCGACTGATGACTTGGTTAGTGAATACCTCAAGTAACAGAAAGGAAGGAAAAGGAGCAAGAACAGGAACCGTCATGGAAAGACAAACCCCTGCACGGCATGTACCACCAGCAGATAGAGGAAATGGCTGACATTGAAAAATCCTACCAATGGCTGGACAAAGCTGGACTAAAAGACAGCACAGAGGCACTAATCATAAGGTAATCATGAAGGTAACAGTGGTCCCAGTGGTAATTGGAACACTCGCGGCAGAGACGCCCAAACTTGGAGAGTGACTCCAATTTTTTCCAGAAACGACATCTGACATCGTCCAGAAGAGCACAATCCTAGGAACAGCTAAGATACTGCGCTGGACCCTCAAGCCCCAGGCCTCTGGTAGAGAACCCGAGCTCAAAGGACAAAGACCACCCGCAGGGGGTGAGAGGGGAATTTTTTATTTTTTTTTTAAAGAGCAAGCCCACCACACCACACTCTCTACACGCCTGATAGTGTCACTGTTTTGGTGCCTGAATTGTGTTGTAAAAGAGGTGTACATAGTTAAATTTTTTCCTCAGTTACAATATATTTTATTCATAGTATAATAAGGTTAGGCTTAGTATAATTAATACTAAATAATTATAATATTAGTATAATAAGGTTAGGGTTGCCCTAACCCTACATCCAACCCTAACTAGTGCTGTGTTGGTAAAATCGATTCTCTGATTCTGAATTGATTCTCATAATAATTCCTAAAGATCGATTCCTGTAGATCATTCAGAATTAATTTCAATAATTAACTCTTCTAAATCTTGTCTCTTAGACCCCATCCCTACTAGACTGCTCAAAGATGTTTTACCTTTGATCAACACGTCCATATTAGAGCAGATAAATCTATCTCTACTAACAGGCTATATACCACAGGCTTTTAAAGTAGCTGTAGTAAAACCTCAAAGCAGCTCTGTGACCACCTACGTGTGAACGATCTGTATGAAGTCTTTCAGTCGGGATTTAGAGTAAACCATAGTACAGAAACAGCACTTGTTAAATTTACCAATGATCTTCTCTTAGCTTCCAACAGTGGAGTTCTCTCTATACTTGTCTTGTTAGATCTTAGTACGGCTTTCGACACTATAGATCATAACATCTTATTGCACAGACTGGAACATGAAATGTAATGTAATTGGGATTAAAGGAACAGTGTCAGATTGTGGTTATGAATATGGAGGAATGGTGGACCCAAACGCAGACCAGGACAAGAGAGGGTTCCAAC
>JAUYWH010000005.1:22082661-22106539 GCA_034779795.1 Ctenopoma multispine | reverse complement strand
CATACATATATATGTGTATATACATATATATATATGTATATATGTATATATGTATGTATATATACGTAAAAATATAAGTTATTGCGCATCCAAAAAAGTGCATCGTATATTTGAAAAATATCTGTCTCTCTTCATACGTTCACGCTTCCTGTTAATCGGGTGGCTGCCCATCACTTGATTTGCGATGGCAATTCACTGTCCACCTGTTCTCTCTTCACTCCATCGTACCGCGCCATCAATGGGAGTTATGGGAAGGAAAAGGGGAGCAGGGGAGAGAAGGGGAGAAGGGAAGAGAGAAAAGATCGGTAATGGAGGGATGTGTTGCTATGCAATGACCATGGGAACGTCATCTGAGAAGCCGCTGATCATGGGAGCATCTTCATCGTCATCACCTGGAGAGGAGGAGGAAACAAGTTTGATTAATTGTAATTATCATCACTTCTTTTGGCTCTGATGTTTTGTTTAAGCCGTCTTTGGAGATGTTTATAGATAAACTAACTCATTAATTTTGTAGTAAGGAAATATGTCAAGTGGAGCTCTGTGGGACAGATCCAAAAGCTAAAAACAAAAAAGCCAACTAGTCAAGTCAAAGAACCACAGGTGAACCCTATGACCTCTCTACTATCTGGGAAGTGTTTCCCTTTCCTCTTCCTCATAAACTTCTAAAAACTGTTTTAAAAACTGTTTTGTTACCCAGTTCATCCCCAGATGAGAAGATGGCAGAGCCCAGGCGAGAGTTGTAGTGGGAGTTTGCAAAGGCTGTAAAATTATTCTGCAACCTGCGGTGTCGAAGATAGAGCGCCACCAAGCTGCCACACACTCCAAGCAGCAGGAGAAAGAGGACGGGAACCACAACTGCCGCCATGTCCCCTGTGTGGCCTTCACTGCGGGAGGCGTCACTGGCCCCTGGGCAAGTGAAAAGGAACTTTGTTCAGCATGAGCGTATGAATGAAGTTTGTGTTTATTATTTACAGTATCTGTGCAAGAGTGCAGCTTTTACTCTGTGTATGCTCCAGTACCTGCTGTCAGCTGGTTATAAAGTAGCAGAGCAGGTTCCCCACACAGCTGACCATTGAGCAGGCAGCGGGCCTGCACAGAGAAGGTGTAGTTGTGTCCCACCATGAGGCTGGTGATGCGGAAATAGGTTTCTGTGGTGTTTCCCAGGTAGGTGCTGTGATTGGTGACACTGTCGTACATATGCACATCATATCCCTGTAAACAGTGTTTGACAAAATGCAACGGAGGTTCATGAGAACAAAGTTAAAATCACCATAAATGTTATTGATAATTGATAACGATTCACAGTCCTCTATGCAAAGTTGTTTGAACACAAGGAAACATCTTCATGTGGAGGAAAACCATGTATAAAATGCAACACACTGGTCAGTGGTGTCTCACCCTGCTCTCACTGAAGCCCTTCTCTTTGACTGCCAGACTTTTCCAGAAGAGGAACACGTGGTCTTTCTCTGTTAAAAGCTTCAGGGCCTCTGGAGCTGGAAGTGGAACTGCAACACAGGAGAAAACTCTTCAGCATTTTCTGCATTTCTGCATAAAGATTTTCAACTAGGCAAAAGGAACCCAGTTAACCAAGTGAGACAAATACATTCCACTTGTCCAGTCATTAACTAACAGTAGGACAGTGTTTCCTGATGGGGTGTTTGACACTGGGGCTCTGAAGCCTGTTTGATGCAAACCAGTTTGAAACACTGCGTCAAAGGCTTGTATCAAATCTCCATATTCACGTGAGAAATGACATTAGAGGCTTCATTCGTCGCAATGAAAAAAATGACGTGAGGTGACCAATTTGAATCTTTTCTTATATACATAATAATGCAGAAAGAGTGTTGTGCAATTTACAAACCACTGAATTGAATTTATCTAATTCTTTTCATTTTATTTATCTTTATGAATGTATATATTATTAACCTTGAAAATGTGTTTAAAAACTCAATAAATGCTTCAAAGATTAAGTTTCATTCATGCACTGTATGATGGATGAAAGTTACTGATATTCATCTGTAGCCCAGAGACTGGTCAGACTGGAATTACTTATTTAACAACAACGGGGACGCGTTAACAAGCAGACAGTAGTTACAGTTATGCGTGTGTGTTTGAAACCTGTGCTCAGCGTGAAGCTAGCCTCTTTGCTCATGTTGCGCAGGCGGACGGAGATGCTGTATCGTCCTCCGGGCTCCAGGTCTTTTAGCAGGTACTCCACTGTGTTGTTCTTTGTGGTCAGCTTGTAATCCCGCTCCTGTTTACGGATCACATCTCGCACGTGAATCGCATATGTCTACAGATACAGGACGACACAAACACAAAGAACACATAAATATGACTACTTAAAGAGTATGCAGTTAGATCTTTCTGATTTAACATATGAAGTGTAACAAATGATCGCATTGTGCATTACTTTTTTACAAGCCAAATCAAATTTTTTTTAAATAAACAGTGAAAATGCTTCTAGAGGAATACACATATCTGCAAATACACAGATTCCAGTCTGTTAGATTTAAGATTTAAGTTTCCTGCATAACTGCATAACTGATCCTGAAGAGCAAATAATCAAATCAATCCGCTCATGTATCATGAGACTCTCCCGATCATATTCCTGATGCTTATCATCATGTATTTATCAATTAAGGGGGAGGGAGGCAGCACCGTACCAGAGGGGAGTTTGGGGTGTCATAGGGCGGCTGCCACTTGAGCGTGGCCTGCGTTTTGTCTACTCGCACGCGATGGAGGTTTCTGGGCGGCAGCCTCTCGTTGGGAATCATTTTGACCACAGCGTAGTCGGATGGAGGCCCCTGGAAGGGAGAGACTACACGCACCTGAAGACACAACACACAGTCACTTATTTGCATAATGTGTTTTTAAGTGCAGCGAAATAGTCAGTAAAGACCAGAGGACTCACAAGGAAGAGATACTGTTCATCACTGTCCACTGTGACTATGAGGCTGAGAGAAGAGGTGTTCACATTGCTGGGACTTCGGTATAGATCCAGGAAGGAGGTGGCATAAAACACACCATAGACCTACACACACACACACACACACAAACACACAAACAAAACCCAAACACAACAAATCAAAGTGTGTATTCAGTAAAGCAGTTCATTAAAGGTAGCTTTGGTAGCTTTGAGTGCGTGGTCCTTTAAGGCAACTCTCGTCCTCACTGGTAAATATCCAGGTGCTGTACATTAAACATGTCCAGTAAAACAAACACCTGAGGGGGGGGGGTCACCTTCACAATAAACTGAAGTGGAACTGGCAGAGCTGCCTATATCTGTAAATGAGGCTGAATGCATAGTGCTCCCAAAAACTTTCTCAGCACTACACTACAAACAATTTTCCCAAAAAGTTGAGAGTTCTCTCATTAGATCATAAAATCTTTTTCAAATCTTCATTCTGCTTCATCATCATCGTCCATTTTACTTCCTTGTCATTACCTGATGACTACACTAGAAAGTTAAGTTTATCAGCTACTACCCACATGTTAACAGACTTGTTGCATTAGAATGTTGCCCAACAGAGAAACAAAACAGACCTGTAATACTTTAATTATACATACAGTATATACAGTACATTTTTGAGATATATATGTATGCATATGCAGCTTAAACTCGTGCTGCCATGATGAAAAGGCAGTGTGATAAACTGCTGCTGTACCTGTGCTGGGGCTCCACTGATCGTCCAGCTGCAGTCCACAGCTGTTTGGTTGAGAGCCTTGGCTTTGAGAAGGGGTCTGTCTGGCTGAGTCCCGGAGGTTTGATAATGGGACAGCGTAGTGGGACTGTCTCCTACACTAGTGTGAGCCCACACAGCCACTTCATACACTGTTCCTGCTGTCAGGTTTGTAGCTGGAAACAGACAACACAGGTCAAATGCCACTTTCAGATACAACTTTATTTGTATAGCGCCAAATCACAACGAGTCATCTCAAGGCACTGTCTGTAGCTGTAAATGTCTGTATCATGCACAAATACTGTGCTCAGATAAAGGCACAAACTGTACTGTAAACCGTACGGTACCTTTTAGAGAACTATCTCTGTGTGGTTCTACGGCTACTGTGTAGTTGCAGTTCTCCTTGGCGTGCGTGTCAAACTGCCAGGACAGGATCACAATGTACTGTTTCACCTTGAAGAAACATAAGAGACACAGTTAAGAGACAGAACACGGTCTCACTGGACAGCGAAGATATGAGGTGTTTTAAAGAGGCACTCTTACATCGTACACGGAGTTTAAGCTGAACGCAAGATTCATGGAGTGAGCGGTGATGCTGCTCATGACCACAGCTGGAGGAGGCAGAGCTGCAGCGGAGAAAAGGAAACTACAAGTTTAACTCTTTGGGTTCCACATTAAATCATTTCCAGTGTTGCTATCAGGGAGTTTACCTGTGAAACATCTGGAGAATATACTTATATATAATTCATCACCAACTTCATTTTAAGTATTTGTAATGCAACTGAGAACCAAATGTTGAGTGTGTATACCTGCTAAATAACCAGTAGGTGGCAGCGTTGGAGAGCTTTTTGAACTGGAGTATGCGGCACTGTGGTGCAGAATGGCTTACCTTTCTTAAGAGTGATGGATTTAACCTCGGACCAGTTCCCCACACCTCGACTGGTCACTGCTGCCACCTGGGTAACATCACATCACAGCAACATCAACATTTACACACACTCGTACGTAATAATAAGAATACCACCACTGTGTGTGTGTCTTACCCTGAAACTGTACAGGGTGTCTGGCTGCAGATCCTTCACCTCCGTTCCGACTGTGGTGCATCTCTGTGATGTCCAGTCAAGACGTCCACGCTCACTGTACTCGACCTGGTACAGAGTAAACACATGTTGGTCTTTAGGTTGTGAGGACAGTGGATTAGGAAAGTTTTCACGCCTCCTTCACTTTTTTCAATTTTGTCACGTTGCAGCCTGATTCTACAGTTAATCAAATTCATTTTTTCTCATTAATATACACTCAGTACCTCATTATGACAAAGTGAAACCAGAACTGATGTAAATGTCAGAAGGAACATAAGTAATTAGACCCATTGAAACGACACTTAAAATTTAGTTCAGATGCCTCGCTGATGGGACAACCATTCACTGACACACTAAAGCCCACTTGGAGTTCGCAAAAAAAAACAGAAGGACTCTTAGGCTGTGAAAAAATTAATTCCCTGGTCTGATGAAACCAAGATTGAACTGTTCATGCTGTGAGAGTTTTTTTCAGTAGCAGGGACTGGGAGACTGGTCAGGTTTGAGGGCAAGCTGAATGGAGCAAAGTACAGAGATGTCCTCAATAAAAACCTGCTGAGGACCTCAGATTGGGTCAAAGGTTCACCTTCCAACATGACAACAATCACAGACAAGACTACACAGGAGTGGCTTAGGGCGACGGCTCTGTAAATGTCCTCGAGTGGCCCAGTCAGAGCACAGATTACAACCCTACTGAACATCTCTGGAGAGACAAATGGCTGATGGTCCCCCAACCTGACTGAGCTTCACAGGATTTGCAAAGAAAAATGGCAGAAAATCCCTATGGATGTGCAAAGCTTGTCGCCTCATACCCACAACACTGTGAATGCTGCAGAAGGTGTTTCAACAAAGTACTGTGTAATGAGACTGAATACTTATTTACATGTGATAATTCAGTTTAGTTAGTTCATTACTTTTACTAATCATGCTGCCTGACAAATGTGACTTGTAAAGCAGTTTTACGCAGATGAAAAAGGACTCACAAGGTATTCCCTGATGAGGCCGTGCGCTTTGTCTGGAGGACTCCAGGAAACCTCCACTTTTCCGTCCTCACTGTTATCACAAGACAGCTGCAAGTTCCTGGGAGGGTCAGGCACTGCGGCACACACACACAGTACATACATGCATTATATGCCCCATCTGTACTACTGACATACTTTACTTCATGAGACTGGGTATAAAAACAATGAACTAGGCACAGCATGGTGTGATGCTCACCTCCCTCGGGCGTCCTGACCGCAATCACCTCGTTGGTTTTGTGCAGCTTGCTGAGACACTGAGTGAGCACCTTTATGTGATACGTGGTGTCCGGTTTCAGCACGGTCAGTTTGTAGCTGGTCTTGTTGCTGTGAGTGTCCATACTGGTCCACTGCTGCGTGCCCACAAGTCTGAAGACAAAAGCGTTCAAGAGACGTCAGTGCATGGTTTCTGTGTTCTCAGCACGTGTACTAGCTGACGGCAGAGAAGCTTCTACCTGTAGTAGATGACGAAGTAGCAGGAGTCCAGAGGAAGGTTTTTGGGACGAGACCATGTCAGAGTGATGCCGCCCAAGAAGTCTGGCGTCCACTGGAGGTTCTGGACTTTATAGGCCAACGAGTCCACTAAGGAGTTGGAGAAAGAGAGAGAGAGAGATAGAGAGAGGTTTTGACTGGCTCCGTTTGATTGTGTAAAATTCACACTTTCACATTCATACAACGACCAGCAGGTGGCAACATTGTACTGCTTTTAAACTACAGCAGCTCCTTTGTCCAGACCGGGAACATTTTGAGAAACTTGGTTCCTTTACAGTCATCTACACCTGACACTCTGATTGGTCAGATAACACCCAGCATCTCACACTTGCTGTATTCCTAAATCTAACTAGGCAGTGGGGTGGGGGGGTGATCTGTTTTGCTTGCTACAATAAAGCAGTAATTGCCTTTAGATTATAGCTGTAATGATCATTTGAATACAAATGCAAGTGTCAGGAGCACTGAGGCGGGAGATGGGGGGGTTATATTGTTAAATCATCCCAGGGCTTTGTCACTGCTATGGAAATGCTAATCACAATGCACTGAAGGGATTTTTACTCAAGGGAGGTTCCTGAGCTTTACTTCTGCTAACACAAGTCAAGGTTCTGTTGTTGTGTGTGTGGGGGGGGAGGTTGACTGGCACAATTAACACCGTTCATATATAAGATTTTTTTTTAAGGCTAATACGATGAAGCATCAGCATCACGTGCTGTGTTCAGAAGTGTATTTATTACTGTAATTCAAACAGGAGTCAGAGGTGAGGACCTACAGGTGCAGTTGTCCTCGTCGCTGTGGTCGGAGCAGTCCAGAAATCCGTCACACCTCTCACTGTCCAGCACGCACGCTTCACCATCAGAACAGCGAGTGCCGTTCACACAGGACAGAGGTCCATGGGTGGCTGAACAGACACAGGTGGAGAAAGGAAGCAGGTTTATATAGAAACTGTTCAGTCTGTGTGATACTAGTTCAAACACATTTACATGCACATGATATTACAGGAGGACACTCACGACAGGCAGCTTCATCAGAGCCATCCTGGCAGTGGACCTGTCCGTCACAGTGTTGCCAGTCGGGGATGCAGTGGGGGGGTCGGTGACACATGAACTGGCCTAAAGCGCAACGGCTAGGTAAGGGTGGCGGAGGAGGGGCCTGCGTGGGTACCGGAGCCAGCGTCACAGAGCCGTTAACTATGAGAAGAAATATAATGGTGACAAATTGTTCTCCCTACATATTAATCACATCATATTAATCATCATTGATAAGAATCAAGAGAAGAGGTTTGAGGCAGCTGTGTCACCTGTGGGACATCCAAACTCATCGCTGCCGTCAGGACAGTCTGCGTAGCCGTCACACACCCAGGTGTTGATGATACAAGCCCCAGAGCCACAGTGGAAGCGGTTGGGGGCGCAGGTAGACAGACCAGAGGGCAAAGTGTGTGGAGTAACACCATCTACAAGACAGGAAGTGCGAGTGAGACGATGGGTGGCGGATGGGAGAGAGAGAGTTAAGTATCCTCGGGGGATGCAAAACGGGGTCTAATACAATATCTAAAACCTTTTTATAGTTTTACTGTAAAAACATGTACATAGCTCATTCAGTGTTATTTATCATTTTTCAATAGGCTTTTCTGTCCATTATGAAAACACATCACGGTAATGCTTGACGTAGCCTCATCACATATGACTGTGTACCTGTACACTGGGCCTCATCAGACCAGTCCCCACAGTCGTTTTCTCCATCACACTTCCACCACGTGGGAATACAGCGTCCGTTTTTACACTCGTACTGAAAGTACCTAGAGCAGCCTGGAACATCAGTGGGAGCAGCTGCAACACAGAGGACGAGTTAGCGTGACATGCTGCTGCTGCTTCAACGTAACTGTAGCTGTACTGAAAATCAGCAGAACAAAATGACTATGTTAACGCTTGTACACTGGATGTGATGCCATTAACGGTGTGTTCTTTCGTCCTCCTCACCACAGTTGGCTTCGTCTGAGTAATCTCCGCAGTCGTCCATGCCGTCACACTTCCACTCCAGGCTCACGCACACTTTGTTGGCACACTGGAAGGTGTAGGCGTCACACACTTTGCCAAACTCAGACGGTGTGGCTGACAAAAAACACACACAAGCATGTTATATGTCTTCTACATTATCTTTAAGTTACAGTGTTAGTAATATGTATTTAATTCAATTTAAGCTTTTTTAGGGACACAGCTCTTGTGCCTCACACTGAAGACACACTCAGCAACTAAGGACTAAAAAAACTGATTTGTATCTTGAGTTGTAACTGTGTACAGTATGCACACACACTATGCACATTATGTGTATTTTCCTTTAGGTTTTCAATTCAGTGTGTTTAACCTATTTGATTTTAAATATACACAATTATATGATGATTAAATACACTTTGCATCAATTTAAAAACAACAATTATTATACGATGACACAGCTTTACATCATTTAACCTTTTAATGGTGTTACTCAAGTGTGGTTTGTACACGTCAGCTACTTTGTCACATTCAGCTGTGACATGGAGCCAAGATTGAGTCAATCTTCCAACATAACACTGACTAACTTCTCAGACAGGGAATTACATAAAGTGCTGGCATCAAGACTAGAGAAAAATGTAGTAGCAAACACAGTCAACAGCTTGGTTTGCACCACTTGAGAATGTTACTCTCAGTGTTACAGTGGGGTATTAGATGAAAACGCATCACAGAGAAAAATTTGAAAAACACTGGCAAAATATTAAAATGAGGCAAAAAAATACAAAATGTTATTCACAGTAATGGATAGCACAAAAATTTCGTGTTTAAATGAGCTTTTTATGGGCAATCACAATATCTTCTACTTAACTGTAATTTTTCTCCCACTACTAGTCTGAGTCCAGTAAAAACATGCCTTTTTGCTGGCTGTGTTTGAATCGGCATCAGTGCTGCTCTTATCTGGCAAACATTGTCAGTGGCTGATTTATGGTTTCCACTGATCAAGGTACAGGCTGGGAAAACAGCAGATTTGGATCCTGTCCATCACCATGCAGCAGTTAATCACGGGAAGACTTACTGCATCCACCTACAGTATATGCTTAAGAAGCTTTTCCCCAAACACATATTGATATAATTCCAATAAATCAATCATGTTGTACTGGTTTCCAGACCTGCTTTCTGTTATTATTTATTCTTGCAGTAGCAAGGACTACCGCGTGCTACTGCATAACAACATGCTAAAGGTCAAGAGATCAGTGTAATCAGGTGGCTACATTACAGGCATATAAGTGTTCCTCACCACATCCAGCATATTGAGCATCTTCATCTGATCCATCCTCACAGTGTTTGATCCCGTCACAAACCAGAGACTGGAAAAGACACTGAGCGCGGTTCTTACACACAAAGTCCATGTAGCGAGTACACAGGGGGTCTGTGGGTGACAACAAACAAACACTCTCATTTACTGAAATAATTTTTGTCAAAAAGGACTCAGGAAGCTTAATGTCTCTGCCTCTCCAGTGCTGCGTGTCTCGTAACACAAATATGGACAAGAGGGAACACTCACCACAGTTGTTCTCATCAGCACCGTCTGGACACTCTCGGATACCGTTGCAGTGGGCGGTGGCTGGCAGGCAGGTATCATTGGAGCACAGGAAGCCTTTACACCGAGATCCCTCTGGAAACATGCAGATACACACACGGACTGGTGCAAAACTGAAGCAGTCCGAGTTCTTTCTAAAGCAATGTGTGTTAACGCGTGTGTGTTGTTGACCTACCACAGTACTGAGGGTCTTCATCTGAGTCATCCTGACAGTCGTCATCGCCGTCACACGTCCAGCGCTGTGGTATACAGTGACCTGTGTGACACTGGAAGCTATTCGGCTCACATGTGTGGTGGCCCACTAGGGATAAACACAAACATTTTAACAGGTGAAAAAAAGTGAAAGTGAAAAAAAATAAGAATAATGGAGATGACAGTGCTTAATGGTGTGTCTACACAAAAGGTGTCTCATTCACAGTTATTACTGTATATCCAACCAGGTTTTATACAGCACGCCTACTGATTCACATACCAACTATGCACTGATGTGAGGCCTCTTGCATTTTGTAATTCTTTATCATACAAGCCATCAGATGTGTATTTTATTCATTAGAGTACAGTAACCTGTGCAGTTGGTCTCGTCTGACCAGTCTCTGCAGTCGTTGTCTCCATCACAGCGCCACACCTCGCGGATGCAAACGCCTCGTGCGCATGTGAACTCTCCGGGGCCACACTGGTGAGAATCTGTAAAATGTACCAACAACACTTACATAGTTCACCTTTATGTTTTGTATGATCACCCTCTTCATTTTGTGCATCTGCTGTACACTATACTATAAAAATACACACACAAAAAACAGCAACAAGCAGCACATCCTACCACAGTGCTCTTCGTCACTGTTGTCTCCACAGTCATCTTCATGGTCACATTTGAAGGCCAGGGGGATGCAGGATCCCGAGGCCACACAGCGGAACTGGTTGGACGGGTCACATGTCATAGTGGCTAATAGCGGAAAGGACACAAAGAAAGACACATGAATATGTATAGTTCTAAGTTGTATTTACCATTACAGACAACCAGTGTTTGGCTGAATACTTACGACACTCCTGTTCGTCACTCATGTCTCCACAGTCATTGTCGCTGTCGCACTTCCAGATGCTGCTGATGCAGCGGCCATTAGAGCAGCGATACTGGTTGGGCATACAGCTGTGCTCTGATTGGAGGAAATGAAAGATCACATGCATTAGATTCTTCACAATTTTTAAAGAAAACTAAATGGAAGATATTGATATTAATTGTTGTTTCTCAGCTTGAGAGCCTGACATCCCTCTCACTGAACGTGGAAACACTTTCGAATGTGAACTGAATAATCTTCCTTGCACACAACAGAACAGTGTGGAGGGTAAGTTTAGTGAGCTAATGATATGATTATGGTTTATCTGGTAGGTGGCAGTAACTGAATTTGCAGATGATCGTTTATGAAAATGTGTGTGCTACTTTTAACTTCCCGGAGCATCAGAGCGGAGTCACATAACAGAACCGAAGGGACAGCTCGACTAATCTCCAGAAGATAAGGGAAGAAGCCATCTCGGCATGTGATCCTTATAATCCTGCTGTGTGCACTGTTAGCTTACCAGTCTTGACACAGGTCTTGTTTTGGAGCTGATATCCAGTGGGACACTGGCACTGCACCTCACCGTTGGGCATAGTTACAGTGGGAGCACCATCCGGGCAGACACAGGTGTGTCGGTGACCAGGCTGAGGCAGACACAGCAGGCTGCAGGGCTGGTCAGCACAGGCATTGTGACCTGGGGGACAAAAGACAGCATTGTTTAGGTAGTCATTGTGACCTGTTATCTATATTAATACTTGTTGTTTTTAACTTGTCTGAAACTGAAATTATCTGAAATGAATCTAATTACTACACCACCAATAAAATTTAAATTAATATTCCTGCTAAGCTTTGAGCTTTCTGGCCTCACGGTTGATCCCTCACCTCGATTCTTCCCTTTATAGAAAATCTTGAGGTCCATGACTCCGGTTAGTCTGCCAACAATCAGCTCGTTGCTCTGGGAACCAGCTTTTGGAGCTTTGAAGATTCCCATTCTAGACCAGTCGTCCCAGTACAAGTCATTCTGAAAAACCCATTAAACAAGAAGATTTGATTGTTTGTAAAAATTTAATCAAAGGCTGTAGGAAAGTCTAAAGACAGGTACATATGGGGGACACACCTTGAAGACAGCAATGGCGTACGGGTGGGGCAGCCCCTCCATAAGAACACTCCTCCGGTCCCCGTTGAAGTCAGCCCGCTCGATGCGGTCGCTGTAGGCTTCCGTCCAATACAGCCAGTTGTCATCTGCTGTGATCCCGTTGGGCCAACGGACACCGTCCGACACGATGCAGGACACGTTTGTTCCATCCATGTAACTCCGGTAAACACCAGCTGCTCGATCCCCCCAGTCAGTCCAGAACATCAGACTGTGGGAAGTACAAAGGAATTTTCACTAAGTTCTGTATTGTTTAAGTGTCATTAGCCTTTTTCTCATCTACTGCAGGAACACGTTGTGATTCAGTCCTAACACAAATCCACACCTCCATACGAGGGGATGGGACTTTTCTGATGTATGCGAGTTCTTATATTTAAAATGAGGGTTTACAATTTGGAATCATTGGAGTTCACCTGGTCTACAAGTCTGGAGTGACCCCTTCCTTACTAACGCAACACACTGACAACAAAATGGCCTCACTTGTCCATTATAAGAGAATGCAGTGAGGCACAGATCCATTTATTCGCTGGCCAAAAAGAAAAAAGAGAGCAACAGGAAGTCAACAAAGGAAAACATTCACAACAATAGTGTGTTAACTGTATTGACCACCTCTACTGATCTGAAACAACAGTTGTACTGAAGATGGACCAGCTCTTTGTTATGGTTCATGTGCCAGTGCACTGTAATTTTCTCCATTTTTACTCTTTATATAATGATTTTCTAATTTGAATATCCTGAAATATCTTTGTTATGTCACTGCGATGTAGGGACCGAGTGGAGGCAGAGGGAGGTGTAATACCTTTCATTTCTACACACTCACCCAACTAGAACCACAGAGACAGAGTTCAAACTGATGAAGACATCCTTCAAATGTCATGTTTTTTTAGTGCTGGCTTCTTAAATAAATAAATGAAGTTTTTGAGCTTTTTACCTCTCTCCAGGCAGCAGAACAAGGGCTCTGGGATGTTCTAGGATGGAAGAGTTGAGCAGTGTGTGGCGCAAGTCTCCATCAGGGTTAGAAACCTTCAAACGAAACAACAGTGAAACTTTTTTATACTTTCTATCTGTAATCTAGAATTGTGATAACCTTTAGACAGCAGCACAAAATGTCCTAATTAAAGGAATGCTATGAGGTTCCTGTAGTAAACTGCAGATCAAGAATCTCACATTGGCAAACTTTCTTCTGCACAGAGAATACACAGACACACAAAGGTCTGATAGATATGCATCAGACCTCATATGTTAGAAAACTATGTTTACATGTATGAACGCACACACACACTTCTATACCTCAATCTTTTGTGTTCCAGCATCAACCCAATAGAGCAGTTTACTGATGGGGTCAAAGGTCAGGGCCTCAACGTTCTGCAGGTCTTTCCTCACTACGACCTCCTGCCCTGTGCTGCCGTTCATACAGAGACGCTGCAGGAGAGAAGGAGACAGTCAACGGGACACAGCCTGTGGAGCACTGGGAAAATGCCAATAAGATGATTGTGGTGAATAATGTCGAGCAGCTACCGTCGTTTCACAAGCAAGCAAAAGATGTAGCTCAGGAGGACGATATTTTAGCCAAGCTGTGTGTAACAAACAAGCTCCTCCTAAGACGCTGCACTCACACCCCTGGTTCACATTTGTGTTTGGACTGTAATTAAATTCTGAGCCAAAGATAATCTCCTGTTGGCCTCGCTGCCTCCTAAAAGAGCCGCTGACTAACCTGTATGGTGTCCAGTGAGATATCAGCCCAGTACAGGCAGTTCCTGTCGTAGTCGAAGTCCAGAGCCACGGCCTCCCTGAGACCGGCAAGAGGAAGGACCTGGTCTGTGCCTGTGGCCAGGTCGTAGCGATGGATGGAGTTCCTCACAGCATACAGGATGAACTCATTACTCTCTGCAAGAATAAAGGAGACGTGACTGAAGAGACACTGAAATTAGAACTACATAACAAGATACTGTCGCTGTGACAGGTACAGACAGAACTGAGATTCTGTATAGTACAGCTGCAACACTGTCTTGTTTTCCTGAAATTAAATTGAATAAATTGCATGTTTACCACCAACAGGACATGGCAGCATCTCCCCATTCAGCCTGAACTCCACATCTCCTCCACTACAGCTGTCCCCTGGCACCTTCCTGTAGCTGCAGGACAAACAGAAGGTCTTCTCATCTTTTCGAATACACGTAATGACTGCATTATTCAGTTCAGTGCTTAGACTCATAATTAATGTTAGAGTTCAGCAGATATTGATAATAAAGAATTCAGGTTGGCAAATTTTCATTGTTAAGTCAGATAATAGCAGCTCACCCTTTGCTGCGGCGGTAGCTGGTGCCGACAGGACAAGGAAGTGGTGGAGCATAGAGGTCACCTAAAAACTCAGGGTCAGGCACACACACCTGCAGAGACAGGTCCTCACTCAGTTTGAAGCCATAGTCACTGGAAGGAGGGAGAGGAGGAAGACCAGAAAAAAAAAGAAACAGAGCCAGTTACTTTGTCTACAAATGTACCATTTTAAACTGTTATACTCTATGTAGATGTACACAAATCACACAAATATGACTAATTTGGATGTTTGCTGCATGTGTGGGTCTCTAACCATTCATAGTCCTGCCGTGTGCAGGAGCAGTTAGAGACAGTGATGGGTCGGTCGAAGTCTTCTCCGTTAAAACACGTAGCGTGAGGAGCTCGTCTCTTAAACGTTATCTCTCTGCCCAACAGACACTCGTTCCCGTGCTCATCAGACGGTGACCAGCGCTTGTAGTCAGCCTCAGAACACGGCACACCTGAGGAAAGATAGAGGAAAAACTGTAGTTATCCAGTGCTTACATGATACTTAATAAAACTCTTAGTTGTCCAACTCCTGAACTAGTCACAGCCTTAATTAAAAAGTTTACAAATCTTCAAACACCTGAGAATGTATCTCCTCTCTAGTCCTGTTAGCCAAGTAGATTTATCTGTAATTAGCTTCCTTAGCTACAGTAGACAGCTGCTTTTGTGTGTTTCTACATTTCACAATAAGACTAAATAAGACTTTGCTTTCCTCAGCATTACACACTGTACATACATTATAGCTGCCCATGTACAACATTAAAAACTGGTCCGTTTTAAACAGATTGATTTTATGAATTCAATCTTTGTAAAAGTGTGTCTCTAGCATGTCGATGCAATTTTTATTTGAGCTCCATTTTCCAAATTTTTTTAAATCAACAGACTTAAATAAATTTTTTCGCTATGGGTATTCTATGGGTAACGATTGTCTCAGCTAATCTGAAAAAATATCTACTTTTACTTCTTTTGTGAAGTATTACAGTATAAAAACCAAATAGGTAGAAACTTGCAAATAGCTGCTGTGATCTATTATTGCTGGATAAGTGGATAAGTGGATCTCTAACATGAGAGCTCTCCATGTGAACCTGCTTCTCACTCTCCAGCTTACCCAGAACATCAGATGTATTGACCTGCAGGATGAGCCAGCTGTGTCTCTGGTCGGCGTAGGAGCCGAAGATGGTGAAAACAGTGCTCTTCTCTCCAGGCTCCGTCAGCAGCTGGTAGACGTTCACCTCTCTGTCTGAGAACTTAAAGTCGTTCCAAGTCTCGCCTTCGTTGGTGCTGAACCTGACAGCGATATGGTCCATGTTAGATATAAATAAACAGACATTCTGTATCTTTATCAGAAGAAAAATATTCACTTTGACGTGAAAGTTAAAAAAGCATTTGATCAGGCAGATTATTTAACCCAGGTATAATCAATTTTGTATGCATCAAAGCAAAACCAGGTTACTGAGTAACCAGGGTAAGAGAAAGCTTACAGTCTTGCTGATATTACAGCTTTCTGCAAACATGTTGCTTTACATACATACAGTCTGCTGCTGCTGACTAATGATGGTACAGTTTATGCGTTTCACTTGCCAGACCACCTGAAGCTGGAAACCAAGCTACAACCAAAACCCCCCCTAAGCCCATAATATGTGAATGTAAACAAATTGTGGATCTGCAAAGATATTTTTTAGGACGCTCTGACAAATGACTGTCTGTGGTCACATTTTGCTTGTGAGCTCATCCATTGGAAGAACATTTACACAGGCCATTCTGACTTACTTGAGATGTGTGGTGGGGCCTCCTTGTGCAATAGCCATCAGGATACCACCGTGGTCCCCCCATGTGTAGAAATGAGGGCCTGCCAGTGCCTGCATTACAGGAAATATGGACAGTGAATTATCTAAACATAGTGAGAACATTTTTATCTGTGACCTGGCCTGACGTTTAGTGACAAACCAGCAGTAAAGGCAGAAAAGGGGGTTTGATTACACAGAAAGGTCAAAAGGACACCATTAAACTGAAAAGATATGTTTATGTTCCCCCCTTCCAGTTTCACTTTCACTGAGATATTACACTGGGTTCATGAAGTCCTGGACAATTACATCTTTCATTTAGGCAGAAAAGCATTTTCTAAGCAAATTATAGAACTGCTTGTTTATTAATGGTCATTCGGGTGAAGCTACATGAACTCTCAAATATAATGTGTACAATCCAACAAAAGGTTTGATGAAGTTTTTCCACATTGCCACATATTTCTTCTGACTATTTTTGGATTTTTGCTGAGATCCTCATTATGTTTCATATGTTGCTATGTCTCTACTACTACTCTACTATCTTTCAAATGCAGATTACCATTCATGAAAAGAAGGTACTGACCTCTGTCCACCGTGCTCCAGCGCTGCTGGATACATACACATTGGGTTTGTTGGCTAAGTTCCTGCCTACAGATCCTGCAATCAGACAGACAAAAGAGGGATTTCACAAGTTGACTACATACGAAAATTGTGTAACCTAAGAACTCCAACCATATTTTATTTTAATAATATTTTAGAAAATATTTACCCTCAACAGCACTGTATGTACATATTTTAAAAGGTAGATCGCCAGGAATTAACTTATTAAATGTTCAGGCAATTCGTAAAGAAACATACAGAAATGGAAAATTAACTTTCTATTTTTTTCACTCATAGGAAATCTAATAAGATTACAGTCTACATGCAAGCTATTAACTGTGAGAAGCTGTAAGCAGTTTCACCCAAAAATAAAGAAACCTATATTTTTAATTTCTTTAGGAAACAGACAAAAGTCATGACAAAGCCTTCTGCTTTCTCCTGCCTACTCAGGGTTTGGAAGTGATGCTGATTTATCAAGGTAAAGTAGGGGTGGACTGGATGATTAATACAAGCTGTGTCTGCCTTTGACACTTCAGAGAAGACATACACCTGCTCACATCTGCAGACATCAATCCTGTTTAACAAATCTCATTTCACAGTGAATTACTTAAAGAAGCACAGATTAAAAATGACTGTAACACGACTGTTGTGTCTCTGTAAAGGGTTGTAACAACACTTCTAAAATGAATTACACGGTGTTTCTGTGACAAATGGGCTAATGACTCTCATTAACTATTGGCACAAGATGACAAGCCTTAGATAGGAGACAATAAACACGTCTGCCATTGTGCAGATAGGAAACCGGCATAACCATGCTGTTACTATGTGCTGATGGTAAATCTGTTCCTCCAAAATTGAGTGTCTTTAAAGTTGTGGAATCTCGTGCCAGAGTGTCTCAGCATGAATCTGTGTCCCTTCCAGAATTGTATTTTTGGATGAGTGGAGAAGCATTGTCTTTGAAAACCTAATGACCATTAAAAATGGTGAAAACAAAAGAAAGTATCTTAACCAATGTAATAAGCACTACTACATGTATGGACATTTTAGAGCAGAAATCTAAATTCTGCCGCACTGGGTCATGGGAACATGTAATGAGTAGGGCTGGGTAAATAATATATGTGTTTTATACTAGTGTCAATACAATACTTGAGTTTTTTAAAACCACCACGGTATATTTTGTCTGTCATTCTTATGGTTTGTCTAATATTCTTGTGTTTAGGTGTTATTACAGTTTGTCTAAAGTTCTCATGTTTTGTCTGACATTCTTAGGTTTAGATGTTTTTATGGTTTATATTGAAGTGCATGTGGTTTTCTCATCTTTCGATCATTCTCAGCATTCAAATTGATTTAGAAGTCAAATGTATATAGAAATACAGTTTATTCAGGTTGGTGTGTATGTAAACATGTCTGTGCAGTTTGAGTATGCTTAAGCCCGCCTGTATTCATGATGGTGTTTGACCAGTTGAGTGCCCACTGGGAACTGCAGCAATAATTAGCCCATCTGTCTGGGAGTGATAACGAAGCGAATTGCACTGGCGTGTGCCAGTCCTCTCCTCTCTCTCTTCAGGCCCATTATCTAATAAGAATTTAATTCGAGGGACTGGCTGAGTGCATGGGAAGCAGTCTCCTAGACACTGGAGAGTATCGACAAATCAATGCTTTTCACCAGCTGTGAAGATGCAAATAGGTTTCAAACCACATCCGGAACCTCTGCTTTAGCACCCGAGCAGAAAAGCGGAAGAATTCATCTGTCTGCAATATGATGGAACAGTTTTCTCATAGAGGTAAACCAAACGTCTAAACAGTAACACTCTAAATTAAAAGCTTATATCAGTATCTTCTCAGGGTGACATCACATTTCCTGTTTTTTGGGGCCATACAGGAAGTGGAATGCATAAAGACAGAAAGGCTGATTGAACAATAAAGAGTTTACATCTAAACTTGTAAGCTTTTTTGCTGTGTAAGATGATTTTAGAGGAATAAATAAAATAACACACGCTTGTCTGACACCACCCTCTGTTACTGAGAAAGATTGTATAACTTTTTTTCTTGGCATTACACAGTTTAATACATGATCCAAAATTCTAAAAGTTTTAATGTAGTAGTATTTGGTACTGATGTTGTGCTGTCCTCTATCCTGAACTAAAGATCATCACTTGGATCTTGTTCTTCTGCTGTGTGTTGTGTTACCTGTGGCCATGATGACTCCGGGTGCAGAGTCCTTGGATAAAATTGACATCCTCCTCAGCTGGATGTTAAAAAGCTGGCTCCAGCGCTGGGCCAGGTGGAGAGAGCAACCTTTACTGAGCTAAAGAAGTGGGGAGAAAAGTAAGATAACATTGTTTATTATTTCAGCACTCTTTCTGGTAGGCATAAGCACTCGTGTGCCACTGCTGAAATTTTACATGGTTCACTAATAGACACGATGAAGCGCAACCACGACAATTTGGGTGCGCAGCTGACTGAGGCTGGTGTCAGTCTATAAAGTCTAAAATGTTCTATAAAGTCACTGTAGCAGATCTACGCAAGCTATTTTGAAGTATAAATACAAATCCCTTTACCATAAAAGTAAAAAAACTAAACAAGTAAAAACTAAAATCTGTGATTTGTTCATTTGCTTTAACCTCTATTTATCTGGACAGCAGGCAGGTCAGGTAAGAATGGGGTCTGGCATCTATGTTGGCAGTCTGCTGGTCTTTTTGTAGCTTTCTCCTTGTGTGATAGAGTTTCAGGTTACATATATAGAGTGGACTACGTTAGATCAGCAGTCAGATGTCAGATTTCCCTAAAACATTTCACAATATGATGAACTGTAGATTGTAAAAGACAGAAGTTCTCTGCAATCTTATGCTGAGAAAATTTATTTTTGAACTGATCAAGGTCTCACAAAATTTACCACGTGGTGAGTCACAACCCATTTTTATTAGCAAAGACTGAGCCTTTGGTGGATGTTCCCTTTATAACCAATCATCATACTTTCACCTGTTACCACTTAACCTGATAACTGCTGGAATCATACACAACAGTGTTACTTTAATATTTTATAAACCTATCTTATTTTTACTTTTGTCCCAACCTTTTTTAAATTGCGATTTTGTAAATACAAAATCAAGTGCCATTGGAGACAGGGCTTTTACTGTGTACCTGGCAGTCCACAGTTCCTCCTAAGCTGTCTGCGGCAGGTGGCTGAAGCAGCTCCCACGTCCCCCCCTTGTCAAAAGTAATGACGGATCGCATGTTTTCCTCGTTGAATGAGCCATTGACAAGTGTGGCAATGTAGACACCTCGCAGTCCCTCCACACGGTGCAGGTCTGCAAAAGGTTCATTGGCAAAGTACCTGAAACACAGATGCGCAACATGATCATGGAGTATCACTGTGTGTGATTTATACTTCTATACTTGCTGTTGTAATTCCAGCACCACCACAGCTGAAAAACTGTTTTGCTGACTAACTATAGTCTTGTTTTTCGATTGCTCTCTGTATGCTTACTTGGCTTAGAAAGGCAAACACGTGAGACAGACTAAACTAAATGCACATGTCACAGCATCAGAGGGAATAATTATTGGCAGGTACAAATCTGAGTAAACAGCGCTTCTGCCAAAACAATCCTGATGTAATTTTGGAGAAAACCAAGCAGAAAAACACCAAACAAGATGTTGAAAAGTCAGTCAGAGCTGACCTGATCAATAAAGCATTTGTTATTAGGTAAGGAAGCATCTAACGCGTCTGTGTTTGTCTTTGTATTGTCAGTGTCATCGAGCCTTTGCAATGGAAACCAGCAGTTGCTATGTGAACAACTCAATTACAGGCAAAGCTGCAGGACGTGCATCATTCGTACTGTTGGTAAGTCCACACTGGGTTCATTACTTGATGCTTTGATCAAAAGACTCAGAGAAGCAAAATAACATCAATTAAGAATCAACGTCTTCGACCTTGGAAGTACAGCTTAGCAAAACAAGTTCATCTCAAGCTTCAAGCTACATCACACGCACTGGGCTTCATCATAGGTAGAGTCTGTCCATTTGTCATAACGTATGTGCTGACATTAGAGAAACCAGTGACTGCAGACTACACAGTGCTTTGTGAGAGAATACGTGCATATTATGGGTTATCAGTAAGGTGCCATGTGTACTGACTGGGCAAGACGTGCATTATTTGTGGTAAACTACTCGTGTCAGCATATGATACTGTGTTTGAGGCAGTTCTCACAGACAAATACTAATTAAAATACTTATTGAATGATGAGTGATTTGTTTATTCCAGTATAGGTTAGGGAAACATTCAGCACAAAATTGGCAAAATAGTCACTTACATAGCTGAATATTGCTAAAATGAATTCTACATCATCTTGTTTACACTAATCTTCAACTTAAATAGTAGCTGGGGTTCAGGTTGAGGCTGCTGGCTCTGTACTTCATACTTGGACTCAGACAGTATTATCTGCAGTACCTTTCTCACAGTCAATCCAGCACTGGACTTGTTCACCTTCCACCTTTTTCAAAGAACCTTTAAAATTGTCCAAACAGGGGCATATGCACTAGTATACTAGCTCCCCATGCTTATCTCTACCTGTAAGCTTCTGGTTTCCTCATACTTTTCTTACTACTAAGCAGTGGTCTTTTCTCAGCACATTTACAGTATTCCCTCTTTCTCACTATCTTCCTCCACTGCTTTCTGATTTGTCTTCACTCTCCACTTTCACTGGCTTCCTACTCTAACCACCCTCCTGGTCCTCACTTTGAGTGCAACTTTAATGGTTATGAATCCTCCTTTGCTACCAGCCTGTCAGTGGATTCACCTGACTGGTATGATGTGCAGCCGCCAAGTAAGTTTTTTTTCCCCTTAGTCTACTGTGAGGTCACCTTCCTCCACACACAAGGAAATATATGTAGTTGTCTTTTCTCCACCTTTGAGACTGTGGCTTCTATTGAGATGCTTTCCCTCAATTTCATCCCAAGGTCAATAGCTGAGTGTCCTCATAACACATCCAGACCTCATTGGTTTTATCCCGTCATGTCAAGATGTTTCAAGCAAAAGCTGCATAGGATCAATATATACTGAGTTAGGGTAAGGACCTCAGATATCTAGAGGGACTGTGTGTTGGAAAATTTGCTCTTTTACATTGAAAAGAGACATTTTTCTACTGTGATAATAATGCTTTTATGGAACTTAGTAATCAGAATAAAGTAACCTATGAAACCTGCTAATTAAATAACAATCACCTATTAACTGTTGCACAATTTACATAAAATTGCAACAAAGCATGAAATAAATGTAACATTTTAATATAATTATGTGGAAATTTATAATTATATGATTGCATGTAAAATATATAACTAGCTGTAACTCTGTGCACTATGAAATTTCCAAATTTACTGTATCTTGATACCAAGTTCATAAAATCATGTTTTAACAAAACATGGTATTGAAGTAACTATGATGAATCAGTGAATTTGCCTGCACACACTTCCAATTCATTATTTGAAAATGTCAAACTTGTTTCACACTAAATGGTTGTAATGCACTGTCACAACTGTAGCAAAATTACCAGGTAATTATAACAAAATGTAAAACATATTTTCACTAATAGGCTTTAATTCAATTTTAATTGCAGAATAATTACTCGATAATTATTTTGTTATTTACGAGATTACCTAGAATACATATAATAATAATAATAATGTGCATTTCTGACAAAGCAGTTGCTGATTTCCAAAGAGTTCCAAAGTGAGTGACCCACTTGTAGTCATACTGCTCTCACTATACTTATGTCACCAACCAGCCTAACAGGTTTTAGATAAATGTCTAAAGTATAGTTTGTGTGTGTTTGCGTAGTACAGTACCTGACGAGTGTATTACTGCCAGAGCCCTCGGGATTGTAATACAGCACGTTCTCCAGCGACAGAGAGAACGACAGGCCCTGTGTGTCTGAGATGTAGAGGTGTGTGATGTTGTTCAGGTGATTCACACACACAAACACTTGGTCCTCAGATGCATCTGCTATGTAGAAGTCCTGTTGGGAAGAAGGGAAGAGAGAGGACGTCAGGAGGATCAATCACAGGAGGACACAATGGACACAGTTTTAAAAAGGCCAGATTTAGCAGTGGAAGCAGGGACTACTAGGCTGTGTAAGGTGGTGTGTGTGGTTCTTTCACTAAAATAACAATGTCAGTCGTGTGATACAAGTGGAACTACAATATTCATATATTAAAGAAGGCCATAAGATACACTAAAAATATCCAAAAAGGCAGCTCTCGACTCTTGACTTTCCAATACTTTACTAACCCTCTGAGGGGGAAATTCAGTTGATTGATCACAAACAAAATACATTTCAGCTTCCGTTATCTTAAATCTGCATCTGGATACTTGTCTTTTGCTGTTGCTACAGTTTAATGTGCAGTCCGTCTTCAATATCAATTAATAACCACTGCTTAGGCTTTTATAAATTCATAATTTAACAATCATTACTTGACATATAAAACGTAGACTCACTGTGATTGGATGGCGGGTTCTAAACTGGGCAGCCTTCATCGGCTGGCGGTTGTAGGACACCCAGAGCTGAACAGATGATGGTTCGTGGCTGCCAAACTGTTTCTGAAGAGGTAAAGGACAAAGAGAAAGCGCAGGTCATTTAACTGTTCAGCATTCACATCAAACCATTTGGACTTTAAAAGCAGTTGAACTGCTGTGAATTTGTTTTTTGTTTTTCAGCAGCTCCAACTTGAAACTGACATTTGATTAAAAGACAAGCACAAACCTCAATGATCAAAATCCAACAGAATCCAAATTTATGGACTATACAAAGGTAAGAAGTGTCTTCTGACAGTGGCTCACATGTTTTAAAGCTGGACAGAGCTCTCCACAGAGCAGTGAGGGCGTAATGACGTCTAAAGAAATGATGGGGTTATTTGGACTGTCCTGATGATCATTCTCTGACTCAGTAACTCAGTAGCATAAAGGCTGACAGCTAAGTCGAAAAATATTCTAGATTCAGACTCGAAAAAACTCCCAGTGGGGTTCAGAAGTGAGTGTGTGTGTGTGTGTGTGTGTGTGTGTGTGAGTGAGTGAGTGAGTGAGTGAGTGAGTGAGTGAGTGAGTGAGTGAG
>JAUYWH010000005.1:22049987-22081471 GCA_034779795.1 Ctenopoma multispine | reverse complement strand
GTGTGTGTGTGTGTGTGTGTGTGTGTGTGTGTGTGTGTGTGTGTGTGTGTGTGAGTGTGTGTGTGTGTGTGTGAGTGAGAGAGAGAGAGAGAGAGAGAGAGAGAGAGAGAGAGAGAGAGACTCTCACTGTCATTACAAATACATTAGAAGGATGGCTGCAAGAAAGAGCGGAGCTCTGATCTTTTATGAATGGCAAGCATGCAGAGCAGACTTGAGGATATCTCATTTCTGTTTGTGTGGATGCCTGTACATCTACTCTGATCTACTGCTGCGGGACAGAAGTGGAGGAGCAGAGATCTGTCGTCTGATCAGAGCCCCAGGGGAAATACTCCTGTGGGTATACGCCACATGTTTTGTATAACTATCACAGACTGTAGAAAAGCAAACATTAAAAATGGTATTTTGCCATGTCCTTACAACATGTCCTTACCTGGACTAGTGCAACTCCTGCATAAGTCAACAAACCTTCTATCATCAGAAATTCTAGTTTTTAGAAACTACTCTGCTTTTCAGTTCACTGCACCTTTAAGTAAGTAGTAGGTTAGTTAGTTTATGTAACATGTTTAGGTAAATATTTGTCAGTATAACGCAACATGACTAGATAGCAGCATCCAAAACCATCATACAGATAAATCACTGCCTCTTGAAAACAAGCTCAACAAAAACTGAAAATTTGAGTCTTCCCTTGGTCGAACCCTACACTCAGATTCAACGCTTCAACATAAATATGGCTAATTTCTCACCCATGCTACACTGTTTGTCATTTGTGCTGAATCACACACGCAAATTTACATGAGTCACCATACACCAACACTCAAGTGCATCCTTCATATTCCATTCTAACCCACAAAGACAGAAAGAGAGAGCTCCACTGCCGCACAGTAAACAGCCACAAGGTGACATTTCTTACCGGCCGGCCCAGAGGAAGAGCCCATGTTCACTGTTGCCATTTTATTCGAACAAAAGGAACCTGCAGTGACACTGCAACAAGCTGGAAATGTCACAGGCCAGACCTCAGAGCCTGCCTTCTGTCTGTTTCACTCCAACACTGTAGGTTGAATTCCATAAGACCTTTATGTGCTTTACAATTTTGGCAATGAGGCTCCTTCTGTGCTCTATTCCAGCCTATACATATTTATGACCCATTGGCCCAGCGCACCTCAGGCAGTGCTGTTAGTCAGATGGGCGTATAATAAAGCAAAAAGCCAATATGCCTTTTTTTATACATGCAGCCTCTTTGTTCAAGAGAATCTCTGGTACTTATGTAGATGATTTTTTGTTAAGTATTTCTGTCCTTTTTCATTCAAGTGTGATTCTTTAAAAAACACAAATGCATAGAAGCAGATTTTTGCTCTGCAGCACATCGGTTCTCAGTGGGTATAAAAATGTTTTCATCCCTCCTGAAGGCCTGATAAATGATTGTCAATTTAGGACAGAACGTATCTTAGGTTTGATGCTGACCTGCGTGTCCAAAAAACTACAGTGAGATTCAAAAAAGTCCAGTACTGCCTAAAGACAGATAATCTAAAAATGTGCATGTGGCAACTGGCACACTTCATCACTTAGTCTCTGAATATCTTCGATATTTCTGTTCTTCCCAAGCACAAAGGTTTGGTGTGAGAAGTGGGCACAGGCATCAAGTCAGGGCTTCTTCAAAAAAGCAGAAATTAAAAAAAAGTATGTGAATTTTCTTCATTTATGTACAGCAATATCAGGCCAACAGTTAAGATATTATGATGCATGTCGACCATCATAATGCTAAAGCTTTTATTGATACAATTTATTCTACCATCACATACTGTCTTTGTATAGTGTTATGAATCATTTCCTGATTCATTGTGAGCATAGTATAATAACACATTGTCATGTATAAATAAAATAAACACATCACACATTTTTACTGACTTTAGCGAGTTACTCAAGCAGTATTTACTTAACTGAATTTTACTAACAAACTGCAAATAACCAAAAGCTTCAGAAGTCACTAAAAAGTATCCTGCACTTTGATGGGGAAGAATCGCTCCTCCACTTCCTGTTTTCTCTCTATCTGTCACAGACCTTCTTTGCAGAGAATCTGTGATCTAAATGAGAAGGAATATGACTCAGATATTAGATAAACTGGGAAAGAAGGGAGAGGAGGAGTGACAGGCCTTATTGAGGTCCCCATTACATCTACTAAGCCAGTTATCTTCACCGGGTCTCCTTGACGGGACCAAAGGCTGGGGTCTTAGAGGTCTGATTTGCACTCTATTCCTCATGATCCTGATTGTTAGATAAAAGTCTCAATTACTGGCTATTTCACTTTAAGCAGCATGGCACTGCCAAAGGCACTGTGTGATATTCAATTATTTTAATCCTATTTCTACAAGCCAAGACAGAAGAGGGCAGAAAGAACCAGAGAGTATCAACCTGTTTCCACTTAATCAGAAGCAGAACAGAAAATACAGACAGGACTGCGAAATGCAAGCACAAGCAGGAGATGAAAAAATGACCCAAAACAACTGCAAGTGTATGAGGAGATCAACATAAGAAGTTATTTGGTGCCTAAAACTGTGCAAATCACTAAAGTAAGTAATACATTTTAAATGTTTATTATCACAAGAGAGAAACGTGACAGTTAGTTTTAGCTGTCAGCTCCAGCCATCTGGTCAGAGGTTTGGACTTTATAAAGGCCATGTCTGGTTTTACAATGAATACAGACGACAGCTAACAGTGTGTTTAAGGCTGTTTAATTAATATTATGACAGATCTGTGCTTTACATGCACTCAGTGTTTCAGCCTCTGGTCCTTTTTAGACAGAGATCGTGGCATTTTGATATTAAGTTCCCCCTTCTTTAGTATGGGGCGTTTGCTCTTTATACTACATTCTGACAAGCCAGCAAAATGGCACTGCACTCATAGCACTAGCAGCATCACCATATGATGCTACAGTAGACTTAAAACGAACAAGTTTGAGTGACATGAGTGAGTTAGAGACCTTTGAATAATTGTTTATGTGCAAGCAAGTAAGCAGACTTTCAGCGAGTGGTGTGCAGAGGGTATGCAATTCATGTTACTGATTCTCCCCATTAACGATACGTTCAATAATATTAACTATCACAATTATTTATGGATCAATATAAGGTTCAACAAACACAGGCCTAGTGCAGAGTCTCTGTAGCTGATCCAGTGTGTCAGATTAATAATACTGATTTAATCCCATACTGAAACAATTTGTCAGTGTGAGTGAAGCTCTGTCTTTTTGCACTGTGGTCATTTCTAATATGAGGTTTTGCATTAATGCAGCACTTTTAGAATGTATTAAGGGCTGTGATAAATGAGTAGGATTTTTATGCATCCTAATGTTATGAAAATAACCAGAATGAGGCACCGGTGCTCTTAAGCTGTGCAGCAGCAAACAGAATGACAATGGCAGATTTTTGTGCAAACATTTACAAAGAGCTCTGTGATTTAAAGTTTAACCTGTGCTGTCAGTTTATCTTTCTGGACACACATAGATCATTTTCTCTGCTGTGCCTGTGAACAAAGTGAGTTATGTGTGTTGTGCTGTATATAAATTCACCTCTAAACAGTAATTTTACACATGTCCACTATGGAAATGTGTTTTCTACCTCTTTTGCTATTGTCATGCTATAGGTAGGTCTGTCACAGAGAAAAGACTGGAGAAAGAAAACCCAGAACAGAAAGCCAAGAGTTGGCTGTATCATTTTGCCCACTTGTCCTTGCGTACTCTCTGTCTTTTCCATGTCACCACGTCCCAGACGGATCAGTATTAGGTCACCAACTAATTTGAGAAGGTTTTCTTCTCGAATCCTCAAACATTTTTGGATTTTACATAATTTAGCACAGTTGTTATGTCGGTCTTCTGAGTGGGGGGATATAGTCAGAATAAAAGCAAAGTCTGATCTGTATGAAGTGTGTCTCTTCTTCAGCCGTCCAACAGATCTTATGGCCCTCATCACATATTATCACATAGGTACGAGTTAAGGGGCTGCAGGGTCTTATCTGACTTATTGCTGAAGAGGTCTTCTAAACTTAAATACCATTTTTATGCCCTAACTCTCAGTTGGTGGCAGGGTTTCTACCTGTTTCCAATCCTCAGTAGGTGGCTTGGATTCAGTCTCATAGAATTTAACACATATAGTATTTACAGTGTAGCTCATTTAGTCCTACAGACAACATTGTTGTTTTTTTTCTAAAAATCACTACATACCTCTAACCCCCATGGGGATCCAGGCCATGTGCCTCTCCCTCTCCTTCTCTCTCACCTTCTCTCTCTCTCATGTATTCTGTCCTTTTTCCAGGTTTATACAATGCTAAGATGTCATGTCATCCTGGCCATTCTTTCTGCTTATATTCTTGCCTATTTTCTTGTTGTTCTTTTCTCTCTCAACTTCCCACACTACCCCAGCCAGCCAAGGCAGATGACCACCCACCCTGAGCTTGGTTTTGGAGGTAAGGCTGGAAGTTTCTTCCTCTTCTTCCACAAAATCCATGCTGGCATATTTCAGGAAGCTTGTTCAAGACTGTATCTGTCAAACCCTGCATGCTTCTTTTGCAACATCTTGCTTCTCTTTCTGAGCAGTAAATAAAACCACATAAGAGGGTCTTTAAAGTTTAACTATATCTTATTGGACCGCATTAGTTTTGGACCTACTAAGCAGGTTTCATCATGTAAGCCACTAGTGCTTAACAATTAATACCTGTAAAACTGCAAAATGCTCTAAATGCATAATGTATCTGCACTAACAGATGGCAACACATTCACAATACAGATGACTTTCTTTCACTCTAAGCAGTATGAAATAGGAACAATTACCTTGCTGATGTGAAGTATAACTAAATACATTAACTTAACATGAAGACCAGCCTCATATCAATTATCAAATCAGCTCTGAGCCGACCTCTCCTCACAATCAACTGTTCCTAAATCGCTGTAGCTACAGGCTGCCGTCAATCCACGCCAAAGCCAGCATGCGTCGCAGAAGAAAGCAAATCTGTCCGAGGCAGCCTGTGAAACAAGGGAGGTGAGATCCAAATCGTATTCACCATCTGCTCTGCTGTCTGTTTGTTTGCTGCCTAACTGAGGCTTCTACTACACAAAGACAGAAGACTAACAATGATAAACATACAATGCTTCACATTACTGTCTGCCAAAGATTCATCTAACATCTGCTACACTTAGCAAATGAAGTGGGAAACGGCGATGCACTACATCGCCTAACTTTGTTTTAACACAATGTGGACTTTTCAACAAGGCTAGTTTCAGATGCTACATTCCATTTCTATGTACTTGCTACTGTTTAAATAAGGATCTATAAGAAATTAGAATTTATCCACAGGAACTACAACTACAACTCTACCAACAAACTCAGTAAACCAGGTAAATGAGTAACGGAAAAACAGCAACATTGTCATTTTTATTTCCTCCTAATCCTACAACCATTACTTTCAAATGTTTTTATTTTACAGTTCACTTGTTTTGGCTTCTAGTCAGACTTTGACAAGGCCCCATTTGAACAATAACAGTGAATGCAGTGAAAGGAGATGTCCTAGTTTCACAGGCCTAATAGAACAGGAGATTAAAATGTTGAACCAATGTCACCACTACACTTTAATATTCCATATGTATAATACTGTATATCGGAATAGGTCATTTTCAGTTTAGGAACGCATTTGAAATTGGTACATGTACATATTACTTACTGCCACACAGACGTTATACACTAATGCAGAGGAATCATTGTTTCAGACAAAAGGTTTTGAGCAGGTGCATACTTCATGTTGACCCAGCTCTGTCTTGAAGGCACGGATAATGGTGTTGATCTTCACATCTCAGTGTCAGACAGAAAAAGAACAAGTATATTTCCTAAAACGTTAACTTTAAACTTTGAGGCAAGGACATTCGCTGTACAACCTTCTGACCACAAGCTATAACTAACTAATTTTTAATAAGAATTTGATTATGTAATATAGGAAATGGATTGAGTTAGTGCATATCGTAGAAATATACAGAATTAACAAAACGTCCATTATTTCCTACCAATTTTCAACAATGATACAGAACTTAGAATTCAAAATCGTTGAATCATAAATCACCTCATTTATCACTTGTTTATCCAGTGTTTGACCATTTGTTTGATCAAATATTTTATAATCAAAACAAAGTAGATTTGAGGGAAAAATCAATGTTTATTTCTTACCCTTGACGTGGTGGCGAACATGTATTTGTCTTGGACCTGAAAGCTGTCCACCTGCTCCAGGATTACTTTGCGGTTCTGTTCAGTCTGGAAGAAGTCAGTGCTGCTGATAATAGTGGAGACTCCCTGGGGCTCGTGTCTCTGGACCAGCACTGTGGTTGGGGGATCATAGGGTTCGACACCCCTAAGATGGGAAAGAACGAGAGCAGGAAGTAAATGTCAGAAGGGAGAGGACAACCAGAGATCATGTATGTACTGTATATGCATTTGTATGCGTTTGCTTTTTTGCAGCATCAGTAGGCTGAAATTTAAACACACCCTCCTCCACTCATCCAACCCACTAAAATTAACATTATAGGTAACACAACCTTCTCATTGTTCCCTGTCTTTTTAAGAATGATCTTTTATAAAGCTCTGTACCATCCCCAAAATGTTTCTCTGTAGCTTTATCGATTCATGTTTCAATATATGCTGTTATTCATCCTAATTTGATGTCTTCTTATTTGAAGTTATAGCTGGACAATCCCTCTATGTGGGAATACCACATGGAGATGGTTTGATCATACCTAATTACTGTGTTGACATAATTATGTGGCCCAAAGTTTTTTGTTTGACCCAGTAAGTTTTAACATGATATAAAAGACATTTACAGAAGTAGCATTACTGAACTGAAAATTTGGGATGACATAATTTGGTGTCAATCCCAGTTCTAGTCCTTTAATATTAGATATCTGCTAATACAGAGTCCAACTAATATGTAAGAGTATTTACCTACAGGGAAATGTTATTGGATATGCACATCAAAATAACAGCTGTATCCTACTTAATCAGTTGAGTTACAGAGTGGTTGATCTTCTCTCATAAACAATCTTTGGCTATGTACACGCACTGATTAGTGTCTAAAGGACTGGTGTCTACGAAAACTGTAATGGCACAAATATTACAAAATGTTTTGTTCATTGTTATTTGCTAATGATAGATATGGGTTGGAGTTTAGCACATTTTGTCAACCTCAGTGTTTCTGACTTTCTGATATTAGAGTAACTCACAGGTGAGACCAAATTATTTTTTTCCCACATTCCCACACTGTGCTATGCAGCACAGTGCTGTACTGTAGAGCCCAGCTGTGAAGGACAGCAGCGCTGCAGCGCCAGCGGGCAGAGGAAAAGCACATTAGAGTTCGGCAGGATTGATAGCAAACCCTGATCCTTTTAATTAAGCCCAGACCAACATATTTATAAATGACATTTATCCTAGCATGCAGACCTATTTCCTGAAACTATCCAGACAATACCAGAAACAAATCAATGTCTGGCCTTCCTAAGAAGACTGTCTGAAGACACTGTGACAGCCCAGTGTATGATGATGTCACAGTCACTATACCCATCACCTCAGCGGCAAATGAGAAATTACTTGTGGCACTGATGTCTCCATCCTGTTTGTAATAAATAACTTTTGCCCATGACCTGACAACTTAGATAATGTGTAGGAGTCTGAAGACCATCCCAAATTCAGAGATACGCCCACTCACCACTCACTGCTAGATCTTCAATGGCACTACCATACAGATGGTTAACAGCACAAAGTTCCTGGGAGTGTAAACCATAGAAGGCTTCTCCTAGATCTCATGTGTGACAGTACCCTCCAAGAATACACAGCAAGTCTCTATTTCTGATTTACTCATCCTCACCATGTTATACAGAAGCATCAGCGAGAGCATCCTGACCACCTGGAAAACTGCCAAGTCTGGCTATAAATCTTAAAAATAAGAATAAAAACAGAAGACAAGACCATCAGGGCTTTACCCAGTTCTCCATGCACTAAGCAGCAGACTTACAAAACACAGTGTACCCACAAGTCCTTCAAGGACTTCGATCCTCAGGATTTAATTCAAGATTCAAAAAACTTTATTAATCTTCATTATTTTTTTATTATCTCTATCTATCTTAGAATTAGATTAAGAATCTTAATTAAAGGGCGAATTGTTTACATCGTGAAAGACAGCTGCCACTGTAGCCACAGATCCTGCTACAACATTTTAACATGTGGCCAAAAGTAAAAAGTATCAACCAGCCTATACAGAAGATTTTTCCCTATGACCATGAACATCTTAAACAGTTTGCTGGAATTCCAACAGCATGTCAAGTTTGCTAGAAGAACAGAATATTCACTAGACCTTGCATAGATCCAAGTTGTTGCTGCTAATGTAAAAATGCTTACTCTTACCCCGGACCCTTTTAGGTGTTTAACAGTTTAAGATTATTTTATTAATGTATTTATAATTTTGTACTCATTCTTAGAACAGTTCTATGTTGCACTGCAATGCATAGAAATAACAATTACTGTAGTTGTACTTCTATGTCATGTCAAATTTCAATAAACACAATATACAGCTAATAGCACATCACATCCTAGTTCGTTCTTCAAGCAGTTTGCACGCTCCTTCTGGGGTCTTGTAATTTTCCTCGGGGGGGGTTTTTTCTTCTTTTGCCATGCAAGAATATCCAGTTTGCCATGGAATGATATCGAGAATTCCAGCTGGAGAACTTTACTCAACATTTTCAACTTTCACTAACAGAGAGAAGGCTGGAAGGCTGCTATTGGGGCTGCGTATTGGCAGCAGTCAAGCAATACGATAAGTATAATGATACAGGGGTTACAGTTTAACATATTGAAATATATTGTCACAGTGTAAGCACGGATCTTTGGATAAAGAATATTTATTAACAAGCAATACAGTGTTTTTGATAATTCATACACTACCACAAAACACACTAACACTACTACAATACCTAAAATAACTCAATTATTCTGTTTCAGAGGATTTTTCATTTTGATAAAGAATTATCATCATGTTTTTCCAAAATGTCACAAAAACCAAAAATATCTATGTGTCAACCTCAAAAAATAGCATGGCCAAACTATTTGTGGCCACAAGTGTACAGCAAGGGTGTTCAGAAACCATGGCACAGACGAGTCAGACGGAATGAATGAAGGAGGTTCACCGCGTCTTATCGTCTGCCTTCCAAATCAGTGTGTTTTCCTCCGGAGTCTCAAGAGCTAAACAGAGAGACCAGTGTCTTGGCTTGGCTCTGCCTCTGTGGCATTCTTTCAAAGGTCTGTGTTCAACTGATTGACACTGTCTGGGCTGAGGGTGCATGGAGGGCTATTCGCGGTCCGTCTCTGTCCCATCCTTTGAATTAATCTCTCCCCCTTTTAAACGCTCCTTAAACACCATTCGTCTACTGTTGTGACAGTTTCAGATTTTCTGCCAGTCCTTTTTTGTGATCCAATTAGGATACTTCTGAAATGTTGTTGAAGAATAAATCCACTTCATACCATTTTCTACACTGCGACAGCTCAGTATGTAATACAGTTTCAAGGACAAACACGTTCTGATACTCTATTGTAAAATGTATATACGGTACTGTGCAAAAGTCTTAGGCAACCATTAGATTTGTTGTTTTGGCAGTGCTATTATATAATTTTTATTTTTTTGTACACAAAGTATAAAAAACACAAATATTAACAGTTTATTTAGGCTAAAGTGACAAATATTGAGTATGATCTCTGTAGAAGAATCTGGAGAGGTCGAGGACAAAAATAGGAGTGGTGGAAGACCTGTCAAAATATAATAGAAGTTTAATAATAATAACAATAATAGAGTTTCCTCTTTGAAACACCAGAAGGAGTCCAGCATGGACCTGACTCCGCATTTGGCAGCTTCATCTGGATGCCAAGTTGATCCTTCCATAGTCTTAAAAAATCCTGATCAGGAATGGTCTTTGTGAAAGGAGAGCAGCCATGAAACCAGTTTTTGTGGTTCTAGTTGTTATAACGTAAAAACTGAGGAATAAATATGTATGGACGTCATAGCATTGCTGAAAAACTAATCCAATAGTGGCCTAAGACTTTTGCACAGTACTGTATATAGAGAGGAAATAACTAAAGGTAAAAACATTAACTCCTTCAATAGGCCTGAATAAAATCACACCAATTAAATTTTAAACAAACATGGCCACTGATGTTAATGTGACAATGTTACAGTAATCCTCCATGTTGCGTTTTTTAACCAAAAAGCTTTCCATATGGTTTGTTAAAGTTCTAAGAGCCTAGTTTACTCATAGAGAACACAACACGTGGGAAAGCAGGCGTGGTCTATTCAGGTCTGTGAATTCAAACAGATCATTACCAGCTTGTTTTCTCATGTTTGAGCTAATCTGAATGACTCTCCACTCTGTCCCTGTCTTTTTCTTTATGTGGCTTTTAATAACTATTTTTAATTTTTCTCATCCTCCTGTTTCTTTTGTGTGTCAGTGCATTTAAAATCAGCATTTCTGCAGGATTTGTATCATTGTCCGTAATCCATATGGAAAAGCAGATTGTACTTCTCGCTGTATACAAAGAGGATTTTGACTCTTAGTCTGTCTCTTAGCTGTGAGATCAGAGGATTAGGAGTAGGGTGGAGGACCAACCCCTCACATTGGGTTAGATCTGAATGCCTGAATTCAGGCTTAAGTCTTTTTGGCTTTCAACATTTAAATGCAGAACAAACTAGATAGAAAAACTGAATTAAAACCCAGTACTTGTAGATACTAGCATCATAGGGTTTGATTTACAGTTGAGTGTAGAATTTCACCTATTGATATCATCTCAACAATGCTAGGTGGATATCAGGGCCCATCATGCATTATATTCCCCATAATTACTGTGTTTGCATATTTTAAGGTACTTTTGAATTCAAATATAGTGTCAGGTCACTTAGTCTCCTGTTCAGTAACAGGACAGTGTATTAGGTTTCTGTGAAGTTTCTTACTGGAAAAGAAAAGAATACTAATAATCCTTACTGACCACCCGAAACTAGGTGCTAGATCTGGGTTAGTGCCAGTGCTGATAATAGCTGTTTTCTGAATTTTGCTTCAGTCCCACCAAATACCACCGGCATCAGAAAGTTTTACAGGTAAGTAAAAGCAGCCAACACAGTTCTTGAAGTCCCCAAGTGGTATCACCATCAGTCATACAGCTACAATGTGTAGTTACAATTTTTGAGGAGGCGCAATTGTAGCCACTACAGGTAAAGTACTAAAGTACATAGTCCTTAACAAAGCATTTATCCAGCTTCACTCTATAACTGACACATCAACTGTTTCTCTTTTTACATTTAAATACATACAGGTAAACTACACTCAGTGCTTCACATCAAATTACACTTGAACTGCTCTCACTTACTCACAACACTTCAAGGCCTTTCAGTTCTTTATTTGGCACTTCAAATGCTTTCAGTGTTTAAAGTTTAACTGCAACTATCAAATTTGATATGCAAACAATAACATTTATCACATTTTAATCTGTTTTCACCTGCAGTGTAAAATGTGTTTAACCTGAGTATGTTTTGTTCTATAGCACTTAAAAACACACATGGAGACAGTATCTGAATATAACAGTCTACCCTAAATAGATTTGTAATGCTTTGTTTTTGAAGTAGAATGCGCTGGCTATTAGATATTAACACGGATATTCTCACTGCTTTCTATTGATAGTCTCCACTGTATTACACGAGGTGTGTAGGTGGTGTGTCCAGGTACAGTATGGATTATCTTGGTATCAATTGAAGCAAAAAGCAAAAATTAACTTCAAAATTAACTGGCAGAGAGGACAACCTTCAGTTCCATGCAGTCTGTTTAAGGGCAATTTCATCATTTGGTGAGCTAGACAAATTACGTATTTACTCAAAAACATATTGTACACAACCTATTGTGCTGACAAAATGTACTCCAAGCACCGATTTAATTACACACATTCCCCTAGCACATGGGGGGATGGGTGATTAAAGCACTATTTAATTACTAGTCACTGCATCTGCATAACGAAACACATTTACTGGTACTGGAGTTCAAACGTCCAACTCTGTAATGTACCAAGAGTCTGAGCAGAAGAACTAAACATGAAATGGAATTATAGGATAATTCCACTGGGGAATCACAAGAGAAAGAAGAAAAAGAAATACAGCAAAGCCTAAAAAACCAGCACATTCCCAAAGACTAAACAGTCAGCAAAGGAATGCTACATTCAGGAGAAAGAGAGAAGATGTAGCAACATGCAGTTCAGAGAAATAGAGGATCAATTACTGCATCCACAGCCTTCAGAATTATATCATCTCACTATTGTTTATGGGCTAATATTGGTGCTGAGATGTAAAATTAAGCCTAATGTTTAGTCTCGTGAGCAGAGAAGGCCCATTTCTTCTATGTAACTATATATTTTCATGAATGAGTTGTTTCTAGGCTTTCTCTTATTTGGTATGAGATTTATTTGGGGGCAGTGTGAGAACGTGACACAGAGCCTGTAACTGGATGTCTCGTGCTATATCTGGTAACTAAATCACATAAGAAATAGATCCAAATTCTTTACAGTACTCTGGAAAGACTGGAGTAAGTCTTGCCTCAGTCATAGTGTTCATTCATCGTTTGACTGTCAATGGGCTTTCTGCCTGACAAGACGTAGCACCGAGCAGCCAGAGCAGGACACAGGCCAATAAACATTTAATAAACACCCCAAGGGCGATGACAACCAAGCTGCTTTCAAAGAACTACTGCTGATTGAGACCGACTGATGTGATGCCTCATATCATCGCCTCATGTCTTTGCCTTCTGTTAGATGTAGTTAAACATCATGAACACACACACATATGGATGCAAACTAGCTGGCAGTATCTGGCCTCTCAATCTGTAGTGCCGTGGGTGTATTGTGTTGAGTACTAATTTACATCCTTTGCACCAACTGGACAACTTGTACCATTGAGTTTGCAGCTTCTGCGTTGTCTCAAAATTTGCATCTATGCCACTTTTTGCTAATGAGAAGCATGAAGTGCAAAGGTGGAGGCAAACTATCTTCTAAACAGTTCATATTAGTGCTCACAGTTATTACAATTGTGTTATTGTAATTATTACATTAGTTATTACAATTATATGCATAATTGATCATGAAATTATGCACGTCATAAAACTAGCCGCAGGTTTTAGGATGGAGACTCTAGCAACTGGTCACCATCAAAACTCATTTTCAATGTCGTGTTCAATGAGAATGACGTGAACTTTGTCAGGATGACATCTACCAGACATTTCACAGGAAGAAAGTGACACAAACACGACCCAATTTGGCCCCCACTCAAAGCTGCTATAGCTCATATAATGACTGCATTCACTTGTCCTTCAAGAAGGAAAACACACAGTATCATTACTTCATCGGGTCTAACCAGTGCTGCTTTGACATTAAATGGAAAAAAGCCATCTCAAGAACTACAGGGAAGAAGGAAAGGAAATGTTTTGCTCATTTCTGTTTGTGTAAATGTGACAAGGAACTTTAACTAGGTGATTGGATCACATTTGCAAGCATGATTTCACGTTTTGCAGTAGAGTACAGTAGAGCAGTGAGAATTTCCGCTCCTCACTCATGAAGCTGTTCGGCCACATTGCTCCGTTAAGAGAGATCATTCTGGGTCAGGCTGATACCAGTCTTGGTTAGTGATACTCATGGTGTGAGTCGTACCAGAGTAAAACTAGAGCAGGACGTAGAGATCCCTCTCTGTTTGTTTGTTTTTTTATAAACATGCTCCGCGCTCTGTCCAGACTTCTGGTCTGTTCACATGTTCTGTCACCACACAGCTACACAGACAGTAGTTGTCTGCGTAGAAATTCTTTAACATGAAGACACAAAGTTCGCAATTTGTAATACATGTAAGGCCAAAATAAGGTGTCCTGTTGTAATCTTCTGTTTGTGTTCTTCCCATATAATACTATATAAATACTATTATAGAACCTTACAGGGTATAAAATTAAATTAGCTCCGTAATTGACTGTTTGCACAGGAATGCATCAGTAACTTCAAGCACTAATTAATAAATGTATAATATATAAAATTCTGCATAAGTTATTTTGCTTTTGATACTTTACATGTATTTTGATGCTAATGATTCTGTACTTTTATTGAAGAAATGTATGCAATGTAAGACTGTTGGAAGATTATTAGACACTGTGGCACTAAAATGTTTACTTTAGAAAGAACACAGGGACTATAAATAAAATATAGTGATTGTGCAACAAGGGTTTATCATTATTAACTCCTAATGCTTACGTAAACCATGTTTCCCTTGTAATTTCAACAGAAAAGTATGTTCTGGTCACACTGACTTTGACTGGTATTTCCCAGATGCTTCTGTCTACCATTTCCTCCATATGCCATTCAATGCAGCTCAGAACATTCCTCACTTACAGTATATCCACCCTTCAGTGCAGTGTACTTGTTATGAGCCAAGACAGTGGCTGTCTTACCAAAAGTAGGTCTTCACATGCTCTTGGATCAACACCCACGTCTCCCCAAAGTCGTCTGATTTCCACAGCTACAGAGGCAGTAGGGGAGAGAGAGAGTGAGGAGGAGGAGGAGGGGGAGAGAAGACGAAGTAGAAGAACATGGGGGTGGTGCACTGTTAAAAATGTAGGTCAAGCTCATTCCTTTACTTTGGCTCTTGCACATGCAACTAGAAGAACACCATAGAGCCATTTGGTGCTATTGTGCTTAAAGTCAAGAAAAGGAAGCTAAAAAAAGCTTACATGCAAAAATCTAAGTAACCAAGAGTTTCTTCTCTCGGTTACTTCTCTTGAGCACATAAAGTACTAAATCAGACAAGGGCTGAGAAATTTCACAGCAGCACAATAGGACCCAAGTTATACTGACACATTTTATACTTCTCAATATAAGAAAATAAACTCAATGCAAACAAGAACATGAATAGAAATGAACTTATTCTGACTTGTTATAGCAACATTATATTTGTTTTAAGTATGTTGGCTGGTGCTGTAGTAACTGAAATTGATGTCCCTCTGTATGTATGTATACTGGTTTTTACCTGTTTGAATGGGTGAGAGCTGTCATAGCCGAGTACCAGGTTGGATCTTCTGCTGTGGAGCAGCAGGTCTGTCGGCTTGAAGGGTAGGGAGAAACCTTGGACCGTCTTACAGAAGTCAAAAGTGTTCCAAAGGTAGTTGCTGGTAGAGTCTACAAAAAGGTACTGAAGAAGAAAAAAAAAAACATCACTTACTAAAGTGGACCTCTCACCTTTCACTTCTTGCTAGGAACAGACAGTGTTTAAGTAGAGGATGAGCTAGAAGATAATGTGATGTGTATTATGATTATGATGATCAGTTTGATATCAGAATGCACATTTGCCTACAGTGCAACGCATTTTAAATATTAGAAAAAACGTTTTTGTTTTGAGCATTGGCTCATTTCTACTACAGAAAGTGCAAATGTCTAAAATATACAATTATCTCCAAATGCATTTTGCTAGTTTCTTTAAATTGACAAGCTAGTTTTAGGCCCCTGAGGCTTCTTTACCTTCCGTTATTCCTTCTTGCGAAGTTCCTGTTTACTGTTTATTTTGGCATGACAGCTACCACTTTTAGACCTCGACCTGGACTCAGTCAGAACTTGGAACTGGAACTTGATTACTGGATGAAATTTATTAGTATAGACCTACAGCTAATTTCAAAGAAACTGTTTAGAGATGCAAGCGTATTTTCTTTTTGAGGGTGCAACAAAAAGATTGACATCAAGTCCATGTGTGAAAGAGTAGCTGTCACGCTTTCTCCACACCATGTGTACCTGTGATGTACTGAACTGCATAGCTGACCATAACTCACAGCCGCAATGACCACATGCAGGTGAGATGTTTGAAGAGAGTCTGAATAACCTGGCACCAACAAACATAACCCACATTACACTGATTTGCAAATAATTTCATGAACTCAACCATGTCAAGTGTCTCAAACTGTACAGTAATATGAACACGTTCTGGTGTAATAACCTCAGATTCTGTATCTGCGCACATAGTGAAGCTTAGATCACTTGATAGTCATGTCCCTGCTACTTTCTCACTTTATGTAGAGACACAGCACGGCCCTGCTCTTTGTTCTTCTCTAAAACACATTTGTCCACTGCTTCATGTCTGCTTATTTCCACTAAGCCACTCCCCATCCTTTGCTGTACTCATCACATCTGTACTGAGCCCACCTGAGCCAGACAAATGACCCCATAAGCCTGCTGTGTTCTCTGATCTTTTAGTTCACTAAAACAAATTATTACAACATGAAATCACAATGACAATGTGGCATGTGTGTATTAAAAAAATACTTTACATTAAATGACTATGAATTAATAAGGCCCAAGAATAATATGGCCATTTGTTTTGCCTTAAGAGTGCATTCAAACACAGATAAGGACCTGGACAGAGTCCAGAGAGACACTAGACCATTCAATCTAATAATTAAATGGCAAATACTCTAACTGACTATAGCACGTGTATGTATGTCACTTTCCTAGAATTCTGTACATATTTAGTGCTCATTGAATATTTAAACGGCACTTGAAAAGCCCTTCCCACACCTTTAACATCAAATCTCTTGGGGGGCTGAAAGGGACAAACATCTATTTCATACATACATACACACATTGATCATGTGCATGGAAAACAGAGTTGAAAGGATCCCAACTGAACTTTACTGTGCTACAATAAGCAAGTAGTAAAAAGCAAGCTAGCCCTGGCGTAGGACTAGGAAGCAAACAAATGTGCTCCTCCCACCCCTTACTCTGCCTGATCTGTTATGGTCCACCCAGCCCTTCACCGACATGCTTGTGATGTACACCGTCTCAGCTAATGCAAGAATTAAGAGACTGCCGATACCAGGTTGAACCTTCGTTGTGAGAGGCGAAGTAGAGCAGAAGTATGTTTACCTATTGAATTACTGACTAGAAAGGAACAACGCTGTCATTCCAAACATCTCTGGAGCTTCTGAGAAATTCTGGACAATCTTGTCCATTTCAATCCCAGCAACACATTGAGGCAAAAGCTTGTCCATGCTAAGGATAAACAACACAAAAGAGCAAGCTCCTCAGGACTAGACTCAGCATTACAACTACATCTAAAGGACAAGAGACACTTAAAACATGTCCCTGGCCAGAAAATACAAGGAGGTAAGAAAGGCCATCTATGTCAAACTGGAACTAAAGAGTGGTGGTCTACGGCACCTCTTATCAGCAATATACCATTCAGTGTCATCCTGTCCATCAGTTTAATAACTATTCACAGACATGATGGTTGAGACAATCATCAATACCTGACCTCTACAACTGTTAAGATGTTAACAACTTTGACTCCACTGAGGTTGAAAATTACCTTTATATAATATATCTTTACGAATCCAAGGCTAGAGTAGATATTTAGCTGAAACAACCAAGGTTGGTCTTTATTTAGGAAGAGATCACAGAACAGGTATAACACAATAGACACTGTTCTTACATGGAAAATGCACAAAATGAGCTCATTTGAAATTTGATGTCTGCTACGGGTCCAAAAAAGGTTGGGACAGGGGCAACAAATGGCTAGAAAAGCAAGAAATTTTAGAGATTCAGCTGGGAGAACATCTAGCAACTAATTAAGTTAATTGATATCAGGTCTGTAACATGATTGGCTATAAAAGGGATGTCTTAGAGAGGGTCTCTCAGAAGGAAAGATTGGCATAGGCTCTCCAATCTGTGAAAGAGTGCGGAAAAAGATTTTGGAGAACTTTAAAAACAATGTTCCTCAACGTCAAATTGCAAAGGCTTAGCAAATCTTATCATCTACAGTTCATAACATAATCAAAAATTCAGAGAAACTGGATGTATCTCTGTTCATAAGGCACAAGGCCGAAGACCTTTATTGGGCCCTAAGATGACACTGCATCACTCATCAGCATGATTGTGTCAATGACATTACTAAATGGGCCCAGGAATACTTCCAGAAACCACTGTCTGCAGATACCAACTAAAGCTCTATCATGCAAAAAGGAACATGTTTGAACATGGTCTGTCATGGCGCCGTCGTGTCCTGTAGACCAAGAGTTATTTGAAATGGACTGTTTCAAAGTGAGAAAGTGTTCTATGGTCAGACGAGTCGAAATTTGACATTCTTGTTGGGGACACCATGTCCTCCAGGTTAAAGAGGAGGGAGACCTTCCACCATGTTATCAGAGTTCAGTTCAAAAGCCAGCATCTCTAATGGTATGGGGTTCATAAGTGCGTACAGTATGGGCAGCTTGCATGTTTTAAAAGGAACTATGAATGCTGAAAGGTATATAAAGGTTTTAGAGCAACATATGCTCCCCTCCATACAATGTCTATTTCAGGGAAGGCCTTGTGTATTTCAGCAGGACAATGCAAAACCACATACTGCAGCTATTATAACAGCATAGCTTCAACGGAGAAGAGTCCGAATCTATATCAGGTGAGAATGGGAACAATTTCTAACACAAAAACTCCAGATACTCATAACCTTGATGCCGAGACGTCTTCAAACTGTTTTGAAAAGAGGGGAGATGCTACACCATGGTAACATGCCCCTGTCCCAACTTTTCTGAAACCAGTATCAAATTTGAAATGAGCTCATTTTGTGCATAAAATTGTAACATTTCTCAGTTTAGCCATTTGTTATATTTACATATTATAAACATGCATTACAATATTGCATATTGTCTATGTTCTGTTGTGAATAAAATATTGACTCATTTGATTTGAAAGTCTTATAGTTTTCATTTTATTCAAATTTAAAGAACAACTTTTCCAGAATTCAGGTTCCAGTTATTTATTCCAGCCTTGTCTTGTTCTATCACCCTCAGTAATATCTTTACCTGGGAATAATAAACTTAGTCGGTGACCATATTGCACACCTTTGTCTCCAAGAAGTTATTTGTCCTAGACCTCGACTTACCCTCTTGTTGTCTGCGGGGCTGTGGTAGAACTGGGAGATGATCTGCTTGCTGCCATCCTTCAATCTGGCCCCTAAAAACTGGAACTTGTCTGAGATGAGGATGAAATTGGTTCCGTAATCATAGGAAACATAAACCTGGACACAAAAAAGAGAGGATGAAGTAAAGAACCCCTACCTTTTGGTCCATGACAACTGTACAAAAAACACACATCATTATCATTACTCGATTACCAGTCTCTTGCACAGCATGGCACAGCAGCAGTTGTTAATGACAAATGCCACCAATAGAATAGAATATTACCATGCAGGCTGAAAATGAAAAATCTTTATCAGATGCATTAACATTTTTCACCTGATACTGAAAAGATTGCTGTTTCTTATGGTGCCCAGATGGGGAAGTGAAGACAAAGAGAAATAGAAGAGACGTTTTGTGCAATGACTGCTTTTGCTTCAGACTTGTTTGTGTGTGTTGAGGTGGAAGATGTCATCGTGTGTGACTCAACTAGCGCATCACCACAAACATGACAAACATGTTAAGCAAGTGGAAACACAGGCACCTCCTGCTGCACTGCTTATTTACTGAGGCAACCGAGTGACAATGCTTGAATTATAAGGGGAGATTAACACTCCTGAGATATTATCAAGACCTTGTGAGTTAGCTGCTACATATGTTTCCGGTATCTATTCTTTATGTATCAGCTGTACTTACAGAGCTAGATTTGGGCCCGGTGGCTCCAGCGCTGTCTCGCGCCAGGGCTACAATGACATTGCTCTTCACACCAGCCCAGTGGACCACCATCTGGTTATGAGAGTCACTGAGGTTGGCCTGCAGGACAAAACAGGTTGAATGTCAGAGGGAAAAAAACAAGCACACACAGGAAACACTTCTAAGTTTTTCAAAGTGACAGAAAGAGAAAAATGTAACAACATCTGTGTGTCTTTACAGTAAAACCTCACAAACCCTGGAAATGTTCAATGATTCAGACACACGCTTTTTCTTTCACTTTTAACATACGAACTTCCTTTCTTTAGTGGCTCTACTGTCAAATCTAAAGAGTAAAAAAAGATAAAGATCAGCAACGCTCAAAGATCTGAACCAACCTTCAAGGCTTCATGACAACTAAGTATGCAAACATACAAGGCTGTGACCTGAGATAAGTCCTTACTGCACAGCCTGGTATATATGTGCAGATATGACATATCAACACTGGGCAGAAAGTTTACCATATAAATAGCTACAGATGTATATCACTGCACATCTTGCAGAGTACATGTAATCAAGTGTTTCAGATACAGTCATATGTAGTGTTTAGTGCAGGACACTTTTGTTGTAAACAATGTACGCACAATTTATTTAAAGTATCTTTAAAGTAGAGTTATTATCTGTTAATTAATGTGGAAGCAGCATTTTACTACCACAGCTGGTGAAGTTGGAGCTGGTGAAACTATTGTATATACTGTTAGCCCCGACCCTGATCTGTGTTCTTTAGTATTTGATAATACCAAATTAAATCTAATGCATATTTGTAAAGTGCATTTACCTGCACTCAAGTAACCGAGTTACATTCGGCTTTCTCGAGTAAGCTCATTTCTTAACAGTCGTGTAAACATAACCTCTCTTTAATTCACTATACTACATAAGTTAAGGGTGAAAAGAGAGGGTGGGGTTGGGGGACTGAGGTCCCATTGGGTACATATATTGATAAAAATGTCACTGTCACTACCATCTCTGCACTGCTTTACTTTCTTATGTTTTATTGATGATTGTGCAAGGGGTTGGCCTCTGAATGGCCCCTCTCTTGTTTCAAAGTCTTTTCTGCACTTCCCTATTGGCTCCTCACACAGAGGAGCAAACAAATATCTTTGCTATCATTGTCGACTGCAATCAGACACAACACTCGACCCACTTCTGCTTTGCAATTTTTACCATCACAACACTGACACAGATGCCGGAGCCAAAAGACTGGCATTTTGATACAACTGGAGTTTAATAAAATATTCATTGTGAAACACCGCACTTAACAGCTGCCAGCAGGGCTGCATGGAGTGCTGGACCTGTTATGTTGTTAACACCAAGGTTTGGATTTATCATCCTGCACCAACATCCAACAATTATCTTACAAGGAGAAAAATATCGAAGAAGAGGGAAAGAGGTCTCCACCCACAGAGGCGTCAGAAATCCACCAGTGCAGCAGCAACACATATTGTGTTTTAGCTAAGTAGGTGACTAACAATGGGAAAATCATTAGGACTAGAGCGTAGATCGAATTAAGCAACTTGGAGAATGATTATATATAAGAGGGTGGGTTTTTCCTTCAACACAATGCGGGTGTCATCCACCAAAAACGGCAGAGTCAACATCCTGCAGGACCAGACTGTGAGTCGCCAGCAAAACACAAATTTAACCTTTTTCTGGTGTGAGTTTTAACAAAGAGATGACTATGAGGAACTGTAATGAAGCCAGCTTCACTGATACACAACATGCTTTGCTTTTCCCTCTCTTGGTTTAGTAATCAGCCCCTCTCACTGCTCCTCCTCCCTCAGTGCCGCATCAGTAAAAGCCAGGGCTGTCTCTCAGCCCAAGGTGTTGCAGCAGTAAATCTGTGCATTTTAGGCCTCATTGGCCATGATGCAAGCAGGCCAGAAAGGTGCCAGCGGCTCTGCAGACTGACCCAGCTGAAATCTGCAGAACGATGATGATTGTGGAGACTTTTAAAACTAAACTATTTGGTAGGTTGCAGCAAACTGCTCTGTTCACCGTTTGTGGCACCACTAAATATAGCTTATCACCACCATATAAAGTCCCAGTATATTCTTTGTTATAACCTCTGTAAAAATAACATATTAAAATAAAAAAAAATTTCTCAACCTTTTCTGACTTCCCTAAATCAGGGCTTTATAACAGCCACACATTAAATCCTACAGCAGCACTCTTCCTTACAGGCAATGTCCACAGCAAGCGCTGCTTTCCACTTGCTGTTACCAAGGTAACCGCAGATGTCGCCACATCAAACCAGTCTGAAAACCTGTAAGTACTATTATTGTTATATAGTGAGCAACATTGTTTGCACATAGACACACTATTTTTGTCTACTTTTTTTGACACTTTTTCACAAAGGAGGACAAATAGCAGCCTAGTAACAATTAAAAAGAGACACGTCATCTACGGATATCAATATAAAATTCATGTTCTGTATTATGATGTTACCCAAAAGATTATGCCCCCCCTTCAGGCCAACAAGAATTCAGTACTTGTAATGTTATTTAACAGACAGATATTCCTGTCGGTCATATGCAAATGCATCATGCATTCCATCTCTTGTGCAAACTTTTCACACCTGATAGTGCAAGCAGGTTTCAGTAAAACCAGCAACGACGGGTCAGTAAACAGAGAGTTGACAGACTGGAACAATGAGTTTATCACTATCTTAATAGTTCCCTACACCCTCTGTGGTGTAAAATTTATATCTGCACTGCAACATCCTGCTCAAGAATTCAGCACAATATTACTTTTACACACACAGACACTGATGAAGTTTTTTTTTTTTTTTTCCTGCATACATTAATTGTCTTACAATTTATGAATCTCTGTCCTGGATAAAATGGCGGAATTTCATTCCCCACAGTTTGATTTAGATGAAAACACTTTCAGACTCACAGTGGACTTTTTGGTTATTATTATTATTATTATTATTATTATTATTATTATTGTTATTATTATTAATATTATAAGATATCATCTGCGCTGTTCCACACATTCTTCTTCCTGGTTAAACACTGCATTCACACCTGGCTGTGAACAGCATCAGAGCAGATTAGCATAAAGATAAGTCTTTCTCAACATTCCCCCTGTAGTGTAGCTGGGCTCCTGTTCAATCTGTACTGCTCTGTAGGGGGTACTCTCCACTGACAATAAATAACAGCTGTGGCTGGTCTAGGCCTTTGACTGTGTGAAAAGCTATACCATCAACAACACAATTCAACATACCCTCTGACTGACACCGCCTATGCTATGCTAGCCTGGGGGCTCCAGCCTCAAGCATAAGAGGAGTCTACTTAAATCTCATAATATCACTTCTTTTAAACTTGTAGTCTTCACTCCCAGCTGACACACTTGACATTTATCAGATTTTGCACGGCTCTGTCTGCATGAAGAACTTTACACAACTTTTTCAACACATAACTCCCTCCAAAAGTACGGTTAACACAAAGCCCAATTGATCCATGTTTGCTGCTCACCGAAGACATTTGGGTTTAGCCTCAAAAGGTGAATGCGAGAGGAAAGTTCAGATTTTAGCTTTGATGATATTTACATCTCATTAAATAACACGGACGATAGCAACATTTGTATCAGGTCGCTCTGATTTTTAATGAGCAAATGTACTCAAACATATAGTTTTGCAGTGTTTCCCCCTTCAGTCTCCTCTTCTGCAGATGAAAAGCATGTTCACTTGGGTTAAGGTCTGGTGAATGGTCATTCTAAAACCATCCACATTTTCCCCCTTTGAACAAGTAAGATGTTAAGTTGACAGTGTGTTTTAGATCATTGTTTTGCTGCATGATGAAGCACCTCCCAAAAACATTTGAAATATCTCTCTGTAAAGGAGCAGACGAAAAGTTTCTGCAAAGCTCTGAATTAATTCTGCCACTGCTATCATGAGTTATATCATCAATAAAGATCAGTGATCATGTTCCAAATGCAACTATGCAAACCTAAGCCATGAGCTGTTGTCAGCATGCACTGAAATAGGTAATATGGGAAATATTTACCATACTCTCTGGTGTTGTATCACACGTCTACACATAAAACACAATTTCTAACCATGTGACTGCCCTCGGTTCTCATTGATACCAAACACTCTATTTCCCCAAGTGAGACAAGTACGACACAAAAACTCTGCTGTTGTGTGCTCCATGTGTGAAAGACCAACTGTGGGGTACATCCAGACCTGATTCTCCAGACACTGTCCAGAGTTCATATGTGAAAACTCATCTGCCTCATCAGTCCATAAATTTATGTTCCAGAACTGTTGTGGCTTATCTTTGTACTATCTCTCTGTACAACTTACATCCTGGCTGTCTGATTCTTACTGGTGATGAGAGATATCTTGTAGTATGTCCTCTAAAAACATTGTTGCTGGTGATGTCACTGACTGTTGTTTTGGGGGCTTTCTTCACAGCTGTTGCTGTTTTCCTTGGCCAACCCACTATACACTATATACTTGCTCAGTACACCAGTGCTTTCTTTCTTTTTCAGGACATTCTGATATAGGCCATGCCAAATAGGTTATGCAATGCCTGGTTGTTTGGTTATTTTCCTCCATTCTCTGATTCAAAATGGCTTGCTTTTCTCTGGCTTTAATGTTGACTTACTGTTATAACAAGAAATCAAGTCTTTACAGATAAAACTCAAGGCAAAAACCAAAAGCAATGACAGTATATTTGTTAACTTCAAATTTGGGTCATATAGAAAAAGTGCTGTTCTTTGTTGTTTAATCTAAACATCATCAAATTTAGAACATTTGTCTCATATTCATATTTTAATATGCTCCAAACAAGTGTAGATCAGTGCTTCTGGTACTTGAAAGTTTGTGAACCCATGATAGCATCACTTGCCACAGTGAATAAAATAATTTATGCATTTTAGTCTGATTTGTTTAATTGAGTTGCTTTTGTTTAGTTTTAGGACTTGCACAACATTTTCAGTCTTCTTTATGGGTAAATAGAGAAAATTCTAAAGAGTTCACAAACTTTCAAGCACCACTAAAACTTGCTACTGTGATTTCTCCACAGTTCTGGGTATTTCAAAACATCAAGTTTTTGAGTGCTTTAACCTGTCACACTAACTGGTCTCACCAGTTCTTCCTTTAAACAACACCCAACCCCCAACAGCTGCAGACAAACTGAATCATTTGGCCTGAAAAGACTTTGGTAACTAAACAGGAGGTCTGTCACCATCCTGCACTTTGAACTAATTTCCTGTAGAATTACTCAACTTCAGACATGATCAATGCCTTATGTGCACTTTATCTCATATTAAACTTTACACTCGATATTTCATAATAATTTAAAATGACATATGTTGTATCCTTACACACTTAATCGCGGCACATACTAGTGTTAGTACAGTAAAGCTTTTCTTTTCACTAACAAGCATTTACATGCAACTGAGAAACTGTCTGCATTCTTTATTTGTGCTTGGATCTGAATAAAAGGCCTCCGGCCTTGTATAGCTGCAGGAGTTTCAGCTGCCTTTGTGCTAACACTTAAAAAGCATCTTTACTATGCATTGCACAAGCCTCATATTATTACTGTATTGATTATTGAGGACGGGACCCTCGCCAAGTCTTGCCAAACCTTTTTGCAGTGTTTAGCATTCACAAAGCATATTAATTGATAAAAAAGCATATTAACAATACAGAGCTAGTTGTAATACTGCAAACCTGCACCTTTTACCATTAGTCATCCAGATTGCACAGGGTGACGAGTGCAGGCCAGACATCTCATGTCAGAGGGCCAGAAACTTAAACAGCACCATCACAGTTAAGTCAATTGGAGACAAGGCTTTTACAATGCATTGTGGCTCAGAGAGCAACCGTGCTGGTCTCAAACAATGACATCATCTCTGCAGGACTGGCTGGCAATGAAAGCCGGCTGCGCTCTCACTATCCGCCGAGCACTCACCAGTTTGTATGTGTAAGTTAGCCGGTGTTGTTAGCAGATAAAGTACTGCTGGCTGGAGGATCCATAATCAAGATACTGTAGATTAGCTTTTACTGATGGACAGCAAGATGTTGACTAAATTGCAGCAGAACAGAGCTTTAAAAGGTCCAAAGATGCAAGCGAATGAGGCAACGCATTTGTGTGAATGAAACTGAACTGTTTACAAGGCTCTAATGCCATGTGGATTGGTGGCACTCAACAGAAAATGTTAAATATTTTATTCTAGTTGAGGCTGAAGGAGAAGTGGACTAAAGTTGTTCCACGCCAAGAAAGCTCTGCTTGAAACGTCCCAGGAGCAGCTGCACAAACTCAGAGACAAACACTACTGGCGATGCTTCCATAGTGGAGCTGAGTGCTGCTGCTCTACCCAAGAGTGACTAACAAAAGTGTGCTTTGAGAATAAGAAACAGCAGACACACATTAAGGGTAAATATGCGTGTGTTCTGTGTTTGGAAGGTGTGGCTGAGTGTGTAAGCAGGATGCAGCATGTGGGAGATTGATGCTGCTGTAAACACAGCTCCGGCTCTGGGTGATTTAGAGTCCTTCAGTTGTGCCTTACACCAGCTCAAATGCAGTATGCATTCACTCAAATGTACACATGTAAACCACTCACACAGAGTGTTGTCTGTGAAGATCTGTGTCGTAACCACACTCTACAGCTCCCCTCAGTTTTATTGAGCCTTTTAACATCTTTTAGCTCACTGCTGTGCTTTTACAGCCTGCAACTTTACTGTTTGGGTTCATTCTTGCTCTCATCAGTCGGCATGGACCAATCAGCTACATGCGCTTCATGAGTCCAGCACTGAAAGACTGTTGTGAACTGCATGAATCTGAGAAATAACCCCAATGCAATAAAGTCTGCAAAAAGTGACGGGTGATGAACTTTGTGAATCAACTGAATTTACAGCACCTGTTTCTTCTACAGACTAAGAACGCTGCTGTTAAATATAATTCTCCTTCCACCATCCACATGTTGGATCTACAGAAAGGTTCTGACTCCCACTGCTCTCCACACTGCAATACCACAGAAGCACCTTCTGGGATTAGCAGCAAACAGTTGACATAAATTGCGCTGCAGTCTGATCTGAGAAAAGTTCTTTGGAACACTGACCCTCTTATACCTTATACTTCCCAAAACACTGAAACAGGAAACAAGACCCTTCCTGTTTTACCACAGGTGCAAATGCTGGATCATGATGCACACATGTCACAACACACCCTAACTTTAAACATAATATAAATTTTGTGATTGACACGTATTATAATGTTAATCATGAAATGACTTTTGTTACGTTACTAATTGTGCTCAATCTTCCAGAATCTCAACACTAGATTGTGGATGTGTGTTTTGCAGTGTCAGAACTGTTACAGCCAGAGACACAAAGGATTGGAAACATCACACAGATGCTTTCAGAAATCCTCATATAGTAATTGAGACTGAATGTACAACTGAAACAAACACTGCTGGCAGTATACATTTCTGCACTGTCACTGTGAGGCCTCTTGTTGTGCATTATTCTCTTCTAGATGATGATGAAATGAGGAAGTGTCACAAGAGCAAGCAACCAATCACATCACACGAACATGTGTAATTCTTCTCAATTACTGGCTATGACGATCTTTTAAACCTACGCCTGACAAACACTCGTCAAGGTTGTTTGAGTTAGCGGAGGCAGTACACACCACCACATGCTACTATTTTAGCAATACATGCAAATGATAGAGATCAGTGCTCTGTGAGAGCAAACTTCCACTGCTGGTGAAGAAAGGAGCAGCTTAGCAGCCTCAACACCTATATCTACAAGACAGGAGACAAACGAGATAAAAAGATAAGACGTGCGTGTCTATTTGAGGTTCAACACTCAGCAGGCTGGTGCTGTGTGCTGCAAACTGCAGAAAACTCATGCCAACTAAAACTGAAACTACAAGCAACTTCTTTTCCTGGAGCACTGGCACACAGTGCACTGCACAGTGCAAGCACTAGCAAAGTCAAGTCAGGTTTCAGAACCATTACAGTCCTAGTTGGTGTTGGGTTATTATTTTATTTACAACTTCTCCAAATGTGTGACCTAATCTAGAAGTGCCCATGGCTGTATCACTGACAGTCTAATCTCACATTCTTTTCTCAAAGATGAAAACACATAAAACCCAAAAGAACAGCCCTACAGAGCTACGGTTACAGCACTTCTTTTCTAGAGGTAAATAAATCATCATCGCATTGCAAACTCACTAAGGGCAGAGCTGGCACGCAGCTGGCCTGACACACCAGGGGCGTCTTGGGGTTCAGTGTCTCACCCAAGGGCATTTTGACATACGACAGGAGAAGCCAGGAATCAAACCACCGAGCCCACAATTGGCAGACACTCGCCCTACCTCCCGAACCACAGCAGGGACAGTGAAGCGGCTGGCTAACTCTGTGGTGACAGTTGGCAGCGCTAATTATTTAGTGTGTGCTGTGTTAAGATTGACTGTGAACGGTCCAGTGTTTGGAACTCATAGCTAGTTTTTAGTGTGTCTCCACCTTAAGAGAGCGTGTCTACAAAATTTAGAGAAAAGTGAAGAAAAATAAATCCTTTGTCCACCACAATATTGCTCACTTGTCGATTAATAAAGATTTTCAACGCACAGGATTCTGAGAAACTCTTTATGCACCATTAGTGTCTGTGAATTGCAAATGAATCACCATGAATCAAATCAAAATAAACTGGTTCTGGACTCTACTGATCGATCGTGAATCAAATCAGTCGATCGCTGCTAATATGAAGATCTGTTTGTGCTGCCTTGGAAGTATGAGAATTCTCACTATCACTAAAAATATCTTTAACATCACCAAACATGGACAAACACAGCACGTCCACTGACTAAGACTAGCAGCTGATAACAAGAGTTAGCTAATAAAGACATCCATTGGTTGCCTTGGTGATGGCTATTCCAGTGTCCACTGTTACACCACATCCAGAGCCCTATAGATAGACGAGCTGATTGAGATCCAATAAAGAAAGCAGGATTTAGCAACAACATCAACATTAGTATCAAAAGACTGTAGACAATTTTCTGGCAAGCAACCCATGCTAGCTTCAAATCATACTCTGTTACTTGGCTGGATGGTGATGAGCTAAAATCCTGTAAAACATAAAGTCAGTGTTCTGCAGTAGTTCTTGCTAAGTCAAGTAAGTCACAACCACAGAGGAGATATGTAAAATCACCAGGAAGTGACAAAAAGCATTCCAAGGTTCACATAGGCCTGTCTTCTAAGAGCCACAATCAAGCCTTATGCCAGGTCAGTTACCAACAGATGAGGACAATGGATGCATAATTAAGCATGCAAACTGTACCCCACTCAGACTGAGCCATTATCTGTAATTACAACGCCTGCTCAAGCCTCCTAACAAGTGCAGTCATACAGTGCATGCCAACAGGGACAGTGCAGTGGAACAATCACTTGCTAAGCATTTATTGACGTGTCCCCCACCCCCACCCCCACCCCCGCTGGCCACATCTTTCACAAGTGATGAAACCTGATCCCGATCTGACTCTCTGGGGACCATTTGTCCCGTTTTCCGTGTTTGGACTGCGGGTGTCACCAGACAGGGAAGCAGCACTCAGCATGAGGCAGCAGCAGGCTTATGGCAGACGATGGAGAGAAACACTTCCATCTTCTCACTTCTTCTCTTCTACGTATTCTGGTGGTTTTCGGCTACAGACACACAGAGGAACCAGCACCCACACTGTCTTTTTGTCTCTTTTCCTTGACCACTTTTGTGTGACTATGTTCCCTTTTGGCATAAAGTTCAGAACAACCTGCTCCCACTGTACTGCCTTTTATTTATAGCTACTTTTCACATAGAAACACATGAACAGAGTCGTTTTAATGATTTATTAAGATGGCTTACTTAATAACTTAAGATTTGAGATGATGAATGTAAAATAATTTTTGCAGGTTACAGTGTAATCACAGTCACGGTTATTAGACATATAGTGGAGGGAATAATGTAACCACTTACATCATTTCAGTGTTTTTTGAAGTTTTGCACTTCACAGGCTTTTAGTGGTGTAAAAAGTTATAACAGTAGTAATCATTTCTGGGGCTACTCTGGAAAGTGTCGGGGAGACTGCTACTGAAAGAGAAACCAGGCTCATGAGCTAACATGATGTCAACATATGCTTAGTGAAGTGTAACCAGGTGACGGAGTTTGTGCGTGTTGCTTTGAGGTTAAACAGGGCACTTTGTACCTTTTCTCCCCACGCAACAGTGAACACAGTCAGGACTAACGTTACTTCAACATGAGGTGCAACTGCAAGAGACGATGTGAATTAGAAAACAGTGGCGCTTGCGTAATTTCTTAAAGACACCCTTGGCAGTTGATATGAGTCGAGGAGTGAAGGGAGCTGTATGACCGTGACGCATTACATTACCTTCGCGTACACCTTTGGCATGGTCGATTCACCCGTGCTCCGTCGACTTCGATGCTGCGGGTAAGCGCCGGAGTGCGACCCGCCTTCAGCGGTACTCCGAGCGGCCAGAGGCACCGTCGGAGCCGCGGCGCCTGCTCCACCTCCACCTCCGTCTGGTAAATCCTCATTTGCGTCTATAATGAAAAAGCCTCTGTTTTGAGTGAGCATGTAGCGCTGTGCAGGGTGAACGCGAAGGCTCGACGAATTTATTCCAGCAACTCCGAGGACTAATAGATATAACGAGCAGCGGAGAGAGGACAGCATCCTGCTCGTCTGTGATATCGCCATGTTTGTGTACGTTTGTTTTTTTTTTCGGTGAGGTAAGACTGGAGAGCTCCTTCTACTGGTAGTGATGCCCCTCGTGCACAAAGCCACGGGAATGCCGGGAAACACTAGCTTCCCATATGCTCGTGCTGCTGCCTTCATACTACACACAGAAGCAGTTAAAGCTCCGCTGCACCATGTAGACTTACTGTGGGTCTCTGTTAAAGACAAACACACAAAAATCACATAACAAGCTAACAACACCATATCCTTACGCCTTACCTAGGCTGTGTAATATGTGCCACACGGCCTAATTACATAGAAATTATCCGTAAAAATACACTATCCGTAAAAAATAATAATTCCTAAACTGACCTTAGGCTAAGAAAAGGAAAATGAAACAACTCCAAAAGTATATGCATTAAATTTCTGTATCTTACACAAAATCACAGATATGATTGTGAACATCATTATCATCAAATATAGGCTTCTCATCTGAAAACAGATCTGTGTCTTAGGGAGGACATCATTTTATAAATAAATGTGCTTTACTGAGCTAATTAAATTAAGTTAGAATATTTTTTTAATATGTGGCTATAAAACTAATCTTTTTATTAACTTACAATATTTCCCACAATACCCTTTGAGATGTTAAAGGGATATTTACTTATATATAATATATAAAAACTGGTGCTAAATATCTGATAGTAGACAAAATGACATCTGCAGATATCATTTTATACATTTATAAACAGCCTCCATGACATCATCCGAACTGAAAACTCCCACTGATGATGTCATCTGTAGTTTTAAGAAGGGTATTTTTATTCAATTCAATTTAATTTAGCTTTATTTATAAAGCGCCAATTCACAACACAGGTGATCTCAGGGCACTTTACACTGTAAGGTTTAAGACCTTTGCGCATTTATTAATATATACATAATAATGTAGAAAACCCAACAATCCCACTTGAGCAAGCACGTAAGGCAACAGTGGAGAGGAAAAACTCCCTTTAACGGAAGAAACCTCCAGCAGAACC
>JAUYWH010000005.1:22029550-22049887 GCA_034779795.1 Ctenopoma multispine | reverse complement strand
ACCACACCGTAAAAGATGGCTGATGCCACAACAGAGTCATAAAACGTCCTTAGGAGCGGCCCTTGCACTCCAAAAGATATGAAGACAGGTATCTTTTCATGAAAAACATGGCCATTCCTATGTGTGTTCAAACTTTTGACTGGTAGTGTAAGGGAAACATCCATTATTGATGTGTATAACACAAAGCTGGAAGACGTTTAGCCAAACTATTTATCTCTTAATAGCCAGAGTCTGAGTCATTTGTGCAGGTGTCAAATAAATTTATGCTCTGACCCTCTTTGAGAAATTCAAACATAGGCCTGGAAGCCAGATTCAATGTCAAATTGACCCAGATGTGGTGACCTGTTGCTGTGCATATCACTGGTACAAGCAAAACAAACATTTTCACTTCATTACTTGTCAAAATGTGAGGATTGCATGTAGGGCAAAGCAGCTATAAAAATCTGGCTAATCACTGTCATACAACAGGTTGTGCAGACCATCAATCACTGCAAAGCTGGAACATGTCCCACTCTTGATTATATCAGGAGATTACACTAACCAACTTGTTTGCATTTTATTTTTATTTCAAAAACATTTTAAATCTGTCCTTCGATCGACACATAAATACTGAACAGCACAGAGCTTATTTAGAACCATTAGAGGAACGAATGATGCCATTACTCAATCTCATGTATAAGCACCCGGAAGGGAGTGGAAGTCCGTTCAAGTGTTTCTGATTAGTTTTCTCATCAGCATTTCTAACAGTATACAGCTCCACCTAATGGTGAAGAAACTCAGTGAACACTGCTTTTCAGGCTTTTGAACCTGCAGGACTCAGACGCTGAGAGTGGATCTGACCACAGAATTCACTGGCTGATTTGGTGTTTTTTTTCTCACTTCCTTTCTTCGGCTCTCTCAGTGTTAAAGTGTGTGCTATCTGACCGTCTGGTTCTGTTTCTGCTACTATCCACAACCAACATGTACAAACACCCTTTTCTAATTGCTGCTGTTAATGTAACTACACAGAGCATACAGTGATCTAAATATTTGCATTTCACATCTGAGCCCTGGTCTATGACTTACAGGTTGCACTTCTTCCTCTTTATGTTCTTTGTTCTGGATGTTTTAGTGTGTTGTCTGTCTCACTCTACTGCTGGACAACTATTTACCCTTTGGGGGCAATAAAGTTATTATTGATTACAATTTAACATTTATGTCTTGCTTAAATATGCACATCATCTGGGTGTTAATGCTCATAATTGTAATATTTCATTACTCAAGTTGTAACGCACGATTCTTTCACCTTGTGTGCACAAAATTCATTAATTTCCTCATCATGTGTGATGCCAAATGGAGTAGTTTTCTTACAGACGTCATCAACTTCTTACACCATCTGTTTTAATTCCACGCTCAGTCTGAGTAAATTGTGTTTATTTCACGGTTACATTTTTTATTAACACTACATAATGTCACCGTGACAGTGTCTCCTTATATGGTTCCATGCGGGGAAATAAAAAACGTTTACTTGCCACTACGTTAACTAAACAGTGATTTGCCTGTATGACGTTACTGTGATTTAATTAACGTACCGTTACAGTAAATACAGTGGTGAACTTGAACGTCACGTTAGCCTAGCCAGAAATTATTTGTTTGCACGCAGCTTATAAGCGGACTGCATTCTGTCAAAACGTCTTGCTATCATCCTTCTACACTATTACTCCAAAGCAGTTACACGAGTTAATAAAACACAATGACACCAAACAGAAAAGTGCTACTTACGTTTAATTCCCCTGCGACACACACAACTCAACCTTACGATAGCCGCCATGATGATCACTAACCAAGGTTACCACACGGACCCGGATGTACTTAGGCTCGTTCAAGATTTATTTTTTTCAAACTTTATTTAAACAAAATAAGGTACAAAAAACAAAAGCAGGGTTAAGAAAAATGGGAAAATAATAAATAGCCTATTACAATGACATTGCAAAGACAGTGGACACCAATATTGCATAAAATAGTCATTTAGAGTTTTACAAATGTATTTGTTTGTGTGGTACCCAAATTGTTCAACTTAGGTTGTTTTCCTAACCTTTACAGCTTTTACCTTTATAGCTTGAGTATATTCAGAAGAAAAGACAAAATCAGACTCGACATATAGACTAAATGTATTTACTCCGAAACTCACAAGAATGATACATATTAAGAAAAATAATTTAAGGACGCACAAAATTAACAACTAATACTTACCCTTTACATATTTAGGCCTTGGAGGAAGGAAATAATCCTAATAGACAAATCTGTTATTTTAAAGGGCTCATTTAAAATATTCTTCCAGATTATCTGTAGTTCAGATCAGCCCGATCAGCTGCAGCAACCATTAACAAATCTATCTAATAATGTGTGTGTGCATTAAAACACTTCCATGAAGGGTGGTCTTCTTGACTTACAGAAACTCTGCCGTGTGCCTCCCTCCCCCTCCCCCCCCCAGACTGCGCCAGTGGATTTCCCGAGCAGCAGCGCTCACTCGCGGAGCAGCTGAAGGTCACCTCACCGCCTCGTCAGTGGGACTGCGGCGTTATTCCGTAGGTATTCAGCAACACAATGGACGGCTACAATCATTTGAGTGCCTCGGAGAAGGCGGAGGCGACCGAACTTCAACGCATGATCGCTATAGAGCAGCAGAAAGCGCAGTTCCAGGCTCAGGTGTGTATGCTAACCATGCTAACTTGCTTTAGCAGCCATGTCAGTACCGGTGTGGCCACATGCCGGTGCTGCGGTGGGACAACCTTAAACTCAAACCAAAGTCCGCTTAAGATATGGCATTTCAAGATGTCAGTGTTTTCTTGACAAAAAACGATGCTAGATAATTATGGTTCATTTAGTTACTAAGCTAAGCTAATTCGTGTTCAGCTGTAGCTCCGTTATGTACAAAGGTCATATTAAATTGTCAGTTTTTTTAATGGAGTTTGGCAGTACCCGGCCTCCGTACAAGGGAACGCGAACAAACTCCGTAGAAAATGTGACTTGATAAAAAAATCATTATAATGTGTGTAAGGCAGCAGTTCTTACTAGCCAGTGGCTAGCCGGTGGTTGGTGGAGCCAGTTTTAACAAATCATGAGGTGTGAATATGAAGTCAGCTGATGTTTTCTTTTACTACAGCATATATGTATATTCAATACTGTTACAATAAAAGAAATAGTTATAAACAGTTTTAACTGGGAGAGAGGTTGTACGTAAGACGTACAGATCTAAAAATTACCTGTACTTAAAAGCTTGCACCTCATCCCCGAAACCTAAACCAAAGGGACAAGAACTGCGCTGCTTGATCACAGGTGGATCACAGCTGGATCACAGCTGGATCACAGGTGGAACAGTGGTGTGGTGACATCATTCAGATGTGACCAAAGTATTTCTGTATGTTCCCCTTCAAATAAACAGTGTGCCAACATCTGAGCTGTTATCCAAGTTGTATGGATAGTGTCAGCAACATTAACCGTACAATCACACTACACCGCTGTTCATTGTTGTTTGTTTGATGAAGACATTATCTGTGCTATAAACTCCTTTATACAGAGCTGTTTATACCTGCAGCGTGATTTAGCTGTGACATCTCCAGAAACCGACGTTGCGTCAGATGAAAGTTTAGAGGAAACCAAACATCAATGAATATTCCTGTAATATCTCTACAGAGTTTGTTGAGATTATGATTCATTTTGAAAATGACAGAAATTATCCTTTAATCTTGGTGTATTCAAAATCGGCTCTCAATCAGCTTTTCATTGTTGATTCCAGGTACACAGCTTCACCGACATCTGCTGGGACAAGTGTGTGGACAGTCCGGGCTCCAAGCTGGACCACAGGACGGAGACGTGCCTGGTGAGCTGTGTGGAGCGATTCATTGACACCACCCTGACCATAACTAACCGCTTCACACAGATGGTACAGAAGGGCACTCATTGACAGTGGACTATAGAACAACGACAGAACTGCGTGACATAAAGTATTTTGTATTTCTGTGTATGTTTGTTGGAAGATGTTGGAATTGAAAATGTGTATAACGTGACATTAGTAAACGGGCAGTATACTCATGTTCACCGTCCTGCCTGTGACTTTTCTATATTCTAATCAAAACCAGGGCTGATGTGGTTTTCTTCAGGCAGACAAAAAACTTTCTTTGAGTGACCTGTTATCATCAGGAAAGATTGTGTCTCTTCTTTTATTTGTGTTCAGAGGATTAAGGAGGTGAGGATATAGAAGCTTCATGGAAATCTCTTATCACACAGGCACACTACTTTAATCTTTGAACCTGTTGGTGCTCTGGCACAGCGATGGATCTGTGTGATCTGATACTTTACCACAACAGATAACAGATTGAACTCAGCTGTAAAATCAATGTTTTAGTTCTTATTCACTGTTATCAGGATCAAAATGTGCATCTGATAGAAAGATGATTCCAACTTGAGATATTTACTGAGTTGCCACTTATACAGTATGATATACAACCACAACAGTAACAGTAAAATTGTCATCAGAATCACAACTGAAAATACATTAATGCTAATTATGTAGATGAACAAATGCTTAATAATCTATTACAAACAAAAAAACGACAATCAAGCTCAAAATTAGATTCATGATTGATCATTGGTAAACTGTTTTCCCTCGTGACATTTGGGTTCTTGTCATGTTCTACATTTAAATAACACCCAGAATATCCTAAAAATAAACCGTCTATACAGAACATAGTGTAACACAGAACATAAACATCATAAATCAGAGTGAGCTGCATCAGGGAGGAGTATAGGTGGTAGCAGTAAGTACACTAACTTCAAGGTGCAATGTAGTCAAAGTGCAAGTACTTAAAAAAAGTACATGTACACCAGTAGAAAAATATACATTTACAGTAGCTGATTTAATGCTGTTGTTAATGTGAATGTACAAGTTTAGTCCAGTTTGACCAACTTTCAAAAGTGAACATTATGGCAATGAAATGTTCTAGTGATAGTTACAGAGCAGCTTGGTGTGGAACAAGAACAGCACCACTGTTAAAGATGCAACTAAATTTAATTAATTTATCTACTAAAAGGTTTTTAATCCATAATAATGTGTCACACTTTATTAGGCGATTATATTTGCTATTAAAAATCTTCATCTAAAAAGTCACTAAAGCTGTAAAGTAAGATTTCCCTCAACTGTAGTGGAGTAAAAGTTAAAGTGTGTCTCTACTGTTAACAGTAGCTTCTTCTGCAGCATTTCATAACACTTTCATCACAGGAGGTGTAATTTACAACCTCTAAAGGTTGTAAATGCAGTTAGAGATAATAATACTCATGATTTTATTGCCAGTTTTTCTACACCCCAAGGCTGAGTAACAAAAGTTCTTCAGGGAAGAGCACTACACGATGCGTTACTCCTACACAGTGCTTCCCAAAGTGCGCTTTAACTTGATTTTCTTTATTGAAAAGGGCGCTTTAATAGAAAGGGAAACCAATTTGGCACTTACTATGTTAGATTTAAAGGGACTCTAAATATCTTTTCTTTTCATTTTTGTCAATAGGACCTCTCCATACAAAACCTCCAGCTCATCCTATTACAAGAGCAACAAGCACTGCATTATATTGTCATCTTTTAAAGTCCACTCTAGTGTAAAAGTGTTTCCTACAAATAAAACTGAACTACTAAAGGCTATTAATATTTCTAGCTGCCCTGATTGCAGACTTCATGGCAGTTTCAATCCAGCCGTGAGGTGTGGCTGTGTGTTCTCCTGCAAAGTGCACCCGTCCCTCACTCTGAAATAGTTCTCTGGCATACTCCCCCTGCTGGTAGGGTGTGAACAGGGCAAAGGCTCCCAGACTGTAAGGATCCAAGCCCCACTTCTTCACCAGCCCCCCAGTCCACAGTTGCCTGATGTTCTCTCCGTGTATCTTGACCAAGTCCTCCAGGACCACAGACATCAGCTGCTCCTCGCTCATCCCTTGAAAGAGAGTGGAATCGTCAGAGCAGGTGTAAGACGCCAGGACAGCCCCCGCGGCTGTACCGGGGAAGCTGTGGCTGGGGTAGTAGATAAAGCGAGAGGGACGATCTGTAATGCTCTTCCCTCCTCTGATGCCCTCTTTCTCCCAGAAGCGCTCCCTGAAGCTGAGTATCACCTTGGTGGAGCTGGCATAATGAACTGAGCGCAAGGCCTCCATCTTATCCCCAGAGAGAGGGGGATGGAAGTCAATGAAGAGGGTGGCCTTTGCTGTGGGTGTAACCACGACATAGTCCGCCGTTAGATTGATCAGAGAGCCTGAATCCCGCCAGTCCTGGTATGTTACAGTCACATTACTGCCACCTGTTTGGTTGATCAGCTTGACCTTGGTGTTGAGGAGAATGGTGGCATTTAATACCTGGTAGAAGGCCCTGGGGAGGTGCTCAAAGCCATCTGTCACCTCGAAGTACCTGGAAAGAAAACATCCAACATTAGCTGTGCTGTGGGAGCACCTCAAACGTCTTTATCACGCTGAATCTCCTCAAACTTCAGAGATGCTCCTGATCTAAACCAAAGTTAGGTCCACACCACAGACTACATGTTGTCAGTAATAAAAATTCTGAATTGAATATTTCTTACTCATTGTTGTCATTGATGTCTGACTGTATGTACAGCATCTCTACCAGTGATGTGTAAAAGAGGCTGTTTTCATTCAGGAGATCCCCGATCATCCTCAGGGCACCACGGCTGAGGTTGCCTTCCTTCACCAGATATTCCTGTCAGTAGTCACGTGTAAAAAGTCACTTCCTTCTTCGAGTATTGGAATGACAAAGTCAGTTCATCTGAGATTGCTGTACACTGACAACTTTTAGGCTTAGCTTCAAAAGATGTATATGATTTATAATATAATAATATATTAAACTTTACCTTCACTGTGTAGGAATCATATTTATCCAACATGGCACTACAGCCCATTGTCTTGAGATCATCCTTCACCTGTTCACAGATTACAATTCTTTAAAATATATATTTATGTCTATCTATAAAAAAAGATATTCCTGCCTACAAAATAATACTGAGATTATTAACGTGTGGAATGTGCTCAGACCTTCCAGAGTGCCTGACTGAAGAGCTGAGCAGCTGACTTCCCCCTCTCTCCTTCATTCAAGCTGTAGTTGAGCACAGCAGGGTTGTTTTCCACAGTATAGGTTTTGTGTAGTGCTCCATTTATCAGATAGTAGGTGTTGATGTCGTCTTGGATGAAGGGGTTTAAGGAAAGTTGTAATTTGGAAACAACTGTAAGCAGAATCCTGTAGAATGATTTTGTATATTAATAAATGATATACAGTATTTGAAACTAATCATGGATGAAGTATGCAGTAGTTTACTTTTTGACTTAAATGTAACAGAAACAAAATGTCAACTATCACATGAATTCCTTTTTCTGGCCACCTGACAAATCCAATATTTCCATCAAAGATGCTGGTTGTAAAAAGAGAAAAACGAGGTGAAAGGAACTAGCTAGCTATTTCTGTTCATTTCTGTACATTTCTTCTAAAGAGTCTTTGAGACAGTTCACTTGCTGGTGTCTTCATGTCACTATCACTTAATGACAAAGCAGACACCTATACATGCGAGAGTCAAGTTGCTTCTTTACTCACTTATGAAAGCTGGGGATCCTCATGGCGCCCACCTCGGCATACCAGCCTTCTCTTCTGTTCCTGAAGGTCTCCACACGTCCACCAATGCGGTTACTGGCTTCTATTATGGTCACCTTTTTGTCCATGGTCAAACATAGTCATCATATTATATACTACAATATGTGTGCTGGCTATATAAATGTATTGTCATTTGCATTAAAATGGCACCAATGTATTTACTTTACTTTTATTTTACAAATCGACTTACAAGGAGAAGACACAAGCAAGCATTTCCATACAATAACAAACTCATGCTCTTAATAAATCAGAGAGGTTACTATTGAAGTCATCACAATAAGTGTGTTTACCTTGTGGCCTGCATCTTCTAAAAGCTTTGCAGCAGTAAGTCCGGCAATGCCCCCGCCGATGATGGCTATGCGACGAGGTGTCTTGGTGACAGGAAGACCTTTTCCCACAATATCAAGAAGCTTGTTATAGTCTGTGTCCTGGAGACACTCATACAGAGGGTCCCCGATGATGCCATTCGCAGCAAACACCACAACCCCGACCAGGACTAGGGGAACTGATGCAGGCAGAAAAAGTCCGTAGAGTGAGTGAAGTCAAAGCATCATGAGGCAAATGCAGAAGATTGAATAGATTGATAGATTGAAACTAGTCCCCCAGTTTCCATCTAAAACAGCTAAAGATCACATAAGTCTGGGACCTCTCCCTTACGTGGTGTCTAAGCAGTCACACACTTTCAGTTTCCTTTCTTAACTGCTGAAACAACTAAACCACATCTCTAAACAGAACCTGCTGTAGGATAATTCTGATTACTGATTATTCACTTAAGCTTTACAGAATGACACTAATTTAGTTTTCCTGTATTTATCTTATTTTCCTTGTGTTAATCTGTATTATCTTGCATTAATTTCTATTGTTCTATACTGTTGTGTAACATTATTTTTAACAGCAACACTGAAATTTATAAAAATCTATCTATACTATCTAAATTAACTTATGTCTTCTAATTTTTCTAAGTGGTTTTCATTTTTTTTATTATTTTGCTTATCACACTTAGATAATTCAGATCATCAAACTAATTTTAATATTACACAGAGATAACCCGAGTAAATACAAAATGCTGTTTTCTGATGATTTCATTTGTTACGGGAAAAAAACTGTCCAAAAACTTACAGAATTTGCATAGAGCCATGTGAGGAATCATCTTGATGATAGAGCTCCACAGTCTGGACCTCTTCCCTCTGCTGCTGAGTCTGACACTGTGAGAGGAAACTGAAACCTACCAAACACAAGCATCATATAAAGTGAGAGAGCTGAGTGGGAGAGGCTTAATTACTATTAGCATGATCAACCAGAAGTTTAATTTTCCATAGAAATAAAAACAAAGAAAAGAATGATTACATTTGTTAAGAAAGCACCTTACTAATACACATGAATAAATGAAATGTAAAATGAGAGAAGGAAAACTGCTGGTTCAGATTCACTCACCTTTAACAGTGGTAATGTCTCGTAAGTGGTTGCAATTCGATTCATGACTGAAGTAAAATTGACGAGAGTTCTCAGTAAAGCTCAACTTTTAACACCGTGTCTCTGCCTATGGAAAGAGCCTCGCAAAAAAAAGTGTGCACAACCTAATTTTAATGAGGGACTACACGGCTCCTCTTCCAGAAATATTTTCCCACACCGGCTCGAGAGTCAACCACACTGAACAAATCAGATTAGTGGGGTTGTACTAGTCATCTACATACCTCATTTCCTCCATCTTCACTCATTTCAATACCTGACCTGAAACTGCTGCATTCAGTGGTGTCAAAAGACGCTTGAATCAAACCTAAAGCTGCTGCAGCATCACATTAGACATCCACCTTAAAAACAACAACAAACAGTGTATTCTGAGATTTGATTGTCTCTATTGATTAAAAAGATATGTTTTAGTTTTTAATTTTAATTTTTATCCTCACTTTCACAGCTCAAGCGAGATTCCCCATCACAGGTGACAAAACAATTTAGCAATATAGATATGTGTTGTAATGAGATGAACACAGCATTGTTGGTGGTTTTCATTTTGTCACTAGATGGGAAAACACTGAGGTCACTGAACTAATGAGACTGTGTGGGTTAAGTCTGTCAGGTCTGTGTATAATGTGTAAGATATAGCTCTCACAAGACCCTGAGGAATTAGACTGAGGTCTGAGCTGGCTGGTTCTGTAGACTGTGGAAGTACTAGGCATGAGAGATATGAGAGAGGAAGAGTAGAGGAAGAAAAAAACAATCCCTCACTGTAAACAAATGTGTCAAACAGCAAATGGGAAAATGTAAATATTTCAAATTGGCAGCTAAAGATAGCATAAAGATAGATAAGATAAGATAAGATAATCCTTTATTAGTCCCACAAGTGGGAAATTTGCATTGTCGCGGCAGAAAGTGGACAGTACAAAATAAAAAGCAGCAAAAATTTAACAACAATAGAATAAAAACTATACAAACAGTACACTATACAGTCTAACAATATAAACATGTATGAGTGTGTTATTTCCCACAGTAGCTGGTGGAGAATGAAACAGAGCTAAAAGGAGAGGGAATACTGAATTTACACGTGTTAAGTGAACATTAGCATGACTCTAAATAATGGCCATGTTGCTCTGTGTCTGCTATAGGATCTATACAAATGTATAATGTTGGAATATAGATAGAATGTGCAAATAAACAAGGCTGGACACATACTTTAGCATTGTTCACTGTAAGAAATGCCATATCTATGTCCCTGACCTCAAACCAGACAGTATAATCTTATAATCTCTCAGTAAAAAAAACTCATATTCTGATAATATAGAGCTCTTGACAGATGTTTCCAATGATCAATTTTGGAGATGATAATTTTCCATTAATTATACAGAAAATTGTATCTTTTTCCGTCTCACTGCCTTAAAAACGATGTCCTGTATCTACACCTCCAGCAGACACCACTGGCTTACTAATGTCACATTTTCGTACAATTTTAAAAGAAATCCACAATAAAACAACATTCGTCTCATATGCTTGCAAAGCATTATGGGAACTGCAGTTGTTGCTCGTCCACACAACGATTTGAGTTGTGTTTTATCTATGTATACATATTACATATTATTTATTCTAAAGTGAAATGTGTTTTTATGTACTACTTTTTTCTGACTTCCTTATTGTTGCTCTACAAAAACTTGGGCCATGAACAGTTTTTCTCATTTCAACGTGCGTCATTATACAGGAAGTAAACAAACCAGACGAAAGGATGGTCAACAAGACGCTCACGAGACCTCCCATTGAATTTGATGACAGCTCATGTAGGTTAAAGATTTTTGTCTTTTATTGATACACCTTGGTACATTTTATCTATGAAACTCTCGTTACGTGAGACTCGTTACGAACCTTTTGCCAGAAAATTAGCAATTTAAGGTTGGTTTAGGAACTGGCAAATAATCACAGCACACAGGACATTATTGCAAACCTCCCAGCAAACGACATCGTTTTCTCGTCATTTCGGCAAATATACAATACCTCAAGAAACTATGATGTCCCTAATAATTCGAAGTGTACCCCCACACCCCAAACATGGTGACGGAATGATGCTAAGTATTAACATAACGCAAACACATGTATTAACGAGATGATATGTTTAAATGTCGATTAACCTGTTTGCCGAATGTATAGTTGTTGCGTGTAACGGACTAAATATGGTACTAAAACCAATTTTATTGGGCGTATTCGTGTGCAAAAATATATTAAATTGTGAAATATGTAAGTGGAGTTTGGTTTGGCGTTTTCTTAACAGAGCAGACAACGGTTTGTATCGGGGCTAATGTACGTCGAAGACGTTAGCTAGCTGCTCTACGCTATTAAATGCAGATAAAAACTAAAAAAACAACGTTTAATGGTGTATACAAGCACTCGGTCGAGGCATAGTGCAAACTGATGTTAGAAGCTAGCATAAATATATTTTGGCTTCGTGTTGAGAATTAAATTAATTGTTCATATGCAAACTGTACATACAGTAAAATCAAACGGAGTTAAACTAGCACCATTTTACACACACCACACAAAGACTTTTGTAAAAAAGAAAATTGGGTCAGCAGAGGTTCAACGGGTAAGAAGTTTGTCCGTGGCCCAGATTAGCAGGTTTTTATGACGAACACTCATGGGGCTCCTCTTTCTGTGTTGAACCAAATGTATATTCTCCGTTGTTTTTGTTTTTCAGGGTGTGACGTTGTTCCAGTATGTGTGATCTCCACACTCCTCCTGAGGGTCTAAAGCCAGAGAGCAACCCCTGCACTGCAATGGCCGATGTGCTGGGAAAGAAGAGCTTGTTGGGCTTTGGTGTAGTGTTGGCATGGCTTGTGCTGTTCCACCTGCTAGTCAACATCTGGCTGCTGTGTGTATTCACCAGCTTGCTGGTGGTGCTCGGGGGCTGGCTTGGCTCGCAGGCAGTCCTCGAGTCCAACAACGTGGTTCACCTGGAAAGGTTTATCACACTCAAACAGGTAAATGTGGTAGACAGATCTGGTGTTAGTTTCACTTTTAATTTGTAATAATTGTTATAAAAGTTTTTATTGGGCATTCTTATTCTGTCATTACTAAATTTCAGGTTTCATCCTCTATGGAAGACGAGCATCACTTGGACAAGGAGATACACAACACAGTGAGAAAAATCATCCGGGATTTCGTCACCTCCTGGTACTCCACTGTGTCCTCTGAGAGTGCTTTTGAAACAGAGGTTCAAGAGGCCATGATATTTATGGCTATGGAGCTGAAAATGCGTGCAAGACAGGTTGACAGGAAGGTACTATGATCTAGATTTCAGCCTTTAGAACTGTTGCAGGGTATTTGCATGGACTTTGCACCTTGCATAACCCAAGAGCTTTTTAGCTATCTATTTTAAGCTCTGAATGAGCCACACTTGTGCCAAAACATAACTATAAAGAACTAAAATTATTTTTAAATTTTGACTTTTCATATCACTGCAGGAGCTGACGCAGAGGATCCTGGATCTGTTTGGCTGCCACCTGCAGGACTACATCAAAGCCAAGGAGCTGGTGGCCGAGCAAGAGACACTGCTGACAGCAAACCGGGGCAGTGAAAGTGAACGCCTGTGGAAAGCCTATTCCAGTGTTACCACTCCTCATCTTGCCATGACCAGTGATAAAGTTGAACTCAACTACACCAGAGCAGTCGTAGATTTGTTGCTGCATGTTTCGGTGCCACCACCTCACTTGGAGTCTCGCACTGGACGGTTTGTTGTTGGAGAGCTCATCACTTGCAACGTCCTTCTCCCTCTCATTGCAAAACTGTCTGACCCTGACTGGTTAAACTTCCTCATGATTGAAATATTTGACAAGTCCTGCAAGCCAAAAGAACCAACTGCAACAGAACCACTGACCTCATCTCCGCCACTACCATCACTATCACCTGTTGAATCAGAGCTTTCTGCATTACAAGAGACATTACATGTACCCCAGAAGAGTACTGAAGTTCCTGTAGTAGGGGCCGAGACTGAAATAGTATGTGAGACAAAGATGTCTGAGCTTTCTGCCTATGATGTGGTTGACTCCAAGGAGGTGAATGGTCCACAGAGCAATGCTGAAGAAGAAGAAACAGAACCTTTTCTAAAGCACTACATGAGAGGAAGCAAGTCAAACCCATTTTACCAGGAAAATGACTCTGACCTGGATTCTCCATTGGCAGAACAGAGTTTGACAGATTCTCTTGTTATGATAGGCCAAGGGGAAGGCCCGGATGACAGACAGAAGGACTGTAACATGTGTGCTGAAAACAACATTGGTTTGGACTTGGAGGCTGATTGCCCTTATCCAGTGGATGGTTCCTGCCCTAAAGTTATGGTAAATTCAGAATCAGTTAAACATCCTAATGGCTGTGGTCCCTTATATGTTAAAACAGCAGATAGCCTCCAGGATCTGGAGAAGGAGGCTAGTTCCCCTACGGTAAACCCATCTAAAGACCTTCTTCTGCGTGTAGAACAGACTGGGTTGGGGAACCCTAACGAGCTGACTGTAGTCAGTCCATTGCAAGGCTCCTGCCCAATGCCATCATTTAGTTTTGAGCCTCTCAGCAGCCCTGAAGGACCAGTCATCATCCAGAACCTCCGCATTACTGGCACCATCACAGCTAAGGAACACAGAGGCACCGGCTCACATCCCTACACACTATACACCATCAAAGTAAGGAGATGACAAAATCTGTTTTCCCAGCTTCTGCTCATCATGTGTTGTCCTGCACCTTTGCACATGCAACCCTCCAGCATTGCTTCCACAAGGAAAGTTACAAATTAAGGAACCCTGTTTCATATTTGACTATTAGTAGAGCTATGGTGCAGCACTTTTATGAGACGGTCCCAATTTTGCATGTATCATTTGCATGTAATGTGAGTGTGGGTGGCATGTTTCATGTCTTGTTTTTATTTTTAGGCCATTCCAGTATTTCCAGGGATTTTATAATAGTGCTACAGTTGTGCATGCATCAGTGTGAGACAACAGACCCATAGCTACATTTGACAGTGGAGGAATAGCTGAAAACAACTTTAGTGTGTGACATTTGAAGTGGTCTCGAAGGCCAGATAGTTGCCTGCATGATCACTCTCCCTGTCTATTAATTGGAAAGTAAGAAACATCCCCTCATTTACTTGAAAGATAACTAGTTTCCATCCCTGCTTTGCTTTACTGACCTCAGCTCCTCTGTACACTACGTTCACATGGTGGCCATTTTTTTCTGATGCCTCACTTGGGGGACTTTTAGCACACGGATAAGGTTGTATTGGTGTAAGGTTTATAAATATAGAATACAAGATATATTGTTTTACTAAAGGGGCATAATATGCATTTTGTGCTCTTGTGTTACATATGTACTTTTAAGAAGTTGGGTGCTCATGTTTTAGTTCCAGTGAAAGGAAATGGATGAAAATGGCCATCGTGTGAATATGGTCTACCAAAGACTTTCTTTTCTGAGCTACAGTATGTTATACTGTTATTGTTATGCTATACCCATAATATAAACTAAGACACTGGTCAACAACAAATGACAACCCTTATGGTTTGTTGTGCTGCTTTTCAGTATGAAACAGCAATGGGCTGTGAGAACTCCATCCAGCCGGGTTCTGAGGATGCTGAAGTTGTACAGACAAGCTGGGAGAATCCATCTCCCGTTCAACCAGTGGCCTATCACACAGTCAACAGACGATACAGCGAGTTCCTCAATCTGCAAACACGACTAGAAGAAAAAACAGAACTACGGAAACTCATCAAAGGTAGGAAGTGTGAACTTTAGTTCAATGTTTTGAAGATCTAGATCTTGATTTACATTTGGTATTTAGTTTTATTAAAAACTCACTGTGTTTCAGGTGTGAAAGGTCCAAAGAAAATATTTCCAGACATGCCATTTGGAAACATGGACAGTGACAAGATAGAGGCTCGAAAAGGATTGCTGGAGACCTTTTTGAAAGTTGGTGGATTGATAGTTTATTTGGTGTTTTTATTAACTATTAAATTGTTTCTGACATCTAAGGTTTTATACCAACATTCTATGTACCTTTACAGCAACTCTGTGCCATCCCTGAAATAGCCAATAGTGAAGAGATGCAGGAGTTTCTGGCTCTCAACACAGATGCAAGGATTGCCTTTGTTAAGAAACCTTTCATAGTGTCACGCATAGACAAGGTTTGATCACTGAATATTTCATGTACTGTGCCCCTCTTCACAAGTAGCATGTTGTATGTGTTTGATTACCAAACTCAGAGTGATTAAAAACTGTATATACACTAACACATTTTCATGCTTATTAAATTATGTATGGAAGTACAGACAGTTTCAAAAAACACATTTTTGAGTTTAGGTATTAAATTATTATGTTTACCATCTTTTCTGGAAATGGGGTTATGTTGTGCATTTAAAGTTTTGCTGGATTTATAGTGGGTCTGAAATGCAGTATGTGTTGTGGTGTTTAGATTGTGGTGAATGCCATTGTGGACACCCTGAAAACAGCGTTTCCTCGTTCGGAACCACAGAGCCCCACGGAGGATAACGAAGCAGAGGTTGATGGAGGGAAAATTGGTGCAGACAAGAAGAGCAAGTATGACTACAGAGAGCTAGACCAACCTTAGGCCACTTTGCCTATTAGCATTCAGAGCACCAATAATGGCCAGCCTTACTCTTGTCTTATTTCCTCTCAGTCTATTTATACTTTGATTGGTTATAATAATGATTATCATATTGTAGTAAGAACAATTACAATAGTATAATTACATAGTGTAATAAACTTTATTTATATAACTTTTTTTAAAGCAAAGGTAGAAAACAAGTGCTCTGCAGCTGAAAAAATCTTATTTATTTAATAGATATTTAATTACGCGGCAGCCCAGCTTTAAATCTAATTGGGTAAAAATTTACTCCAACTGGTAACCTGTGAAAGGAGGGTGATTCAAGTGAAGTGATGCACGTGACGTGATGTTTTTTACTACACAAAGCTACTGCTGTGCAGCACATTTACACTATAGTCTACAAGTATTAGGGTGCTAAGATGTGTGGAGGCAACGCAAAGCTATGCATAACCTATACCCTATATGCAGGCAGTTGAAGAGAAGCATCACCCTCTCTGGCAGAGAGCAATATTTATATTCTGTTTTGTTGTTTGTGTACTCGTAGGTCCCGTCTGAAGTTCTCCAGTAAAAACATTCCCTTTATGAATGGCTCAGACATAAAACCACAAGTCTTGTTCAGTTGGGAGCAAAGTAGAACAGTAAGTAACTTGTTATACAGTTATTTAATCATTAGTTATAATCCACAGTGATGAGGTTCAGCAGTAACATAGGTGTAATTTATGCAGATGAACATACAAATCTCTTTTGCTACTTGATTGCTGCTAACCAAACCAATGATCTTACTGAAATTATTATTTTTTTCATGTTCAATATCCTTTTTTCTCTGCTCTCAAAGGTGTTTAACGGGATGTCCTTGGAAGAATTACAAGGACTTATCACTGAACAAGAGAAACTGTCCATTAGAGCTGAGACAGAGTGGGAGGACAGTCCAGTAGTCAGAGAATTTGGAGGCTGTGATAGTTTGAGTGGAAAGCAAAGTCATGAACATGGTAAGCACGGGACAAGGGTCTGGTCCAACACTTTGGAAACAGGGATTTTCTATACTCTATATTGTACCTGAACACCCCACAATACTCTTAACCTACACTGTGTCCTGTCTCTGAATACCTAACAATGCAATGACCTACATTTGTACTGGCCCTGAATGCCTCACAGCACAATGACCCACACTCCATTTAGTGTTATTAAGTGTAGTAATATTATTAAGTTGTTAATAACATTTAGAAATTAACTTTTCTTACATGCTTTAGTATATCAATTGGTAATTAATTCTGGACAAACTAAATCTCTTCAAATGTCTCATCCAGTTTTACAGTTTTGTAGAATCTCATGCTGGACACCTGAATAGAAGAGCTATATCTCTGTGCACCTAGAATGTGCAAAGCTGCTAAGGTTGGAGTTGCAACTCCCATAGTCTTTAAAAGAAAATGTCATGGAGAGACCTGTGCTGGCTTGTAGCTGAGTATGTGGCGGACATTTGGCCAGTACCAGTGCTGGAATTCCCAGCTTTCAAAAAAGTCCCTGTTGTTATTCCTCTTCTGAATACTTCATTGTTTCTGAATAATCAAGTAGTACACACACAATTACACATGATGATAACTCATCATGTTTTGTGTGAGTCACCCTCACTTGTCTGCTTTCGTTTTCCTTTTCCAGTGCTTCTTGTGTCTTCCTTCTTTCCTTTCAGATTCACTCCACCACTTTCCATTCAGCATTCTGACATTATAGTTTTTATAGTTTATTACAGTATAGTTATAGTTATATATCAGACAAGACAGTTTGGCAGAATTTGGTGTTATTCAAGCAAAAGCTGAGTTTAGTTGGTGTGACAGCTCCTTTTTTCGACTGGACAAAAACCCCCTTAAGATAACATGAGTGAAAAATAGGCTGTAATGTGAATGGGTATGGTTAGTGAAACAGAATATGTTGATGTTTAAGTGATCAGTATCTCGTCAGGGGAAGAACCTGTCACACTAAATGGGATGATGGTCAAGTGGGAGTAAGAAAAGAGAAGTGAAATTTGTGTTTGAGTGTTTTTCTAGGTTTATTGGAAATTTCAGTGAGAGGTATTCCCCAGAGTGCCCCATATTTTGGTGCTCTAAATCCTGTGGTATTCAAATTACAGAAAATTATTTTAAAATTCCATAACTAGATCACCATCATTTAAATGTCACTTTTACAGAAAGTCCAGTTGCAATGACTCAATTTCCAGATGACTGGGAACGTTTACAGACATACTGTAATTCACAAGTACAACTGCTGAATGAAATAGCAGCTTACACATGCTAACAGTTTAGGTTTGACTCACTGCAGTTACATGATATCATTAGGTAGCTGGTGGACACAAGTGTAATGAAGTAAAAAAGTGTCTTAAATACATCAATACATACAATACTTAAATACATCTGTTATGTGCAGGTCACAACAACAGTATATCTTTGGTTATATTTTAGTAATTATTGCCAGGGTATATAGACATATCTGACATTGACAGCACTTTTCTTCCTGCTAATTCACTGTCAGTGTGCTGGTCTGCTTCTGTAAATATTAGTGTGTAAGCTAAATAAATAAGGGTTTTCCAGCAGCTGAAAAAATTCAGCACATGCACAGTAGATGCAGTAGAACATAGCAGTAGATTTTAGATGGGCAGCACAACAAATCACACTCTGCAGAACCAGCAGCAACTTAGTCTAACCACATGAGGGCAGTGTTAATGCATGTGTCAAGTGCTGTGACCTGCCCTGTTCAAGATATTACATTTAAACAGATAGTAATGTTCTTTTCAGTTTTGCATGTCATGTTTTTTTTATTTTGTTTTTTTTACAATATTCTGAATATTGTGTGTAATTTCTGTCAGTAGGAGTAAGTTACTTTTAGTGTGTCATAATGAATCATGTTTTATGTGTGTCTTGCATGTTGCGGGCACAGCATCCGAGACTGGGCTGGCTGAGGTGGCTCTGAACATCCTGTGTCTGCTGATGAGGGAGCAGTGGGGCTGGCTTTGCACTGAAAACATTCAGAGAACCATCAGGCTGTTGTTTGGAACCGTGATTAACAGGTGATGTTCTACTTTCACTTTACTGTTGTTAAATACAACTTCAAGCAAGTTTTAGCCATCTTACTGATGTTGCTCTTGTGATGACTAATTCATCTGTCGTCACACTTGATAACACACATCTGTAATTTGCACCACTGGGGGCAAGTGCACACATACTAATTGGTGGTCGTCTGTGGGTTGTCCTTCCCCCTGGCTTTCATGTATGTTAATGTGACCACCTGAGCCAGAGTCTAAGCAACTGTGAAACCGCCTGGGTACAGTTGAAAGAACTGCATTATAAGTGGGTGATAGATTATGTCTAAGGCCCCCTCCTCTGTTTTATCTTGTTCTCGTTTGAACAAGTCAACTTCCCTGTCTAAAACCCTGATTCATTTTCCTCAAACGAGTGGCCTTTGTCTTTCAGATGTAAGTAGAACGCTGAGTCCTGTCCAGATGAACTGTCTCTTCTGTGTTAAGCCATGTGTTTATAGAGCTGCTGTTTGGTTTCTCCTGTGTACAGATCTGTACGTTTCTCACTGCATTGAACTGCACATACTACATTGCTCTGTTTGTGTCTGGGTGTTTTGTCCTTGGGGTAGAACAGTTTCTGTCTCAGTGTGTTGCCTGGTTTAAAATGAACCGAGATGTTGTGTTTGTTGAAAATCCTCCTGAGTTTTCCAGACACTCCTGCCACATAAGGAATGACCACGCTATTAAGTTTGTTTTCTTCCCTGTCAGCTGTTGCAGTGCTCTTATTTGATCTTCTCCTAGATTAAAAAAAAACAGTTAGGGTATCCACATGTTTTGAGGGACTCCTTGATATGTTTGTGTTCCTTCTCCTTTCCAGAAAAGATTCTTGTGGGAATCTTTTCTGCCCAATGGTGTAGGGTTCTGATTACTCCCAGTGTGTGTTCCAGAGGATGGTAAGAGTCAAACAGCAAGTACTGATCTGTATTTGTGGGTTTTCTGTACACATCAATGTTGAGGCTCCTGCCCTCCTCAATGTGTACCGCACAATCTAAGAAGGCCAAGATATTACCTATGACATCTTCTCAAGTGAATTTGATGTTAATGTCCACAGCGTTGACGTGTTTGGTGAAATTGGTGAGGTTAGGAGGAGGTGTCTTTGCACTGGAAAGGGCAGGTGTGACCGTCATTCCGAGTTGTTCAGCTTCTGCCTCTGCTAGTTTGTTGTTCCTGATTGTTGACTGTGTAACTGTAATGAGGTCCACAACTGGTATCTGCTCCGGTGTCATGGCAAAATTAAGTCCTTTGACTAGGACACTTACTTCAGATTGGTTATGTGATCTGTCTGACAGAGTCTTAACCCATTTGTCTTGTGGATGTAAACTAAACTAAACTTTATTTATTTATATAGCGCCAATTTACAACATAAGTCATCTCAGGGCACTTTACAGTGTAAGGTTTAAGATTTTTACACATTATATAATATATACAGAGCAATGTAGAAAACCCAACAGTCCCACTTGAGCAAGCATGTAAGGCAACAGTGGAGAGGAAAAACTCCCTTTAACGGAA
>JAUYWH010000005.1:21994758-22029450 GCA_034779795.1 Ctenopoma multispine | reverse complement strand
TCATGTTTGTGGCTGTAATGTGACAAAATGTGGAAAAGTTCAAGGGGGCCGGATACTTTCGCAAGCCACTGTAGTAGTAGTCACTCCAACAGTAGGTTGGAGGCACCTCATATGTAAGCTGTTAGTTAGAATCAAGTTATTTTTGGAAGCATATAAGTTTATCAGATGTTTATCTCAGTTTAGGCCATCCAGCCTTTATCTGCTGCTTATCTGGGTTGCAATGGCAGCAGGCTAAATAAAGTTGCTCGCCAACCAGGCCTGCAGGGCATGAATGGCCTGTTTAAGGTCATGCCACAGAAATTCCAGACTTTGACAAGGCAACTCCAAAACCTTAATGTTTTTTGAGGCATTCAGAGATGGACTTGCAGGTGTGTTTTGTTTTGGTCATTGTCCTCCTGCATAACCCAGGTCTTGAACTGATAGCTGGACATTGTCCTTCAGGATTTTCAGGAAGTTGTCCAGTTCTTGAAGCTGCAAAACAGCCCCAGACCAATCAATACCACCATGTTTGACTGTTAGTATGTTCTTTTTATGAAATGGCATGTGTGAGGGACCAAGTAGTCAGGCACAAGAGAGACAGTGCAATTTAAGGGTTTTATTCACCCAAATAGTAGTGTCCAAACAATCATGAATAAATCCAGCATAAACAAGATACAAAAATAGTACAGCTTTCCTTAACCTTCAAAGGCTAAGAAGACAAAGTGAGCTATAGCTCCAAGCAGTGAGACATTGCAATGCAAGACAAAATCCTCAAGACACACACACAAGGGGAACATTTATAGCTGTCTGGCCAGACAATAAATACAAAAAGGGTAGGGAAACGACATCACCATAAACCACAATTCATCATACACAAATTAAGAAACTAGAATAATCACTAAATAGAATTAGTTTACATTAAAAGCACAATATCATTTTGCTCTCCATATTTCAGCATATCTTAACTCAGAATCATACATATAATGTTTGACAAATTTGGCAAATGTGAGATGAGTTTTTGTGTTTTTTTTTCATTCAGGACCTTTACCGGGGGTCGGCAACCTTCAGCACTAAAAGAGCCATTTGGGTCTGTTTCCATCCATAAAAAAATCCATCAGGAGCTGCAAAACCAGTTGATCTTTAAAATGGAGAAAACGCTGCATATAAAGTTTCATTACACTAACAGGATGTTGTAGACAAAAATACGTTGTCTGTAAACAAATGATTGTTATGTTCGGTATCAACGTATTTGCGACTTGTTATTTACGCTGATTGTGAACATAAGATTATTATGTAATCTGGTCGCAAATGCAGTCCGTAAGAAAACATGTTTTTGAATGCAGTTTAATTGTATATGAACTTAATTTTTATGAGACAGAGGACAGAAGAGTTCACATATCTGCATCATAGCGCTATTTGCTCAATATCACTTACATCTTTTGATTTATTGTTGATTTGAGTACGCCGGAGCCAAATTACTGCTTAATCAGCAGTGAAACCAAATTATTTTGTCCATGAACCATTAAGTGTTCCGTTTTCATCAGAAACTGTTCTTTCTTTGCATTTATACATTAGCTTAAAGTTTAACACAAGTCACCTGCTGAGCGGCGACAGGTGACGCGACACCCATGACGCCACTACAGAGCTTCTTCTTTTAACATCTGATAGTTGCTTTGGTGACTGTTTTCTGTAAATGTCATAACAGGCTGTAATAATTAGAATTGAAATTTTACACATTATTACTAAATTAGAAAAAATTTATACAAAATGTAGCAGGTTCAGTATGAAGTCTGAGCTAAAACACACACGACAGTGTGATTTTCATAGCGCTGCTGTGAACACAGGCTTTGTGTTACCTAATGACCCGAATATCGACAGAAAGAGCCGAATCTCCGTGGTCAGAAAAAGGTGGATTCTTTTTTTTATTGCGCAAATGGTGAAAGAGTTACAGTTTAAAAATGCAGAAGAGACATGTCGGCAACGACAGGTTCGGTTTGAAAAGGTAAATAAAAAATTAATTAAAATTAGTTGAATTGCCATTTATACACATTTTTTCAAAGCCAATGGGCGGGAGCCGCAGCAGATGGATGAATGAGCCGCATGCGGTTCCGGACCCGCGGGTTGCCGACCCCTGACCTATACAGTGCCTGCATTAGCAGAGGTATCGCACCAATTTATCTGTCAGTGTCCTGCACCATGATAGTCAAATTGCATTAATGTATCTAGCTTAATATCATAAAATACAAATATTTCTCAAGACCTCAAAATACTGAATCCTCAACTCAGTCCAACTCTGAATCTACAATTTTTGATATTTAATTTATTTTAATTTCAACTGATAAAAATATTTGTTCATGTAATGTTAGAGAAAATAAACATTTTATTTTACATTCACAGTCAACATATTCACACTGAAAGTGTCTTAATTGCACCACACTTCTCTGCTTTTGGCACCCAGAAGCTATTCAGTGCAAATAAAGTTTTATTATTTTGGCTGCAGATCATCTCCAGCAGATATTTTTACAGGACTTGTTGACTGAGGACAGGGTAAATGTAGTGACTGCTGAGCAAACGCTGGAAACATTTAAACATCATCACCCAGGTAAAAAGGTCAACATTACCTTTTTACCTGGGTGATGATGGTTTTTTCTCCTTTTTACAACCATTTCCCATGGTGGATTCTGACTTCCTAAAATTTATCAGCAGCAAAAACATGGTGGAAACTTGCCCTGTCTGGTGGAGGTTCCACAGAGAGCTGGAGGGGGGACTACTGTAGTATACATCAAAAAAGTTGATCTTTCAATGTATCTTAATGTCTACTTGGTAGAAACATACACAGGAAAGTAATGTGCTGTACTTGCATTTCTTTCTTGAATTGCATGAAGGCTTTTTGCTCTACATTTGTAAAATGTACAAGTCTGCATGCATACATGCCTTTAGTCTTTGGCCCTCGAGAGAATGCCTGACATCAACTCCGCAAATATTTGTCACAAATAGGTATAGCTCCTGCTCCAGTAAAGTGAACATGCAGACAGTGTTCTCAGGTTGTAATGCTTGTGCTGTTAGTGGTGTGACCTCACGTTCCCTGGGGTGTCAGTACCAGAATATTGTTGCCTCATATTGATACTGGGTCCCTCTATTTTAAGATGTTCCACCTGCCAAGTATGAAAGGCCTTGTACTTTTGTTTTGGCCTTGTCTATATTAGGCAGCAGTCTGTCAACATGGCAATGACAGCTCTCAGTGTGGCAGATATCTCCTCTCACCACATGGCTTCTCTGTGCAGAGGAGACAAGATGCTCTGGCTCTACACTGCTGCTGATCAAAATATCCCATATAATTTGTGTTGCTAAAATAGTTGTGTTCAAGTATAGATTTTCAGCAGAGTTAAAAACAAACACTAAGTGGGTGTATATACACAATAAACTTTAAATAAAAAAACATATATATATTTAAAACAAACTTTAAATATAGTGCCAAATCACAAGAAAATTCTTCTTAAGGCACTTTATGCCACAGGAGAGAGGCACAAAGTTAATGTTGCGGCTGATCGATGTGGCCTGGTAGGTCAATGGGATAAGCATCAGACTGGGATGCAGAAGGTGGCAGAATCGAATCCCAGCTCAGACTCCCAGCCCATTCCCCACACCAGGTGTGTCCTTGAGCAAGACACTTAGACACTAAGAACTTAGCGCTAGCTTCCCTGGCGCCTCCTGTGGGTGCCCACTGCTCCCAACTATGGGCGGATGGGTTAAATGCAGAAATGAAATGTTGTTGTAGAAATGTCATCAATGACAATAAAGCTGATTATCCTTATCCTTAATATGCTCAACAACTTAACTTTCACTTTTATAAGTCATAGCAACAGTCACAGCTCAGTCATCTTTATTTTTTTTATAGTTTTTGTTAAGTCGTCATCGTAGGCTTGATAATGATATCATGATAATGATAATAATAGAGGTAGAAACTAAACTCAGTGGAGGAAATGCTTTTGCTTCCATCTCATAGATTATTTTTGATGTTTTTATTCTTATTAAATCAGTCTACAAATATTTCATCTAACATGTAACTTTAATACTGCATGTGTTGAGTGATTTTTTTGATATAATCAAATCGGAAAGTTTTGGTTGTGGGCCTCTGAAATCCCTCTATGCCAGTCTGCAGTTGTAGTGCATGCACTAATGTGAGCATTTCATTTCGAATTAGACAGACAGTGTGTGTGTGTTTGAGAGATGAAACCAGGACCCAACAGGCCAAATCTGGGTCTGTATATATGTGACAGGTCTGGCTGGAAAAGTTAGCTCTCTGCTCCTATAAATGGGTTCTAAGGCGAGGCTCTGGTTTAGGAGATGTCAGATTTTTATGGACTGGAAAGTGGAACAGTTTAAGATGAATATAGACTCTTTCTCTTAGACAGAAGTCTGGATGGAAAAATCAGCTGGAACCAGAATGTTGTCAGTGTCTAGATGTACTGTAGGTGTAACAGAGTACAGCCACTCTAAGTCCACATTGTAAGTGTCTGTAGAGATACTCCATGTTCTGCTCAAGAAGGTCAAGAAGACCTCAAGTCAACTCGCATTTGTTGCTTCATTACTCATTGTAGACAAAACATAGCAAGGGCAAGCTTTGTAAACCGTGTAAGCCCTACAAACTGAGTCTTGTCTCAAAATGACCAAACCACAGAAGTGAGACAGAAATAGGGACAGCTGATGTAACATACCGTAGTGATCACTCATCCATTTCCTTTGGTACTGGTTTGAAGCCAAGACTTGTGTCATATGGTTGACACCATCTTTTTGGCTTAGAGACAGAAACTTTTAAATAAGCCTGGAGGTGTTAGTATATAGTTATAACATTTTGTTTTTGCAGCATGATCGCTTATTGCATTATCAGAAAATCTTGCCCACACAACCGAGACTACAATGTTTGATGGTGTAGACACAAGGCACAAGAATATAGCTGTCTTGAAATATTATGTGGAACTTACATTGTAAATTAAATAAAACCACACCATTGATAAAAATGTTTTTTAACACAAGCCGGTGCTAGTAGTAACATGGATTTCTAAGAATGCCACTAAAGCAGCAAAGGATGACATATTTTGTGCATGCGTGTGTAGCAAGCTTGGGTAGGGCAGGATTAATGTGTAGGAACACCTACCTACACCTAGTTTACAAACAACAGGAGACAGACTATGTTTCAGATGAGACTGAAGATGAAATCCTGCAAAATAAAAATTAGGAGACTTTGGGAAATATTTTCATAACCACCATAACCATGACTGTGGTTGTGGTGATAAAACTTCTGCAGTAGTGTTTTCACATCACCTCTTGGTATCGCCCCAGCTCACTTGCAATCTCAATAGAAGTAATACCAAACTTTGGGTGGGTAGAGCAGTTGTCTTCTAACCCAAGGGTGAGTGGTTCAATTCCCGTCAAGCTACATGTCCGACGTGTCCTTGGGCAAGACAAAGACACCCCGTAGTAGCACTGACACAGGTCTAGCAAACAATAATTTTCCTAAGGAGATTAATAAAGTATCAATTATGAACTTCCAGGAGAGGATTTACTGCTAAAACTCATGCAAGGCATGGTTTCCCGAAGTTCTACACAAAAGCGGAGGTAAACTGTGTGGAACATTGTGATGGACTTACAAAGACTTTTTTAACTGCAAAGACACCTGGAATGGCGGAACGTGGGTGAGAGGCTTTTGCATCCAGGTCTGAGTTCCTTAAAGAATCAGGGTTAGATAGATTAAATAAGCATTGTTAGTGGTAGTGTTAATGTAGTATAACAAAGTGATGTATGCATATTTTAATGTTTTAGATGATAAACTGTGTTGGTATACATTCTTCCTAGAATTTTATTTTTGCCTCACTTCACATGTATCAGATTTCATTCTTCGTGTCTCCTGTGTGATGACATTAATGACTGTCAGTGACAGTGACATGGAGAACCCAGAGACTTCAGTGTAACTCTTAAGAGAACAGAGAGGGGTTGATAGGTTCTGTCAACACAGATCTATTGTGAAGCTTAGTGTTCCCGTGCCCACATGGGTGGGCTATACATGACATATCAGCGATAAGTGGAAAGGAGGGTGTATTGAATGGAAAAGATGGTTGTTACACAATAGTGTCGACTGTCTCTCAGACTCGTTGAGTGGATGTTGCGTCCCGTCTCTGGACAGGCTGTTCCTGAGATAGAGACTAATTCAGATGCCCTCTGAAAGTGGGATCAGGTTGTGTGAGTGGTTTATATCTAACCATGTATTTCAGCTGAATGCTTGACCTGTATCATGTCTCTGTCACATTTGTTCAGGACATTATTCTTATTTTTCTTTCAGACATTTCTGAAATATATGTAAATATTGTCTTCTAGTATGATTTCTTTCTTATTTACACAGACTTATGTCATTGTTTCAAGCGGCATTATTGGTCAGATACCAAGGTCTCTTCTTGTGAAGTCCCTGCTGGCCCCAGCATCTGTTAAAGCTTCCCAACCTCTGTGTCCATTCATCCTTATTTAGTGTTAGAGAGTTGTAGTTACACTGAAATCCTCCCTCAGCACGACGTGAAAGACAATATGGCACATTATCATCCACGCGGTTGACAAAGTTGATAAGTGTTAAACAACATGTCCTAAATAGGGACAGTAGCGGTATGAAGTCATGTGGTGACACTTTGGCCGCTTCACATCTCTGGTTTCATCACTCACCTGAGCCTGGGGTCTGAGATGTGCCTTCAAAGTCATGGTTAATCTTCAGTCTCCAGAGACATACTTGTGCAATGACATCTTGCTTGTTGAAAACTGACTGTAGGCTTATTTTAGCACAAATGGGACCTGGTTATACTTGTCTCTGTTTACCATAAAAGGTAGCTAAAATAAATCCTAGTGGAGTCCAATACATACATAGTAGCTAGCCAGCGTAGCTGATGTTTTACACATATTTGGATCCTGTTATTCATTTTCTGCCAAGTTTTCAAAGTGTCTCACCTTCATCTTTATTGTCGGTGATTATGTCAGGTTGATTGTTGGAGCTGAGCCTAACAGTTCAGTTCAGCTGCTGAGCTGATTCAAATCCTCGAGCTTGTGATTGTAACAGGCTTTTGTTTTGCAGCTGTGTACTTATCGAAGAAAAAGTACAGTGTGTTCAAAACTGTAATTAACAAAAAAGCAGTTTGAACATATTTTTTTGCAATACTTGGGCACAATAAGCAATTTCCCATCATGTGCATGCATTTCAGTATGTGTGGCAATGGGTGAAACAGGTTCATTAATTTTTTTTTTCTTTTTTGTATCAGGTTTGAGGTTTGGCTCAGGTTTCCTCAGTGTGTTTTTTTGTGGCACCAGACTGGCATTACATGTTGTTTATCTCCCTGTCCTCAGGCTAATATTTGTGTAATGGTAGTTGATAGACTAATAACTAACAGAAAGAATAACTGCAGTCCATAAGTCCATGCACTCTCTCATGTGAGCAGCGTGTTTTTCACCCAGTCTTGGCTCAGCCCCAACATTACCTTAGATTTTATTAACTTTATTAATGAGGAAACAGACATTTATACCAAGTGTGTACAATTACCTGGCTGACAGACCACAGTGGTTTCATGCACATATTTTGCAAACCTTTTCGCCTGTGATCTACACTTGTCTATTAATCTTAATCAAATGCAATCACACTCCATGTTTTGTGTGATTTAAGCCATATTAAACCCACAGGCTGAGAGCAGTTCATTTGTTGTGTGCTCATATTTTGCTCAAATAATATCGTGGACAGATTAGCGCTAGAAAAGATCTCAAGTGGTTTTCATGGTAGCACTTATGCTGTACAGTCTAAGCCAGACCACTATCTAATATATTGTAGGATTACTTGGCATTTGTCAGCTCTAATTGGTTGAGTGCACGGTGTGTGCAGGCTCTAAATCCGTGTGTTGTTGCATGCACGAAAGGCAAAAGTGTCTGTCTGTCTGTCTGTCTGTCTGTCTGTCTGTCTGTCTGTCTGTCTGTCTGTCTGTCTGTCTGTCTGTCTTAATGTGAACAAATAAAACCAGCCCTGACACTTAGAAAGACAAACAGAGGAGGCTTTAGACAGCAGGCCGGTAGCTGTATGACTGTATGATGAGAGGTGATGTGTTGAGCCTTGAGCCAGAGGGCTGCACTAATGTCTGTAACTGGAAGCAGACGGATTACATAAAAATTACACATTATATAAATAACCAGAGTTGTAGCTCATGGTTGTCACCATTTTTCCATTAGGACCCAGGGTCTTTGAAATAAGGGTGCGTTTGGATGTGACTTTAGGCTTACAAAGTTAGGAGCAATGCTTGTGCACAGACATTGTAGTACTTGTTTTTGTGGTTAACGTAAGCATTGAAAACCCTTAACATTTGAACCAAGTTCATGTTGTTCGAAAGGGGGGATACCTTAGCTGACAATGTACACTATATTTGTAGAACATAACTATTAAATCTGTGTAAGACACAGTTTCGATATAACAATAATGTATGCCCAGGATCTGGAGTGCAATCTTCTCATCTCAGTAACATCCATAATTGACATCTGCACACTTGAATTTTTGAATGAGATCTAAAATGTAGTGTTTCTAGGGAGACATTCCTACTTTTTGACTGAGATGTGGTGTTGGTTTCGATAGAACAAATCATGGTAAAATAATCTCTCAAGTGAACAAGTAGAGCTGAGTTTAGTCGTCAAAGAGTTGTTCTTTTGGCTCCCACTTTTTAGTGACTGTGAACCTAAGAAGCTGCAGAATGTTGTTGATTGAGCAAATGTGCAAGCAACAAACTGTCTTATTGAACAGCCAATCAGATTGCATTATGTTTGCGAATGAGAGTGAAAGATTATGAACGTAAAAGCAGAGGAAGAATAGCCTGTGAGTCATGTGTTCGAGACTTGAACAGTGAGATCTGTAATTTAGCTGTGTGAGAATCAGACTCAAATGCTTCCCCCAGGTTCGTGTAGAAAATTGTGGTAAAATTGGGTATGTCTCCAAAATGTCGCCAAAAGAGCCAAACCACACTATTTCAGGGACAATCTGTCAAGCATAACCCAAAGGTGCAAATGAGGAAAACCTAAAACCAAAAGCTAGCTCTTTTGGAAGTGAACTCCTTTTACGATCACTAGTTTGAGCTGGGACTTTGTTTGAAAATCCGGTGGCCATCACTGGCATTGTAGTTTAAGATACCTCTGTACTGGTTTTAACGGTGAGCTGTGGTAGTTGCTACATGAACCAGAACACCGAATGTGAAGCACTGTAGATTATGTTGTACAAATTGTTTAACTCATGGAAAAAAAGGTTACTTCATTTGTATTCTTTTTGTTTTGTTTGTCTTACATTCATTAGCTTTTGCACAGCACCCATCAGCCCCCCACACTGGTCATGCAGTCAGCAGGGTACCTTTTGAGCATCCGTTGCTTGAGTACTCTGAAGACTTAAGATATTCAAGAATGATAAAAGCTCCACAGGACAAAATTTGCCATTCCATTAGTCCAAGATATGCTTGCTCTCTACCACAGCTTCTTGCCTCAGTGTGTGTGTGTTCATATGAAGAAACTCAGCGGTGTGCTTTTGCTTTTACTCAAGAATTCTTTCGTGATGGTGTTGTACAAAGTTCATCTCCACGTGACTCCTGTCTGCCCTCACTGCCCAGTCCACATTATGGCTGGTGATTCTTCCTTATTGGTCACAGGCTACAGACATGCATGATCTCACCAGTGGGGGATGTAAACTGTTTTCATGTTTTCTATGTTCTCCTGCTGTTGCTCTCTGATGTAAGTCCATTAACTGACAATCAAACTCTTAATGTGAACCAGGGGAAATGAAAAAATATCACATCTTTCCGAGTTTAGTACTTACCTCAGGAGTGAGGTAACATTTGACATTATTAGTGCCTTGACAGTAAAGAGTCATTATCTATCATATGCACAGATACATGCATTTTTCATCTTTATTTCATCATTATTTAGTTGATTAGTTAGGATTTCTTGCACAATTTAACACAAAGTCTGTTTTAATAAGTACAAGCCTGTGTGTTTGTCTAGACATTTGCTAAAACAAGGGGACAATTTGTTTTATAATTATGGGTTACTAAGCCCAAACTACATTTATCTAAGATGATAAAAATTTAATACAGTACAGATTGAATCTCAGAAGTGAAGATATTCATGTGCCCAGTGCAGTTTCATTTTGTTTCCCAATGTTCTTTTGACTGAGAACCGTACAATACGACACAATTTAATACCTTTCATGATAGTAAAACACTTGCTTGTATTACTAGAAAGTATGCCACTTTTAAATCCAAGATGCATTATAGAGCTCTGCAGAGTCTAAAGAAATACCCTGGAAATCAGTTGGCTTAAATCAAATCAAATATACTTTTACAGAGACTCTGTTTTCACAACACATTTGAAGTAGCTGGCATGTAGTGTAGTAAAAGTTGCTGTGCAGTTTCAGCACCAACAACAGTGGTGTGCACAGTGAATGTGTTCATCCTGTTAGTTTCATGTCTCCGCTTGTTGAACTCTCAAAAGATTTCTGAGGTTTTCATGGGCAGGAGTGCAATGTATTCGTGAACTTGTGTGTAGCTAAAACATATGGAGTTAATTTAAGATAACAGACTTGTCTATGTGAATGGTGATGTACTACCTTAGACCACAGACATACTGTTTGGACTCCACATCCTGTCTCTGTACTACAGGTTGTCCTGTTTAAATCTAAATCCTGAGGATTTTCTCTGTGACCCTCCACTGTTTGAGTTTGAGGAGAAACACACAGGGGGTTCAGTAAAACTGATGCTTCCCATTACTATGAGAAAAGACAGGCAACTTTTATCCTCCAGCGGAAAGTTGTATAAGTCTGTTACAGGCTGTACAGTGAGGTCCATAGGTTTTTCAATAGTGACAGAAAGTCACCTTTTTGGCTCTGTAAGCCACCACAGTGGATTTTAAATAATACAGTAAAGATTCCAGCAAGTCTGGTCTGTCAGCTTTAATTTAATAGAAATTATGCATATGAGGTCTGACAGGTGAGCCACTGGTATGTTGATTATGTATATTAAAATTTAGATTTGCTTAATCATCACATTTGTTGACATCATCTCAGCCAAAAGGTGGCCCTTGAATACACCACGAGGACTACAGCCAACGGCAGTTTGGAAATAAGTTTCCATAGAACCGAGGGGTCGTAGTTTATTCATCATTCAAAAAAAGAAAGCAGAAGACTAAGGACTGCAAATATAAACTGCAAACACAGCAATCAGCTAAATAGCCAATCAGACTCACCGAATGAAACCACTGCTGATTCAAAATGCTCAGTCAGGTAGTGCCACTGGTGCAGGGCACACACTACAAAAACCAGCCCAACAGATGCTCAAAAGGCCGACTTTAGACTTGGTCTGTTTTGTTCCTTAGAATGGATCCATGCTTACTGAAAAGAGGAGGTTACTTCATGTTTCCATTGATTGGAACCTGAGAGTGCCCACTGTGCTTTTGCAGAATAACTTTTTGACACCGAGTTGCCAGACATGAAACTGACAGAGCACAAGCAGATTATAAGATGGACACAGAGTTAGCAAATTTTCACCTGAACAGGTTAACATTGAGCTTCATCTGAGGCTAGCTAACTTTAATTCATCACAGCTACAAGAACAGTTAATTAAGTTTATTTTTTTAATCTTTAATTTTTTGAGTTATTTTAAGTAATTTCAGTTAAGTTTTTGGCATTTATACTCTGTCGACAGTTTATCAGGCTAGTGAGTATTTGAGAGACACAGCTGATGCTGAAGTGGTCCCAAGTAGTACCCCGTTTTAAACTCTCAGTTTCAGTCCTACGTATTGTTCTTGTAAGAGGAATGGTATGTCTTGGTTTATTGTCCTGGAAACTGTACTGAAGACTATTTGGTATGGTGCATACAAGAAATGCACATGGCAACAACAACAATCCACAAGTAAAGACATCTCAATGACAATTGAGAATGAATTAAACTGAAGTGATTCATCATGCTCAGTTTTTGATTCTTTAGAGAACTAGCACCTCTCAAATATGATAGAAACTATTGTATGGTCTGTAATTACAACCATTTTTATCCAAATATTATGGACTCAAAAGTATTTGCTGTCTTCCCCAGACTCTTCTCTTTCCCATCATTCTGGTACAAGTAGTTTTAGTCTCTGTATGAGATGTTTTGAAAATCAAAGTACAGAAACCACCAGCCTTATCCTTTAATTTAGGGTTTGGTTAAAAGGCCTGGATGATTCTTGTAGGAATTGCAATCATTTTTATTCATAGACCCCCATCTTTATGAGCTCAACTGTATTTACAGACTAACATAATCATAAATTAAATTGTCAGTTTTACTTGGTTGTGAATCCTTTGGAGTCAAAGGCTGACTGAAGTCTGGCACTCATAGGCATCACCAGACTCTGGATTTCTTCCCTGGTCATGCTCTATCAGGCCTGATGGCAGCTGTCTTGGCTACCTGCTATTTGGGGGAGCATTTTAACTTCAGCACGTCAAATGCATGTTCAAAAGTATTCATGTCAGGTGATTGATGTGCTACTAACAATCCCTTACTGAAAAAAGAAAAAGGAAACGTGGAATTCATTATTTGGATTAAAGAGGATGAATCTATGACATCCCCAAATTAGGCTTGTCCTTTCAGTTGTAGTCAGATGATTTACACAGTTTTTGACTTAAAACTCTTAAGCATTCATGTGACTGCAGATTCAGTCAATGATTGTAGCTCTTATTTTCCATACAGTAGTCGATCATAACTCATACCTTTTTAGTGATTTCACTGTGGTATGAGCTTGTGAAGAGATAAACATCCTGCCAAGCTGTAAGTGGCCTCAACCAAGATACAGTTTTATGCACACATTGTCACTATAAATTGTTTTAAGCAGTGAACAGGGTTAAATGATGATATATTCACATTATAATATCAATTATGTTATTTTTAACTTAGTCAAAATACATTGTGTGGCCTGTGGCCTTGTTACTCCATGGCTAATCAAGCAGATAAAAGTCCTGGAGGTGGTTCCGAGTGTTATATTTGGTAGCTGGAACTCCTAACATGAGGTCCAACGAGATGTCTATGTAAGACCTGTAACACATTAAAACATTCTTGGAACATTCTTAAAAAGAAGGAATTAACTGTCAGCTCAACAACAGCAAAAGGTCTGGAAGACCACAGAAGACAACTAAAGTGGATGATTGCAGAATTCTGCCAATGGTAAGTAAAGACTAGTCAAGTCAAGAACACTCTTGAGGAGGTAAGCGTGTCAATGTCAAAGTCTTCAGTCGAGATGCTTTATGAATGTAAATACAGAGGCTTCAGAACAAGGTACAAAACACTAGTAATGCTTAAGAACAGAAAAGCCAGATTATACTTTGCCAGAAAACACCTAAAAAAAGCTTAATCTGTTCTAGAGTAAGATTCTTTGAACTGATGAAACCAGCGTTAACTTGTACCAGGATGGCCAGTGATATTCTTCACTGACCAAGACAGTCACCTATTCTCAACTCGCAAGCTTTTCATGTACTGAAGCAGCAGCTTAAGGCAGCTGCAGCAAAGGTCTGGCAAACCATCTTGAGGGAGGAACCTCAGCATTTGGTAATGTCCATTGGTTCAAGACTTCAGGCAGACATTGACTGCAAAGTATTTTTATCTGAGTATTAAAGGCAATGCTTATGTTTGTAATTACATTAGTTTGTTCAATTATTTATTAGCCCACAAAATTGATGATAAAGAACAGTAGTAGTAGTAGAGAAACTTGATTGAAAAATGACAGTCCAACCAGTTTTACATAAGTTATGTTTCAAGTGTCTCTCACACCTCTTTTTCCTTTACAGTTGTACAACTTGAAGAATGTGAAACGCCGCCATTATCAGATTTTAGCATCTCTTGCTCTGTAATGAAATAGTAACCACTAGTCATATGTGAAATATTGAATACCAAAAGTAATGGCTGGCACAACTTGTCCATATGTTCTGAGTGCAGCTCTGCGGAGTGCAAACTAGCCAGAACAAACTAGAACAAGCTAATGAAATAACTTCATTAGGGCCCACATGAAGAAAAGAAACAGAACATTCCGCCCAGAGGTTCCTAATTTTTTTCTAACGCACCAATGTGGTTTTGACTAATGTTGCATAACAGAATGTGCACAGTGATATACATTTTAGAATGTCTGCAAGTCCTGAAAATCTCTTGCAGCAGTCTAAATTACCTCAATGCTTCAAACAGATGATTGGATTTGATGATGATTTTTGCTTATAACGTTTTTAATTTAGACCAGTACCAACTTGATAACATCACCTACAAACTTTACCCGTACAATATTTGAATGCTTGAGCTACATTGATGTTTTTTTTAGCTTTTACTTTGGACTTTAAATAACCAGCTCATCCAGTCTGGATGGCAACTGGCTGTTTCCACTCCTCAGATAGTAAATCTTGGTGTGAAAAGGGTCAGGTCAGAGCAGGAATAAAGGGTCAAACTCTCTCAGCTGCACACAATAGTAATTGAATCTACTCATAACAAGACCTTAAATCCAGCACGTACGTGTGAATGCACTCTAATGTATGGAATGGAATGTATAGGACATGTGTATTGTAAAGGGAAACGGCCTCAGTTTGAGATCACTTCTAGTGTGAGACTGTGCCAGGCTGGCCTTCTGCGCTGTACCTTGAGTTTCACATCTGTGTGGGAATGCAATGAGGCATGGGTTTCATTTAAAAGGATTGCGTAGACAGGATCATTCTGGTCAGGTCAGGCATGATGAAAAGGTCAAAATGCGCTAACTAGCTTGTGGGATCATTGGTATCAGAGAAAGAATTTCTTCAAAAGTTGCAAGATGTGCTGCAAAAAGTGTTCTAGTGATTTTTGGCAGTTTGAGTAAAGAAAAATTTTGGTGACGTAAAATGTTAAAAAAATTGTTTACCCACAAGTTTTAATAGATCAAAAACATATGTGAAAATTGATCTTAGCAAATCAGTTTTAAAAATGTCTAATTCTAAAACGCAACAATTTCGGTTACTCCTGTACAGGTCGATTATATTGTTGATAATGCTGCAGCTTCACTGCGCACTATAATTGATAATGTTGCCCCTCTGAAAAAGAAGGTAGTTCTCTCTAGAAGGTAGGTTAGCTCCATGGTACAATTTACAAATCCATAGTTTAAAGCAGACATCACAAAAGCCTGGAAAAGCAGTTTTATAACGTACTGTATAAAAAACCCTTCTTGAGAACCACATATTGTTCATCATTATTAGAGGCAAATAAGGGTTAACAACCCCAGGTTTCTTTTCAACACTGTAACCAAGCTGACAAAGAGTCATAGCTCTGTTGAACCTATGATTCCCTTATTTCTCAGCAGCGGTGACTTTATGAGAACTATTAGAGAAAAGAAATGATCAGATTCTCCCTGCAATTGACATAGGTGGACTCGTCCAACATCTCTAGATTAGTTTGTAAGACCTCACTCTTACTAAGACTGCTTCTGTACTTTAGAGGAGATGAATATTTCTTTAGTAACAGGCTATTTACCACAGGCTTTTAAGGGTAGCTGTAGTAAATCCTTTACTCAAAAAAACTACTCTTGATCCAGGGGTTTTAGCCAATTATAGACCAATATCCAATCTGTCCTTTATCTCTAAAAAACCTTGAAAAAGTAATTGCAAAACAGCTATGTGAACACCTGTGCAGAAACAATCTGTATGAAGATTTCCAGTCAGGATTTAGAGTAAATCATAGTACAGAAACGGCACTTGTTAAAGTTACGAATGATCTTCTTTTAGCTTCAGACCACGGGCTTCTCTCTGTACTTGTTTTGTTAGATCTTAGTGCTGCATTCAACACTATAAATCGTAACATTTTATTACATAGACTGGAACATGTCATTGGAATTAAAGGAACAGCACTAAGCTGGTTTTAACTCATATCTATCAGATAGATCCCAATTTGCTTATGGTGATGATACACCCTCCATGCACACAAAAGTAAGTTATGGAGTTCCACAGGGTTCTGTGCTTGGACCAATTCTTTTTACTTTATACATGTCTCCGCTGGGCAATATTATAAGGCAATACTCAATAAATTTCTATTGTTATGCAGATGACACCCAGCTGTATTTATCTATGAGACCAGATGTAAATAATCAACTGGTTAGGCTTCAAGCTTGTTTAAAGACATAAAGGCTTAGATGTCCTCTAATCGTCTACTCCTCAATTCAGGCAAGACAGAGGCAATTGTATTTGAGCCTAAAACCCAAGACACATGTTGTTTAGTCTTATTGCTACCCTAGATAATATAGCTCTGCTCTCAAGTGCTACTGTAAAGAATCTTGGAGTTATCTTTGACCAGGAAATCTCCTTTACCTCCTAGATAAAAGAAATATCTAAAACGTCCTTCCACCTTAGGAATATTGCTAAAATTAGAAACATCCTGTCTCAAAGTGATGCTGAGAAACTAGTCCATGCATTTGTTACTTCTAGGGTGGACTACTGTAATTCATTACTCATAGAATGTCCATAATGCTGCACTTAGAGTTCTGACTGAAATTGGCAAGATAGATCATATCTCTCCTATATTAGCTTCTCTCCACTGACTCCATGTTAAATCTAGAATACAGTTTAAAATCCCTCTCCTCACTTATAAAGGACTAAATGATCAGGCTCCTTCATATCTTAAAGATCTCATAGTACCTTACTATCCCAGCAGAGCACTTTGCTCTCAGAGTGCTGGTCTACTTGGGGTTCCTAGAGTTTCCAGATGTAGACTGGGAGGCAGAGCCTTTAGCTATCAAGGTCCTCTCCTTTGGAACCAGCTCTCAATCCAGGTTCAGGAGGCAGACACCCTCTCTATCTTTAAGACTAGGCTTAAACGTTTCTTTTTTGATAAAGCTTATAGTTAGAGCTGGCTCAGGTGACTTTGAACCATCTATTAGTTATGCTGTTATAGATTTAGTCTGCTGGGGGACCTCCCACATCAAACTGAGCTCCTCTCTTCCTTCTCTCTCTCTGTTCACTATCATGCCATCATTGCATGTTATTAACTTTGTGTCCTCTCTCTCCTATAGTTGTGCTTTGTCCTCTCTCTTTCTCCCTCTCTGTATCTTTCTGCAGTAATCTCTTTCTCAGGTATCTTTTACCTTGGAGCTGTGGTTGTTGGTCCTACCAACCTGCCCAGTGCCTTGTCTGCTCCTCCTTGTTGTTGTTTTGGTCTCTGTTAGCTGCTGTTCTTTTTTTTCTTTCCTCTTTCCACCTTCCCCAACCAGTCGAGGCAGATGGCCGCCCACCCCAAGTCTGGTTCTGTAAAGTGCATTGAGATGACTTATGTTGTAATTTGGCACTATATAAATAAAGTTAAATTGAATTAAACAATGGAGTATTACAATTATGATAGTATGCCTTGGTCTATTTTAATTTGTGAAATTTGCTGAAGATTTAATAAACTTTGGTGCAAAATCATCCCCATAATTCAAGGAATAAAGATTTTTTTTTTGGCAGCTTGTGCCGTTCAGATGTTTTCAGTGACCATGAGGTCAGTTGATTTCGAAGTTGAATTTCTCTGCCTGAATTCTGAGTAGCTTTTTGTACAAATGTTTTGTGCAATTCAAGATAACTAATTTTTGTATGTTTTTTTTTATTTTTATTTCAGATGGCTGGATGTGAGTGCAGCCAATCTGACACGCACCAGGTACTGGGTGGTGTACCTACAGGTCATCCAGGAAGCCGTGTGGCCAGGTGGAGCTCTGCGAACAACTCCTCAACTAGAAAGAAGCCAGCAGCAAAAGGACAGCACCAGGCAACAAGCCTTACACTGTCTGATGAGACTCCTACCAGGTACAAACATTGTACCATTTCTATAAAGTTGGCACTTTTTCTAAAATGAAAATATTTTTAATATTTTTCAATTACCAACTTGGTTGACTTGATATTTTATAAATCTAAGCAAAGTTAGATTTTGATGCTGCAACAGACTCAAAAAAAGTGGTGTACTGGCTCACAATGTTGAGCCAAATTTTGTGAGAGAATTGATATTTGGTTCAAAAGTAATATTTCTCAGTGCAAGATTGCAAGGAATTTAGGTCATTCACAAAGGTAATTGTGTATATAATATACAGTCCTGTGCAAAAGTCTTAGGTGGCCATTAGATTTGTTGTTTTGGCAGTGCTATTATACAGTATATACCATATCTATTTATATATACATATATTTTTTTGTGTGTGTTTGTTAGACTCTATTTATAGACTAGATTTGAAATACTTTTTAAACAAGTGAGGAAAAAAAAAAAAAATATATATATATATAAATACACACACACACACACACACACACAACACTAATGTTGTATATTGTCAATGTGTTGTTTCCAGATTTAGTGTCGGATATGTTGGGCTCAGAGAAGTACAAACGCAGCTGGCAGACTGCACTGGACTCTCTTCAAGACCCCTACATCAACAGGTGAATATAGTGTACACTTCACACTATATAGACATGCTATAGTCAGTGTATGGTGTAGGCATTTGGATCATTTACTACTAGTCTTGCACTAACCAGCTAACCTCAGAGCCTATTCAAAGATGTACTTATCCTAATGAGTGCGTTTGAAGTAGTTATATAAATACTCATGTTACAACTAGGCAAAGCCAGGCTTCATTCAAATTCAGCCACAAATATACTTGTCCTATTCTCTTAGACACCTGGTCTACTGTATATTTGACCTTCTGCTGGAGTTCATGGTTCCTGAAATACCTGAGATGGACTTCCAGAGGAGCCTGCTGCAGACCCTCTCTAAAAACCCAGAGAAGTGGCTGGCCTAAGGAGACAACCTACAAGACCCCCATGACATCATCCAATTGATGGTTTTATGGTTGATACATCACTGAAAAGCAGTTTGATGGCAGGGCTGCTCCACCTCAACTAATGTCCTGCAGTGTATGTTTGTCTGTCCCCAACTTAATCACACTCTACGTTTAAAGCAGCTTTGAGAACACCTGGTTTGTGTTTGATCAGACAGTGTCTGACGTGCAGTAAAGATCTGCACAAAAGTGACAAAACCTCCTCACATTCTCCACATCCAGCCTCTTCCTGCTTTCTAAGCTCATTAACTTTGACTAAACACGTCTATTAAAATAAAACAAGGCTCCACAAAAACTAGCATATGAGGAAAATCTGGATGGTTTTTGTCATGAAGAAGTAGCCGTGAAGCTGAGTGACTGTCGTGAATCATTTCCACTATAGAACTGTCTAGAGCGAGCACAGTCTACATTCACTCTACACATATTGTTAAATTTAATACCTTATTGGCTTCACAGTGGCAACACAAAGACAAGTACTTCTCATCTGAATAAAGATAAATGATGCAGTTTACTGAAATAGTGTGTATCCAAAGTATTTTACAGCACCGACCATTATAAGGGCCTCTGTTATAGACGTGTAACATTCAATCTACTACGTAGAAAATGAGTCAGATTTTGATTCTACCGTCATTCCAGTGTTTTGCACATATACGCTGTGTTTGAGGTCCCATTCTCATCCTAAACCTATTTTGTCAATTAACTTTTGACTTAGTCTATTTATTAACCTATTTATTTGCTTGAATACTGGAATACTGTTGTTCTACAAAGATAATTCTGACATCCTTGCCTTTCTTAATTTACTAAATGAACTGTCATCACAGGTAGCAGCTGAAATTGTACTGAAACTGACTGTATGCTCAGGCCAGTAACGGATTCAGACTATTTGAGGGGAGGGGATGAAAAACAGGGCTCTCATCAGCAGACAACAGCGGTACATCTTTGGTGAAAAGGCTACAGTACATCACCAAATAAGATTAATATTTTATAGGGTGATGGAAAAAACAAAGAAAAACACCTATGTGATGGAGAAAATAATAAAAACTTCAGAGAGGAGTGAAAGTTGTACAGTGGTGTTTTTCACGTAAGCATCTTGTTCAGCCTTACCTTCTGTTAATAAATGTAATGGTTCATTCATTTCAAAAGTACATTGCATGAGAACACAATCACTGTGTGATTCCATTGGCTGCAGAAATGTAAGTATTTGCAGTATAGTTGCATAAGAACATAATTTTAGATGAAAGGGTTGACAAACATTATTATAAGGTACGATAAATCTCAACCAATTGCCTGTATCATTGTGTATGCCATAGCAACAGCAAACTCATAAGTTAGAAATGACACACTGGATTGACGTCAACATAGAGGAAATTTTTAGTCTGAATCTGATACTATCCTTACTGTCCTAAAACTATCCTGCTAAGTGTAGAGAAGTGAGCGGGAACCCTGATTCAGCCTTAAAAGCGTTTTACTGGCTGAAGTTTGCTTTGACTGTGCTTCAGTAATGCTGCAGCAGTGTACGCGCTGACCTTAGAAGAAGATAAGCATCTACCTCCCGCTCTCTGTAATGAAACTCTTATTCCATACCTTTTAATTGTGTGAGTTATACTTGCCGCTTAAGCAGTAAAGAGCTTTTATTTCTGCACGCTCATATAGATGAAGGAATTAAAAGTATGTTATATTAAAACTGACAAATGTGCATTTGCATATTTGTATTTCTACATTGGTCCAAGTCCATAACTGATGGTCTGTTTTGGGCTACACCCACTGAGTATGCCAAGCTTCTTACTCTCTCAGATTAGCTTGCATTGCTCTGCTCATGTCTAGTGCTAGTTCAAACATTTGTGAGGTGTTGGTTACTTTTACCGAAGAAGAAACCATAGAACAACAATTAATACTTCACAGACGACCCCAGAATGCAGAAGGATTTTCAGCTAGGTTGTTACTAAAGGACGGTGCTGTTCCAACCAGGCACAGTTTGGCCCACAGAAAGACCTTCACAAACTGGCCAATCAGAACAGAGTGGGATGGTTACATAAAGAGTCGTTATAACATGAGTTTGCACCTTTTTTCTTAACTTGGAATATATCATATACTCATTTAATCTGGTATTAATGGAGCCCCAGAATAATATAACCCCTAAATTAAACATATGACCACTTTATTATTATAATATATATTATAATAATACATATATAATAAAACATTAAATGGATCTGATTAAGAAAATCGTCTTGTAGAAAATGCTGAAAAATGCGTTAGTCATCTTTCAACATGTTGCTGTACTTATCTGCTTTAATCGATAATAGATTGCACAGTTACAATTTAGACTTTGCCAGCAATCCTAAGCATTGTGGAGGTCTGCAGTTCCTCCCGTACGCCATTTTCACTTTTATGTCTCAGAACCTGTTCTGTGATTCTGTACACTGTGACTTGTGTTGTGAACGTTAACACTGTGAATCTGTTTCTTCATTTCCTCTCACAAATTAAGTCGCAACCTTTTGTCATTTGCTGCTTGTTCTGGAGCATATTTGCAACAACAATAAAGTTACTTTAACATGAGTTCTTTAATCGTCAGTTTCACACTCATTATTTCCTTGGACTGGGGCAGTTCCTATGTTTTGTCTCTCGTCTTTCTTTTACTCAAGAACAACAAGAAAAATGAGACTCCATGTCTCAGAAACATTTGTATGTCATTTTATAAGATCTGACACAGACATCCACTTGGACTCATGGATGAACTGATGAGAAAATGACTTTGTGAACTGCAACACGACTAGTAACTGCAAATGTATCCATTTAAATGTACTCAGCACTTATGCTTCCTATATTATCCAGCTTTACCACGTTGTGTAGACATGTTACATTTGCTACGCCCCATCATTTCTCCACTTATTTGCTTGAGCCTGCAACTTGTGCTTCAACGACAGAATGTGTGTAGATGAAAAAGGTTTCAAATACCCAGTAATGAAGATCAGGATCATTTCTTGGAACAGTTTCTGTTAAGCTCCACTTCTCCAACAACAAAGGGGGAATGAGGGCGACTTTACATCGCAGACAAGTGTTATTAAATTGGATTTACATATAAAACTGTAAGCTGCACTTTGGATTAGACAAGCACTGAAGGGTACAGATGAATAAATGTGATGCTTTTTTTTGGTTAATACACATTGAGTGAATTCAATTACTTCCAGTTAAATGCTGTATGATATTTCAGTCCTCATCTGACCTCTCATGGGGCTCAGTCTTCATGCTCTGACTTTCCACTCTAGGTCCACTTAAACTTGTTCTGGAGCTTATGATCTTATCATCCTTTCAGTAGAAAGAGTTTGCTCAGTTGTCAGTCAGATCTTTGTATTCTTGTGAGCACTTTAAGCACATTTTGCTGGTTTTAAATAAGCCTGGAACTTTAGTTCTTTGGGGACAAGTGTTGATAGAGCACACTCTCTAGGTGTTGGGTTTGCATGTTCTCCCCATTCTTTTGAGGGTTCTATCCAGTTATATTCCAGTTTCCTCCCATAATTCACATGCAGTTTAATTAGTGTCTATTAATCAGCCCTGAGATAAATTAGTGAGCTGTGAATGGGGGATGTTTATGTAATGAATGTTCAGGTCGATCCAACAGGATCCATTCTAGGAGTTCTCTCTTCTGGCTGTTAAAGAAAACAATTCAGTGCACAACAGGCTCCAAAGTAAAAATGTAGGAAGGATGCTCTGCATTTAAATGAAGAAATAGTGTGATAGCTCAAATAAATTAATGTAATTTTCAGTAGAAATAGTAATTCTTCATAAGCTTCCCAGACTGTTCTAATGTGATTGTGGTTCAGGAAGGCGCCTCATCATTGTGGACGACACCGACTGAGTGACATCAGGACTGTCTCCTCATTCCCACGCAGTCTGAAGACATTTAGAGGGATGGAGCATGAGGACGAAGACAGATTTGCATTAATTCTGGATCACTGGAGAAGTTGCTTGGCACTGACTTCACATTGTCTGCGCTGGCAGGAGGCCCCCTCGCTGAGCACGGCCGCCACCCTCATGATCAGACCCACTCAACTTGTCGCTGTAGCAACTGCACTCGGGGTAGGCGGGGGGATGCTGGGGAGCTGCTGCTGCTGGCATACTCTGGAGAGATCCACATGTGGCTACGATGACAACTCAACTCAACACCTGAAGTGAGCTAGAGCTTTCCATGACTTCACCTTCAACAGCAGGTCCCATTCACAGAATCAGAGTTTAGGGGTGGTTACAGGGGTTCAATGTGACTGAGAAGTCTTTACAATTCTCAACAGTACTTTCTAACAAAACGTCTTAAGGTAGAACTTATAATGTTCTGTAACATCATAATATACTTGAAAGTCCAAATCTAGTGACTATAGAAAGAAGCTTTGTTGCAGGTTGAACCAGCACTGTTATAAAGGAGTAACACGGCTTTGTCCTGTGTTTTTCTCTTAGTAGAGGCATCTGTCCAAACACAGGGCCCCAGGCTATGTTGATAACTGCTGGGCTCATTATTAAGCTTTTGTTCTTCACTGGTGAAAATTCTCCAAACAAATTAGCGGAACAACGCAAACCCAAAGAACACAGGGTACCCTGAAGGCAGCTGAGGTGCTGTCGGGTGCAGCTCCACACTTTACAAAGTTGACAATCCATCCTCCAGTCAATTAATACCAACTGCAACACGCAGCTGCAGCGAAAAGCGTTTCTGCTTCCATTCAGAAACATGTGTGAGTCGTTGGGGTCTAACAAACATGCTGAGTGTATTTTCCGCCTCGCGAAACATTTGCAGAGCTGATCTTTCAGTATGTTAAACCCAGCACTGTTTACATCCTGTCTCCTTCCCTTGAAAACACACATCAGATTATCAGATAATGAAGAGCATGTGATGTGGTCAAAAGCTGCAGAACTCAGCTACTAAAGGGATTTAGCAGTGAGACTGTGTTGGCAATAAGTATGATATAAAAAATGATATTTGTTTGTGATACAGTTTGTATACTTCATTCCCATTTCAAGCAACTGCAGCTTGTTCCAAACCACACAGCTAATCAGCCATGTCATTGCTGCAGCCCCCCCTCTGCATGCTCTCCTGCCTAGCAGCACTTTTTCTGGGCAGTATATGAATTAAAAGTGTTGTTTCACATCAGCGTCTGCAGCAACGAGCCGATTTACATGAAAACCACATGTTCTTTGTCTTGAACACGTTACGCAACCTCCCCCCCTCATCACAGCTCCAGTCTGCGCTCGTTTTTCTGGAGGCACACTCCACCTTTTGTTCTGGGCCTAAATCGTGTTTTCTGTCTTATGTAATAAAATGCAGACAGACGTATGTGCGTGCACGCTGCGGGCTGCAGCTCAGAGTGACAACATACATGTTTGAGATGTCTGACCATGAAAGGCCAAAACCTCAGACTGAACTGCAAAAGGAATTTTCACTGACCTGCTGTCTATTTTTGGAAGCAGGATGTTTTACAATAAAAAAAAAGTATTTCATGCCACCAGTAGATCTTTTAGCTCATCTGACTACCCCATTACAATTTGAACACCTTAAAATCAAGAAATGACAAGAATGAGTCACAGTGTGGTCTGATCTTCAGAAAACACTTTGTTTACTATTTAAACCAAAAATAAGAGTTCTACTAGGAGACTGTTAGACTGTCAGGAGGGATCTAAATTCAAATTCACCAGATCAGTGTGGCCATGCTGCAACACAGCGCCCTCCAGTGGCTCACAGCCAAAGTGAGGAGACACTGTTGTAAGACCTTCCAAATTTAAGAGCAAGTTTTAATCATTTAAATAATGTGAGAATATATTAGAACCTAATTAAATAATAAGCATAACAATAATAACTAATACAATCTGAGAGTTTAAATAAAGGATTAAAACATAGAAACACAAGTAACATAACAGTCCAGTGAATTAGTGTTTTATTGTGTCCATATGGATCTTGCAGGAGGATACACTTCCAACAAAAGACGTGTCAAGCAAATCAAATAAAACCCAGCAAATGGTCAACTGAAATTCAACCTCTTAACCTCAAACGGAGGGAACGTGTGTGTGTTAATGCTTCACCTCTAGATGGCAACGTAACCAAACTGCTGACTTAGTGTGCATTTTGAAAGTTACCACGGAGAGGTGCTGCATGGTCGTCTGACAGACATCCACCTGTTGCTGCTCTGACTGTGGAGGATGTGAGAGCAGCATGTAGCAGATAGCACAGCTCACTGTGCGGCTGGTCATTCACTGTCATATGCATCACAGTCATGTGATGAGAAGGCTTGTTTCACTTGACCAGCATCTGTTTAAATGCTGCAGTGCTGTGGTATTTAGGTAAATCAATTATGTTATAATGTGGAGAGCAAGAGGAGCAACTGGTTTCCAGCCCCCCCGCCCCCCACTGTCACAATGCAGCCAAAGCACTGAGGAGTCCAGAGAACCTCCACAGCTGCATTTGTAACCAGGGTCCTGCTCCGCCCTAATGATGAACAATGAACCTCACCTGTATTATTGTCTTACGCTGCTTTTGTTATTGTGTTGTGGCAAACTGGGGAAATCTCTGTCTCCATCTGCCAAACCACACCAAACATCTTTAAACGTTCCATTTACCACAGCTGCTCTCACTGGATTCACATAGTACGTCATCGTGGCTGTGAATAGAAAGGTGTGGAAAGGTGTGGTGACCTTCTGTCAGTGTGCATCAGTAGTCAAACAGCCAAAAGTGTGAATGTGTAGTGAGTGTTTTTCTGTCCCAGATCAGACCACATTCTCATCCTTCAAAAACTTCTGAGCAGTGATTTTACAAAATTAATTTCACTCTCATATCTGCACATTTATTATGTCAGTGGAGTCAGGAAGGCGATTATAGCAGCTCTTCTATAAAATTACATTTCTATATGACATTTGAGACCTGGATGTAATTTTTTGTCAACTGAAAAGGGGAAACATCTTCAACAAAGTTTTTTTCTATTTACAAAGTTTAAACTGATGACAGTGCTGCTTGTCAGATTGCTCTTAAGTTAACAGCTGTAAATCATGTTTTAATTTTAATCTTAGGCCACCAGCATTTTTTATATATATAATACTGTAGTTCACCAAATACAAACTGACATGACAGGACTTTAGACTCCGAAAGCTGGTGGTGCGTCTGCAAACTACAGCACAAATACACACACACACACACGCGCACACACCACACACACACACGCACACACACACACGCGTACACACGCACACACACACGCACACACACGCGCACACACACACACACACGCACACACACCACACACACACACACACACACACACACGCGTGCACACACATTTCATACAGTGCACATCAACCTGTATCCAAATTTGCCAAATAATGATTCTTAGATTTATGTCCTGGCTCTGTGTGCGCTGTTTGAACTTCAGAAGAGCATTCTGCTCAACACATGGGGTTATCTTCACAGATAGAGGAATGCACACGTCTTTTTTACGCCGTCTCTTCTTCACAGACATGCTTCTCCAGAGGCTGTTGTAGTCATTTCCAAAAAAAAAGTCTATCTCCTAATTGTAGAGGAAGGTTCAGAGAGGAGGTAAACGGGAGGTTAACTAACAGTTAGTCAAACCTCGAGGCCGTGAAGTGATCTGACCTGATGCCCCTGCAACCCTGAAGGGGCCAACAGCACATAGCTGAGGTCAACACCAATTCACATCACGCAGCCGCATTTCAAAACAATTCTCTTTCTCAGTAGTTCTTTTCTTCTCTCTTATTTAAGAGTGCAACATAAGCACATTAACACTGATACAGTATATACATACATTCACTCACTGTTTTCAACTTGAATGAAAATCACTGTACTCTCTTTAGTAAAGCCAGTCAATGTTGCTGATAGGAAAAACATCTTTCCATGTGAGTAAACTCACTGATTCAAGTGCATAGGACCTCATGACTGTGGCCCTGGAATTGTCTATGTCTCATTACAGCAGAGTTGTGCCTTCAATCCAAAATACATGTACACACCTTCCTCCAGAGACAGTTTGACCAGTGAATTGATTCCTGCCTGGTAATATAAAATAAAATAATATATATAATAATAAAATAAATCTTGTGTTTTGCCTTTGATTGAGCGCTTTACGCAATCTTCTGATTTTTTGGTGGGCCACGGTTTGGGAAACCCCAACCTAGACCATTATTTTTACAGGGACAGCACACTCTGTCACTGAAGGAAAGATGAGCTTATGTTGGCAGTGTGGTGAACATTGATGCTGCAATAAAAAGGCTACAATTCATAAAACTAGTCTGTTTTGCACACACACTTAATCTATGGGCAAGTGTCTATTTTGTGGCATCAGAGGCAAAGTGGACAATCAAGATCAGGAATGTAGTTGTCTGAATCAAGAGGTCATCCACTGCAAAGACTGTACTTCAGGAGAAGCACCAAATCCTATGTCTATCTCAGCACATTCTTGATGTGAGAACTTGCTGGAATTCCCTCCCAACACATGCACAGCCCATATTTCTTCTGACAAATGGTCCCACATGCAGCCAGAAGCATTTTAGTGTTGAAGAGAGGCTAAGTATTTGTTTTAGCCTTAGACAGGCTGTTCGGGTCTTTAGTACCAGAGGGATGGCATCAGAAACCTTCATGAGGAGGCCGCTGCATTAGACCCACGTTTCAAACTCAACATGGAGGACAGCAGCCGGGACTGGATCAAGGAGAAGATGATATCGGGAATGCAGACTGATTTGGAGCAGCCAACAGAGAACATGAAAAGCTGACATGAAACATGAAAGCCGAGAAAGAGGAAGCGGAATTAAGAAGCAGAATCAAGTAAAGTAAAGTAAAGTAAAGTAAAGTAAAGTAAAGTAAAGTAAAGTAAAGTGGTACTGGGGTCCAATTCTCCTCTTGTGAAGGGATTGGTTAAGCTCAACAGCCAATCAGAGTGGTCTCTCTCAGCCGCAGTATAACAGGTTAAAGAATGGTGCGATCGCTGTGAGTGACTGAACGGTCAAGTCATCTTACCTTCAGCTTATTGAACTTCTTTCTCATATTCGGTTAATTTAACTTGTGATAGTTTTACTTTTTCAAAACGAATAATATGACGTCAATCATGACTTCAACCTGAGTGCACATCTACAGTAGATAAGAAGAACAGTAAAAGTAGAACAACTTTGCAGAACTTCATCCCAAATTCAACACGGTAACTCAGTGCTATGTTAGAATGCCTGACTGGATTATCTCTCTGTCTCAGGTCTCCGTCTACTTTGCTTTTTGTTGCTCCATTACCAGAAGCGCTCTCCTTTCAGGCTGACTGAGGCCTCAGCTGGCTTCTCAGATCTAATCATTCACTGGAGAATGGAAAGAGCAAGTTCGGGTCTTGATTTCAAATGTTCAGATTAGATATCTGACAGCCTTTGGAGAATGACCAACCACCCATTCTCCCATCTAATGCACTCATCTGTCTGTCTATCTATCTGTACACAAATGGGTTCACAGCTTGAATGAAAGCAAGTTTTCATCCGGCAAGCTATTACATTTGCTAGATATGTAAGAGAGGGAAGGGAATGAGATTTTGTGAGGTCTCTATCCAATCATCAGTGTAATTTGTGGAAAACACGAAAGGGTTTTGGCGCTCCTAAAAGTTGCTCGTCTGCAAGAGATGATGAAGTAAAATTTCATCTCAGCATCTGGGAGAGTTGAACCCACTTGCAAAAAACAATGTGACCTTTAAACTGAAGTGCTCAACATTTCTATTTAGTCATGGCCTTAGTATGCTTCTCTCAAGCTAAAGTGTTCATAGTTGTTCTGGTACACATGAAAAGTGAGGGAAGCAGCTGTGTACAGATTAAAAAAGTGGACTATGGTTTCTGAAAGTACAGCCTCCCCTGATTTAACTGAACCTCTGGAAAGGAGACTTTAAATGCTGTAAGACAATCCAACAAGCACTATGTTAAAAGCAAGTTTTTGGAGTGCTTCTGTTGGTGTTGAGTTTCCTATCAGTGACAAGCACATTTGTCACATGTTGCGGCATCACAGAGGTTGTATAGCTTCTGTGGGTGGATAAACTCCATCAGATGTTTAAAACATCGGTCCGCAAATGTTCATGTCTGTCTTAAAACTATTGCCAGGTGCCTCTATGACCACTGAAAGAGGTCTTAATTGCTTCCAGTAAGAACACCCAATACTGTCCACTAAGAGACTGTTTCCTAAGACACTTTAAATGGATGAGGAGCCATCATCCACAGTCCTCCTTTAGAGTAAGAATGTATTCAGATGTGTGTCTAAAGCTAACACGAGGCTTCAGCAGTCTGAGTTCATTAAATCCAGGTCCACCTGCAAAATCTAATACAAACCAATACATCAGTAATGCCGTGAATTCTACTTTTACGAGGTTATAATTTCTCAGTTTTCCAGTTGAAACTGTCAGAAAGGTGATAATTCTACTCTGTGTATGACTGAGGTCACTGAGGTGGTGAGTGAAAATGACCAAAAAAGGAAATTCTGTCCTTAAGACTGCAACTTTGAAGGATATCCATTTAATGTAGATAATTTTCAGTTTCAATTTGAAACATATTACTGGCCTCAGATAAACATTGTAGTACATTTTTTGCACAAATGGAGGACTGTGGATTTTGGCCCCCCATCACTCACATGGAAAGCTTTTTTTGGAGGGCTCCCTTAGCAATGGCTATAACAAATAACAGCACGGAAATGTCTCAGTGTTCATATATCTTATCACATGACTCACTTTACTTTGTTTTCTGATTTTGTCTTCAGTTGACCCAGTGTTCCAACTGATGTCCATGTTATTTCCACAGGAATAAGAATGAAACAATTTCAACTCTGTCAACTCTGAGTTGAAAAAACGTAAAAAATGTTGGCAGGAATATCAGACGCTTTCTATTCTTGACCTTAGTTTTAGGCTCTTGTTCTTCCACAAGTGACCACTGTAAAGTCATTGCATTCTTTTATGCCGCCTGTGGCTGTCCACTACTTCCCCCCAAGGGGGGTGGGTTAAATGCAGAAGTCAAATTTTGTTGTAACATGTAAATGTGATCAATGACATAAAGCTGATTGTCCTTATCCGTACCCTTATTAGATAGCATCAGCTGTAGGGCCTAAAGGTAGTGAGAGGTCACAAAGACCTGGAGAGCTTTAATGATCTTTCAGTATCACTAAGTCATTGCACAGTCATTTCGAGACATTAGTATAATGACCATGAAGCAAATAGGACCATCATGAAGAAGATTAGCGGTCAGTATTAGCCTCTCCACATTGGACGGCTAATTTATGGCTTAATAACATTCACTTAAGACTAGTCATGACTCTGTCCCAGCAAAAGCTCAACTGCTCACAAGACCAGCACGAGTGTTTTCTACTGTTCCTGGCAGATGTGACTGACTTTTCTGGTTTAATTAAAGCAGGTAAAATCACGGCTAATGTATCCCTAACATGATAATCTGTGTTTATTCCTGATTCAGGCATTAAAGGCAGTAATAAAGAGAGAGTTCAATTTAAGCTATTATGCAGCTTGGTAACCTTGGCAGCACAAAATACCACAACAGGCCTGACACAACACCATATATAGCTAACATCGCTATTTATCTATCCATCTATCCATCCATTACCCTAAGCACTTTTCCTCTAAAGGGTCATAGGGGTGCTGGAGACTATCCCAGCTGTCACTGAGTGACAAGTTTAAACCCTGGACAGGTCGCCAGTCTATCACAGGGCTAACACATAGAGACAGACAAACATTCATACCTATGGGCTATTTAGAGCCACAGATTAACCTAACTGCATGTGTTTGGGCTGTGGGAAGAAGCCAGAGTACCTGGAGAAAACCCACCTGGGCTAATGAGGAGAACATGCAAACTTCAGAAAGGCACTTGGTCAAATCATACTATATTATGAAATTCAGAAATGGGATATTTCTCTCTTCTTGTCCTAAGTAGACCTATCACTAGCATTACTGTGTGGTGTTTAAGTGAAAAAGTAACAGAAGGCATAACACATAGAGCGAAGCCCATTTGTGCATAGGCAGCACTCAGTGTCCAATTGTCAGTGGTTCTGTCTGATATGATTTGTCATGCCCTGTCTGTAATATCACTACTCCTTTCAGATTACAGACACCAGTGCTCAGCCAGTGGACTGGACACTGGGAGCACCAGGACTTATCTGGATGGGGCACCACGCAAATTAGGGCTGGTTACTGAATATAATCTAGAGAAGAGGAGAAGGAGAGTGAAAAAGAACAAGAAAGCAATACAAATAGCTACATCTGGTAAATCTGGTTTCAGTACACCACTGTCAGAGGTGAGTAGCAACGACTTACATTTACTTAAGTAACCTTTTTGAAGAAATTGTACTTTTAAGAGTAGTTTTATTGCAACATACTCTTTACTTTTACTTGAGTAAATTTGGGAAGAATTAACGTGACTCTTACTCCGCTACATTTGACGACACAGCTCGTTACTTTATCATCATTTATCATTTATTCTACCAGAGAGATGCCGTCTAGAGGACAAAAGAACAAATTAAAACCTTGTAGGACCGTATTTAAATCATAACGAGCTAAATATAAGCAGAATTCTCTCTAATTTAAAACCTGGAATTTAACGTTTCTCCCGTGTTTACATTTTAACATTTTTTACTGAAAAATAAAAGTTCCGTTTTAATAGGAAATTTCAAAATAAAAGCGATCACCTAAATTGCCAAATTACATATTGATCAATCAGTCTATTGATGTCATTTATACCACTTGAAAGATTCATATTGTTGAATGTTTCTGTATTGCTAAAAATTTTATTTTAAGCAAATGGTAAATGCAAAATAGAGAGCTCACTGTCAAAGCAGACCTGGTGACGTGTTTGGATGAATTCAGATCAGACATTAAAATCAAGTCCCTGCATGTCAAATGAAATTATAATCAATATTTTACAATAATTCATACTCATGGTAACTAGACTTCTTTCTTGTTTGATTGAAGCTACTAGGATGAGTACTGAAGTGTTTCAACCTAACGAAAGAAATCCAGTTGCAAGGACTCAAATTCTGCATAGCCTCACATGTATTCTACGTGCTATGTGACATAGTAGGCAGTCAATGAAAAAACATATGAGAAATGTCACAGTTCAAACATTTAAGAATTTGCACATTATTTATTTATAAAAAAATATATATCAGACATTACAATCAAACAGTTACTCACTACTTGAGTACTTTTTTACTAAGTACTTTTGACTACTTTTTACTTCTACTTGAGTAATATTATTGTGAAGTAACACGATTTGGCTACTCTACCCACCTCTGAACATTTTACATCCCTCCAACAAGTTGCAATGTTGCAAACGCAACAGTGCCAGTGACACAATTTGGGCAGATTTTGTCATTTTCCATAAAATGAGTGCATGTTAAATGTTTTTAGGTGGTTGCATCTTTTTCATGACTTATTTATGGAGAATACACCTTACTGTACTGACTTGTTGAACCCCCGTCTGGAAAATTGCAGCTTCCTGGAGGCATGGCACAGGGGACAGTTTGCAATGTTCTTGGCGCAATGAATGCAAATCTACATGCTGCTTATGCATCTGCCAACACGGCAACAGTAAATTAACCAATAATCTGTTAGCATCCTCGTCTGTTTTGCCAGCCTGCTGTATAAGTTTGACATGGTTTAGCACCTGATAGTGTTAATGTTTTATATTATCATTATATTGTTTCTAATTGTGTCATTATCTCCTGTATTTAGTATATAGTGTTTCTAGTATCTGCCATTGTCATCAGACTACAATAAACCTACAGGTGAGTTGGTATATTTTTGTACATACACTGTACAAAATACACACAAAACATCAATATAACCATCACAGAAAGTTATTAAATAATAAAGACATACTCTATTGATGGAAATTGTTTTGGACTGATGCCAGACTAAGACGGGTTTCAGTGCTTTGTTCAAGGACAACTCAACATGTAGCCAGGGGGACCCGGGAATCAAACGACTGACCCCTGAGTTTCTAGATGACTGCTCTACTGCTCTACCAACTGAGCTACTGCCACCCATGGATTTCATAAATCAGCTTAACGTAAGCAACTGCTATATATTTCAAGAAGTCAATGATGCATGTTGTTTAATTTCCACTTGAATCCAGTGTATCATGTTAAATACAGATCTCACGGGTCTTGTTTGGTAAATGAGCCAGTGAAAGCTCAGTGGGCAGTTTTCTGTGGGAACGTTACAGTATCTGGTCAGTTCACAGGCACATTGTACACATCAACACTGGATATGTTGCCAACAGGACCACTTCATCTATTCCTTGTTCACCCTGCTACAGCTAATCACTATGGAGAAATTCTATTGCTCTCATTTTCTGGCCAGCGATTTAATCAAAAGAACATGTTTATATTACCATTCAAGGCGGGAGAGTTGTTGAACCCACAGCTGGATTCAGGTAATAATTTCAGCACCATTCTAACAGAACAAGCAAGGGAGAAGTGGGAGAAGGGAGGGGTGGGAGGAGAGAAGAAGCAGGAGCTTTAGTATGGAAGAAGAAGAAGAAGAAGAAGGAAAAGAAGAATAAGTAGGGAAGAGGAAGAAAGTGAGTTTCAGCAAGAAATCATCTACTGAATCACTCCTCTTCATATTCCCTTTGATGGATTGCTGGGGTGAAGTTCAATTTAACAGCCATTTGTATGTTCAGACACCCTGCATGTCTGGTCATTCCCAGGCCCAAGCATATCAGCAGAGTAATTTATTTCCCTCTGTATAATTACCTCTTTTCCTTTAAGTAATCCCATCCAGGAAGGTTTATTGATTGACTCCTGATATTCCAGCTCGTTGAATAGGCTTGTAGGAAGATTAATGATACATCCCACTGTATCTCTTACTACTTCCTTATCAGCTGACCTTATTAGCTATAATGATCATTATTGTGCTAAAAGCTAACATTCCTCCCATGTTTCAGCTTGCAACAGAGTGGACCCCAGAGATTACAGTGATGGAAAAGAAGATTCACACACAGAAATCTGTGTCATTCGAAAAAATGTGTTGCAATGATTTGCTTCACGTTTCAGACATCACTGTGGAGCACATACTGAGGTTTGGTGAAGGTTATCGGGCTGATGAGGCCAACAAAGCATCTAGCTTGACTAAAATATCATCTTTTATTGCTATAAAAACAGCTCAGTTTTTATGGATCTAAAAATGAGAACCATGTCACCTCTGTAGAGGCTCACCACATAATTTAAAAAATGTAAAAAAAAATAGTTTGTTTTTCAGATAGTATACATAATGTGTGTATTTCTGTTGATTAATTAATGACACTAAATCATCGTTAAAGCGCAGTTTATATAGAACATTATTCAACTGGTTCCCGTCCTCCTGTTCCTTATTTTGAGTTTGTAACTGAATTCTCAGACTTTCTATCTGATTAGGTTCTTGGTACAGATAAAGTGATTATAGTGGTTGACATTAACATTCATGTAGATGTTGAAAATAACTGTCGCTACACTTCATTTAATTCATTGTTAGACTCCATTGGATTTACTCAACATGTAAATAAACCCACTCACAGTTTTAATCACACCCTGGATCCTGTTCTGACTTGAGAAGTAATTGATCATTTAATAGTATTTCCCTAAAACCCTTTGTTGTCTGACCATTTCTTAATAACATTTGAATTTAACACAATGGGGACTACTATCTTTTAATCCATTGTCATATGCCAACACAGAGGAGGGCAGTGATTTTAACTTGACTCCTGTACAGGTCGATTATCTCATTGGCAATACTGCAGTCTCATTGCATACAATACTCGATGCTGTCGCACCTCTGAAAAAGAAGGAAGTTAATCAGAGGAGGT
>JAUYWH010000005.1:21983967-21994658 GCA_034779795.1 Ctenopoma multispine | reverse complement strand
TCTAGTGGGACTGTTGGGTTTTCTACTTTATTCTGTATATTTTTATTTAATGTGTAAGGTCTTAAACCTTACACTGTTAAGTGCCTCGAGATGACTTCTGTTGTGAATTGGCGCTATATAAATAAAGTTGAATTGAATTGAATTAATATTGCCTAAAGGAGTCATGTATAATAAAAAGGGAATCGGTCCAAGTATCTAACTTGCCTCAGTTTATTAGGAATAATATGTGGTTCTGTGAACTGTACCAATGACTTGGCCTATTCTGATTAACTACCTATTTTTTCATTGTGGCAACAGTATCAAGTATAGTGCGCAGTAAAGCTGCAGTATTATCAACAATATAATCGACCTGTACAGGAGTAAAGTTAGGATCACTGCTCTCCTTAGTGTAGGTACATGTCACTGGATTAAAAGATAATGGGATCAGTTCTTTAAATTTGGTAAAAGCATTTTCATTTAGACATCTGCCGTCTCCATTATAGTGAATTCAAAAGTTATTAAGAAATGGTCGGATTATTTTCAACATCTACATGATGATGATGATGTTAAAGTCACCCACTATAATAATTGTATCTGTACTGAGAATTAAATCAGATAGAAAGTCTGAGAATTCAGATAGGAACTCAGAGTAAGGGGTAGGAGGACTGTATATAATAACAAATAAAACTGGATTTTCACTTTTCCAGTATATTATAAGGAAACACTTTATAAATTTTCATTACCACGCAGATGATACCCAACTATACTTATCTTTGAAACCAGATGAAACCAATCATTTAGGTAAACTTCAAGCATGTTTAAAAGACATAAAGGTCTGGATGTCCTGTAACTTTCTACTCCTTCAAAACTGAGGTTATTATATTTAGGCCCAAATATCACAGACATGGTTGTCAGATTACCACTCTAGATACTTTGCTTTGTCCTCAAGTGCTACTGTGAGGAACCTTTGACCAAGATATATAATTTATCTCCTACATAAAATAAATATACAGAACTTCTTCCACCTGAGGAATATTTCTAAGATTAGGAGCATCCTGTCTCAAAGTGATACTGAGAAAATAGTCCATTTGTTACTTCTAGTGGACTACTGTAACTCATTACTGATGAATTACATCATTGGATGTCCCAGTAATGCATTTAAAAGCCTCCAGTTAATCCAGAATGCTGCAGCCAGGGTTATGACTGGAATTAGCAAGAGAGATCATATTTCACCTACATTAGCTTCTCTCCATTGGCTCCCTGTTAAATCTAGAATAGAGTTTAAAATCCTGCTCCTCACTTATAAAGCACTAAATGATCAGGCCCCAACTTATCTTAAAGACCTCATAGAACCTTATTATCCCAGCAGAGCACTTCGCTCTCAGAGTGCTGGTCTACTTGTGGTTCCTAGAGTTTCCAAACGTAGACTGAGAGGTCGAGCCTTTAGCTATCAAGCTCCTCTCCTGTGGAACAAGCTTCCAATCCAGGTTCAGGAGCCAGACACCCTCTTTACCTTTAAGACTAGGCTTAAAACTTTCCTTTATGATAAAGCTTATAGTTAGAGATGGCTCAGGTGACTCTGAACCATAGTTATGCTGCTATAGATTTAATCTGCTGGGGGACTTTGCACATTACACTGAGCTCCTCTCCTCATTCTTTCTCTGTCTCTGTCCACTATCACGCCATCATTCCATGTTATTATCTTTGTTTATTCTCTGTCCCCTATTGTGCTTAGCTCTCTCTCTCCCCTATTGTGCTTAGCTCTCTCTCTCTCTCTCTCTCTCTCTCTCTCTCTCTCTCTCTCTCTCTCTCTCTGTATCTTTCTGCAGGTACCCTCGACCTTGGAGCTATAGTTACTGGTCCTACCAATCTGCCCAGTGCCTCGCCTGCAGCTTCCTCTTGTTGTTTAGATCTCTTACCTGCTGTTCTTTTTTTCTCTCCTCTGTCCACTCACTCGAGGCAGATGGCCGCCCACCCTGAGCCTGGTTCTGCTGGAGGTTTCTTCTGTTAAAGGGAGTTTTTCCTCTCTACTGTTGCCTAGTGCTGCTCAAGTGGGACTGTTGGGATTTCTGCATTTTTCTGTATATACTTATATAATGTGTAAGGTCCTAATTAAACCAAGCATAAATTCTATATACTTCCATTTGTTATAGAAAATGTATAATTGCATTCTGTGTTTTCGAGCAAAGTGTTGAATTGTTTTTTGTTGTTTACTGTATTTAGCTTGTACATAATATTGAATATCACTGTCAGTCATGTAATTACTCTCAACATATACCAGGATTTGTGCTGTTAGTAAAGCATCATAAAACATTTGGAATGTGTTGTATATCCTCCAGTTTATTAAAAACCTCCCACTGTACTTAAACCAGTTACAGACTCCAGCTATATGCTGTAGAGTTCTGGAGGCTGATGGATGAGGAGCACCTACCCAGAGAACAGCTGAGATCTCTTTATTCTACATGGACAAGGGCCAAATGGACAAAATGCAAAATGTTCCCACTGGGAGAGGAGCAGGGTAGAGTTTTCCCCCTTCCACAATTGCTCTAAGCAAGAGGGGGATTAGTTAATCAGCTGCACCTGTTGCACGCTCGGGGACTGCTTGACACACAGACACACACACACGTATGATCACACACCCATATGTATGTGAAAACACACACACACACACACACACACAGATCCAAAGGTTGGTGGGAACATGCCTTTGAGATTGGTCAGCCTCTCTGGAGGTAGCTAAGGTCAGGAGCGAGTGTTGTGTAGTGTTGTGATCACCACTTTCACATCTCACTAGAAACACAGGGACTTTCCACTGCAGCACAAAATGGTTTATGCATTCATGATGTCATCTTTCAGTGTGTCACAGCACATTTGGAAGACATTAGTGCTTAAACTGTGCTGCAGCCCAGTTTCAGCACATGCATGACTTTGCTCAAGTGCATATTCTAATTCCCTATTTGTGTTTCTATAAAAGATTCATTGAGATAACTGTTGGGGTCGCTTGAAAGATCCCTGCTTTGGTCCATACTGAAGCTTTGTTTAATGATTCGCTTGGGCTCAAGCCACGTAACAACAAGCCAGAGGAGGACTATGATTTTGATGATAATATCTCCAAACAGTTGTGCGTTTGTTCACGCTGAGGCCGAGGGGCTAATGTGGGGCAGCACTTTCCTGCCCCCTATTAATCCAATTATTTCATTGGTCATTGTAGTATTTCCCCTCGTGAGATTAACATTCCTCTTCTGTTTGACTTGATTGTCACCATCAATTCTGGTCAGTGCGTCGGGCAAAGTGCAGAGAAATTTCTTACAATGACAATGACACGTCCAAGGCTGGGAGAGAAGGTTGTGTTGCTGGCTTTTGACCCCATTAGACAGGCTATTTCTAGAATAATTGCACCGTGTATATGAATGTGGGCATTATGTAACCATGTCTGTCTATGTAAATAAGTATAATAATGAGCCTGAAGCTACAGTCTGTACAGTAGTAACCCGTGGACAGATTATATATGACATCATTGTTAGCTTGATGTATATATTCTTTAGTTACATATTGTATAAAGGCATCAACATCAATGTGTAGTATTCGGGAAATATCATAAACAACAATACATTTCTTGTAGCCTGTTTCTTTGAATATATGCAGCCGTGCAGACTTTCAATCACGACGTGCACCCACCCACCAACTAGCCCAGATGCTAATGCAGAACATCTGCTCTCGCTCACGTCCCGCACTCGGCTCCCAACACTTTGGCAACAAAATCATGACGTCGTCCACTTCGCCAAAGAAACGTGGTGTGAGTATTGCATCTATATTTGGAGACCTGGAGACCAGTGAGGGTAAATGAGCATGACACTGTGAGGGCTACACGACTTTGAGGCAAAGAAAAAAAGGGAACAAGCTTGATCCATGCGCGTCTTGTTAGTGTTGTGTTACCTGGGATGTGCAGATTGAGAATGACATGCAGAGAGAGAGAGCGAGAGAGAGAGTTAAAGAAAGGAGCTTGTGGGCTGCTTTGGCTTTGGGTGTGGTGGCTGGATGATGGTGTCTAACTGCATATTAAACTCACTGAGGCATTTCAGCTGTTAGTATTGGCCAGCATGCTGTGTGGTTACTAACTAATATTGTGGGTCTGGCTCCGAGGGGAGATTTCCCTCTCTTAATCTGACACACACTCACATGCAAGATGAGGGTGTGGAAGTGGATGGTGAACCCAGTTTATCCTTTAAATTAGTGTAAAAAAGTGTATTTACATTATGTTGTAGAAATTATCCTCATCTAGTTAGTTTAATTAGTCTGCTTGATATTCACAACCTGTTTTTTTAGGTGTCTGTTTATCACTGTTATTCTCATTCGCTTGTCTCACATAAGCTGCTGAGTTAATGATGTAATGGTTATAGAGAGCATGTAGTATAAATACTCGCCAAAATTGGCATCTTGGTGCATAGAGAACAACATGGAGCTTACTGACACCAGAAAGGTGGAGATGGTAGTGGACTTCTAAAAACAACCCCAGAGTCTCTATCAATACCTGATATACACAGTCTACCTGATATGGTCTACACATGTGCAAAGAGGCAAATGTTGCCATGTTAGCTGGTTAGTCTGTTGTCTGACAACATTGTTGTGGTAGTTTGGACCAGTCTGTATCTGCTGTGGGAAAGTAGTTGCCTTTTATTCACACCTCTACATTTTATATATAGTAAATGTCTTGCTTCTTTCCAGCCAACAGTTACCAGCACAGGATCAACAGTTTTACCGTATGGTCTGCTGTATATTAGCTCTGTTCCATTCGAGTTCAGAGGTTCCTGCAGCCAATCGGTGATTTGGACGTGACATCATTCCACTGTGTTGCCATGGTGTGAACTGAAGCTAAAGGGCAGGAATTGCTTTTCTACATGTAGAACACAAACACAATTTCTTAAATTGCCAGTTTAAGGCAATTTCAGTTTTTATAAATTTGACAATATAGATCTTCCAGATGTAGCTGCTCTCCAAGCTGTTTCTAAAAAACTAGAAATACATGTCTAAATACATGTCAAACAGTCCCATTATTCATGAAACAGGCCTAAACATTCAGTGACAGTGAAAGATGTCTTAAAATCTGCATTCTGACAGCTTTGGGGTAAAAATCCACAACTTTATAAAACCCAATTCACTGCTGAAGGCTTTCAAAGTTTAATGTTTTCTTGCAGGAGTTGATGTGAATCAATCAGCACACTTTAAATATGAATATGTCATTTGCATTCTCTTTAAGGTTTTGGATTTTTAAGCAAAAACGTATACATGTTTCAACCAGATTAGTCAAATATCACTCTGCTCAGGAGGGTTGTTACAGTACATCAGCACCTAGTTCTACCAAGCAAGCATTGGGAGCATCCTCACCTTATCCATATGTTACCTTGCATCTTCTGCACACACAAAATAAAAAGTGGCGTGCATCAAGTGAGCAGCCAGCTAACTCACAGGTGAGAGGTGAGTGTCCAGACACAGGACTGTGTTGCTGTTGGCTGCCACTGTGCCCTGCTGTGTGTTAAGAAATGTTTCCTATTCTTAAGCCAACTAATAAAACTAGTTATTGTGCTGTTTGTAATTTACGTTTATGTAGCGTTTCCAAAAAATCCAACATCTACAGCTTTCTGGTCACAATCATGGTGCAATATTCAACACGCTAATGAAGAGGATATGGAAGTAAAGACAGTAACTTGCCTTGCAAAATTACATTTGTGGACAAAAACAGACATAATTATACATTGCATCATTTGCAGCAGTGTTATAACAAGCATGCTGAGTTACATTTATGACAAATAGAAAATCGGCTGATAATAAACATATTAGTAAAATGCTCACATGCAAAAATGAATTTTACCAAAATATCTGATCTTGCAGTATAGTTTCGACTTGTACTGAGCACATACAGTACAAACAGTATATATGTACATTCATACAGTTTAATACAGGAAAAGCTAACAGTGACTTCAGACCTGACACGGTTACTTACATTTAACCAAAACCACGACCAAACGCAAACTCTGTTGTGACAGTTGTAGACGTGATGAATGAAGCACTTAATCTGTCATAAAGAAAAAGAAAAGATATGAATAAAGGACAGTAAGAAACGGCCCTGATGACTTCCAAACAAACTTTACATCCATAAAATGAGCTCAGCAGAGATCCATTTTAGCTGCTATTTCTCCAACCCTTCACAAACTTCAACATTACATTTCATTCAATGTTATTATAAAAACTGATTAATGCATTTTTAACTAAACATGGTGAAACAATGATGAATCTCTGTTGTTCACATTGTTTGCTTTGTGATGCGCATATACCAGAGTTCATCATTTAGCAATTTTCTGTTAGATTTACCAGACTGCAACATAAACTGCACACACCCAAACCCACCCTGCACACACACACACACACACACACACACACACACACACACACACACACACACACACACACACACACACACACACACTCATCTGACGTGTTCTCTCCCTCTGCACCTGGACTCTGACTGACAGCTGGGTGGTGAGTGACTCTTGGTGACAGCAGCGGTGACCTCAGACTGGGTGATGTTGCAGCAGCCGCATCTGGCTGATGCTGCCTGACGTGAGGCTGTTGCAGGTTTGTACAGCTGTGTGGGGATAAAGGCACAGACAACGTCCAGTAACAAGCTGCCCTGGTCCCATCCTCCCTGGAGACTCGTAGACAGGTGAGAAGAAATTCTCATAAGAGCTGGAAGACTTGGTTATGTGTTAGAGTTTTGAAACTATGGCGGTAGGTATACATACCATAAATGCCATTTAAATTAGAACCTTTAATACAGTAAATATGGTTTCCATTATATCATATTGACAAACAATTTCATTCCCATGAGTAGCATATTCATTTTAGGTGTTAGTTTGTCGTTTACACACTGGTAAACCAAATTTCAGTATAATCCTTATTTTGTGGGTAAATGATTTCTGCTGTTTCTATGTTTCCTTGGACAAAGTCAGAGCAATTCAAACAGTGTCTTTCTCTCTCCTCTGACTGGTAATGAAGCGCTCTTTGTTTATTCAATCAGGGCGTGTGAATGGAATTCACTTGAACTGATTGCAATGTAAATATTTCAGACTGTGGTTCGTTCCTTGAGTGAATATTTCAGCAGAGTCCCGTTGTGCCTGGGAGCTTTTGAAGAACGGCTGCTGAGCGGCGCGCACACAAATCCAGAAAACCAGTGTGCGCTGTGCATGTGATGCGTTTTTAATAGATGGTGGTGTAAAAGGTTTGTGTGTCTTATTTTGTACCATGTGGATAAGATCTGGACCACACCATTAGGTTGTATTTAGACAGCTGACTTAATTTAGACTCTCTCTGTCTCGCTCCTCCTGCATGACATCATGTGACTGACGGCTCTACATGCTGCTGTGTGCATGTTCGTTTCTATTGAGCTCGACACGTTTGCGGCAGAATTCTGCTGCAAAAGTGATCTTAACTGTTGAGCTGTCAACTTGAACATCATCCCCATTGTAGTAACTCCATGTTTTTGCAAGTTGAAATGGTTTGCAGTAGAAAAAACTGAAAAGAACTTGCTCAAGTTATTCTTTAATGCATTGCTTACATAGTGATAAAGCCAATAGTAGCAACTTACGTAACAGAGTGGACCTAATTAGGAAATGTTAGGGGAGTTACCAGTCCTCAAATGTGCAGATCAATTAGCAATGATTGACTTTAGAGGACAATGTTAGCTTTGACAGAAACACTTGCTTCCTACATCATCAGTTTGATAGCTTAACCTTTGAATATCAGCAGATCCATTTATTAACAGACTTTTTAACACTTACATCAGCAGATGGGATGGATTATTATATGACATTATTAATGACTACAAACATTTATAACTGTATGAAGCTAAATGTAATTCTAAGTTTGAATCCAGACAAAATGTGTCAAGTGGTCTCAACAAAGGGATTGCAATAGTCTGACCACAGACAGCAACATAACTTCATCCAGCAGATTCAAAAAGCTGCCATTCATTGTCAGCGAGAGCCAGCTTTGGAGCAGTGAACACCCCACAGAGCACTACAGGAGATTTCAACAGGAGCCCAGCTACCATGCAGGGAAGAGCTGAGCTGAAAGATTAAACTTTAATGCAAATATAACATATGTTACGGAGACAGAAACAACACAGAGAGACTTGTAAAAATCTATACGCCGCAACTGCTGGTGTGTTTGGTGGTTGCAGATACATCAGACATCATCAGATAACATCATACATTTTATGAAGCAGTGTCGATTTTTAGCTGTCGTGGTGGAATAGCTTGAGGGACGGTAATGTTGATGTGTTGCATCACCACTTTAGTCCACACTGAAACATCTCAAGCTTAAGACATTGGTGGAGTTTTGGATTAGGGACAAGTACAGTGGATATCTCAGATACAGGGATCAGTAATACTGAGTTATATGATTACACACAGGCTGTTGTAATGTTGTAATGCATTCTTGTCCTCTCTGTCAATCTAGTACGTAGATGACAGATATGAATACGTGGCCAGTGACATAACAATATTAGCTTTGTACTGTCTCCTCCAGGGAAATGTTGGACCTCCAGTTAACATCCCTGACAAAACATTTGCACAATGTTTCATAGGATATCAGTTGACGACAAGATTTCAGTCATACGTTGTGTCAAGGTGGGCTGTAAAGCTCAGAATCCTATTACAAAATAACAGCATACCAGATGGGTGAAGTCAGCATGAGAAGAAGAAAATGTGTGGTTCTTTTGTTTTTCATGTTTCAAGAAGAGAGCGTGAACTTGTTCCATGTTTGCTATCAGCCTGCTTTAATATTTTTTCATCATCAGATCTATGGCACATATAAACAGACTATGTGAAGGCCCGGTGACTGCATAGCTCAGTACTTCGTCTATTTAGTCAAATTATTTTGAACCATCAGTTAAAGAGACATTCACATTCAAAATCCTTCCACATTTACAGCAGTCTGTTTATTCTTGTCGGTGTAGCCCAAGTGGATATTAGTTTGTGCGTCAGAAAAGTTTCTCAGCCTGCTTTTCTGGCCCTGACATTTCATGAACAACATAGGACTGACACAGAGACCTAACAGGAGCTCTCAGTGCAGACCAGGGAGCAGACTAAACATGTTGAGGCCCAACCATCAGTTGCAACCCATCTGCAGGAATGTGTACTGTACCCATTCAAGTCCCCACATACAGATATATATATAGCATATATAGCAGAGGTGGTCTCCAAGGGCCACTGTCCTGCTTTTTTCCAACTTTCCCTGTCCTACCCACCTAGATCAGGTGCGCCAAAAAATCTGCACACTGTACTTTAACATTTTAATTATGAACATGAACATGTTGCAGTAATGTGCCTATCTATACCCTCCGGGTCTTGTCAGAGTCTTGTCTGTAACTGAAAGTTGTACCATGGATTAGCAGTAAGTGACTTTGGTGAATTTATGGTACATTAGTGGTCTAGCTGGAATAAAGATGACCAGAAGACTCCAGAATCTAGGGGCCATGGATTTAGCTGACTGAACTAAGACCTGGGGGCCTGGATAGATTACTGATGGCCCCAGAGAACTACAGTAAGTGGTCAGGGAGCCTCTGTGCAAGATCCACTTCATAAGTAATATTTCTCTCTGGATTGTTAATCAAATGATTGAAAGATACAAAACACGTACAAAAGATGCTACATGTTCATACAGAATCACAAAACCTTCAAAAAATATACCAGTGTATATCATAAATATATCAGTGTCTGCATCATTTACAGAGTTGTTTTTCCTTCTGCGGTTTAAGGCAATTGTAAGAGACTTTGAAAGCACTCAGAGAGAGAGCAGACATCGTAAATTCATACAGTCAGTGAATTAGAACCGATTTATAAGTGATGTCTGTGAACCCTGTGAGAAATTCGTTCACATTATTCATTGTTTCACAGTCAGCTGTGACAGTCTGGTGGCTCTGAGATTGCCAGAAAAGAGAGGCAAGCAAAAACCTTGAAACCACAGGGAAATATTTTCCTTCACTGTGACATTTCCAGGAGCCAGATTGTTTTTCCTCAGCAGCAGTGACTAGGAGGGCAGGTGAGTGCATGCATATGCTGTCCTCAGTGTCTGTCAGCGGACAGAGCCCTGTTCTCTGCCGGGGTTGCAATCATCAGTACCCCCATGGCGGGTTACCATGGTACTGAGATACACTGGAGAGAAACAGTGTCCCTTCACAGTCTGTGCTCCACACTGTTTGCACATGCCAACTTCATCTTATCCATGGGGAATACTTCAGAGAAGAAAAAGTAAAACCAAACATTACATCTGATTCTCACTAAGCTTTATTTGGGTTAGGTTTCACTCCAGAGTAGTTTCTTTGTCAAACAATATCCATTTTACAACTTTACTGGCATCACGTAAATGAGGACATGTTGGATAAATGTAGAGCGCAGTTACATTTCATTATTTTATACCTATTGTAGAAGCAGTTCTCTCTTTCTGTGTAGTACAATAAATGTATTATCTTAGGTTTCGAGGCGGCACACAGATTCAATTCAATTCAGCTTTATTTATATAGCGCCAATTCACAACATAAATCATCTCAGGGCACTTTACAGTGTATGGTTTAAGACCTTACACATTATATAATATATACAGAGCAATGTAGAAAACCCAACAGTCCCACTTGAGCAAGCACGTAAGGCAACAGT
>JAUYWH010000005.1:21921093-21983850 GCA_034779795.1 Ctenopoma multispine | reverse complement strand
AGCCTAGTCTTAAAGGTAGAGAGGGTGTCTGCCTCCCGAACCTGGGTTGGGAGCTGGTTCCACAGGAGAGGAGCTTGTTAGCTAAAAGCTCGACCTCCCAGTCTGCATTTGGAGACTCTAGGAAGAACACAGGTGAAGTGGTTAGCACTTCATGGGTTTGAATCAGCTGTCCACCTGTGTTTTTTCTGTGTGGTTTGCATGTTCTTCCATTGCTTAAATGGTTTTGACTCCCAAAATCCATAGACATGGCAACCTGTCCAGGATGTATCCCGCTGCTCGGGGTGGTGCCCCGTGACACTTGGGGCCGGGACACACCAGGGTGACAGTTGAGTGCAGGGCTGTTAGTGATTGTCTGTCAGTCTAGTTCCTGTGGTGTGTATCACACTACAAATAAGACAATACAGCCTCTAAAGTACAGATTAGTTATTTTATGTCCATCTGAATGAATCCTCCCTCTGCAGGCTTTGAGTGATTCATAGTGTCAGTATTATGGGTGACAGCTTCAATTCTACCAAACTGCTGTCTTACTTATTGTCACTGTAAAGTTTATATGTAGTATAAAGCTTTTAGGGGGACCTTGCTGAGTTAGTAGGTCAGTTATCTATGAATCCCAGGGTTGGTGGTTCGACTCACAGTTCCTCAGAAGTCTGGCCACATGTTGAAGTGTCCCTGGACACTGAACTCCTGATCTTTGGTGCCTAAAATGTTTCTGTCTGTCTACGGGAATTTCCACAAGGGGATTAATAAAGTATCAGTATTTTAAGTACCAAAAAGTTTGCAGTTGACAGGTTTTCATTTTAGTACTGTTGTTGTCTTCACCAACTCCTGAGAGAAATACAATATGTATTTGAATTTTTAGCTGCTGTATCACTAACTCTGTCTGCTGTGTGGAGCTGGGCAGGTAGCGCTCAGTGGATTTGTCAGAGGTGTGAATGATGAGACTGAACTAAAACAACAGCGAAACCATGACAACGAGCTGAAAGAGGTGAAAGTGCTCTGCAGAGCATAGTGAACCTCGGAAGGTCAGTTGAGTATTAAACATTTCACTGACACATTAACGTAAATGTTGATAAAATAAATGAGATAAATAATGCTGTTTTACATCTTTCTGAGACACTGTGCAGAGAGTCATTTGTCTACTGAGAGTCTGATGACTTTTACTGAACTAAAACACATCCTTAAAAATGTGTCACCTCTACAAAACGTGATTCCATTTGGTTTGTTTCATACTGCGGGAAACGTACTGAGAAAAAAAAAAGTATGCCTTCGTGTCAAAACAAAACATCAATCATTCTGGGGCAAAATTAGATATGTGATGTTTTTGACTGTGAATTTTTTATTGCAAATACTTCTTTGAATCTTTTGGTGCCAAGAATTATGAGAGAAAATGATTCCAGGAAAACAGAAGGTAAAAAAAATGATACCAAACATTCACAACACACACACACACACACACACACACACACACACACACACACACAAACACACACACAGGCCAGCCCTACGTCTTCCTGTGGGCCACTGTTTGTCAAGTCGAAACAGCACCATCCTTTATCAACAACTTAGCCTGCTGCACACTGGGGCAGGTTGTGAGAATCATCATCCGTGAAGCGCCGTGTCGAGTAAAGATAAAAATGCTTGAAAATTGCTTGAAGTGTGTTGCTGGCCTGTAACTGCATCCATTGTTCTGTTATGGTTTTATCTATATGAAGCTAATGGGCTGGAAGACGTCCTTTGATTTCTACACTGCTTGATGTCAGACGGTTTAAGAATTTGAAAAAAATCTTGAGAAGGAAGCGACTGAACCTGGGTGAACATGCAAACACATGTTTGCCTCAAGCGTGGGCCTCTGACTATGTGTAATACGGTCACCCAGAAACAAAAAAAATATCCCAACATAATATGACCCCTTTGGGTTGCCCAGTATTTGTAACATTTCATCAAGTTCTACTTGTAGTACTGTGAGCAGTTCAAATGCTGCAGTGTGATGTTTTCTTGAGGTTTCAGGGCAGTGACATGTAGAACAGCTGCAGCTCTAATCTGGCTCAGCCTGTGACAGAAAACAACGGCAACATCTGTAGGGTATACTGTGTCATCACACTGCAGCAGCTGCTAGCAGCTAAACAGCCAAATATTTGTGTCCAAAACAGAGCTAAAAGGAACTTGGCACAATCTCATCTACTTGTTAATTCAAAAGGATCCCTGTAGAATATATATGTTTGTAGTAACTTTCTCCAAATGTTATTAGATGATTCAGAATAACTATGATTTTTAAAGACGTATATGAGATGGATTTATTTACATACTTACTTATGTACTGTGTTGATTATATTAATATGCAGAATTGCATTATGAGCTTAAGTGATGTAGACAAAAGTAGATGATGTTAATATATTTATACCAAACACACAACAACTGAAATAGTGTGTTGCAGAAAAACATCAGTACTTCTTGTCTCCATGATGATGTTACTCAGTTGTTGACACGTGTATTTTTGTGTTGTGATCTTGTGGCTAGGTGAACTAAGAGTGATTGATTTAGCTTTGTTTTGCTCATTGTTCTGGTGGAACCACCCTGAAGCCAAACCATAAGTAGTTAAGAAAAACTGTGAGTAATATGGTTTTAAGAGCTGAAGTCTGAAGTGGCTGGTGGGTTTCTCTCTTGTCTCTGTGTTTATGTTGCGTCAGGGTTTCCCCCAGGGCAGGGCGTAGAGCTCTGACTGCTAGAACAACGTGTTTCTCTGCTTGCTGACATCCGAACTGAAGTAAGACCCTCAGCACTGAGGAGTATTAGCCTTGACAGGAACTGGCTCTTCCAGGACTCAGTCAGTACATGCTGAATGATGAAACACCCCCATAGTTAACTACTTCCTCATCCATTGTTAGGACTTGGTTTATTGTCTACAAGATGAATTGCTCATGATGGACCATGAAAACCCAGCAGACACATGAGCTGCCCTCTTGGCTCCACTGACCTGACCTCCCTCCAGACAACTGCTGCTGACCTGCTTTTCATCACCATCTCCTCATTGACACCTGGCTGCCTCCAGGTCACCATTTGCTGAGGTGGTCTGGAAAACATTTGAACACGTATCTTTTTGATGGTAAATGTTAACGTGTCCTGATGAGTCCCTGATAGAGATGTTACAGGAAAATAAATGCAGGACCACCTTCAGTCTGGTAGCAGACTAGGTGCAGTCAGCTCTCAGGCCTGTTGACTGTCTGACCGTGTGTCATATGTTAGCAGAAGTGACGCGCCAGCAAGAAAATCTAAACCTAATTGGACTGCTGGACGCTGTGTGAACCATGTATGCGGACTTGAATGAATTTTAAAAGCATATGTAATCAGACTCATTATTAAGTACTGTGGACAGTGGACACCATGCCCTTCACCCGGGTGCATTTGTTTGACAAGCTAATGGTCAGTAATGCAGGTTCCTTTAAGGTGGGAACATCATTGTGTAGCATGATGTAATACAGTGATTCTGTTTTATTTCAGTATAAACTGTCGTAACTTGGAAAGAACATCTGTTCAATTCCAGTGAAGGCTGAACGTCCTCAAGCTCAAGTCTTTCGTAGGCCTAGAACTCATGACGGGTGATCCACTCTTCCCAGTTTCCCTGTGATCATAAAGGGCTGTGGTGAGCGTGGAAATAAAATATGTGGCAATGATTAGATAAAATAAGAATAATCAGAGGAAAGGTAATGCTATGTGTTTTTATTCAATAATTTCAACTGAAATATTTCTGTGAGAAAACTTTTCTGTGTTCAAAGCAAACCTATTTATTTTTTATATGACATTAGGCCCATCAAGGACATTTTCTGCTGTCAAATGTGACACCTGGAGCCCAGGTTCATCATGTTTAGTTCATTTTAAGCTCTGATACATGCTAATAACAGCGATTTTAAACTTTTTGTAGTCTCATTTCCACCACAGAGGTGTTCAGTGTTCTCCAGAACAAGTGTGACTTCAATTAACACAATCAATTTTTTTTGACACCTCACAACCTATTAAATGTCTGAACAAACTCTAAAGGTCTGGGCCACGTGCCAGAGGAAACTTTGTGGAGATATAATAATTGGATTTACATATAATAATGTAGTGATTTGAATGTCTCTCTTATGAAATAGATGCTTCAATGACTCATTGTGCTGGCAGGAGTTTATATTGGGGACTTTCAGAAATGGAAAAGTATATAAATTTAACCCATAAACATTCTGCATGTTTATGGGTTAAATGTAATGTGGTTCAGCAAAACGCAAAACCGCAACAAAACGTTGTGTGGAAATTAGGACCAAAGGTAATCATAAGAATCTGATGTCACATATATGGTGGAAAAGATGGAAAATACACATCTAGTCACGTTATAGCCAGTCAGTTATAAAGTGTACATGTTACGTGATTGTTGATTGATGCTAAATGACTGCATTGCTAACGCTGTCTGCACGGCATATTTTAGTTGTGTTTTTTATGCTTTCTTCACACATTTTGCTTACTCACTATAAATTTAGAGGGATGGATAAAGTCAGATTAGAACCTCTCGCTCTCTGTTGCTCTCTTGTTCTCTGCAAACATGCTGCATACATCCACGCTGCAGCACTGGCGTCTCAGTGTTACGAGCGAGTTAGTATAGAGGATTTGTTTAGAGACCAAGTTGGAAGCTCAGGCTTCCTGCCTCGTCTCATAATCCCTGTCTGCTCACGCACACCAACATGTTCTCAACCCCCACCCCTCTTGTAGTGATATTATCTGAAGCCATCCTCTGCCAACAAAATACTTTAAGTGCCTTCATTACACTGTTATTCATTTTAGTTATTATTTAACTTGATTGTATAATTTAATTTTTAATTTAATATACTAATTAAAATTCCAAGATTTGTGGTTAGTCATTTTCTGATATTTATGAGACTGACCTGAACACCCCAGTTGCAGCTGCAGCACTGTAACAGCTATTATACTTCTAATGTGCACGTGTTGGGCTGTGGACATGCTCAGGTTCGAATCCATGGGGTCGGCCAGGTGCCTTTCTGAGTGTCCTGCACAGAGGTGTATAAAGTACACAATCTCAATAAAAATACACTACAAGCAGAAGTAACCTTTAACTATTCAACTTAAGTAAAAGTACTAAAGTACATGCACAAAGTCTTACTTAAAGTATGAAAGTAAAAGTACTCCACAAATAAGTAAGTATATTTTAACAATATAGAATTTGATTCTGGTGAAAACATAAATGTAGAAGTTTAGTCCAGATTCATTCAACAAATTCTCGAAGGTGAAAATGATGGTAAAGATGTGTTGTTACCTACAGACTGTGGAACAGACTGACTTTAAAGGTCTTAAATAGTGACAACAAGTTATGATACATCATATATGACACATCAGCCTTTTATTAAGATAGAATGATTTATATAAGAATCTAATCCTGCAAAAAGGAACGAGTAAGTAATGATGGTACAATACATGTAGTGCAGTAAAAGTAAAGTACAAGTAGCTCTAAACTGTACTCAAGTACAGTACTTGATCTGTACTTGTACAGTACCACCTGTGGTCCTGCATGGGTTCTCTCCGGATACTCCGGCTTACTGGTGAGCTTAGGTTTGCTGGTGACTCTAAATTTCTTATAGGTGTCTTGTGTGTCTTAATGTCGGCCCTATGATAGACACAGCAACCATGATGTACCCTGTCTCTCACACAATGAAAGCTGGGGTAGACTCTAGCCCTCCTGCGACCCTTAAGAGGACAAGCAGTTAGGATAATGGATGCACGGATCGACATGCAGGGATTTTCTCCTCACATTTGTGAATACAGAAAGAAAACATTTCATTGTATCAGTGTAAAAGTCACTATTCTAACAGCTGACTTTATTCAGTTGGGTCTTTTGTAGGCAGCAGCAGATATTTTTGCTGAATCAACCATGATTTTTCTGCCATTCCTTTTCCACACTAGCCACTCATGTTTCGTTTGATAACACATTCAATAAACTGAGCAGCATATACAGAAAGATCAGTCAAGCAAAACGACAGCAGGTGACAGCAGAAGCATTGTGAGAGCTGTGAACAAAAAGCAACACACAGGGACATCATCAACATCCTCCACAGAGCAAAGGTATCACAGTTCTTTAAGAGCAGAAAAGGACTGGAATTAGCAGAAAAGTACAGAGATGAGCCACAAAGTTTTATGGACTGATGAGCCCAAGATTAACCTCTACCAATGTGTGGGTCCTTATGTGTGTGTATCTTTATTGATGATAAAAGTCATAAGGGTCACAGCAGAATAAATTAGGAAGTGTACAGAAAGACTAAGAACTCAACTCTGAGTGCAAAACCAAACATACGGAAGAAACACAAGAAAATTAAGAAATACAACCAAGTGCAGAAATGTGCTGCAGAAAGACAAAACAACAATGGAACTAATTGCACGTATTTATCTAAATGTACATCACCTTTTCCTGTGCCTCTGGAAACAGTGCAGACAGCTGACACATCTGCAGACTACTAGGACAAGCTTGTTGTTACTATGGTGATTTGACTGTGTAGTGTTTGTTTTAATTTTCTAATGATGTCATTTTGTTGTAGTGTTTCTTGTATTTTCCTTTTCTGTTTCATATTGTACTATTGTTTTTTCTTTATGCTGCTCAAGTGTTTGCTTGTGCTTTGTCTAACTGAATGTGTTTCCTTAAGTTGCAGCGCGCTTTCCTCTCAGGGTCACTGTCACAACTAACTGAAATTAAAATGTAAGCATCTGATAAGAAGGTGTAATGTTATATTCTGTTCAGTTTATCTAGATGTAGATAAGAGGAAATAAAAGCTTGTTCAACATTGTTCATATTGATCTTTAAAGTCTTCTGTGTGCAGCAAAAACAGATGAGGTGACCCTGTTGTTTCAGTACCTTTGGTGTTGATGAGGAAACTATAAACTTTAAAAAGAACTTGAACTGATTCACCTCTGTCAAACTGGGAACTGACTGGACATGTTTAGATCACCCATTTTTAAAAACTCTTAACTCCATAATATCTTCCACGTGACACCAAATACAACACAGATATTACAGTGAAATAATTAATTTCAAATGACAATAAGAAAAATCCATAACTCTGGAAGCAGCTGTGTCCTCCAAATGGGAATAGTGTTTTGAACACTGCGTGAAGTACAGGATGTGATCTCCAATCACATGCTTTCACTCATATGTTTCTGTAGAAGAAAAACCAGTGGACTTACGCCAGTTGATCAAGTGTATTTTTATTTCTCTCGCACACTGTTTATCTTGGAAGGTCGTCTTGCTTAAGAAGTAGGCAGGAAATGTGAAAGAATGGATATGCACCCTGTGACACTTCACAGTGTGTGAAATCCAAATGAACAAAGTCTGTTCACCACATGAGAATCTTTACAAGGGTGGTACCACAGTTGTTAGTTATGTTTCGTAGTACGACTTTACAGCAAATGCATTCCAGTGCTGATGAAAACAACTTGACAAAAGCTCACAAGCACTTTTGCAACACTCGAAGGGGGGGGGAGACATCACATGGCATTTGCCACTGATTTCTTATTCATTTTCTAGATCCAGGATGGTGAAGACTCATCGTGACCAGCTCGTCTCCTGGCTCGGACGATAGTGTCGACGTACCCTTCTGGCCAGCTTCACTGACGTCGGTGTTTTCCACATTTTTGCTCTTGAGTGCACTGACCTCACTTCAATTTCGCAACCAGAAGAGAACACAGTCAGAGGTGCAGAAAGATTACACCTGCCTTACCCACTGAGCATCTCCCGCATATTCCCTCAGGACATCATTCATCACCCTCACCTATCATTTAGGGCGAGGATAGTTGCAGGTTTTCAATGTGATAAAGTATTGTGTGGTTTTGACAGTACCCTCCTACACAGGTAATAAAAAGAGTTACGCTTGCCAAAGCCCTCATGAGTTGCGTGTTCGTTGCAGCCAAATACCCCCAATTTTTCTTTTCTTTTTGACAAAAGAATCCTGTTTCTTCTGTATATGTGCGTAGCTGACTGACACTACCTTTGCACTCAACATGTTGGCCTTTCTTGAACTTGAGTCATGGCAACTGGGTTTCTGTTTTTGCCATGACTCAACTTCCAGATAACTTCATCTGGACAACTGTGAATTTTGCATTTAAAGAAAAAATTTTTTTTCTTCAATCAAAACCAAAAGTACTGAGGCTATCAACAGCTTGTACTGTAGGTTCTGCGAAAGCAGCAAATCTCCAACATGTCATAGAGTCATTAGGTAATAATTAGTTCAAACTTAGCTGTAAAACTGAGTAATGACCACTGGTCTATGTAAAGCTTAATTTAGTCCTAAAGTGATAAATTGGAAAATTTAATTAAAAACAAAACAAAAACAAAAACGGTTCAGGCTGCTTGAGAATACAGGATCTAAGTGCCTGATTCAACCTGCAGCCCAGCTCGCTCCTCGACATGGTGGCTGTCAATCCCATCTCCACAGACCATTGCGGTCTCTGTATTTGTGTACTGTATTTTCAATTTTCTACTGATAAACACATATGTTCACAGTGTATTGTTTTAACTCAACCTCCAAATGTGCCACCCTTCTTTTAGTGCGTGCTTCGGCCTGGCCACCCCAATAAAACATTTATAGACCCACCCCTGTTTTAAGGACCAGCTGCTGCCACTGGAATAAAACAGAAACAGATGCTAATCCAGATTACTGAAATTAGCCAATCACTCTAACAACTTCCATTCAAACTCCTTAAAGCTTGAGCAGGTGCTATGAATGTTTCATAAAATAAATGCTGTTTAATTCTGTCTTTCATCTCCTTACATGTCCCCTATGTTGTCCTGTGTTAAAGGATGTTTCCTGTCCACACTTATGTCACCATAACACTATATTACACTTTGCATAGATTATGTTATTATTTGTAAAGAAATAATAATATCCCAACAATCAAGAAAAATAGGCAATGCATTAATCTGGCATTTATGAGAAAGATAAAATTGAAAACTATGGAACAGGAAATTTAACTGTTTGCTTTCACAGGTCAGAAAGAGAACAACATGTTTTTACAAATAACCTTAAAAACTATGGGATACCATGAAATAACTAACAATTGATGAATGAATTAAACTAATTTTACTTTTGATTTGAAATTCAGGCCCTAGGCAACATGGTATTTAGTGGGATAGTCAGTTTGTGACTGATCTTCACACACAAGGTTCAGATGGCTTTTGAGATTTTAGGGGGTAAAAGAGTAAGAGTGCCAGATGAGATATTTGCCTTTTTATTAAAGGCATGTGCAGAGAAATTAAAACTTGCATGCAGTCTCAAAAAACTTAACCCTGTCTTTAGGACAATCAATCATTATATCTGCCCCTGAGCTTTAATATCCCCTAAAAATTACATTCCTATGCAACTGTAAGGATGTTTTTATAGGGGATGCAGTCACCGACTGGATTATGTTCCCATGCAACATTTGCAAGGAGTTGTTCTGGCTGGTTGACAGGTGTTCAAAGCGTGAAACACCACAAACCCAAGTTTAACCCCAGACTCATGCGTGTGGTTAGGTTTAGGCAACAATGGCATTTTAACGTTTGAGGAGGATCACACAGGAGGTCAGTGTCAACAAAAAAGCTGTCAGGGTCTACACTGCTGTTCAGAATTGGATCATAATGCCCACGCAGCTATCCTGGAAACCATATGACTGAATTTTCAGTCCCACATACGTCTTTAATTTATCAGACTGTAATGTGACTGTGTAGGATAATGATGTTTATTTAAGAGAGGCTATAATTATACCATAAATCAGAAATGAGGCACAAATGCAAAACCAAACATACAGAAGTAAAACACACAATTCTGACCCTTTGAATGCAATGTCCAGTTAAACACACCCCAGCACATAAAATGGCTGACTTTTACTATTACCATTACCGTTCCAAATTACCATCTCTCCCAGGGTAGAAATGATCAGCATGATCATGTTGCTGCTCTCACAATGTATAAAGAATTCAGGAAATAGTCATATCAGTGCCACAAGGTTAATGGCGTGCTTGTAGAGCAGTTGTCCTCTGGCCCATAAGCGGCAGGTGTTAGCTGTAAAATCCAACTGCTGAGCACCCCCTGCTGTTTGCTAGCTCAGAAGGTAAGGTGAGAGCTCCACGCTGATTGTACTCCAATGCTTGGCACCAAGACAGCTAATCTCTACCAGGTGCTGTCATTCATGCATACATGTAAGTGTGTAGGGCTGCCATAAATGTTAGGCACAAAGAGCTCCTTCTGCACAGGGCTGCATTTTAAGAAAGGTACACTCAGACACTAATTGTTAGAGTTTTATGAGAAGCAGTATAGCAACTGTGAGCTGTCACTTTGTTAGTGTATGAACGTATGCAATATAAGACGAGATTCTTTCTCTAATCAAGAGCGTTGTCTCTCAATTTCAATGATATCATGTTCAGCTTCTGACTAAAGAAGGAGGATTGTCTTGATAGTGCATCAGCGTGAATGCTTTAAAGCAGAAACTGCCCTCAAATGTGCTCCTTTTTACCAATTTGTCACATTTGATGATCACAGGCTTACCACTCCTTCAAATGTGGCATTTTGAAACAGGTTTGGCCTTAATCCCAGACTTCAGACACCATAATGATATTGGAAGGTTTCAAGCCCGTCAGTCATGTGGATATCCAGTGAATTAGCACTTTCTGCGTGTAGTTCAGGATTCATTTATTGTTTTCCATCCAGAGGCTGTATGACTAAATTAAATCCTAATGTAGGGTTTGATTCCACAAAAAATACACCGTGAAGATAAAGAGGAGCCAATAGTGATGATAAAAACAACTTATAAAAGAAATAAACACTGTGCCTTTTTTCACTGTCCTAAGTGAATATTTAACCATTCAATCATCAACCCTTACTCATGACCCTGCTTAAAGGGTTAAAAGCTTTACACGGTTATGCCAGACATTCCTGCATGCAGAAGTCATGACTAAGATACAATCAGGGCCAAAAAGTTTGAAATGTCTTCCAAAAAACAAGAAGAAAATAACAAAGGTCTATAAAATACAATAAAACTTGGACTAAAGGGAAAAATAATTGCTTCAGACAGGCTTTAAAATGATTAAATAGCTCTAAAATACTTCCTATGAAATAACAGATCCTGTCCAAAGGGAGGTATGTGAAGTTAGTCTATTTCAGGGGGAAGTAATGCAGTGGATTCTGCTTGTGCTGCTTCATAGAGGGATTGTGAGTTTTTCCAGAGGATGAAGTTTGCCAGAAGATAGTTTCATAACAGCAACATATTTCTCCATCTGGCCTCACGATCCTACAGTGAAGCTGTTGTCAGAACAGCCTCCAGACAATTTTCCGATCACTGATCCAGACAGTTTTTAGGGGTAAGGAAAGAAGAAGATACACCTGTAGTTTTTCTGTTGTAGTAGATATAATTTGAAATCTTGTGAAGTATACAGATAATCCATCAGCTGTCGGGGCTGCGTTTCCTGTCTTCCCCCTCTCCTCCCTGCAGTGAACACATTTTACATATGGAATCTGCAAATGATAAATTGACCTGGAAACTGCAAGGCCGTCAAACACCCCCCTGTCACGCCCCCGCTTCTTAATCTCAGCTTCTCGTAGGAGTCGCACACCCATTTTCTATCTTTCAGCTCTACAAGAGGGCAGCTGTTAAAAAGAGATAAAACTGTCTTAAATCAACTTTGGTTCTTGTGTTTGGTTAATATTTGGATGTACATGGCAACAAATAGACAAAAGGCCAAGCTACCTCTGTACCACCCACAACTTCCAACAGGACTGTAGGAAAATGCATTACACAAAGACACTACAATGTTCTATTTGACCGTTCCTGACATGTTCTATTGTGTTTTACTCAAGAACACTTGAAGGACATTTTTGCCATAGTTCATTCTGACATATTTACCATCAAGACATTATAGCTGTGTGACTGTGTGTGATTATGGAGCGATGTCTTTTCTTGCAGTTGATTTTGGAAAGTGACTCCACGACTACAATGTCAGTCAGAGCCACACATTCATTTGTCAGAATAACTTTTCATAGACACAGCCAGATAGTCAGGCATGAACTAATGCTGTAAAAGCGATTATTATTATTATTATTATTATGTCTGATTAGTACCAAGTCTGCACAGATACACAGAAATGCTGAGTAACCGAGTTAGTTTTACACCTAGTCACCCCCTTTAAAGTCTTTGCTCTTTGAATGAGGTGGCCTCTTCTCCTTGTTTTGCTCACGGATGTATTATGAAACGTGGATAACAGATCATCAGATGGCATTCATTCATCTCTATAAAATATTATTTCAGAATCACCAGGATGATTCTTTTTTCTATTTTTTTGGGCACTTAGAGCAGGCATAACAACGGCACAACTAAAGGAGGCTAAAATAAAACAACCCTTCTTCCCAGACTCTCCAAAACATACTGCATCAAGTTCTTCTTCACCATTTTGTAGCTGCACATTTTGCAATGATTCTCTATGGAAAAAAAATGCTTCCTGGGCCAGTGTACATCATGTGACTGATGTGGAAATTGCAGTTATAGCAGTTTGCTTAGTACTGCCTCCAGTGGTGGGGGTAGAATCCCAGTCTTCAGCAATTATAAGGACAATAAGTTTTATTGTCATTGATTACATGTTACACTATGGGGAGCAGTGGGCAGCGGCGCCCAGGGAGCCAGTGCTGAGTCCTCTTGCAGGGACACACCTGGTATGGGGACAGGCTGGGACTGGATCCTGCCACCTTCTGCATCCTAGTTTGATGCTTATCCCACTGACGTACCAGGCCACCTATTTTCAGTGCATACCTGCCCTATTGAAGCTATTCTGTTTGCTCTATTGTACAACGTGTTTGTTTTTATTTCTTTTGGAAATATTCTATCATGGCAGAGGCACTGATACTTTCAAAACACAATATGAAAAGAGCTATAGGAGAACACAGCTGTCAACTCTTGTGCTGTAAGTCCAGTAACATTGTTTGTCCTGGAATCTCCCCTAAAGGAAGTGAATGTATTTCCATCCTCAAAAAGAAAGCAAACAAAATATATGATTTTCACCAAAGAACAAGAAAAGCAAACACTGTTATTTCATCACCTTTAAAGAAAGGACATGACAACCCAAATATACACTGCTAAAACGAGTGGTATCTACCCAGAGTACAACAACAACAACCAAGCTGGCTGGTGGTACAGTCACACTATTCTATGGGCAGCAGATGAAGTGAATCTTGAGGTGACCTTCACCCCCCATTCAAGTGCCAGGTAAGAAAGAAGCTGATGTGTCTCCAGTCAGAATTCTAAGGACCTCAAGGCATAAAGGTACAAGATATAGACACGTTGTAGATAAGACCAATAAGATGAGCACTGTGGCAATTTTTATATTATATTATATTTATATTTATATAATATACAAATATTTGTAATTTTTGAGAGATCCAGTTAAAGAGTTTCGGTCTCAGAGTGTTCACATCAGGCTCCCACCCAGAGCAAGCATGTTACAAACTGGGAGTCCTAACTCTTTGCTTACGTCGCAGAACTCCCATGAGAAGAATGGGATAACTGGAACCAGATATTTGTGTTGCATGCTCCACAGAACTTTGAGTGACTCCTTAACAGATTGTTCAAAATAATAAAGAAATGTACTTCATAGTTTAGGATTAGGTTTCTTCGTTTAAGAGGATAAACTGAATTAACCTATATGATAATAATTATTATTTAAGAATTTTAGGAAGGTTTCCACTGCACCTAAAAACTGTAAAACCAAAACAAAAGGACCAACAGAAAACTATGAATTAAAGGCAGCAGATGTGTTTTGACAGTCAGCTTTAAACATTCAAGCCCTGTGTAATTCAGAGAGGATCTGCCTTTTGGAAATTATCTTGTTGACAGACAATAACACAAGAACAAAAAACCCGGCAGTGTTTTAGAGAGGCATCTTGAAAGTAATCTTAAGTCTCAAATGATCACCGCTTGTGACGTCACTGTCACTGACAGGAGATTCGATTTTTAGTAAAATGAAACATTTTCTTTATTTTATCAACATGTGATCAGATTTTCACATAATCCAAAACTAGATAAAGGGAAATCAATTAAACAAGTGAGACAAAATGTAAAAAATGCATTTCATACAGTGAAAAAAATGTTACTTTGAACCAACTTAAAAAAATACTCTAATTTGTTACAGCTAAATGTGTTAGTCATGTGGTGGTTGCAGGTGGTTGTGGTGTGCTTCGTCTCTGATGATAAACACTGTCATTGTATATCTCTCAAGATCCTGCACATCTTCCTCACAGAGCAAAGCTCACGAGTCATGTTCTCACACTGTACGACCTGACTGCTCACACTGCTCACCTAAAACTATGCTAATAATAGTAGTTGTTACGCAAAACGGCGGACCTTTGAGTCCGAAACCCAGAAGAGAGGAGACTGCTGTGTTGTTATTGATGTCTGTTGTGCTTCAGGAGGACACGCGGGTTTATGGGGGTTGGAGGAGGATCGAGCGGTTTGAGTGACATCATGTAATCACGTGATTTGATCACCATCACCTTTGATTTGAAGTACATATTTACTTAAGGACAAATAGTTTTTCTTGGTTTCTTCAATAGTAAGTGATTTTTAATTTTAGGTAAATTGAAACAAACAGATTTAAACAAGAAATCACAACTTTGAATTATAACAACTCAAGTTGAAAAAGTGACCCTTCTTTATTATTGGTACATGGGGAACGTTCATGCACAAATAACAAAATACTTCTGTGCAGACTTTTGGCTTAGTATATAACATTATCGTTCTAAGTATTAAATATTGATTGGAATTAAAAGATGACTATCAACGTGTTTGATGGTACATTTATAAATGTATATAACCACTTTATTCCAGATTGTGACATCATTTCCCTTTAAGTAGCCATAGCATAAAGTACCAAATGGCCTTTCTTTACAAAAAACGTATTAACCCACCTTAGGGTCAGTTAAAGTAAAAAAAAATATTAAAGATGTTATATTAAATTACGTCTTCATTTGTTTTTAGACAGCCCTTAATAAGTAATCACAGCAGTTCCAGGACTTGCTCCAACAACCAGGACGTGATTGCTCATGTCACAACTGCCGAAGAGAGGTCTGATAAACTTCTCCTGAGCGGCCTTCTTGGACGTATTTCCACATTACAGTCAGTGAAGCTGAAGGATTAGAGGCTGGAAGCTCTCAGAGAAAGCAGTCTGACTGATGTCCAACTCAGCCACGAGTGTTATTAAAATGAAATTCTAGTCTGGAATTATAAACAGATTGGACATCTTAACACTGAAATGACTTATAGCCAATAATGACAAGTGATGTGTATGTTTGCGTTTTGTTTTGTTTGGATGAGACTGGTTAGAGATTATCCATTGCTGCTCTCAACACACAGAACGGGCTGAATGTTGGCTGAGACAACTAACTCTAGAGCTGATGAGAAGTTTCTCTCTCTCTGCAGGTGTACTCAGCTTTGTAACTGTATGTTCCCAATGTGCAGTTCCTGGCACTGCTGACCTGCCCAGTGTTTCCTCTCTGGCTTGTTGTTGCTTATCCCCTCGCCCCAGTCAGCTGAGTTGTTCCTCTCTGCTGTCGTCTAGTGCTTAATCAGAAAGGATTTGTTGTTTTTTATGGCTTTACACTGACAATAGCTATTATATTAGGCATTCTTTTTTTATCTGCCTGTCTATATGGCCATCCAATTCCTGTGAACACGATGAAGGGTATGATGAGGGTATGAAGGTCAACTTCACACTGCCTTCACATTTTTCAATACCACGGGCGATTTTAGACCCTTTTTAGGGACCCTTAAAATGATTAGTAACACTGCTATTAAATTGTATTACTTAAAGTTAGATTTAGCTTGTGTTGTTGCTGGAGACGGGGACAAACTGTCTAAAAATCACAGATTTAAATGACTTTGGACAGATTCAACAGCCAGTATTAATTATAATTACATGATGCTATCCTGGGGTACAGTAGGTGGTGACAGCACCTGTAGCAGCTTTAACATTAGTACCCACGTACCCTGCCTTTCACACTATGACGGCTGGGACAAGCTCCAGCACCCACCTATACATTTACATAAACTAAAACTAAAAAACCTCAACTATAGCACTATATGCAGTTTAAGCTGGGATGTAGTCTATATGTCTGGAAACAACATGACCTGAACAGCCAAGTTCAGGTGAGAGAGTAGGTCAAAATTATATTATGTATAAATATGGATTTTATTAAAGTATAAATTCTCTGTTCGGTTGTTTACCTTTTGGTTGACAGCACAAAGAGGGAGCGAGGAGGATAAATGCATGTCGTTAGATTTTAATTTAGTTCATGCAGAAAATGACTTTCCTGCAATGTTCACTGACTGTGTAGTTTACTTTGTAAACTAAGTGATGACTGTGTGGTTCAACACTGTATGAAGTTCTCTCAGATTTATTGGCATCATTACTGTTATTTACAAGAAGTTGTTTCCGGGACACAATACACCATTAAAGGAAGTAGATCTACTGTACATTTCTACCGTTGCTTCTTTAAATAGAGTTGTATTTTCTTTACTCAGTTACACTCATTTGCATGACTGTTAGATGACTTCATAAAAGCAGGCTGGACCAGATGTTTAGCATGGCATCTGCACAAGCATTTCTGCAGCTTTACTTCACACAGAACAAATAATGGGTCGAGTCTGGCTTCTGTCCTGAATAGTGAGGTGGGTGAGAGGTGGGCTATTTGCTTCTCATCTCGTTTTGACTGTTTCACAGATGCCAAACGTGTGTTGGCTCAACAGTTCACCAGGTAGAAATGTGTAATCCACTTGGTGTGTGAGGTGTTTTTTGAATAAAACATGACATTCTTATTCAGAGTTTTATCATTTTGGCAGTGGGAGCCCATTTCAAACATCTTTATAGTTTGTGTTTCCATATTTCATAAAACTGACATTTATGGCGTAGATCCTTGATGGTGGCTAAAGATAATAGTCTGTACGGTTTGATAGGATTTAGATTCTCACGGTTGGTTCCAGCGACTTACAGCGTTACAAACCAAAGCCAACTGTGGTGTGTAAGAACAAAGAGACAACACAGAAGAACAAAAGTAGAATCAAGCTGAGAGTGGAAATGAAGATACAAAAACAGATTTGGCTCTGTATTTTAGATGCATCCTTCACTGAATATTTTGCAGGTACGTTATGCACAAACACGCAACAACATGGCCACTTACTAATAAGGCTTCCCCATTACTGATGTCCCCTTTAAAATGTATTTGCATTTGGAAATTAGGAGTTTCTGAACTGAATGCATGCGTTTTTGGTGCAACATTACTAGTTAAGCTTCCACAATAAACAACGTTAAATGTGTTTCAGTTGTGATGATTCAGGATGGTGTAGGACATCTTACAGTTCAATAATGTCTCAGATAACACAATAATGAGACCCCTCCAGGAGCTTCAAAATCACTGCCAGGACTCATTACGTCTTCATTAGTGAATAATGTTCTTGGATCGCACTGCAAACATTACAAAAGAGAAATGTATTTTCAAAACACGTAAATGACTCTGACTGGCAGTTATAGTGTGAACTCTGGACGCCACACTGGTCTGTAACTCTTCTTTTACGTTACCTCACTTCAATCTTTTTATGGAGCAGCTTAACCCATGACTCCCACAACATCATAATGAGACCTACAGAGGTGGACTGCAACAGGGATGGTCACAAGTAAAACATCAGTAGATAAAGACAGATTGTCAAAACAACAATGCCTGGGCTGGATCCCTGAAGAGAATCAGGTTCACTTAGAAAGTTATGTGAGGATTAGTCAGCTGAAGCCCCATCTAATGCATCATTTGGGAGGTCACCGTTCTTCAGGATCACACACTTAGCAGCTTTAAGGTGTGAATCCGTCTAAGAATTGGTCATTTTAGGTTTGTTTGCACACTGTATTAATATTTGTCCATTTGCACAATTATATTAATATTAACATTAGATTTAAGGATCAATCATACTTCAAATATGCATTCTCTTTAAGCTAAAATCAATGAACTTCAGCCTCAGCAACAATCTGATAGCATGTTTCAAAGATGTGGCTTTCAGCATGTCTCTACACACAAGACCTTGCTATCATTTTTAAGTCCTGTCAGACTAAACTATTTGGAACGAGGCTACATTTGCTGTGACAGTGATGTATTGCAGGCTGCAGTGGAATGATGAGGGGGTAACCTGAAACTTCCCACACGCATGTAGACAGACATGCATTTATGTGCACACAAACCCTGTACTACGTCCATGTTTAATGCCACAAGGATTAGGTAATTCTGTATGCCAGGCCTCTGTGGGAACGTTGCGGTTAACATTAATATTGGACTGCAGGCTTACTGACAACCCGACAGGGTCTGAGAAAAAATCACAAAGTGAAGCCGGAGGCTCACGACCTCCCCTAACTGTCAATTAAAGCAAATACAGTTCAGAAAACAGACAGTTGCACTGTGATAGATAGTTTCTGTGTAGGGAGTGACAGCCATGACTTCATCTTTTAGGGCTGCTCAGTCCACGTATCCAGTCAATCTGAGAGATCTTGGGGGAGGTGCACAGCAGGTCCTGAACAGTGCTCATTCAAAGATGATAAAAAGAAGTCGCACAGCTTTTAGATACCATAAACCATAGGTGTCAAACTCAAGGCCTGTGGGCCTAATCCGGTACACCTCCTCATGTTATGTGGGCCACTAGAGCTGAGAAATGATTTCATTGTTATTATCAATGTTACTTTCGGACCGTTGCTCTTTTTCCAATGTGTCATACGAACACACAAACCAAGTATATAGTTTCACTTTAACACAAAATCCCTGTTTCTGAAAAATTGCTCCTTTAATAATCACCTCTTTATATACTTAAAATACTTTTAAATAATCTGCAGTTATTTCTGAATCCTCAAACATGATTGATGAGAGCTGGGGTGGGAGAGAGAGACAATCATTTAATCTCTGTCCCCAACAACATATAACAACTCTGGAAATTTGTACTGTCATAAGTGACGTGTCACTGTTTGCCTTCAAATGCTAAAAGAAAAAAACAAAAGTTTTCCTCTCAACTGGACCCAAAACGTGCTGATTGTTCACTGATATCCTGCTTCATCACGGTCATTACATGTTAACAGCAGCTCACACAGACTTTTTGACTGTATCCACCATGTGATCAATATACAATCTGTTCCATATCTGCACCGCAGCGTGCAAAGTCGAGATTGCAAATAAAAAGTTAGTGGTACATTCTTAAGATCTTCTCACGTGTTAGCACCCGGGTGCAGCGAGAGTCGCATTATCCCTTCACCCTTAATTCTGAAAACTGGAAATGAGTCTCTCCCAGTGTTTGTGATGACCAGAAACAATGAACACAACAGTTTTGCGACTGCTCTGTATCTGCCATGCACAGTTGATGACTCATAGGTCTGTTCCACAGGTAAATCACCATCTGTTTAAACTTTTTGATAAAAACGTGTCAAACATGCAACAAAAAGCTGTTTCATATGATCACATCGGTATTAGATTGTAGACTTTCTAAGCATGTTTATTAGCTGGGGTTGATTTTATTCAAGCCCTGCGATGGACTGGCGATCTGTCCGGGCTGTACCCCGCCTCTCGCCCGAAGATAGCTGGGATAGGCTCCAGCACCCCCCGCGACCCGAAATGGATTAAGCGGTAGATAATGGATGGATGGATGGATTTTATTCAATTTTTTTACATGTTAAACATAATTCCTGCAATTCTGTGCAGTTGCTGCTATAGAATGTAGTTTATTCTTAATGGCGTGGTTCAGAGATGCCAGGTCTCAGCGCAGATACAACCTCCCTCACTCAAATACCTACATGGTCTTGCATTGGTCTAAGCTACAATTGGAGCTCAACCTGTTGTGCTTTTGTTTTTTATTCCAATGTTAAAGCTTGTCAAAGGGTTTCTGTCTGTCTGAAACAAGGCCAGATGTCAGATGTCCAAATTCAAACAAAACTCTTAGTGAGTTCGATGCACCTGAAGCCTCTCCAAAGAGATCACCAAAAGATTCTCACACTACAAAGGCTGAAACAGCTGGGCGAAGCTGTGCTCGAGAAAAATGTAAAGGAATCTCAGATTCTTAAATATAAATTAATTTCAGTTATAATCAGTGTTACTTTATACTTTATAAGCACAGTGAGCTTAATCATGCAAGATTTCAAGTGTATTTTGTGCTGCAGCAATTCCATTATATGAAATTGGACTTGTGGTCGCAGGATTGGTTTGGATTCCCACTGCTTCCAATTTCTTCAGAGCCAGAATCACCTCTTGCTGTGTTCACTGCTGCTCCAAACGTTGTCTTTGTGGCTTGCTTCACCACAGAGCTCTGGATTCTGGAGGAAACTGAATGTGACTACAGTATGTCAAATCTCCAAATGACATATTTGGTGTTGAGCTTTGCTTCAGTGTAACATGTTCCTGTATGACATAAGAGTCACTATTGCTTTGATTTGCAATTTGTTGGAGTGGATCCAGATGCTTGTTCACTCTGTCTTTGAACACATGCAGGCACACCCTACACTCTTGATGTAATTTGGCAAAGTTCATATGGTATGTGTCGTGTAGAACAAAATACTGCCCCAGACCTAGCATGAAAGGAAGCTCCCTCTTGCTGGTTCCAGGACCTGGGCACAGTTCAGAGCTTACACAATCAATTTTATACAAATTACACAAATGTCTTGACATCTTTTCATATGAATAGTTTAGAAAACACTGAACAACAGTGTTGTAGTTTCACCCCCTAAACCTTCTAGATGTTCTTTTGGTATAAACAAAAAAATTGAATTTTGCTGAAATTTCAGACATTTGATAACAACATGTGAAAATGTAATTTAAGAAAGCTGAACCTCTTGTGAACAAAAGTTATCGTGTATGGTTCCACTTTGGTTCCCTCCCAGTTCCCATCCCTGTCCAACTGCAAGTCCAGCGTGTGGCATGACACCGCTTTGAAGCCGTCAGTGATTAATATCCGAATGAAAGTCTGATGTGCCAGTTACGTCACTCTCTGTTGCTCTCTCCAACATGACACTCGATACCTTGTCAAACCAAAAGGATCCTGCCACCAACATCAGAGTCTAGTGTTTCATATATTTTCGTATGGTGCTCTTTCATCCAGTGCTGTCACATTGGAAACAGATGCCATGGATAGCATGAGAACACCTGTCATAACAAGTGCCTTTAACTGCTCGTGCGTCTGCAGGCTGGACCCAGTGTTTTCCTCACTAAACTGTTGTTAAAATGCTATGACACACACTCGCGTGCACACAGCAGTTTCATGAGCACGGCGATACTGTTTGTGCATGTTTCCTGAAAGCATTATGTAATACAGCTAAACTCTGTGATTGAAGTGTTCTCAGCTATTGGCAAAGAGATGAAGAGATAAAGGGGAGTCACTTATGTGAGTGATACCAGCAACAACAATTCCCAAATCACTGTCTGGTGTTTCACTGTAGATTATTGTCTAAACTAAAGCTAATTAAGGTTTAAACTAGATTTGCAAAAGTAACAGAAGCATGTCGGCCTGCATTTTTCTTTCAGACACGACCCAATCCTCAGTGTGTGATGGCCGAACCCAACAAACGTACCGTATATCATATCTGAAGCTAACCGTTGTTCTGCTGCAGTCGAGTTTGAGGTCATCGAATGAAGACCTGCTGGTCTCCCCTGACAACAACTGAGTGATCCAGCTGCCTAGTTATTTGTTACTGGCTGCAATTACTGTTTGTTATTTAGACTAGTTTTTTACCTACCTGATCAAACCCTAACCCTGAGGCATCCTCTGGGATGTGTATCCATCCTCTAATAGGAGTACAACATTAACTAAATATACTAAACATTAACAGTGTAGTTTGGAGAAAGAGAGAGTTGATTAATGAAACAAGATGTAAGCAAGTACAATTGATGGTCACCAGTTAGAAATGGGAGTCCTGCCTGCGTCTACCACTGTGCGCTGTCAGTGTTTCATTAATTACCCAGAAGATTGATGGTAAATTTAACTCTTATGTGCAAGAACAAAAAACCTTGCACACTTTATTTCTCTCTCTTTTGTTTTCTGTGTGTGCGTTAGATGTCCTCAAGATTGCATCTGCTCCGTCTGACTGACTCACTGAGAGATTGTCGTCTGACACGTCCTCTGACACGTCGCCTCCCCTAAGAACAGGCTCATCAGCAGGGGCTGAGGCAAACCACTGTAGTGTGAACTTTATAATGAAAGCCACACTCTCTAATACACGTATACACACCTATACAACATATTTCATCTTCCTTTTTCCCTATTTGCTAATTTCTCCTTTTCTTCTGCAGTACATGTAGCTCGTGGTCTGACCATGCTATGGCTATTGGCCAAAGCCGAGCAGAGGCTGCTCCCTGGGATGAAAGCCTACTGGCATCTTCAGCGGATTCCTGCCATTCATCGGTTCCATCTCCTTCAGATAACAAAAGGCGCATTTGTTGTGCAAGAGCAAGCAAGCATTTAAAATGTGCAAAGTCTCTGCAGGCAAGTGAATCCCTCACTGTTGGTGTCTTTAGCAGAATGGCAGTGGATGCTGGTGAGATGCTGCTCTCACTTTACAGTCTTAACACACATTTGTAAAACTGACATAAAATCTATAAACCTAAGAGGACTGGACTGTAAAGAGACCGTTTTTTTTAACATGCTGGTTTCATTACAGCCAAGACGTTGAAACATTAGGTGAGCAGTTAACCAAGCCCAGCCCTTATTTTGCAAAGCCTACCATGGCAACTTAAATATACTGTATGTAGACGCTGGAAACCCCCTAGTTTAGTCGTCATTACGTTTTTTTTTTCTTTGTGGGGAGCAAAGAGGAGGAGGAGAAATGGAGAGAAAACAATGTGATTGTGTAGACAGATCAGATTGGATAAGTTAATCTGTTAACTTATCCCTGTTAGTCACAGTGTCAAGCCGCTTATGTCAGACAGACTCATGATTGGATGAGAAACAAAACAAATTCTTTGTTGGTGTGTGAGACACCAGCTGAGTTATGGAGTGGAGAGTGAAACCTATTTTACTTTTATTTAAACCACAAATAAAATATCTTTTAAATGGCAGGCTACTACTCTATCACAAGCCTGACACATAAGCCCCTTTCAGACAAGTAACACTGCTGGGTTCATTGATCTGTTAAAGTGACAGCTTTCTGTCTTCTGTCCCTCACTTTTACATTAATGTTCCTCGTGGCTTCATTCATCTACGGCTGTGATGGGAAAGCCACAGTATGCGTGCAGTAATTCCGTGTTACTAAAACACAGGATAAACGTTGACTAAGGATGACATTTGAGCACAAAACTTTCTCAACTTTATTCAGTGATTGGATATTTGAATCTTTTATTTCAGGCAGACATCAGCAATAACACATTGTGTAATGCGATGATCTTGCATGCAGTACACATAATAGGTCTGACATATTAAGGGGGGGGGGGGTAGTTTGGCTTTTTTTCCCCTTAATAATAAACATCTTAATTTTGACACATTTTGTGTTTCACTTGTGTCGTCTTTGTCTAATATTTAAATTTGTATGATGATTGATTTGTATGTATGATGAAACATTGTGACAAACATTCTAAAAAATAGGAAATCAGGAAGTGGACAAACACATTTTGACACCACTGTAGTTATATTGTGTGAGGTTTTAGTTGCCTTGAGATTACGTGACGCTATATAAAGAAACTGAATTGACTTGAATTGAGTGTCAGACTTCAGATTGTGTGCATGTGTTGTTGCAAAAGTTGCAACAGCACTGTTAGAACAGATTTAGCTTGTTCATTTTGCTCCAGCACTAGTAACTACTGCAAGAGGTGAGTGAAAGAAATGTGAAAGCAGTTAAAACTTTAAGCCAGTTTTTCTTACTGCATGTTCCACATGTAAATATTCCAATCATTCCGGTTCGCTCCTGACTGTATCTGGTATTAAGACTAATTAAAAGCAGACACACTGAAATCACACATACGGCTGTGTGTAAGTTACCGTACGTTACATAATTTCAACTTGAAGATTCTTAGTCTTTCACTTTAAACCAGGACTGGTTTGGGGACACAACACTGCCATTAAATCCTTGTGGATGAAGTCTTCAATTGTTTTGATTTATTGATTTAAACCACAGCCTCTCTTCCTCCAGAGAAAGTCCTGCATGACCTGAGCCAAAGTTTAGATATGACGACACAGGCGCCAGTGAAAATGAGCTAAAGCTGTTTGTTTCGACTTTGAAGCCCCGAATGCAGGCCCTGCCATATCGCGTAAGGTTGTCATAAACATAGGATAAATCACAAGGAAATATCCAAGCACAGCTTCCGGTGGAATGTCAAACTCACTTATATCCTGAAACATATGGCTCTTCTACCACATAAATGACCGGGGAGAACACTAGGAACCAACCACCTGTGAGCCCGTTATCCTCATTTACACATAAGTTTGAATTTTTATTTTTAAATACAAGTAAATGTCTCAGGAACTAGATACAAAGAAAATGTAAAAACACAACTAAATTAACGCAAAGATGAAGGTGATTAGAATAATTAAGGACATTGAAAACGGCAGTTTCCGCTCAAAAGTGGACTTATTGCAATGCTTAAAAGTTAATGGTGAAAAGAAGGTCAGCAAAAACATATGGGCTGCTAGGAGCTTAACCCCTGAACAGCCACCTGGCAAAACATTAAAGCAAATAATTGACACTGTCCAGCAGGACTTAAACCCTGAACCACTGGTCGTTGCTGGAAAGATTTACATTTCACAAACACAGTCAGAGCAAAGAATGAAAGCATTTCTGAATGTTCTGTTTAGGTGAGCAAATTATCAGAACGTGGCTAATTTGGAGCAGTTCTATCAGACGCTTGGAAGAAGCTTCACCTAGACACGGCTCTGGATTTTTCAATATCGATAAAAACAGCTGCATGGGTCTGCTTTAGAAACACAACTCAAATCCCCTAAAAATAAAATGTCACTGAACAGAAACTGTGGGAGGAAATGTTACAGTTGTTGAGAACACACCACGTGACCGTGATGACAGTCGATTTAAAGATGAAGAATGTAGCAACCACTGTGGCAAACGAGTATGCAGAGCTGGCAAAACAAATAGAAATACACCCCCCCACACCACCGCTACGAGAAAGGACAATGTATCAATGTACTCAAAGTGACAAAGCAGCTCTGATGAAAATGACTAACACAAAAGTGAATTGTCTTGTCTGCAACTTCACAGTGTGAAAGAGACAAATGGTCAGCGAGCAGGCATCACATGCTGAAGAAAGCCAGTCGTCTAGCCCGACATCCACTTTGTTCAGAACAGAGATCTACAGAATGCTTCTAGGTAAATCTTAGCAAATCTCTTAGGTAAATCTCTTAGCTTCTCAAGAAGACACGGATTGGGTACCTGAATCATGTGGTATATAGCTGAAGATAAGATAACTAAAAAGGTAACTAAAAGGGTTTTTATCTGGAGTGAACTCCCCATGCACCTTTATTATGGAGGAAAGTGTCTTACAATATATCTATATGAATAATTTAAAGTATAATGCTAAGATAATTTACTCAGTGTATTTATGGTAAATGTGTAAGAACCCAAATTAAGAACTTATATGATCGATTCCTATGGTACTGAACCTTATGTTAAGTCACATTAATCAGAATCACAATCCAGTCTGGTGGCTCTCCCATCGTAATAATCACACTAATTATCACACTAAAAACACTATTATATATAAACTGCAGCATTTACAGAGGTTAGGTCCAGAAGTATTTTGGACAATGAGTTTTTATGATTTGGGATTTATACCCCACCACAATGGATTTGAACTTTCAGCTTTATTTTAGAGGTTTCACAAAAATATGGCATTTAACAATTAGGAATTATAATCAGGGTACCTCCATTTTTTATGAGGACACAACACAAAAGAATGTCATAAATTTGCCAAAGAACATTTTAAATGAGCTTTGGTAAAAAAAAAAAAAAAGATGGCAGCACACCACAGATTCATGGCTGCTTTAAATGTCCCTTACACACAAAAAAAGAGATTTCTGCAGATTCATATTTCTGACCTGTTGCTAACTAACCTAATAAGTAGTAACCTAGGAAGTATCTTCCAGCTCTTCCTAGTTACCACTTACTTTTCAGCCTTTTATTTTCTCTGTCCCAACTTTTCTGAGACATGTTGCTATCAATTGAGGAATGACCTTATTTTTTTTGGTCGTTCTCAGTTTATTTTCTATGTTCTATTGTGAATAACATGACATTTTTAATTGTATGATTATGTTCACTATAACTACCTGTTGTCGTACATGCAGTGTATAATTTTGAGGAGACAGTTTTGCACTTTAACACAGATTCTACATTGTACTCACAAAGAGCCTCTGTTGAACAAGCGGTGATGTTGATATGTTTTTCTAAGCCTTGGTTTAGAAAATGAACTTCACGCCAAATTGTTTACAACCCTCCACATGCATTTATTTCTGCAACGCTGGTCATTCTGACTTTGCGATGCAGTCAATGTAAAGAAAGGCCGAATAAGAGCTTCAGAGTTTCCCAGGGACTGGGAAACATTAACCCTTCATGCTCATTATCCACATGAGTGGGGTCTGAATAGGTGGACAGGCCTCTGATTGGAGAGGTGTGGGGGGTGTGAGGTGGAAGGGGGAAGCAAATCAAAATCTATTCAGCTCTTGGCAGAGGCCGGTGTTAACTGCTGTGTTGTGGTGGGAAGCAGATAATGTGATTTCCGGACAAGAGGTCCCTTCACACCTCTGTGCAGCGCCAGCACCCTGTGAAATAAACCTTCTTAAGATGAACTCCAAGAGGGTAATTTTCTGAATACACTGGACCAGATCACATCTAACAGAGCCTTGATCTGTTCAGAATTCCTGAGAGTCTGTCCAAGTCTGTTTTCCTTTACTTTTCAGTGAGGAGGGGGTGGAGTGGCTGGAGCTGAAATGAACCATTTCAGACAGAGGGCAAATGGTCTGCACTTAGATGGCACTTCTACCTGACTGGTACTCAAACTGACTCTAATTCACCCATTTACGCACACACAAACACTGACATGCAGCTGGCCTGACACACCAGTGGCAACTTGGGGTTCAGTGTCTTGCCCAAGGACACTTTGAGGCCTGGATAGACTTCCCTGGATTTACTTACCATGGTTTGATTTTCCGATCTGTTACCTTTGTCATCAGACCTGATATAATTAGTAAATACATGGGGCACTACACTGATATAAATATCGGTTTGCTATTCATGGTTATCATGGTAATTCTTGGGTTAACGGTGTTCAAGTCTGAAAGACGTCTCTCCAATAATCCATCAGTCTTACTGGGCAGGTGCTGGCTATGCTGGGTGTGTTATTTCAGTACAGCTGGGTCAACGGAGCTTGAATCAGCAGAATATTGATGTGGATGAATGAATGTTTTCATCTGCAGTCATGCTTCAGTTGGAGAAGAGCTGAGGTATCAAAACTCTCTCAAGACTGCAGGCACAGCAAAAATGTGATGTAACAGATACTGCAGGAGCAAATGGAGATGTTCAAGTGATCACATATCTGTAAAGTAATATTTCCCTATTGTTTTCATGTAAAATATCTAAATACTACCTAAACTCCTGAAGCTTAAGACAGATCATGAATCATGATTCAGCATATGGTGATAATGTCCAATATGTATACTTTATTTTATACAGCTAGATGAATGTATACATAGTATACAATACAAAAGACCACTGATAAAAAAACATATGTACATGAAGTGAAACAAAACATCTTTTAGATGGTATTATTGGTCCCTCTGAACAAAGGCAGACTGGATAGTAAGAGTGAATAGATTGTCTTTTAGAGAACATGTTGGTCCAATTCAATCAATCTTTAAACATCTGTAACAATTTTGTGAATTTTTTATGGTGAATGTCAAAACCAAAACTTTATTAACTGTATTATTTCATTATTTCATTTTTTCTCAGTTTGGTTGCTGAATGTAATAATGTTCAGAAATGACACCAAGACTAAACAAGACAGTTTACATTACAGTAACAATTTAATGGAATGGATAAAATACCTCTAAACCAACAAAATTCCAGGAAAGTACACCAAAACACTATTTGGTAATCAATTGTATTTTATGGTGCATTTTCCCTTTAATTTTCTTCTGCTTGTAGGGTTCCTGTACGGTTTATTTTACAATTTGTTAAAGAGAGTCAGTGTAGCACCCAGGCAAATAATCTAGCAATTTACCTTTGACGGTTGGGACATACAATATGCTTTAACAGGTCCCAGAAAAGGTAGACATGGTAGGCATGATCTTGCAAATAAAAATAATGTATACTAAAGTATCAACGGTAAAGGCCAGAGACTTTGAAGCAGCCATGCAGCTAGGGGAAAGAAGCCTGAGAAGGTTGAGGAAATGCTACTGGCCAACAAGCAAATTACCAAGAGCAGCTTGGCAAATCTGAACTTTTAAACACGCACCTCCTGAATTCATGGAGCTTTGGGAGGTGTAATATAACTGTGGTTAACATGATTTTAAGATTCACCTTGGGGAATCAAACCACAAGAGGACAGTATTAGGTATTAAGATTCTCAGTCATCCAGGTCATGATTATCCCAAAGAAGGTTTTTCAGTGGCAACTGGACTTGTTTTAGTACCTTGACAACGTTTCGCCCTCCATTCCAGAGGACTTTCTCAAGTTTAAACAATGACCAAGAAAGACTCTGATCCAGTCTCTCAAATCACTAGCCAAGGTGGTCCGGGACACATTTGACCTCTTATCTTTCATAGCATAAATGCTTATGTGCCGTTGTCCCTGATACGGGCGTCACAGGAAAACAGATCATCAATGCAGGAAGTGGGGGTTGTTTTGATGTGAGCCACCATCCATTTCTACCAGAGGTCAAACTACATACTCCAGATGCTAGTTTGGAAAAGCTCAGCTGTAGGGGAAGAAAACTGCCATCTGAGTCTGGACGGAGAGACAAAATAGAGAGAGAAAGGTGCAGTTACAGAGTTCCCATCTTAATGGAGACATGGTCTCAGTGATTGTCAGTGTTGCAGATTCTTTTTTTTGTTCATTAATGTAATTCATTGGTTAATTAACTATTTAAACGTTTTAAAGCCAACATCCAGGTGGTGAGTGTTTAACAGTCAGATGATGACAGCAACGTACAGCAACGGTTGGTCTATAAAGCCATGCTTCACGAAGGCCTTATGGAGGATTGTAACTCTTTGGTCAAACTAAACAAAAATCGGAGCACTTGGTTTTACACAGAGCACACATAATTGCATTACCATTGCACCACATAGACAGCCTAATACACTGTATAGAACATGAAAACATTTTAGTTCTAACTTATTTTCCCTATATAAGAATATTTATTTAGATTTTTGGTTGCAAGTAAAATTCAGGAAAACGTTTCCAGCGATCAAATTGATGAAGATATTATATAGTGCGTAGGATATAATGTTGTCTTTTTCATTTGGAGGAATTCAAAGCTTATAAAGCTATTTTTAAAAAGACTGTTGACTGTATAACGTAGCGTGATTCTTCTCCATAAGATAATAGTTCGTGCTATTATCACGAAAACAAACGAACAAAGATGTAGAAATTGCATGAACCATCAGGTTTTCAATTTGGCAGACGCAGTACTGTGTTTCACATTTCAGTTAGTTCCTCACTGTAATGAGGAAAATATCAGTTCACAGATAAGATATCTGCTTGTGATGACAGCACAGTGTGAGTGTTGAGGATGAGTCTCAAATGTTTATCCATCACTGCCCTGTGTGCAATTATACCACAAAACTAGGTTTATTATGTTAGATGTGTGTGATCAATGTCTCTGCATTTATTTCCTCTCTCGCTGTATTTATGCACTTAGCACAGGCATTGTGTCATCATTCCTGCCAGAGGTAGACTAACCGCAAGTCAAACCTGCCATTGATGGTTTGACAATTTATGAGAAGACAGCTTGGAGGAACGATGGATAAGGACCCTTTCTGTCTCCATTAGCTTCCTTCTGTAGAGCAGCCCCTGTTGATACAGTCAGAATATTTCTACTCAACACAACCATAGACTCGCCATCATGCTGAGGTACATTTAAAATGATCATTCTGACTGCCAAAAATAAGTCCACACGCTCAGTCTGTTCTGCTTTAACATGGTATTAAGTTGCAGAGGTCCAGTTCCTGAGGCTTTCTCCTTCCAGAGCAGTGGTCTCTGGGTAGATTCATACCATTCTCAGTCATGCAGCGGACTGACCGCCTTTTAAAGCCCCTTCCACAGGACTTGGAGCAGTGAGACCAAGTACCTACATCCCACATGGGACATGGATCCCCACATGATCTCACTGCTACAGGCATGTCAGCATTGTTACAGTCCACTGCAGCATGGCCATCCATGCTCTGGCACTGTACCAGCCTCTTCTGCAGCCCATTACCACAAGTCACTGTGCATGAATCCCAGCTTCCTGTCACCCAATGACTGACTGGCCTTTTTCCCATCGCCTGTTTCTTAGCTTCTACTTTGTTACTATCTGCTAAGACACTGTTCTGCACTTTGTGGCTTCTCTCCTCTTTCCGCAGAGTCTTCTCCTCCTTGCTCTCCTTGGAGATGTAGAAAGAGTAGCGCACCCTGGGGGGAGTCATCTTCCCCACAGACAGTACCTCCACAGTAAGAGGCTCCTGCAGAGGCCTGGTGGCCTGCAGAATTTCCACAGATGTGGAGGTGCCACTGTAGCGCAGGAGGCTGCCCTTCACCAGCAGGTCGCGCTCTGCTGCTGACACCACGTAGTTGCCGTTCAGGAGGTACTTGCCATGCTGATTCCTTACCGCTAAGTAGTTTTCATCACTGACCATTCCTCGGTAGCCACGCTGACGGATGTCAATGTTGGAGGCTCCAACTGGCAGAGTCAACACAAAGTTGTAGCCGTGACTGGGGATGAAAAGTAGAGATGTTAATGTAAAATGGTAATGCCGTTTTTTTGTGGTCATGAGCATTTACCTTAAAAGTGTAACTTTTATGCTAAACAGATCATATTTACAGATCATTTATTTCCACCAATATACTGGAATCAGACTTCTTCATAAAGATGCATTGACAATTCAGTCTCAGACTTCATAAAGTATGCCATCCTTGATCATCAGTCTTACTGTGGTGAGATAGCACATGGAGCCTGCAGGAACTGTGCATGAGTTGTTTGGGTTTTCTCATACAATATTCAGATTCCAGTTACAAAAAGGGTAAGTAATGAATCACATATAGCAAATATGCGACCCCTCTTAAAGTGAACGAAAGAACAGTGATTGTGTGACACAGTCTCATTCGGTGATGAAACAAGAAAGGACTTCCCAATCTCATTCACGTCACATTTCACAAGTATTTGAAAAATGTAAACTCACTTTACTACTGAACGATATGGTGTGATCAGCTATTACATGGCAACTGGACGTCTGATTGCACCAGATTTTTCAGGAAATGGTTGAAAGTGCATCATGATAAATTGAAGACAGGTTATGCCTGGTAAGGCCTTCACCTCTGTTGAGTGAGGGGTTATTTGTACATTATTTGTACATGCAAGCCACTTGTCTTCTCTATCCAATATGTGAACATTATTGTCTCTCCAATGCACAGCTCCGAGCACCCTTCCCTGCATTGACGGCATATACTACTCTGCTCTTCCTAGGTTTAGGTATGTACATTAGGTAGTTCTGTTTAAGTCTTTGGGGTGGATGAGTGGCCCTGAGACTGCTCCACTGTCCTTTTGGAATAGGATCCTGCCTTGTTAAAGGCCTATTTGGGATATCCCCAGATCTTGAGGGCTGTCTTCAGACCTCTGTCTGCAGAGGTGATGTGGGTGGGTTCTCTCTCTATGGTTTAGAGTCCTGATAACTTCTAGCTTGTGTTGTTAATGTGAGTTAAACAAAAGTTAATGCTCAGTGTGGGTAGGTTTGCTGTAAATTTTTATTTCTAGCTTCCCATCAGTCCTGCACAACTGCACCAACTTTCCTCAGGTTCTTCATCAGACTGGAGAAGCTACTTGAATGAGTAGTGAAACGTTCAAACCTAATAAGACAGAAGTCCAGTTGCCATGACTCAACTTCCAGATAACTTCAGCTGGATGACTGAGAATCTTCACCAACCTATTAAACACGTGTCTACTGCTGCAGTGGTGGTATCAGCAAGATGCATCTGTCACTGAATTCTAAATCAAAACCAAGGAACACGGTTTGCTGCATAAGTACAGGGCACAATGTGCTCAAGTTAATAACACACAAACAAATTATAATATTAGGTATTTATACTATAACACACACATACTGTATACTGGCAGTCTGTCATTCTACAGCATCTCTATTGGCGTAAAGTCTTGCCTCTTTATTTAAAGCCTATCTACAGTAGATGTTGAGGGTTACTGTCCTGCTGCATTACCTAACTTCTAAGGAGCTTTAACTGACACATTATAGCCTGACAAGATAGCCTGATAAATTTGGCAAGCTGTCCAAGCACACAGGCAACAAAGTAGCAGCAAATCATGATGCTTTCTCACAGTTTTCACTGGAGCATTGGCCCACAAGCCTTTCTCGAGAGCTACATTTCAGAAGTGTGGTAAATTGATCAAAATCTTAGCTGTGAAACGAGGGTTGGGTTGTATGTTTGTACTACTTACACAGGTTTGGTGAACATTCCTGAGACCTTCTTACAGCCCTGGTTGTCCCCACCACACACGCCGCACTTGTCAAACTTTTTGTCCGAGTCCAGCTTTCCATCGCAGCCTGCTTTGATGCATTTTCCCTGAACGCACACAGCCGAGGTGTCAGGAGAGCAGGGCGTTCCATCCACAACCTGCAGGTTTCGAGATTTTCAGAATTGTATCATGATCATGGGCTGATGTCACTGAGTAATTGTACATATCAACAACAAAAATAAAGAGGCAGAAAGTAAGACATGAAGTGTGGTCTGTATTTACATTTTAAGTATAGAAACACAATAAACCAGACAGCCACATACTGTACATAGAAACCAGAGGGAGAGTCCGTTTGTATTGCTGATACAATCTGGTTGCATAAATATGTGCTGACAAGCTGCAGCTGTGAAGTGATACTGTCCCTGTGTGTTTCTCTTTCTCACCACTCTATCCATCCTACAGCAGCAGCTAGTCTGTCTACTGCCACTAGCACTTTACCACTCATACTTATGCTGTGCATGGAACTATCCATTAACTTCTTCCATTGTGGGTATAGAGGTCAAATAATACTGGGCAGACACCTGGAAAGTTTTGTGTATACAGAGCTGCTCAGTATTTCTACCTCAATGTTCCCATGACTCATGACGAGGCATTCAGTGACGAGAAGTATAATTTTCACTAGCAAGTTTGATGGCTGATGCCCATCAGCAGAGCATATTAGCAGAATTCAGTGTGTGTACCGTCTGTGTACTGTCTACAGACTACAACTACATTTGTGTTACAAATAGCAATTACCATGATCAAATCAGCCTCTATATTGTTGGGTAGTTATATAATTTGCCTTTTCAGAACTAATAGTTTTTTCTATCCTTTATTAACACATTATTTTCATAGAGAGTTGTATTTTAAATTAAATGTATGTTTTCCAACTAGTTCCATTTTTCAGTCATTCCAAAATGCAACCAATAAAAACACATACAGTCTGATGATACCTTGAAAAGTAAAAACAAGTTAGAGCCGTACCTTCGGAGCAAGAACATAAAAGTACCCGGTCCCGTTAGCGCGGCAGATAAGCTTGCATTTGTCCTTGGGAGAGATGCCTGAATATTTGGGAACCCAAACCACAGAGGAACCCAGCCTGTTCGTATTCAGGTTTAAGCCATTGAACGCCTCACACTGCTCCTCACGGAAACTTTTACCTGGAGATATAATTACAATATTTCAACAAATTGCCAACTAGTCGGCACAGTTAACCTTACAGAAAGTGTTTGTAATTTTGAAACTCACAGATTTACTCTTAAAAAATTTTGTAATGGAAAAATTTTTTTCAAAGCAATCTGTTCATTTTACACAAGCGTATTAAGAGGTTTAGCAAACAGTCAGTTACAGCTATTCATGCCTGTAATTGCTGAGACTTTTACCTGTTTCTGGACAAGGATTGTGGTTACAGGAGCGGTACTTGATACGTAGGCCGTAGCAGTATTTGCCTCCATTCTCAGGCGTAGGGTTGTCACACTCTCTCTTGGCCAGCTGAACTCCTGCACCACAACTTCGGGAGCAGTCTCCATATGGACCCCACTTGCCCCACTGACCATCCACCTGAGACAAAAAAAATAATTTCATGTATATGTATCAACGTTGGTTATAGAACTGAGTGACACAGATTTTCCAACTCTCACCATAATGTGCATGGTGCTGTTCTGATCAGTGCAGGCTCCTTGGTAGCACAACTTGTTGTTGCCACAGCTGGTGGCGTCTGCCCAGGGAAAGTGTCGAGTTTGGCAGACCAACTGTCCACGGGCTTTCCCGGTGCACCACAGTTTGGAACAGGGCTGCATGTATGGACAGGGCTTGGAGCCAATACCGAAAGCTAGCTCACACTGACGGTGCAGGCTGTAGATGGAGCCAGGCAGATTGTCTGAGAGAGAGAGCTGCTTCTGAGGCTGGTCCAGCAGACAGTCTCCTACAGAAACAAAGCAACAACACAGCAGTCAGTCGGATGGCAGCTATATTCTCCTAGATGGGTATTAATACGAAGGTGATTTAATGTCTGAAAATGTAGAATTGACCATATATTTTATATGAAGCCTCAGTGACCATGAGTTCTCTCATCAATCTCGTTTCCAGCAGCAGCAAACAAAAAGCTCCAAAACAAACACACCGCGTACTACCTGTTAGCAGACAAAGTAACTAGAAGGCTGAATATTTAGGAGCCAGATATTTCCCTCAGGAGTTGGTGGAGACCAAAACATACATCAGCTAAAAGGGGATTAGGCTGATTTATCAGGTGTAAAAAAAAAACGTGTACGTGTTAAGAAAATATTAAGATGCCAATGTATTGGTGTTTTGTTTATGCAGATGTAAAGACAAATGTGAAATTCTTTATCCAGCGCCTCCTCCAGAAAGGTTCTGCTTCCAGCACCTGCTTCCTGCTCAGTACCTAGAGCAGTTTCCCAGTGGTGTTGTACTGTGGACGTTCTGTCAACGACATCACCATCAAGGCCCACCTGACATTTTTTAACTTCGCTGTGCTCCAGCCACCGAGTCATCACCTCAAGGTTCACTGCTCGCCATCTCTAGGCTGGGATTTTATTTTGGGGGTATGTTTTTATCCTTTAATGGATCCAAAATATTGTTAAAACAATTGGTAACATTAGTATTCCTTTATGTACACCACACCCACATATGAAAGAAATCACTTAATAAAAACTCTGATGGTATGTTGGTAATAAGGTATGTTGAAATCAACTTGTCTTCTTTTCTTACAAAAGCGGAGGCAGCTGTGCATGAGACAGTCCAGACTCCTGGTAGTGTTTAGTTAATGAATGTCTCATAGAGAAGACAGTGGTGTTAGCTTAACATTAAAACTGTAAATGTTCATGTGCTTTGCCCAAATGCTTTGCTTACTTATTTTACTTACATCCAGAACTTTACACGCAGACTTAAGACTTGGCATCAGGAAGCTGCTGAGTGGATACTGAGTATCATCAGGATCTTAAATTACATGTTGAGTAAAATGCTTCCTTGATTATACATGCTCAGTTTAATCTTTGGTAAATGTTAATTACACTTAAGTTTCAGTGGCAATTTAGCTTTACTTGTTCATATATTGTGTTCATGCTTGGGAGAATCTAGTATCTGCCAGTTTTACAATTACTTTCTCCTTTTTTTGAGTCTGAGGCAGTATGGTTCTACTTTAGTTTAACGTGCTTTTGGATTGATTGTTGCATAATTTTACCATGAACTTGTCTCTTGAGAAAATTAACTGTTTCCCGTTTACAGATGCAGCTAACACAGAACAAGAATAGTATTCTGGAAACCTTAGCATTCATTTGAAATTTGGGTTTATGTCCACCTGTAACCAAGACCTGGATTAGACCTGTCATCCACAGATAATGCTGACTTTGTTCCGTTCAGTGAGGAGGTTTATCAGAATTTGCCATCAAAGACAGCGGCTTGTTGTGGCTATAGAAATGGGATTAGTGAGACTAAACCACAAAATTGTATTTTTAGTACATGCCACAAAAACTGATGATAAAATGCTCATAATTCTTTTTGGGGTTTGTTCCTAGAAGAAACAGCAACACACAGTTTGAGTCTGAGCTTTCATTTGAAGAGTTCTGGGAGGGCAAAATAGAATAGACTGCCATCCATAAAGTTTAAGTTCCTTAAACTAAAAAATCCAACGCTTGTCATGATTCAAAAACTAAGTTAATAGTAATTTTAAGACAAAAAGTAAAAACTGTAAAAAAATAATAATAATAATTTTACTTGTATTTTGCCATGTGACACCCCATAAAAGTCACTGGCTACCCCATTCAGAAGCTTCTCCTGGTGCCTCTGGCTTTACGTCATACTGATGAAATCATCAGTTTAACCATGTCAAAAAACAGCCAAGGTCTGTTGTTTTTTGTGGGTACAGTTAGATTACTACCAGCTGAGAGCAAGGAGCCTGGACAGGATTATTCCTCCATATGAGTCCAGAGACATACTGTATACAGAAAGTGTTTACTAACCATGACCCCTGTCCAGGAACTCAGTAATGATGGCTGCACTGCACACAGACCAGGGTCGGCTCCTGTCGATCTGAATCAGCGTGGGAGACATCATGTGGTTGTCCTTTAGCTTCCCGAATACCTCCTCACACGCCTTCACATTGTCGTGGGGCATGTTGAAAACATGGCCTGAGGGGAGGGGGGTCGGGTGGGAAAAGGGACACGAGGTCACATCTTTGCTAGAGTCAACTTTTTATATGTGATGTATCATATCTTTAAAGCACAATAGACAGTTGAGTTAGTGGTTAGATTGAGTGAACTTTCTGTGGTGATGACAGTGAAATATAAATCTGTTAACACAAGGAGAAGGTTTTTTTTGTTTTTTACCAGACATTACAACAAGACAAAGTGAACTCAACTTTGATTGATTGGAACATACAGCGTGGCTTCAGTTCTAAACAAGGCCTGATGATAGTTTAGTTCTCAGGGGAATCACATCAATCCTTAAATACCAACATGTACTATGTTACAAAAATAAAACTCAAGCTGTGATTTCAGCATGTTCAGCCATGAGATGGGATGATTTTGTGTGAATAATGTGTCATTATTTATTATGACAAATATTATGTAAATCATTACTTCTCTTCGGACATTGTGCATCTGGGTTCTTGCATGAGTCTTTCTTTTCTTACAGCCCTCTCAACCTCTAATTAGCAAAAATGTCCAAAAATTATATTATAATGTAAATTATATTAAAATGTAGGAAAAACAAAGCTGACAAAAGCTGTCATGTGGGGGTTGAAATAAGAAGCTGGAGTCTGAACCATGGCGTCAATGACATGCTGGAAACAACCATGGCAACCTCACTGAGAAAATTTAACTAAGCTGCTTATATGCTGTTTGTCAGTACTCCAATATAAAATACTCCATATACTTTGGGCAGTTTCTTCCAACCCAAGGGTGAGCGGTTCAATCCTCCATCCCAGCAAGCTACATGTCTTGGTGTCCTTGGACAAGACACTGAAACCCCATAATAGCGCTGACACAGGTCTAGCAGCTGTCCAAACAACAATTTCCCCAAGGCGATCAATTTCAAATTTCTCTTTCTGTGCACATTAAGCAACAACTGTAATTTATGCACTTTTTCCAGTTTTAGAGATGTTGGTAGGTTAACTTTATAAACTTTGGATGAACCAGCTTTTATGCCAAGTTGGTTTCACACCGTTCTGGCTCCAGCTCGTTACTCAAAGCACAGACACCACAGGGATATTAGTTTTTCCCGAAACCACACACGGCCAATGGCGCCATTACAGCCATCAGTCTATGGTAAAATAAAATGATAAAATGGATAAAGTGGAAGTTTCTTTACAGTGACACACAAAGCTGATGGTCAGCTTTTGGGCCCCTTGTTTTTGTGGTGACTCTTGTGTTGTGAGAGAGACCATTCTGACTGACTGTTCAGCTTCAGACATTAGATAACAAACCGTCACATATTTGCTGGACTGCTGAAGATATGATTGCATTTGTCAGTTTCTGTTGGCAGGACTTCAGATTTTTCAGATATTTTTCATTTGGGATTTGCAGCTGCCAGTTTGCAGTTACGTTGTGCAGCTGTAATGGCAACCCTTATCTGTGGGTTGGTTTTGATTCTACCTATGTAGTTAGAGACTTACAAATAAAACATCAGATAAATGCAGCTTAATATGTGCCCCTACAGTGGTCTGGGATGAGGACTGAGAACCACAGATGCAGACCCTCCAGCCAGGCCAGGTTGCACACTGCTTATGTGTGTATACATCTGTCAAACCAAACCGCAGAACTCCTTTGATATTTTAGCTGAGGTTATATGCAGCTATTGCCCTGCTTTAGTCCAAATGTGTATTAGCATAAAACCAAAATGCATAATTCATGTGAGAGCTCTTTCTCTGCCAATCAATTACACTTTACTCCAAAGCTCCCAACATTAAGCCTACTTCCTTACCAAGTTCATGGGCAGTTGTGAAAGCAGAGGGCAAACCATCATCTTCAATGACAGAGCAGCTCCTCTTCGGGTCACACATGGTTCCGACATCAGCCATCCCCAGAGTATCACAGGTCGTGGCCCCACAGAGATCCTGGTGACCAGTGAAACCATAATGAAACGGATGTAAATGTGAAATGAATTGTGACATTGTTCTTTTTCTTATTGTAAAAATCAGATAGGACTTGAGTCATGTTCAAACATGTGTTGTGTGACTGAGCTGTGAACAGGCCATGAAGAACACTAATAAAAAGCACATGGGACTCTGGTTTGCTTATTGCTGCTCTATTCTCAATATATATCAAGGCAAAGGGTAAGGGGAGCGCATTAGTATGCTGATGTTAGCATTTAGCTTAAAGCACCCCTAAGTACACATGGCCTCAACAGCTGCTTAGCATGACTGGAGACTCTTAGTCCTGTCACTGTACATTACAGGCGACGTTACAAGCTTTAGGAATAATGAGAGTGATGCATTGCTTTTTACAAAGTGTTCTGTACCAAGTCTTACTTCAAAAGTTCTTCTCGTGCTTATTTATATGTGTTTGGATCATTCTGGTCATGGATTATATTATATTAAAATGACTTCATTGTGCTTGTGTAGTGTTCAGAGTAAATCTGAATGCACTGGATGATGAACTTGTTAACCCAGTGTTGCAGAGAGGCTAGAGATGCCAGAGGCACTCTCTGCCCAGCCATGTGTATTCCACACCACTCGCTCTCCATAACCTATTACAAGACTTTTTCCAACGTGGCAGCTGTGCTCATTGTCTATGAGGACATTGGACCTGGACTTTCCTATATGCATATAATTGCTCTCAGTATAAATAAAGGATCTTTGCCTGCACTGGGATCATTCTTCACTGTTTTTGAAGTGTTTTTGTAATGTATGTTGCTATGCAATGAAGGCAAGGGTATGTATCAGGCCGCAGCCAGAGCCAAACTGGACATTATGGAAAGCAGGCAACAACAAGCTGTCATCAGGGAGGAAGAGAGAGAGACTAGGTGACTAAGGAGAAGAAGTTACTAGTCAGTAGTCACAGCTCTGGTTATCATACAGCTGTTACTAGTCTGAATGTTTCAACCTGAATAAATGAAGGAGCAATTTTAGATTGTATAGTGTTCCAATTTTTAAGAAAGGTTTCTTATATAAGCAAGCAGTGTCCCAGTTCTTATTCTGTAGAAGCAGACAGACAAAGGTGAGGGCTTTTATGGAAACAACTGGCTCAGTTGGTCTTTTCCAGTCACTTATTGCATCAGCTAACACAGAACTATATGAGAAGCACTCGCACAGTTGTGTCAGCACAATAGTTAATTATTGAATGAAGGCGAGGACACAGAGCCGGAGCGTCTCTGAATATGAAGTGATAAAGAAAAAAACTGTTGGAAAGTTGAGCATGTGACAACAAAGAGATGTAAAACGGACATAAAGACAGAAAACAAAATGTAAAATGACATTAAGTTAGGTTTGTGTATGTGAACGTGTTAAACTGCAAAATGCTTACAAATGTCTTTTTATGTTGCTTTGAACCTATAGGTGACTTTCTATGTGGGGGGCACTTAGATCACTCTGTCTAGGGGTCCATTAACGCAATCACACATCAGCCACAATATTAAAACCAGCAGGTGTTTTTACTGTTGTGGCTTGCTTGGGGTCAGCATGGGGAATATTCAGTGCTCGTCGTGATCGACAGCATCGCAGCCTGCGGTTGTCTAGCCACAGATGAGTCATGCTGACCCCTGTCCAGCACAACATTAAGTCTATTGTCTCCAGTATAACGCTGAGCCTCCACTGCTTACCTGTCTGGTGAACAGTATGGCGGTGTCCCAGTACTCAGGGTGCTTGTCACTGTGTTTATTCAGCTTCTTCTGCCAGGAGCAGAAGTTTCGCAGACTCAGGGCTGCATTACTAGAAACCTTAGGGCCCTTGTCAGCTTCATTTATCACCATGAAGCCCACCACCACTATGTTTATGGAGTTTAAAATGCTGGGGTGCTTGTAAAGTCTGGCTGCTACAGACATCAGGGTCAGGAGGTAATGCTTCAGGTCATCCCCGTGAAATTTAGCCATAGATTCATCTGCCACCACCAGCACCTCCACAAAGCGAGGAACGGATGCAAATCTCTTAGACCTCCCTAATGTTTTTAACACAGTTTCTATTAAGCCATCGTTCTCCAGTGCGCTCATGTGCTTGTATTTGTCGAGGGAAATGTGGAACCCGGCGTCAGGTGGAACTCCACACCTGCTGGTGAAGTTACCGCCGGAGTGCGCAGCGCGTCTCTTGCGGGTGATGACATGCGGCTTGTCGAAAGTGCTTCTATCTTCAGGCGCGGCTGCTGCGTCTTCCGTCCTGGTCTGGCTGATGAAATACTCCATACCGTCATAGAAGAAACCCCCGCGGAGACCGTTACACAGGCTGAGCGCGGCGAAGGAGTCCGGGTCTGTGTTGACATCACCGGAGTAGAAGCAATCCCTGAGGTCCGCCGGTATGTAGGTGTTGGATGCTGAGGAGTCGCTGTCAGGCTGCAAGCTGCCCGGCGCAAGGAAACTAGAATCCCGTGTGAGGTGGAGGTAGAATTCCTGTTTGAATGCACTCAGTCTAAAAACAATCCGTTTATCACTCATCTGTTGCGCGCGCCGGTGCTCCAGGTGATGCACGCGAGCAGGTACGCAGAGATCCACCTCCATGCAACACGTCAGTTTCAGATAAAGTAGCAGTTTTGTAGAAATGACCAAAAAACGCATGAGGATAGCCATGTCTGCTGCTGCTGCTCAGGAAAGTCCACTCTGTGGTTCTGCTGCGGTGCGCGCTGGCAGACAGCGTCCTCACAAAACTAAGAACTCGCACCGGCGTCCAGCTTCTTTCCCATGTTGTCCGCTGTGGCCCCCAACTTCTCTGAGTCGTTGTGCCTTAAAGTGTGATCACTGTCTAATGAGATGTGAGTATGTGAGCGAGAGGAAGCTCATTGGTCACGTGTCTGGGTTTGTGCTGCAGACCACAGCCACTTGTAACTCTCCAAATATTATTTTTGCTGTACAGCATGTGTGACAGGAGCTGGAGCATCACCCCCGTCTCACCCCACCCACTCCCACCGCCGGAGAGGCGGACAGGCAAGAAGGAGAAGGCAACGCACCCAGGCATTTTTATTTCAAACTCATTCACCTGCCTAAGCTCAGTGAAGTAACACAAAACCTCAGCAAATTACCTTATGTGCGTAATTATTTTCTTTCCAACCAGTAGCGCAAATGAACAATAAAGAAAACAGCCAAACGAATCAAAAGAGTAAACACATGTTCCACAAACAAACAGGATTATGTCCACATGTCCTCAAGCACATGACAAACGCAGAAGGTGAACTGCAAACTCACGCCCGGGCGAAGAGCGACACCTGTTTGCGCCTCCAAACCACGAGAGCGTCACGCATGAACGGGGTTTGTTGTGCTCTGGCGCCACTTGTCGGCTAATATTTAAACTGCGCCTCCAGGATCGTTCATTATTGTTTACTGCCCGTCTTCTGGCACAGTCCTAATAAAGTTATGCACATGGTGTCTGGCAGAACATGTGTCCAGTCTGGCAGTTCAACAGCTGCCCTTATACACAGAATACACGTGCAGCTGTACGACTTAAAGGCAGCAAAACATGCAGAACCAAATGACAGTGTCAATTAAACTATTTGATGGCTTCATTAAACACACCTCAAACCATGAAAAATGTACCTTTAGCTCCTCTTTATTCGTTATTAGTATTGTTTCTTTACTCTTCGAGCACAGATAACATCCTTCTCATACTTCCACCATTGTGATTATTATATCCACAGTCTGTCTCTGTCCAGCGGTGGTTTTAGTGCAGATTGAACTTGGGTGGCTATGGGAGGGGGGAGGTGAGGGGGCTGCTACTCACCCACGGCTCCGAAATAACTCAAGTATTGGACTCGCTACGCGTAGTAGGCTGCAGATGTCCTGCCGCTGCTATATAGTCCGTCAGGTTAATAATAGAAGCGCGGGTGTGAAGCTATTTCAGAAGGGGGGAGTGTCGTCCTATTCTCGTTGGATCCGTTTTATCCGCGAGTTTCTCATGAAGTACGAGTGGGAGGAGAATTTCCAGCAACGGCGGATGTCAAAAATAAACCTCCTTCATGTCCAGGGAAGAGCAGAAAGTATAAATAGGGCCGATGTGTCCAGACTGCAGCGGTGCTGGTGGGTGTAACAACAAGTCTTAGCTTGGTTACGGAACAGAATCTTCACATCAGACACAGTGAAACTAAGTCTCAGATCTGCGTTGATAAAGACAGCACTGGATAATCTGATTCTGAGAAGACAGGTCGCTGTGTCGATTGAAGAAGACAGAACCACTCACTGGGGATAAAGAACACACATTGTAACCATATCTTTATTTGAGTGCAAGTTCTTCTGCAGAAGATGTGCGCCACTGTGCGTTTGATTGTTTTATCCATGTTCGCCATGAACGCGGCACTTCCCGTCCCTTTCGAATCAGAGGATATTGTACCTGTTCGGATAAATGGAAGAATGAACCGTCGATTTTGGAAAAGAAGTGAGGAACAGCCAAGATTTGTCCTCCGCGCATTTGGCAGGGAAATGACTCTGAATCTTATACCAGACACCAGCTTCATCGCGCCTTCCTTCACCATAGAGCGCATCAAAGCCAGAGATGTTGAAGCTTTACGCAGCGCTAAAAGTGCCCAAGTTGTCCTGGACAGAGATCACCAGACGGTTGTGAGCCAGGCAGAGGACAGTCAGAGACACCTGATGAGCTGCTTTTACTCTGGGAATGTAGATCACGACCAAAACTCGGTTGTGGCTGTCAGCCTGTGCTCTGGTATCTTTGGCTCTTTTATAACGGAAGGGAAAGAATATTTAATTGAACCCAAATTTAGCGGAGAATCTGTCGAGCAGCTGCATGTCATCAAGAGAAGAACATTCACCAAAAGCCCCGGTGTCTCCCACCTGTTTAATCACACGGCGGAGAAGCGCAACGGGGAAAGTTTTACGCGCGGCCACAGTGACGCACAGAGGGAACCACGCCGGAGACGCTTTGTTTCCGCACCACGGTTCATAGAAACCCTGGTGGTGGCAGACTCAACCATGGCCCACTTTTATGGAGATGAAATAAAGGTCAGACACGATTAAGTCATTCTTTCCTGCACACAGAGTTGATAGGAACCTAAACAAATTTCTGCCATAAACCACGCTTCTATAAACAAATTCCTGAAGACGTCATCTTTTTCTTTTCTCATCCTGTTAAGTCGGGATTCATATCTTAGCAAACATTGTGACAAGAATTTGTATTTAAAAAAACAACAAAAAAAAAACATTTTTTGGCAGTGAGAGAGCCTAGGAGGAAATATGTGGGCTCCCTGTTTTCCACAGACTGAGAAAGAGGTCAGGGAACAGAAATGCAAGCAATGCTGGATCACATTCCTCAAGACTTGGTCACGTTTTGACAGCACATCCTCAGCATCACTTACAATATGTGATCTATTCTGTCTTTACTCAGAACTATAAATCCATCAAACAGACGGGGAGGATGTATACAATACAATTCAAGTTAAACAGTATTTAATGATGTTGTGTTGTTTAAAGATCACCTGAAATCATCCTCCGTCAATCATCAGTCCTGTTCTAACCAGGTGGGCAACTTTAAAAAGTAGGACAGCCCATGATCCTGCAGCTACTTAGCTGCCAGACACTCACAGGCAACCGGTGTCCAGCGGGCATATTGTAGGATACAGAAAACAGTTAGGCTTAAATTACTTTTCACTACACATCAGCCAAGCATATTTCAAGTTTCATTCATATTACCCTGTTTCTTCTATGAGCAGGGGCACTTTAGTCATTTAGAGTCAGTAGGTAAAAATCAACATGTGGCTCTGTGGGTGTGTGTACAGAACATGTGGAAAATTCTTCTATGGGAGAATAAAGTCCCAACTTGTGTGAGTTCAGCAGAGCTGGTGGAAGACATTACAATACACAGCACGACACAGACCTCTTTCATTATCATTTACCACTTTACTAAAAAAGCAAAAAGCCCGACAGTGCTGTGGAAAGCCCTGCCCCTCCTTACCTCCCAAGATACAGTCGTGTCTAGTGAACAAAACTATTTGGAAGCAGCCTCAGAAGCAGAGTTCAGGCATAAAACAATACTTCCATTTTCCTGAAGTGGAAACATCCTGAAAACAACCACAATACAGAGCACCACAACTCAAGCATGATCAAACTGTTTGTCCCTGCACCATCATCCATTTTTCTTTAACTCTGCCCTCTTCTGATCAGTCTTCACTGTGTCTTTGTGCTGTCGAAGCCCTTTAAATGTCTCCTAAACAAACGTTTTGAAATGACTTGTGCTGTTCTTTCTCCACAGCACTACATTCTGACCCTGATGTCAATGGCTGCCCAGCTTTACAAGCACCCCAGCATAAAGAACTCAGTGAACATGGTGGTGGTGAAGATGTTGGTAGTGGAGGATGAGGAGGTTGGGCCAGAGATCTCCAACAACGGAGGCGTGGCTCTGAGAAATTTTTGCTCCTGGCAGCAGCTATTTAATCCACCGAGCCAGAGGCACCCAGAGCACTATGATACTGCCATGCTGTTCACCAGAGAGGTGAGAGATCGCAAAGATCTGTCTTACTATCTTTACACGGCTACAGAGAGGAGTCTCACCAATATAAGATACCATCGTCTGCATATAACTTTGTAAATACATGCCTACAATAATCAAGCAGAAACAATCATTCTCGACCTTGGAAGGTTTGACAAAAAAACAACTTTTACCTCAAAGTCCTCTCACTAGCTTTTATTCAGAGCTTTCAGCTGCATGCCCAGGTCTTCTTCAGCGGATGTAGTTTGCTCAGGCAACTCAGTCTTGTAAAAATTACATCTTATGCTAATAAACTGCAACAGTTTCTTTAGGAAAGATAATCAGCGGGTGGATCGTGTAACATATTTTTTGAATGAATGAAGTGCTATATTTATCAACAGAAACAGGCTCAGGAGGGGGTGGCAGACCAGAGATTGACTCCAAAGTCCTGTTTGTGGATAGGTTTAAGCAAGAAATGCTCTTTGGGTTAAGAACTGATGTATTTAAAGTGAAACGTCAAGAACTTAAAGCAAGTTCAGTTGCCACTGCACATGGGATACCCGTGACCTGGATGACTGAGAGTCCTTACAGACTCTTTGGGGTTGGGGTTAGCAACTTGTAAGCACAATGTTGTTTTTCTCTGTGAAGTTAGACCACAATTGAAACCTTCAACCATAACTTATTGTTAAACCAGCACAAAACTATCTCCGCATTTCCCCAAACCAGACGTCTTGCCAGAGCATGGTTTGGACTGTTTAGTGCATGAAACAGCACATACTGTGTTGTGAGTGCTTTACAGTTCCACACACCCATGATAGCCATGTCTAGCATATTTGATTCTCCATTCAGAAAGCAATAACCCAGCGAGGATGAGTCATGAATTAAGCCCTGGTGGAATTCAGTCTCTGGCCAGCTGCGGAACTCGTTGTGGCTTCAGAGGCAGTAGACTCAACCACACACTGATCCAAAGTGTTTTACAGTAACGCAGGTGCATTTTAGGGCCAGTTATGTTTAATTGGGAGGAGGGAGGGGGTCACAGATGGAAATTAGTCGCTTCCCTTGAGCCAGTTGTTGTCTGGGGCAGTATAACGCAATGTGTGACATCAGAAAATAAAAGATGACCAAGATGAGATAAAGAAAAATGTCATTCGGGTAGGCTAGGGATGCTTTTATGGAGGTAAGAGAAAAGTTCACGGATCCTCAGGGTGTACGTTGTGATTGGCTTGTTCTGCTGCACTTGGCTCCTTTCTTTCATCTGGTATGTGCGTGTTGACAAAGTGTTAGCAGACAATACATCAGGCGAGTAACTTCTCTGTTATTAATTTCTTATAGCTAAGGGTCCTGGTTGTGGCTTGATTTGATGACAGGCTTGGCATTTATCCGCCTACTGAATGACGTCAGTATGTAAATCTGACCCTGGATCAGGGGGAAATGATGACTCTAACATATGGGCTTTTGCAGTCTTGAGTTGGATTTGTTCGAAAACATCATTCACGCGCACCCGGTTTGCGTGTTTGTTTTTCCATTTCTGTGGAGATATGCTTTGAAATGCACCGGATGGAAGGCTCCTCGTGGATGAGCTAACTTTAGTGCCGCCGCAAATCAGCCCTGACAAGAAGAAGCCACTGTAAATGGCTAGGGCTTGAGTATGTGGCGGGGTCGGGGTTGAAAATGTATGAAATGTATCACACAGTCACAACAGAAGGCTGCTACTGCCGACTGTTGTGAAACTCAAAACGTACACTTTTTGGCATGCAGTGGAAACATTCTTCTCATGAATTCTTTTGGTTTTAGAGTGTGTACCATATATGTTTCTTTGCACATCTTCCTGCACTGTCTCCAAATGCAAATACAGTGGCTTGTGCTTTGGACCCATACGTCTTGCTTCGTGTCTGTGTGTCTGCATACATGAGTGACAGATGCTGTTGTGGAACAATGTGTACAAACACATGCTGAGCTGCGTTTAACTGCAGCCCCAAGTCCAGATGTGTTTTAAATTACAGAGGGCTCTGGCTTGTGGTTTACTGGGGCTAAGACGCGTCCGTCTCCGTCCTACACAAACAGGGAAGAATCTCTGATATACCACACTGTTAATTTTCCCACATCGCAGCTCTGGACAGCTGCATGCTGACCATATTTATTTACTTTGTTTTATGACGGAAAGACAGAGCAACATGTTTTTGTCTGCGAAGATTCTCAGCCATGCAAGTCATAGTATTTCCAAAGGCACTATTCCCTGGCAGCTGGACTTGCTTGATGATGTTTTACCTCATATCCGAGGTATCTCTCTGTCTTTATCTGACAGATAAAGACAGAGAGAATAATAGAGAAGATTATTGAGTGAGAGGTGATATGTCTTCAAAACAGCAAGTTCAGTTGCCACAGAGTAACACTTTTGGAGCACATTTTGATCTGTTACTTTAAAGGTGGCAGAAAAACAGCAGGACATACTGTAGATACAGTAGATGGACACATTATGTGGGACATGTGAAGTGTAACTACACATTTGTTTTTGGTCAGTATTTGTTTTCAGGATTACAGGCTTAGCTTTGGCTGGAGTAATTGGCCATGCATCAAGCTAACACTGACAGGTAATATAGCATCCACAAAAGGTGAATTTGTCATTGTCGCCTGCTGAGCCTGCAATCTCTCCTCATGTCTCTGCCACCAGCTATAGCTACAGGCACAACCTGCCTCTGTCAGCAGCACCTGGGGAGCTGTTACCGGTTTTCTCTTCTGGTCAGTGAGGGCACTTCATTACTTCAAAATTGAAATCTGACTCGTCTCAATTAATAAATATGAGTCAGTATGTATCATATAATTTATATGTTACCTGTTGCATTAAACAAATCAAGCACAGACTGACACAATAATACAACATCCACATGAGCTGGCTTGTTATTGTGAAACAACAAAAACACGTTAGCTGAGCAACTTAACATACAGTGTTGGACTCAGTGTAATGCTTCTCCATGCGTCTCCATCCTCTGGAGAGGATGTGATCGGGGGAAACAATGCTGTCCAGTATTCTAAATTTGGACTGCAGTCCCACTTTTAAATGTTTGGCTTTAGTCTTACATATTGTTCCTTCAAACAATAGATACAGTTGAGTCTCAGTCGTGTTGTTGTCATCACACATTCTTTGATTGCAGGTTAATTGAGGAATCTGTGAATGTTACACGGATTTTCATAAGACCTTAACCCTAACTGAATTGCATGAAATAGTTGAATTGGATCCACTGAAAGTATGCATTTTTAGTTTGAGTGTGGAAAATATTCCATAATACTGAAGATGTTTGGCAGCAACGCTGAGCTCACGAATTGGCTGAAGGTTGTTCTAGTGACATATGTGGATTCTGAATGTCAAAGCTGATTATTGGAAATACTATTCTACTTGCATTCTACACTCATTGGTATTTAACCCTGCACAGCAGTGGGGTAGATGTTTCCATCTACATTATTGTCACTGTAGCCCACACAATATATGAGTATTCTCATTATTTTTAAAATAAAGCAGCTAGCTGGAAACTGGTAAAATTTGTTTGTCATGCTCCTTTAGATTTTCATATTTGTAACATTAACATATGACAATTAGGAATGACCACGGATTATTGAAAGGAGACTTGGTAAAGTTGTTTTTTCTTCTATGAAAATAAAAAAAAAACTAAACATAAAAACAGGACACAGTCTGCTCTTCTGTCGCTAACTGAAATGTTTGTTACACAGCAGCCAACAACAGCCCTAAACATCTGAAACTGTCATCTGTTCCTGCCTTTTCAATCACTGGAACTTATACCCACTTCTGCACTGTGAGCTACTGTATCAGGCAGATTTCCTTCTTGGAATACTGAACATTTTCCACTCATTACTTTCGCAGATTTTTTTCCTCATAAGCTCTCAGTCAGTTTGGGTTGTTGTCTAGTGATGAAGTCACTTGGAAACCTATAAATCTATAGCTATCACTAGCCTTGGTAAAAATGGGAAGACTCATTACATCGGTGCACCTTTGTTTTAAAGAAGATGTGCCCCCTGCTGGACATCTCTTGATCAGAATAAAAAAATAATACAAGTTTTGAAAAACATATGCCTGTTGCTGATGTGCTTCATCGTGATCCATCAGGGTTTGCTTTATTTGTTTTGTAGGACATCTGTGGACAGAAGAGCTGCGACACGTTGGGTGTGGCCGACGTTGGGACGATGTGTGATCCCAAGAGGAGCTGCTCAGTCATCGAGGACAACGGCCTGCAGGCAGCTTTCACAGCTGCACACGAGCTCGGTTAGGTTACATGTCTTGTTGAATGGGTTGAAATGTTGTGTTACAGGCAATTTCTATTATACGTGAGCATCTGTAAACCTACAAAGGCCCCGTTCTTATTGTCCTACTGCAGGTCACGTGTTGAGCATGCCTCACGACGACTCCAAGACCTGTGAGAGGCTGTTCGGAGACTTGGGAGGACATTACTTGATGGCTCCTCTGTTCGTCAGCCTCAACAAGACAGCGCCTTGGTCTCCCTGCAGCGCTCTCTACATCACTGAGTTCTTTGACAACGGACATGGTAGGAAATATTTCAGGCTGACACACAGACTTCTGAGACAATACCATGGCTTTGTTAAGGCAGATTCATCCTTGCACACTTTAATTATGGTTTTCCTGCTTAAACATGCTTCCCTCAAATTATAGGTTGTAAGGACAGTTTATAGATAGTTTTAGATTAACGCATCTCTTTCCACATCATCTTCTTGCCTTTGGCCCTATTGCTTCCTCACTCCATTTTCATGTTGTGTATCTATTGTTTGTATTCTTCCTAGACCTATCAGCAAGCCTTCTTTTCCACTGAGTCATACTATGGACTTCTTCCTGTTCTCCATCTGCACAGCCAAATGCAACAGCTGGTGTCAGCAAAAAAAAAAAGTTCTTTATCAGTTGAAAAATGTTTCCAGCAAAAACTTATGTGGCTGAGAATGTTCATTCCGAACTGCAGACATCATTGACAGCTCTAGAGTAAAGCTTATTGGATGTAATAAAGAGTCATTAGTGGAACAATGAGTAAATTCACATTTAGAATAGCTGTCACATGCCCAGATTCAGAGCACTAGGATGCCTATAAAAGTGTGCTGCATTAGTTAAGTTTAAGTTTTTGTCAGGACACAACTTGTCCTGAATATTTTTCCACTATTGTCATGCCACACACATGTCACAGGGCTGCAAAGTCCATAAGCTCCATAAACCACAGTTTAATCAGTCTCATACAGTGTTACTTTGTATTGTTACTGCAGGGGACTGCCTGCTGGATGTCCCAGAGAGCGCCATGCCATTACCAAAGGAGCTTCCAGGCACCAAGTACAGTCTTGACCAACAGTGCCAGCAGACGTTTGGAGAGGATTTCATCCACTGTCCCAACACCTCTGACAGCGATATCTGCAGCCAGCTTTGGTGTCGAGAGGATGGGACTTCACAGTGCTCCACCAAAAATGGCAGCTTGCCCTGGGCTGACGGCACCCCGTGCAGCCTCAATGGCACCTGCTTTCATGGAGCGTGCATGTTGACCGAGAAGGTGATGCAACCACTGGTAAGGCTACATCTTTATCAGTTGTATTGTTTTATTTTTCACAAAAAGGCAAGTTGAACTATGAATTGTGAGTAAAAAAAGAGCAGCCTTTTAAAAGGTTGTGCTGCTGCAGCTTTGGTTGCTCTAATGCTCTTTGTTGTGCTCTGTCCAGGGCTTCAAGTAGCTGCTATTATAAAATTATAGTTCTGTTCTGTAGTTTATCATTCAGATGTGTAGTTGCCTATGTAGTTAAAGTGTTTTCAGTACACCACCTCCCCAACCAACAGCACCTAGCTGTTTAACATTTCAACACAATAATGATGAGGCAAATAGTATAAATACTGTGTCTATGGTATCAGAATAATTCATGTCCGCTCTGTGACTGGGTAATGCACCTTCTCGTTGGATGGCATCCTGTTGCAATTGCAGCAAAAGCTGAGCCAGGTTTAGATTTTTTGCCACTGCACCCATGTACTGACTCCTTTAGAATAAATTATAAGACGCAGCCCTAATCAAATTTTGTGAATAGACTCCAAAGTTACATTTATGAAACTTCTTCATTGCGTGCCGAGCCTTTACACAAAGAGGGAACTTTGAAAAATTTGAAACATACACTATAGAGTTGACAATGTAAAACTGTTGAAGCCTCACATTCACTTCTGATCAAATTTTGGAATGTATTTCTATGCAAAATGACAAATGTGGATTTTGTCTCCCATCACTTACATTTAAAGCACACCAGTCTTTTTTTAAAACACCAATTTGACAAATCCAAAACTATCCTTTTAAACCAAAGATTTACACAGAAGAAGATCTTAAAACTGCTCAAGAAGCTTCACGCAACTGCAGAACTTGTGTACACTTTGTTGTGTGCACTATGCTGACAGTGTATATTTGCTTGCATCTACTTGTCTGCAGGTTTTAATGAGTCACTTCATTAGAAGTGCATTGCTGATTTACTCAGAAATAAGACTTCAGTAGAACGTCATGGTCTGTTTTGCCATACAGATGAAATGCAACTCACAGTATTACAACATTAGAATTTTGTGAGTTTAAATGTAGAGTCAGCTGTGTTAGCTTGGTTGACTTGATATCTTCTTTCTGTGTTCTGATCATACATCTGTTAATGAATCCAGACGTGCTGGTAGGTGAGAAGCCTGCTGGTCCAAACTCATAAAACGTCTGCGAAGAACGCCCATGCTTGCAAACACACGCACGCACACAGCTTTCAGTTTTGCCTTAGAAAGCTGCAGCATGGCAGGTTCTCCTAGTGATGAGTGACACATGTGGCAGGAATGTGGGTAGAGGCAGGCAGCGGGCGTGCGCCAAGCTTCAGCACAGAATTAGACTGGAGTTGCAACACGCCAACACACTGTGCGGCCTCAAACCCAGAAGCTCATACTGTGGTTTGGGCTACACAGCCGAGATTGCCTTTGGCACTGAACTCTAACCAACTACTCTGACTGCTCTTTCTTCCCTCTTTTCTTGTGTTTGTGTTTTACTGCAGGTGGTTGTGGACGGCGGCTGGAGCTCATGGGGACCGTGGCAGCAGTGCTCTAAAACATGTGGAGGTGGAGTGGAGTTCTCGTATAGGGAGTGTACGAACTCCGTGCCTCAGAATGGAGGGAAGTACTGTGAGGGACAGAGGGTTCAGTACCAGTCCTGCAACACGCAGCCCTGTGACAACAGTGAAGGTGAGAATTAGGGCCATGCAGGTTTCAAGATCCAATAGTTGATGCTGCTTATGGCCAGTGTTTTGCTACCTGAAACTACCTGAAAAAAATGACCCGATGATACAAGGAGATAAGCAGGACTGACATAAGTTAACTGGTTATCAAAAGGATTTCTTAAGAATTTCATGCAATAATATGAACATATGTTAATTCTAGGATTATTTGTTATAGAAATCGTGTTTTTGGAGCTTCCCGTCCTACATCCATTTTACTCTTCCTCTTTCACCTGTAGGGAAGAGTTTCAGAGAGGAGCAGTGTGAGAAGTACAATAGCCCCCACTACCTGGACTACAATGGGAACATGAAACAGTGGATACCAAAGTACGCTGGTGTTTCTCCCAGAGACAGATGTAAGCTGATTTGCAGGGCCAGAGGCAGCAGTGAATTTAAGGTGTTTGAATCCAAGGTACAGTACATGCACTCAACATCACAACTCATCTCAGACATTTTGCCAGTGCATTATGTTCACACTATAGCTTACGTGTCCCAGTATCAATTTGGCAGCAATAGCCTGATAATATTTGAACATCTAATCATTTGAAAGTGTAAACATAGATGTCAGTTCATTGTCATTGTCATTTTTTTTAGCTTATAATAAAACTGCATCTCAGTCTTAGTCAGTCTACCTGACATTTAACCTCCATCCAATGATGAGAAAAGTAACATGGCACTGGAAAAAAACAGAAACATGCTTTGTGTTGACCTTTCGGTGACGTTTTCAGTGTTTACTAAAAGAAAAAGATTCAGTAGGCCACAGAACAAGCTAGGTTTGGGGGTATATCCACTTTAGAAGATGAGAAATATTCTGAAAATGAGTTTAGTCTGACAGTGAAGAGGACATGGATGGTACGATGCTGAAAAAGATTCCCTTTTGCCTGATGAATGACTGCTGTTGTGGTGAAGATGCAACTAGTAGCTAATACCCACATTGTGTTAATGCAGGTGATTGATGGGACAACTTGTGGGCCTGACACCACATCAGTGTGTGTCCAAGGCCAATGCGTTAAAGCAGGCTGTGACCAAGTGATTGGCTCCAACAAGAGAGTGGACAAGTGTGGGGTGTGTGGAGGAAATGGGCTCACCTGTCGAAAGATCACAGGTTCCTACTACAAAGTAATGTAAGTGGTATAACTTACTAAACTGAAACTGTGCTAATAATAAATAAAGGATATAGGTTCAAAGGTTTTGCTCATTAAGCTGTGGTGAGAAGAGAGAGAGCACTGCACAAGCAGCAGCTATCATCGCCACCCGCAGGCACAAATTCAGCTCTAAGATTTCTTCATTTGAATGTTCTCTGAGTGGATAGGTCAACTTTCACTTCCTTTGGCTTATTTAGATGGCACTTTCTGAAGAAATAAGAGAAGTTAATATTGATTGAATGGGTTGATTAATTGAATCTGGAATTGCACATGTGATACTGCCACTTACTCTTAGTTGTCATTTGTGACTATAATTAATTCCACTACTTTAAAACAGTCTTCTGGCTCTTGATAAAGAAACATGTACATCTATTTCTCAAAATGTTACATTATTACTTACAGTAAATCCAGATCTCACTTTTCTGTAACAGCTATGGATACAGTGACATTGTCACAATTCCCATTGGTGCCACTAACATCGACATCAAACAGCGAAGCCACAGAGGAATCAAACATGATGGGAACTATCTGGCTATAAAAAGAGAGCATGGTGCTTACATCCTCAATGGTAATTTTTCTATATCCACAATGGAGCAGGACATTCCTGTGCTGGGTGCAGTGCTGAAATACAGCGGCTCCTCTACCACACTGGAGAGGATCCAGAGCTTCAGGCAACTGAGGGAGGCCATCACCATTCAACTCCTGGCCACTGCAGGGGATGACAATCCCCCTAAAGTCAAATATACCTTTTTCATTCCTAAAGATGTGACCTTCAATAAATCCAAGGATAAGAAGGACTCATCACAGTCTTTACATATGATCCATCCCTTTGGTGAGCCTGAATGGGTGCTGGGAGAGTGGTCCGAATGCTCCAAGAGCTGCAGCTCTGGATGGTCCAGGAGGAATGTTGAATGCAGAGACAGTGCAGGCTTTTTATCCAGTCAGTGTGACAAAAGCCTGAAGCCCATAGACATCAGGCCTTGCGGGGATCTGCCATGCCCTATATGGCAGATGGGACCTTGGTCTACCTGCTCAAAGACTTGTGGCCGGGGAGAGCACCACCGCAGTGTCTTCTGCATAGACTACACTGGGAAGATTGTTGAGCCAGAGAAGTGCGATCCAAACAAAATCCCAGAGCCAGTCTCTGGAGAATGTCTTTATCAGGAGTGCTTATGAAGAACATGAGTGAAGTGAACTTTACCAACTGCAGATGGATTACTGAACAGACATACTAGGCTCAAGGGGTAAGGAGACATAAGGGCTACAAACAGACACAAAATAACTGCAAATAGATGCAAAAGAACTACAAAGAAATATAAGACAAAATCTCAAAATCATATAAAACAGCTACAAAGAGATACTAAACAACCACAGAAAGACACCAAACAACCATAGACACACAATGACTCTAAAGAGAGACAAAATGACTGTAAAGAGATGCAAAACAATTACAAAGAGACACAAAACGACCACTAAGAGAGGTACTCTTGCACTCTGAATACAAAGAGACGCAATATGACCATAAAGAGACACCAAACGACTATGAAGAGACACAAAGGTTTGAGACATGCCAGACAGGGCCTTGGTCTGTCTGCTCATGAACTTGTGGCCACAGCGTCTTCTAGATATACTAGAAACGTACGATGAGAATAAAACCCCAGAGCCAGTCGTCAGAGAATGTTTCCCCCAGGACTGCTTATGAAGAACACGAGTACAGTGAACTTTCCTATTTTGGTCTGACTGCACTTACCAACCATGGATGGATTACTGATCAGGCATGCTGAGCCCGAGCAAGGGAGAGGAAACATAATGACTACAAAGAAACATAGCTGACTACAAATACATGAAAAATAACTATAAAGAGAAACACAAAAAAGAAACAATATGGTGCAAAACAACTACAAAGCAAAATTACTATTACTTTTACTATAAAGACACAAAATGACAAAAACCTTTAGAGTGATTTACAATGCTTCAAGTCTGTCGTAAAACAATAGTCAAGTGCCCATATAATCACTGAAAGAGGTTTTACTTGCTGTAATCATTCCTTTTGTTCACACTGGCCATGAAAAGTCTGGATCCTGAAACCCTGGAAATGGAAATAATAGGGGCCAAGTATTCACACGTGTATCTAATACTAATATGTAAACTAAAATAACACATGGCCAAACTTAATCAGTAGTAGGTCTTATAATATTAATGATAATAATAGACCTTGGTGAAACACATTGGACGACCTTCTCAAAATGGTGCTGCGATTCGTACAATCATAACAGATCCCTTCAGTCCCTGTCCTGGGAGTTTTGTAAATCAAAATGATATCTTGAAAAGTCTTTTTAGTCTTTTCTGCATAAACTTACAGCTTTGTTTCATGGGACTGAAATGCAATGGAAAGAAAGTAACAAAAGGTGGGAAAAGGCTGCAACTTTGGAAGATAGCCATTTATTATGAGTCATTTAAGTCCCTTTCAGACATGCACTTCTTTCCATTGATCTGATCACTTTACTATTAAACTACTACTAGATTGGACCTAACATTTATGTCTCACTTTAAAAACGGCACAAGTCAGAACTGCTTTCAGTCACGTTGTAGTAATTGATAGGCCCAAGGTTATTATAAAGTGAATAGAGGTCACTGTGACAGGGTACCCACCTGACTGATGGAGAAAGATGCAGAAACAGCACTCAGGGAAATGTCTGCATCCAGCAGCAGCAGACCCTAATGCACTGAACAGAGCAGAGGAGCATGACCAGCTGCAGCCAATAGAAAAAACGGTAAAATCTATTCACTGAGACAGGTATGTCAGTCAGAATATGTGGCCCACAAGCTTCCAAAGAATTTAATGCTACACTACACAATGCTACAACTCTGCAGAATTAAGAAATGTATTGCACTCAAAAATGTTGAGTGTCATTCTGTTTAGTGTCTAATGCTTTTAGTTAAACCTGTTTCAGTGTTCTTATGGGCACCAGACTGACACACTGGAAAAATTATGAATTTGTCCTTTAAGTTGTTTTTGTGTCTGAGAGTGTGACCAGTGCTGGTTCACCTTTAAAAAAAATATCACTCCATGTGATTTGAAGTCTGATGTCTTGCTCCTGTGTTGGAGGAGTAGGGCCTTGTTACATGTCTGTGCCCAGGGGCCCATCGTTTATAATCTGTCCATCTAGTCACATCGAGTAACATTAAGGGCATTTGCCTGAATATTGCTTTGTCATCTTTAGTTGACATTTGACAACCACTATTGAAATTAGAAACTAATGGAAATCTACCTCACGTGATGTATGTATAGATGCTAGATGAAGGTGCTGTTTGTGTGTGTTTTCTTCAGAATGAGAAGCTTTCTAGTCCCACTTTAAACCAAATCTTTTCAAACTTTTTGGATGAAGTGCAGTATGAACTGCAGTTTGTCTTTTTAAGTTAGCTGTCATTTAAAGTGGCGCTAGAACAATGGTATGAAACCTGCTGTCAAACAACAGCACAGTGTAAATATACCTCCATTTGTCTTCTGCAGCACTCAACCCCTTATAGCTCTGATCGAGCCTTTTACCTATTATTAAAGTAGATTCATACAACTGAGGCCTTCAAATTTTAAGCCTTGATTTTAATTGCTTGTCTACACACATGCTAAAATATGTCTTTTATTCTGAAAATTAGCCTTGCTGAACTATGGGAAAATCATATTACTGACACTAAACCTGCCAATATTTGGACTTAGATACATACCAGTCATAGCCTACACCAAAACGGATGGGTGCTACGCTACACATACATAGCAGAGAATGGAATTTGAGTTTCCACACTGTGTAAAAATATTTAGCCTAGATAATGACTGGTCATTCCTGAGCAGGAATAAATCTGTGGCAGATAATTTCCCTCTGCACTATAGCGTAATTTCAGCCTTTCACCAGTGTAATATAATGCATTTGAGAGGAACCGTGGGACAATTTAAAATGCGACAAATGCATCTTTGGAGGTGTTAATAATAAGTTAAGTGATAAGCATACTATCGATTGTGAATATGAAAAACAACATAAATTTTATTCTTTTTTCAGACTTGTTATTGCAACATATGCAAACACTCACAGTTGTTTTCAGATTAGTTGATTTCTTCATTCCTGTTGTTAATTTACAGTTAGAAAACAAGAGATGGAGCATTAGGCCTGTATCCCTTCAGTGAAGGACCATGCTATTTTATTATTACAGCTTCCTTTTTAAGCTATTTATTTTTGTAAAGTTTTTACCTTGGACATGTAATTAACATGGCAGATGCTGCTGAGATCTTTTTGTCTATAAATGGTCAAATAAACACATTTATGTCAATACATGGTTTTCTTTTACTGATCCTATGAAGGTAACTTTGTAGAAAAATCTGCATCAAAGAAGTGTACACATCTCCTTGTTGGTCCTTTCTTCTAATGTGGACAAAAGCTTCATTACTTGAAGGATTTTCTGTACCAACTGGTAAGTATACATCAACAATCAGGTGCTACTGTTATGAAAAAGCCACGTTTCAAAATGAACCATATTTTCAAATAAATGTTTAGGTTTTTCCATCTAGAGCACTGTTTTAGACATGAGTCTATTCGTCCTACAACGCTCCTGCATGGCAATAAAAGTCCCTGATGGCGGGTTCAGCAGCATAACGCGTCCTGGCACAATACATAAACTGTTCAGGACTGGTTTGAGAAAAATGATAAAGAGTTCAAAGTGTTGACCTCGACCTCCAAACTGGTCAATAAAGTAGTAAAAAAAAACTGTCTGGATCTCAATTCACTCAAGCATATGTGGGCTGTGCAGGAAAACGGTCGAATCTATGCTACCACCATTTGGTGGCAGGTGTCTCACAGGTGACATAAAGGTAGAAAATGATAAATTAAATATTTATGGTAATAAAGAAAACTATTTCTAAGCTCACTGTAAAGACAAACAAGATACAAGACAACAAATATGGGCTATATTAACTTGGAAGAACAAAAGCCTAAAACATTCCTTCTGATGTGTCAAAGAATTGAAGTCAATATCACTTTCAAAAGTTCTATTAAAAACTAGAGAAAATCAGATTTGTATATGTTCTGATTAGAATAACAGACCTAAAGATAAGTCGCATGTGAATTACTGTGAACAGTGGGAATTCCTGAACAAATCTCAGCTGTGTAGTAAATGTCGCTAAATGTGATACTTCCTGTTCCTTACTATAGTGTACGCTGAGAGATGCGCGTTGCATTGTGGGGATACAAACAGCGCAGAAAGCAGAGAGCACAAAGGCATGAAAACGGCACCTTGACCGCTTTAAACACCAGCGTGTTGTGATGTGAATTGGTGTGAGTGATATTTAAGCTGTGGATTTTGGGAGCTGGCAGGCTGACAACTGCCTGAGAAGAGCAGGGAATGTGAGTGAGCGGAGCGGAGCGGCAGGGTGCACCGCTGTCTCCGACTACTGCTGCCTTTGGTCAGCTGAGCTGTTTGCATCCAGAGGCCCGGACGTTTTCCTAGGCCTCCTCGTACAAGGTAACATCCATTCCTACATTGTGTCCTATAACTCTAACCTTACAGTGTACGAATATGTCCGACTACTTTGTTCTCTAAGCAATGATACATGCAAAGAAACCAGCTTATAGTCCCGTGTTGTGTCGGCTAACGCTAGCTTGGTAGCTAACGGCAGTTATGGTACTTGATGCTGCAGGTTGGCTACGTCAAACCGGAAATGTGTTCATTTGTGCTTCAAAGTAAAGAAATTAAATCAGTGTCCTGTTTTGTCTGTTGGTCACTGAAAACTTTTTATGTACGTGTACACCAGTGAACTGGACTGAAACATTGAAAACACGACACAGTAGAAGAATGTAACTGTTTTTCTTCCATAAAATGCCAAAGTAAAAGCGTAGCATTGTTTTTATCTTGTCTCTTATTTTGATAGTTGAAACCGGATGTTATTTACGTCTCCTGGGTGACTTGACGCATTAACTTGACTCTGTTAGCTAGTGTTTGCTAAAGTAAATGCTGTCGGGATGTTTATCCAGCAACTTATTGACTAGACTCTTAACCCATACGTGCATCTCTTTTTCTTTTTGTGTTCACTTAGACGGACTGTCAGTTGTTTCACCCTAGTGCCCGTGCTCACTTGCTAACAGTGACGTTACGTGATGTAAACAGCACTGTAATAACATTGTTTTTTTTCCCTGTTGCTGTTGATTCTCTGTTAGTTATGATTAGTCAGTTAATTTATCAGTGTATACTATCGCCAGTGATGTCTTTAGGTTAGATGTGGTCTATGTAGACATACAACATAATATTTTCCAGTGTTTATACGATAATAATAAAAAAATAATATAAGTGAAGCTATGACAATTAAACCACTCAAAACTATCTTTTTGACCACAAGTCGCAGCATAAAATCTTGAGAGATTTGCAATTTAAAATAATGATCACAAGCCTGATGAACACAAAATACTAAACTGAGCTAATTAAGTAGCTGAAAAATTGAATATGTAAATATTTCCTCAACATCAAGTTGTAGGTAGGGGTCTTTATTTGCTAGAAAAATCAAAGGTGAATATTTTTACAGTAAGGTCAAACTGCAACACTTTAAAAGTCAAGCATCAACCATGAAAAGTAATTTTTCTTGCTCAGTTTATTACCAAAAAACCATCATTGTAATTATCTGCCTATATATGTCTATTTGAGTTTCCACAGCGTTAAACAAAGTTATGAGAAGCTCTAGACAAAAAGATTTTTAACTATGTAGTTACTGTCAGAGGTCAAGGTTGTACTGATAGTTGAGACCTGACAGTATTAAATTTTTTCTGCCACTGCTGCTTTCTCAAAATCACATAATCTGAAGAACCATTCCTTTTTATGAGGAAGAACTTAATATTGATCAAGTCGCTAAATAATTTTCCTTCAGGAGATATTATAGCCATGTGACAACCCCCTCAGTGGAACTAAAGCTCTTTTGTATTAGCCCTATTTGCTGTTTCAGGCTAGGTACTCTCCTGTTGCACCATTGCAGCCCAGGTCTATAATTCACTTTGCCTTTACTGGGCCAATATAGCCCAAGAGTATTTTCCTTTGGTCTGTGTGTGTCTGAGTGGAACGTGCTCTCCCTGCGAGAGCCCCTGTGCTCGAGCTTTTGTTTGATGGAAAATCTCATGCCTCAGAGAATCCACATGTCTCACAGACAGCTGCTGAGCATCCTGTAGTGCACTGGCCTCCACTCGGGTCTGGCTTGCATCGCTGTACAACTGCTTTGACTGTCGTTACATAACTTGGCATTTTGTCCTCCATGCTCCCTACTCTGCTTTCATTTCCACTTCCCCTCTTACCTTGCATTTTTCTCTTACTCAACACCTTAGTAGTTCTCTCTGTCTGCACTCACTGCCTTCCCTGGTTAAGTGTTCATCTTGTCTTTACCCTAGAACTGGGAGTTTGTGCTATTTGACATCTTATTTTGGTCTTTGTGATCTTATTTCACACCTGATCCTTTCTATTCTATTGCTAGGCATGCTTTTATGCTTACCTATGTAATCATTAGATACATCAACATGACAAGCTTAGCAAAAATAAATCCTTATCTCTTCTTTGATTTAGTTTTTGCAAACTGAAGTGTTTTAGCTTTGTGTGTGTTTTTTTATTATCTCCCTGCAGGACGCACTTCCTGTACAAAGTCAGAAATTGACTCAAAAATGGGGCTCAAAACCTTCACCCACAGCTCGACCTCTCACAGCCAGGAGATGCTGGACAAGCTAAATGCTTTACGCAATGAGGGCCACTTGTGTGACGTCACCATCCGGGTCCAGGACAAGCTCTTCCTGGCTCACAAAGTGGTTCTGGCGTGCTGTAGTGAATTCTTCCGCTCCAAGCTGGTGGGCCGGCCAGAGGAGGAGGACAAGTTTGTGTTAGACCTTCATCATGTGACTGTTAGTGGCTTTGCTCCTCTGTTGGAATATGCCTACACATCTACCCTCTCCATCAGCACAGAAAATATAATTGACGTCCTAGCAGCTGCAAGTTACATGCAGATGTTTGCTGTGGCCAGCACATGTTCCGAGTTTATGAAATCCAGCATTCTGTGGAGCCCAGGTAACAGCAACAACAACATGACGGCAGATAAACCACATGAAGCAGCACAAGAGAGCACCTCATCAAACTGTGCCCTGACGCCATTAGATGGCAGTGTGTCACCCGTGTCCTCGGACTGCAGTGTGATGGAGAGAAATGTTCCTGTTTGCCGTGAATCGCGACGGAAACGCAAGAGTTTTGTAACAATGGCCTCACCCGAGAGTCCGCTCAAATGCACTACACAGATGGTCACCACCTCCCCTCAGATCCCCAACCCATCGCCCTCATTCTCAGACAGTACAGCCCAGCCTGTGGAGTCCTCCCTGGCCTTTCCATGGACTTTCCCTTTTGGTATCGACCGTAGGTTCCACTCCGACAAATCAAAGCTCCCAGAGAGCCCCCGTTGTTTAGAGCAGGGCGCTCCGGGGACTTCAGACGTGGTGGTCAGTCGACGGCTCAGTGACTTTCTGACTTGCGAGAGCTCCAAGGCGGTGTCGTCCCCAGTACCAGCAGAGGAGGAAGATGTGAGGGTGAAAGTGGAGCGTCTCAGTGATGAAGAGGTCCAAGAGGCGTCCTCTCAACCAGTCAGTGCCTCCCAGAGCTCACTGAGTGACCAGCAAACAGTGCCAGGGAGTGAACAGGTCCAGGAGGAGCTCCTTATTAGTCCACAGTCCTCCTCTATAGGTGGGGCTATTCTCCTTATCTACCTGGCCCACAGCGTTTACACTACAATTACGTCTGCATGTTTAATGCTGTTGTAAAGTTAAAATTCTTTACCATAAGTCAAGATCTAGAAGTAAAGACACTGTAAAATCACACATCCATGTGTCAGTGTTAACGGTATATGTCACTTTTATAACAGAGGCTCTGTCCTCACCAAGTTACAGCGGGGGAAATAAGTATTTGACACATCAGCATTTTTATCAGTAAGGGGATTTCTAAGTGGGCTATTGATGCA